>CM052666.1:18244442-18376394 GCA_028533165.1 Leontopithecus rosalia
TCTTTTCTAGCTAGGTTGCAAGCCCTATCTTTCTGATGCAGTTAACGCCCTGGTTTCCCCCATTTTCTTCTGTTTCCTTCATGGTAATGCCACTCACCTGGTAGGTAGGGTGAAGTGAAGACTCGCCTGGTCCAGAGGGCTCAAATACCACCATGTCCCGTGGCCAAGCCTCACTTGAAACAGACATTTTAGGAGCGGGGATAGGGTTGTGGTCAAGAGCACCAGCTTTTGAGTCCAAATAGACCCATATTTAGATGATGGTGATGCTGCTTACTGAATAAATGGCCTTGGGTGTGAGTCTCTTCATCTCTGAGAAGGGGACAGCTGCTGCCTTCCCTCCTAGAGTCGGGCAGCCGAAATAAGTCAGCGCTGTATGTGCAAAGCACTTAGCACAGTGCCTGGTGCTGAGGGATGCTAAATAAATGGGAGCGCTTACGTTTCAGAGTGTCAAGTGTAATTAAACTCATGACTCTTTAGGTATATGCTGGAAGTGGGTGTTAGAAAAGGGCTGTTTGGATGTGAAGAAAAGCAGTGAAATGGAAGTTCTTGCGCTATGAAGAACAGGATATACCATAAAGTGTTCACTTAGATGGGCATTCACTCTAAGACCACCTGGTCCCCCGGGGAACTCAGAAGGGTGGGTCCTCAGTCTTGGTTCGGAGACTCAGTCAATTCTGGGGTGCATCTCCTAGAGGCTGAAGAGCAGAGGCTGCCCATGAGAAAGATGACTTCTGGAGGGTGTCTGTGTGTGTGTGTGTGTGTGTGTGTGTGTGTGTGTGTGTGTGTGTGTGTGTGTACAGGGCGCCTGGCTCCTGCTGGCCCAAAGGGATGTGGGTTCCGAGAGGCCTGGGTGGAAGGAGAGGGCGGGACACTCATCATGGCCATTCCCTTTGACTGTCTGAGTGGCTGCTTCAGAATGAGGTGCTGAACCGGCAAATCCAAAAGGAGATCTGGAGGATCCAGGACGTGATGGAGGGGCTGAGGAAGAACAACCCCTCCCGGGGCACAGACACCGCCAAGCACAGAGGTGGGTGCCTCCGGGGCTGCTTGCCTCACCAGCAGTGCTCCAGTATTTCTGGCCTCCATCCCACACCTGCCAGCTCACACTGTGTTCAGAGCCGGGCAGGGCCTTCTTGGGACTCCAGAATCTTCCCCTGGGTTCTAGGGTGGTAGGTAGGGCTCCCCGCTCCCTGCCCCAGAATAGACCAAGTAGACAACTCAGAGACACTGTTGACCCTGATCCTCTAGAGTCCTCTCCAAAAAAGGTCAAAAGCACCTGAGCCTCCCCAGCCCCCAAGCACATGGGCCCACTGGTGACCTGTGAACCCTACCTTAGAGTTTTCCTTGAGCCCTGGGACCTCAGGCTGGCTTTCCTTGACACCTCAGGGACAACAGTGTCATGTCCATCTACCATCTTCCCCACACAGCACAACTCTCAACAGCCAGCCTGTGGCCCCAGAACCTGTAATGAGTCCCTTCAGCAGACCCAGGTGGCTCTGAGAGACTAAGTCTGCCCTTCCGAATCCCTGGGTCTGGCTTCTCCCCCTACCTCTACTCAGTGTCCGTCTACCCACCAGGCCACACACTCCTCCATCGCTCACCTCTCCCCTTCTGTTTCCCCCAAGGAGGACTTGGCCCCTCAGCCACCTACAGCTCCAACAGCCCGGCCAGCCCCCTCAGCTCCGCCAGCCTCACCAGCCCCCTCAGCCCCTTTTCACTGGTGTCGGGCTCTCAGGGGTCCCCCACCAAGCCTGGTTCCAACGAGGTAAGCTGAGAAATGGAGTAGAAGGTAGGTGGGGGAGGGAGGACTGGATCCTCATCTGTCTGAAACTATACAACTTCTGTGCCCATCTCTTCCCCACAGGCCTCCAGCCCTAGTGCTTGAGCTCTGTCTAAGGAGGTCTCACCTCTGTTTTGTGAACTCCCCTCCAGGTTTCCCCTTCACCTGTTCTCATCTCCATCTGTCATCTTTAGCTCCCTTTCAGCGAAACCTGTTCCTGGGCACCAGGTTGGATAGCGGACAGCATGTATTTCATAGGAATTTAAATCCAGGATGATGCTGGGATAGCGAGAGGGTTGAGGGTCCGTGTGGGGAGCAGTTTCCTAGTCAGCAAGTGTTTTCTGGGGCTCGACTTTGGGCATGGGGTGCCATGAGGCCGTCTTAGAAAGATACACACATGTGCCCAAAGGCTTCACTCAGGGAACCCAGCATCCCATGGACTCAGACCGATTTGTAGGAACATGATGGTGTATGTCTCAATATTGAGCCACGTGGCTCAGACTGTAAATGCCCTGATGTTCCATCAGAGGGTGGAGCCTAAACCAGGCTGTGGAGCAGCAAGACAGGGAGAGGAACAAGGGAAAGGCATTCTAGGCAGGAGAGCGGGTGAAAGCAAAGGGGTGGGAGAGGAGCTGCCTGGCATGGGGGTGAGGCAATGAGAGAGTTTGGGAAAACCTGGGGAGCAGTGGGAAGTGGTAGACAGGTAGGGGCTGGGTCAAGGAGGGCCTTGAAGGTTGGGCAGAGAATTAGCTCCAGAACTGGCACTCTCTGCAGGCCATGGTGGGAATGCATTTGTCCCAGGGGCCTGCCCAGGTCTCCAGCGATGTTGTTGTCTGCCTCCTGCTAACGCTCTTTTCTCCTGCTCTCACAGTGGCTGCTCTTGTTCCTCCTAATGCTCTGGCTTCTGTCTGCCTCAGGAACCTGGCCCGCCTCGGCCTCCCCTCCCCAAAGCCTACGTCCCCCTGGAGTCTCCTCCAGCCGTCCCTCCACTCCCTAGCGAGAGCCGCTTCTGGCCCTACCCCAGCTCCCCTTCCTGGCATCGCAGTGGCGAGACAGCCAGGGGGCAGGTACCCAGCACCCTTGGGTCCTGGAGGGTGGGGCAGGGGACAAGGGGCAGAGGGCCAGGTGAGGGGTCAAGGCAGGGCACTGGAGTCATTTCCCCATTAATAGTCCCAAAGCTTGGTTTCTGCAGTGCCCCTACCCAGCTGGACCCTGGGATAAGGAAAGGATGGTCGACACCATCACACAGGCCGTCTTTCTGTGCCTTTTTGCTTTCTGTAGGTAATGGGGACGTGAGTTACTGTCTGCCCCACCCCCAGACTCATGCACAGCTAGCGTTATGCCCCACTCCCTACCAATATGACCAGCCAATGGAAACTGAGTGGCACTCCTACCAGTGCCATTCCAATCCCTTCCTGTGCCCATCTCAGGCCCCACTCCGCCCATGCTCTCTCTCTGCCTCCACCTTGTATTGTATCCTCTTTGGGTTTCATGAGTCCCTGGAATATAAGGATACAGGCCCTTTTTCTGGCTTGTTCTCTCACCCGCATTCCTAGCCAAGATCCAGGACATACGCAGTTTGGCTTGGAAGAGGTTATATGGTGGGTAGAGAGTCCTGCGCCTAAAATTGGAAAACACATGTGCTCATCTAGGTGTAGCTGTGTGTAATTTGCATAACCCTTGAGGGTTCGCCTGCTGAGATTTGCAGAGCAGGTAATGTTACCTGTATTTGACAGATGAAGAAAGGGGACCTCTGCTCTCTAGTTGGGCTAGAACTGGAGTTGCTGACCTTTAGCCTGGTCTTCTTTCCGTAGTCTCCTCACTGAGGCTTAGATTCTTCAACTGTACCACAAGCAGAGGGGGCTCAGATGATGGCTGAGGTCTCTTCCAGTCTCATGACTGTGTGAGCCCACACACTAAGTGCCCTTTTCATTTCCTTAGAATTCTGACACCAAGGCCCGCCTGGTTCTGTTTACTTATGTCTCTGATAGGATTCTCTACAGGATCCTCAGAGATCCCCCCCACCGGCCATTCCTTGACTCTGGCTCACAGCAAGTCTGTGGTTCTTAGTGCCAGCCAAGACAACTGGTCAGGTTGGGGGGGGGGCTCTTAGAGGCCATGAGCTCTCATTCCCCAAAATGGCCCCTCACTGGCCAGTCTTAAAGTACATGGGTGGGAGGCTCCAGTGCATCCCTGTCCGCCTCCCAGGTGGCACACAGAATTTCCTTGTTCCCTTTATCTTCAAGGGTTTGAGTTTCAACTACTACAAAACAAAGAAACATCACTGGCGGCCACGCTAACATCAACTGTCTTCTCACCCTTTCTCCCCAGCCCAAGGCAAACTATGAACAAAGCAAGAAAGACCCCCACCAGCCATCACCCCTGGACACCTCCAGAGACATCAGCCTTGTGCCCACCAGACAAGAGGTAGAGGCAGAGAAGCAGGCAGCTCTCAACAAAGGTATTTTCTGTCTTATCTTCCCCTAGAAGTAAGGCAAGGTTGCTGAGGGAGGAGCCCTGGATGCTCATTCACACCCAAAACCTGGTGCCCCACCCAGGGCTTTTTAATCTTAGTGGAGAATGGGGCTGAGCCTGTCTCTGAGAAGCTGGCTTCCTGCTCTCCTGTGCTCCATGAGGCCCACTGGCTACTCTGTCTTTCTGCAGTTGGCATTGTGCCCCCTCGGACAAAATCACCCACAGATGATGAGGTGACCCCATCAGCAGTGGTGAGGAGGAATGCCCATGGGCTCACCAATGGACTGTCCTCCCAGGTGGGTATCTCTGAGAGCTCCTGCAGGCCTGAGCTGGGCTGTGAGCCCCAGGGACTGTGTGTGTCCACACATCTGCCTCTGCTGTGCAAGAAACTCAGGGCTGGAGAGGAAGGTGGAACATGTGGGAGGAGGGGCAAGAGCCCCACTGGAGGAGGAGCTTCCCTGCAGGGAGATGTGTCAGGGATGAGGGAGATACTCTGTATTAGTCAGGGTTCTCTAGAGGGACAGAACTAATAGGATACGTGTGTGTGTATGTATCTGTAAATAAAGGGGAGTTTATTAAGTGTTAACTTACATAATCACAAGGTCCCATAATAGGCTGTCTGCAAGCTGAGGAGCAAGGAGAGCCAGTCTGAGTCCCAAAACCGTAGAACTTGGAGTCCAGTGTTGGAGGGCAGGAAGCATCCAGCATAGGAGAAAGATGTAGGCTGGGAGGTTAGGCCCATCTCTCCTTTTCATGATTTTTTGCCTTCTTTATATTCACTGGCAGCTGATTAGATTGTGCCCACCAGAGTAAAGGTGAATCTGCCTTCCCCAGCCCACTGATTCAAGTGTTAGTAGCCTTTGGCAACACCCTCACAGACACACTCAGGATCAATACTTTGTGTCCTTCAATCCAATCAAGCTGGCACTCAGTATTAACCATCACAAGTCTACCCCTTGTCAACTTGAACCTATATACATCTCCTGAGATCACACATAATCTTCAAATAAAGACAATAATAATGTCATAATTACACCTAGCATAATACAACTATCCTTCCAACAATGGGAAATGCACCGGTCCCCAACACAAATACTATTACTTAAAGTTAACAATACTCAAATGCTGATGTGAGGTTAACAAATCCTATGTCACAGGACAAAGGAAAAGGAAATGAAATAAAGATATTTCCTTAGCACAAGTGTATACATGCACAAACATATTTTTAGCAAAAGGAGGAGGAAACACCCATGACCCTTACAGTCTCTGTCTCTGCAGCTGGTCACGTGGCCACAGCTGGTATTAATGACTACCTTCTTCTGCCACTCATTGTGTATCCCGTCTGCCTTCAGCAAGCACCTCAGCAGGTCATGGTGTTTTTGCTAGTGGAGTAACCCAAACCTTCATTCCTGAAGGATCTGGGCCATTTGCAGTCCTGACTGGATTGGGCTATGGTAGTTTCCCATTGACCTTAATCACAGGGCATGGTAATACTAAGAGATGCCCAAATGGATCTCCTGTATTCCATGCATATGCTTCCTTACCTCCGTTGTGGAGTGGTAGACTGATTCCATCTTGATAGTCCAGGTCAGCCACCCCAGCCAACACTGTAACTCTCTTCTTAGCCTGTTGGTTTAAAGGTAGGAGCCCAAAGTGTCCAGGTGGCAATCTTAACTTCCAGCTTAATGGAATTGCTGTTGTGTCTCCTGGTGACAGCATTTCTTCCTCTGGAACTAAGACCTCTAGGCAAGCAGAACATAATGTCGAGGGAATAGGAAGCAAAAACTTTGCTAGTGGATCACTAGCAGTGTTGATGAGTGGTACCACTTCCACTTCCACCCCTTGATCCCTGGACCCATAAATCCTGGCTATGGGAGAAAAAGTACCATATATTGGATGCTGCTGATTCAGAGCATACACAGCCTTCTGGAGAACTTTGCCCCAGCCCTGCAAAGTATTGCCACCTAACTGGTGTTGTAATTGTGACTTCAAAAGGCCATTCCACTGTTCTGTCAATCCAGCTGCTTCAGGATGATTGGGAACATAGTAAGACCAGTGAATTCCATGAGCATGAGCTTACTGCCACACTTCTTTAGCTGCAAAATGAATGCCTTGGTCAGAGGCGATGCTGTGTGGAATACCATGATGGTGGATAAGGCATTCCGTGAGTCCATGGATGGTAGTCTTGGCAGGAGCATTGTGTGCAGGATAGGCAAACCCATATCTGGAGTGAGTGTCTCTTCCAGTGAGAGCAAACCTCTGTCCTTTCCATGATGGAAGAGGTCCAACATAATCAACCTGCCATCAGGTAGCTGGCCGATCACCCCGAGGAATGGAGCCATATCGAGGGCTCAATGTTGGTACCAGGTACCAGGAGATGTGTTAATTTGCTCAAGCAACAAAATCACATCTGGTACAGGCAGCTGCAGTTGGAGTCACCACTTGATTAAGCTTATGAAATCCATTGTCTTCTGCACAGGCCAAATGGGAGAGTTGAATGGGGATGTGGTGGGAATCACCACCCCTGCATCTTTCAAGTCCTTCATGGTGGCACTAATTGCCCCAGTCCCTCCAGGGATGCAATATTGTTTTTGATTTGCTATTTTTATAGGTAGAGGCAGCTCTAATGGCTTGCATTTGGCCCTTCCCATCATAATGGCTGTCACCCTATCAGTCAGGGAGCCAACGAGGGGGTTCTGCCAGTTGCTAAGTATGTCTATGCCAATTATACATTCTTGCACTGGGGAAATGACCACAGGATAAGTCTGGGGACCCATTGGACCCACTGTAAGTGGGTCCTGAGCTAAAACTCCATTAATTACCTGACCTTCATAAGCCCCTACTTTAACTGGAGGACCATAGTGACGTTTTGAGTCCCCTGGAATCAACATCAGCTCAGAGCCATTGTCCAGTAGTCCCCAAAATGTCTGATAATTTCCCTCTCCCCATTACACAGTTACCCTGGTAAAAGGCCAGAGGTCTCCTTGGGGAAGGATGTAAAAAAGATTCACTGCATAAATTGTTGGTTATGTATTGGGGTCCTTCCTCAAGAGGACCCAGCCTCCCCTTCATTCAAGGGGTTCTGCATCTGTAAACTGGCTCAAATCTGGAAATAGAGAGGTTGTGCATTCTCTGTTTTTATAATTCAAATTAGTCTTTTGTTCATTTGACTTAGAAGTTTTCTACTTGTATAAATTAAGTAGGAATACAGTAGGATTCCTATCAATTTCACTTCTAGGAACACCATGGTTGGCCACTGCCAGAGCTCTACATGAGTCATACTATTCTGGTGCTTTTTGCCTCTGCTGTCCATTACAGTAGCTACACCCACCTTACCTTTGACAGTTGACTGCTGCCACTTGACCCCTGCCACCTTAAGTTCCATTATTCCCATTGTATTTAGTATTTAAATTTTGTAGTTGAGTGACTGCGGTTCCCACCATTAGATCTGAAATGCAGAGAAGAGCAATTCCAGGTCTCTTCAAAGATGCAGGTGCTGCTCTCACAAATCTATTTTGCAAGGCATTGGTCAATGGTATATCTTCTGAACTCTCCCAGCTGGAATGGGTAGGTCTAGAGTCACTAATCCATTCCACCATCTTAATCACCCTGAGCCTTTGGATCCCTTCATCTACATTAAACCAAGGGAGATCAGGCTTTTCCAGTTTGCTCACAGTGGGCTATCTTTTAATCCATATGTCATCTAACCAAGCAAATAAACTATTAGAATCTTTTTTAACTCCCTGAGATGCAACATTAAATGCAGAGTCCCTCCTTAGTGGGCCCAAATCAATAAATTCAGCCTAATCCAACTCTGTGTTCCTTCCACCACTATTCCACACCCTTAATATCCATTCCCATGCCTGTTCTCCCGATTTCTGTTTATATAAATTAGAGAACTCTAACAGTCTTTTTGAGCGTAGTGTACCTCCTCATGGGTCATGCTCTCAACCTCACCTCTAGGGGCCCACAAGGGCTTAGTCTAGTTATAGGTCTAGAAGCACACAGAGGTGCTGTGGGTGCCTTCTGAGGAGAATCAACATTATCTTGCCTGGCAACTGCTTCTGGGGAGGCCATCACTGTGGCCTCAGGCAGCACAGGGTTCACCTCCTCAGACAAGAGTGAAAAGGCTGATGGCAGCATGGGCTGGGGAGGGGATGTTGCCACGGTTGGGAATAAAGAAGCTGTTCCTTCTGGCAAAAAAGGTTCATAAGAGTTTACAAACTCAATGTCCCCAGCTTCATCAGGGTCCTCCTACATGTCCCCATTCCAAGTTTCAGAGTCCCATTCTTTTCCAATCAATGCCCTCACTTTAACAGTAGACACCTGGCCAGGCTGTGCGTGCATCTTTCATTGCAGGTCAGCCATTTGCATTTGCATGATAAAAGCTTGTGTCTGTTTTTATGCAATTTCAGCTCTTTCTCCACAGGAGATAAGACTCTAAGTCAGGACAGTCTTAGCAGATTTGAGGCTCAGTACCTGCTTCTGAAGCTGGGAGATAGAGTCCCTGAGTTCATCATTTTCTTTCATCGCTTTGTCCACTGAACTTAGGAACAACCAGCCAGCTTCATTATGCTCCTTGCTTCTCCACATATGGTCAAAGGTATTATGTATAGAGTCACTAAACTTGCCTCTCAATGAGTGGTGAATCAGGAGTGTCAAATGCACTTATTTGCATAACTCTAAACAGTTCATGCCAATGACTATCAGTGTTCTCCATATTATTAGAAGTAGAGTCCTTAGCATTTTCGAGTCTAATCATATTAAGCAGCCAACTCCAGAAACCCCAAAGCCAATGAACTCCATCCTTAATACCAAAATTTGTATTAGTTAGGGTTCTCTAGAGGGACAGAACCAATAGGATATATATATAAAGGGGAGTTTATTAAATATTAACTTACATGATCACAAGGTCCCACAATTGGCCATTTGCAAGCTAAGGAACAAGAAGAGTCAGTCTGAGTCTCAAAACTAAAGAACCTGGAGTCTGATGTTCAAGGGCAGGGAGCATCCGGCACAGGAGAAAGATGTAGGCTGGGAGCCCTCTCCTTTTCATGTTTTTCTGCCTACTTTATATTCACTGGCAGCTGATTGGATTGTGCCCACCAGATTAAGATTGGATCTGCCTTCCCCAGTCCACTGACTCAAATGCTAATCTCTTTTGGTAACATCCTCACAGACATACCCAGGATCAAAACTTTATATCCTTCAATCCAGTCAAGTTGACTCAAGTATGAACCATCACATATGCATGAAATATTAAAGAAGGCTGGGCTCGATGGCTCATGCCTCTAATCCCAGCACTTTGGGAGGCCGAGGCAGGCAGATCACGAGGTTGGGAGTTAGAGACCAGCCTGGCCAACATGGAGAAACCCCATCTCTACTAAAGATACAAAAAAATTAGTCAGACATGGTGATAGGCACCTGTAATCCCAGATACTCAGGAGGCTGAGGCAGGAGAATCACTTGAACCCAGGAGGTAGAGGTTGCAGTGAGCCAAGATCACACCACAGCACTCCACCTTGGGTGACAGGGAGAAACTCTGTTTCAAAAAATAAAAAATTAAAAATTAAAGAATATTTTACAAAATTGTCATAATGTGCTATTGCTGAAATACAAAGGAGGGAAAGCAGCAAAAGTCAGTGTTCAGAGTCAAATGTGCTGACCTAAGACAATGCAGATTTCCTAGGGCTGCCAGTAGTTAACCAATCACCACAAATCAGGAGCCTTAAAACAACAGAAGCTTATTCTGTCACAGCTGTGAAGGCTAGAAGTCCAAATCAAGGTGCCAGCAGGGTGGGTTCCTTTGGGACACTGAGAAATAATCTGTTTCATGCCTTTCTCCTGGCTTACAGTGGTTCTTGGTAATTCTTGGCATTCCTTGGATTGCAGATGCATCAAGCAAATCTCTGCCTCTGTCTTCACATCACCCCGTTTTCTGTGTGTCTTCTTTCCTGTCCCATATAAGAATACTCATCATTGAATTTAGGGCCCACCCTCATTCAGAATTGTCTCATCTTGAGATTCTTAATTACATCTGCAGAGACCTATTTCCAGATAAGGTTATGGTCACAAGGTATTGGGGGCTAGGACTTGAACGTCTCTTTTGGGGGCTACTTACTATTCAATAACTTCAGTCCACTCTATGACACCAAAATTTCATGCCCATTTCACTTGCAAAATACATTCGCTTAACGCCAGCATTCCCAAAATCCTCAGCCTGTGACTGTATCCTAGGTGGCTGCATCCTAAATCTAATATGTCACTGAAGTATCAGCTCAAAAGTCCCAAATTTCATCATCTAATTCATCTCCGTCTGGTATGCATGAAACTCTAGGTATGATCCATTTTGGAACAAAATTCCTCTCCATTTGTAAAACTGGAAAACAAATTAATTGGGTCCAGTGGTTCACACCTGTAGTCTCAGCACTTTGGGAGGTCAAGGCAGGAGGATTACTTGAGCCCAGGAGTTTGAGACCAGTCTGGGCAACATAGTGAGAACCTGCCTCTACAAAAAAACTTAAAAATTAGCCAGGTGGGCCAGGTGCAGTGGCTCACACCTGTAATCCCAGCACTTTGGGAGGGTGAGGCAGGTGGATATCTGAGGTCAGGAGTTCAAGACCAGTCTGGCCAACATGGTGAAACCACGTCTCTACTAAAAATACAAGAATTAGCTGGGCATGATGGCATGCACCTGTAATCTCACCTATTCAGGAGGCTGAGGTGGGATAATCACTTGGACCCAGGAGGCGGAGGTTGCAGGGAGCTGAGATCATACCACTGCACTCCAGCCTGGGTAGCAGAGTGAGACTCCATCTCAAAAAAAATAAAATAAAATTAGCTGGATGTGGTGGTGCATGCCTATAGTTGCAGCCTCCTCCAGGAGGCTTAGGCTGGGAGATCATCTGAGCCCTGGAGGTTGAGCCTGCTGTGAGCTGTGGTCATGCCACTGCATTTTAGCCTGGACAACAGAACAAGACAAAAACAAAAAACAAAATAGAAAGAGAGAAAAAGAAAGAAAGAAAAAAAAAGAGGAAAGAAGGAAAGAAAGAAAAAGAAAGGGAAAGAAGAAAAACGATAAGAAAGAAAAAAGAGGAAAGAAAAAGAGAAAGAAGAAAGGAAAAGAAAAGAAAAGAAAGATTAATCTGCTTTCAAAATACAATGGCAGAGGACAGGCATAAGTAAGTCATTCCTGGCCAGGTGTGGTGGCTCATGCCTATAATCCCAGCACTTTGGGAAGCTGAGGCAGGAGGCTCTCTTGGAGTTTGAGGCCAACCTGGGCCACATAGTGAGACCCTGTTTCTATTTTAAAAATAAATTTAAAAAAATTTAAAAAAAGTAAGTCATTCCTGTCCCAATAAAGAGAAATTGGAAGGAACAAAGGGGTCACCATTCCAAGCAAGTTTCAAATCCAGCAGGGAAAATTCCATTAGATTTCAAAGCCTGAGAAGAATCCTCTGTGGCGCACGCCGCTGCCCACTGGGTCCACAGAGGCTCCATCAGCCCCTACCTCTAGGCCTGCCTCTGCATCCATGGCTTTGCTCTGAGTCACTCTTGCTTTTCCTTGAAGGTTAGCATGTGTTTGTAGCTAAGTAGCTCAGTAGCTCTATTAGCCTATTTCCTCCCTGTAGAATCTCAGAAGTCTCACAGCTATTTTCATTTTTCATTTCATCTTCTCTCTGTCTTTTTCTGTACAAGCTAGCAGTGTTTCTGCATGTGTAACAGCCTCAAAAACTTTGTAGGCCCCCTTTGTATTTCAAGGGTGTCCATTCTAGATAACTCCATCTCTATTTCTGGCTGCTTCTGGGATGGTTAATTGGGTCCATGAGTCACACACCTAATCTCTCTAGCAAAATGTTGTCCAGCCATACCCTTGACCCTCTCTTTGGGGCATGCTTTTTCTACAATGAGTTTCCTAATTTAAGCATCCTTTGTGAAGTAGGTAGGCTGAGAACCTCTCAAATAAAAAAGTGCTGGTTTCTCTTGGCTTAACAGCTCTTTCTTCAATTTATTTTCTCTGTCATTTTCCTATTAGTACAAAGAAACAGGCCACACCTTCAACACTTTGCTTGGAAATCTCCTTAGCTAAATATCTAAGTTCATCATAGCATTCAAGTTGTTTCCACTCAGCAGTAGAAAACAATTCATCCAAACTTCAGCCACTTTATAAAGATGACTTTTCTTCTACTTTCTAATAACACGTTTATCATTTCCTTCTGAGACCTTACCAGAAGCATCTTTAACATTCATATTTCTACAAGCATTCCATTCATGATATGTATACAGTGGGCTCTCCCTATCTGTGGGTTCCACATCCATGGATTCAACCACTTCAGATAAAAAATATTCAGGGAAAAAACAATTTAAAAATACAACAATAAAAATAAAATAATAAAAAGCAGTACAGGCCAGGCATGGTGGCTCACACCTATAATCCCAGCACTTTGGGACAAGAGGATTGCTTGAAGCTAAGAGTTCGAGACCAGCCTGGGAACAAAGCAAGACCTCATCTCTACAAATAATAATAATTAAAAAATTAGCTAGGCAAACTGGCATGTGTCTATAGTGCCAGTTACTTGGAAAGCTGATGCAGGAAGTTTGCTTGAACCGAGGAGTTCAAGGCTGTGGTGACCTATGATTGCACCACTGCACTCCAGCCTGGGTGACAGAGCAATACCCCATCTTGGAGGGCGGAGAAGAAGAAACCCAACCATACAGGATAACAACTATTTATATGGCATTTACATTATATTAGGCATTATAAGTAATCTAAAGATGATTTAAAGTATACAAGAGGATATATGTGGGTTATATGCACATCTACGCCATTTTACAGCAGGGATTTAAGAATTCATGAATTTTGATATCCAGCAGGGTCCTGGGACCAGTCGCCTGGGATACAGAGGCATGACTATATTCTCTAGGGCAATAGAAGCTTTCTTTTCTATGCTGTTCACGTCCTCTGAGCCCTTACCAGAATCATCTTTGAAGTTCATATTTCTGCCAGTCATGTCTTCTAGGAAATCCACTAGGCTTTTTCTATTATGTACCTTGACATTCTCCCAGCCTTTACCCATTACCCAATTCCAAAGTCTCTACCACATTTTTAGGTATGTGTTATAGCAGCATCCCCCTTCCCAGTACCAAAATCTGTGTGTGTTTCCTAGGACTCCTGTAACAAATAATCACACACAAGGTGGCTTTAAACAGTAGAAGTGTGTGCTCTTATGGATGCACAAGTCCAAAATCCAGGTGGTGTCAGGGTTGGCTCCTTCTGGAGGTTCTAAGGGAGAATCTGTTCCAGGCTTCTCTCCTAACTTCTGGTTATTGCTGGCAATCCTTTGCGTTTCTTTCTGAGTAAATGAACCACTCCAATTTCTGCCTCCCTCTTCATGACCTCTACCCTGTGTGTCATCTTTTCTTCTGTCTCTTATGAGGACACCCATTATTGGATTAGGGCCCACTCTAATTCAGGATGAACTCATATTTTTTTTTGATACTGAGTCTTACTCTGTCACCCAGGCTGGAGTGCAGTGGCACAATCTCTGCTCTCTGTAATCTCCGCCTCCTGGGTTCAAGCAATTCTCTTGCCTCAGTGTCCAAGTAGCTGGGACTACAGGTATACGCCACCATGCCCAGCTAAATTTTCTACTTTTGGTAGAGACAGGGTTTCACCATGTTGGTCAGGCTGATCTTGAACTCCTGACCTCGTGATCCACCCACCTCGGCCTCCCAAAGTGCTGGGATTACAAGCGTGAGCCACCGCGCCCAGCAATTATCTCATATTTCTAAATAAGGTTACACTCTTGGGTACCTGGGATTGGTACTTGGACATATCTTTTGGGACCACTGTTCAGCCCACTACAGGCAGACTTCCTGTAGTAGAAGGTAAATGTTAAGGGTTTAGGATGGAAAAGCTGGGTGGGCAATAAGGCACTTGTCAGAGCTCTGTTTTCCCATGGCAGCAGGAACGCCCCAAGAGTGCTGTGTTCCCTGGCGAGGGGAAGGTCAAGATGAGCGTGGAGGAGCAAATTGACCGAATGCGGCGGCACCAGAGTGGCTCCATGAAGGAGAAGCGGAGGAGCCTGCAGCTCCCGGCCAGCCCGGCCCCCGAGCCCAGTCCCCGGCCAGCCTACAAAGTGGTAATGCCTTCCCAGCGACCCACAGGCATGAGCCTGGCATCTGTCAACACTGCCCACTCCCAGGGCATAGCCAGCCTGGGCCTGGGGGGTTTGAGAGGAAAGAGAGGGGAAAGAACCCAAGCTGGGCAGCTGGGAGAGCCAGAGAGTTCTCTCCCCCACCGGCAGAAGAGTCCTTCAAGTGTTGACTTTTCCTCGTTTAAAGAAAACAACTCACAAAGAGGAATGCCTTTATTATTTTTTGTTGAAATGAATTATTCAAAATTCACTTAATAGAGAATAGTACAGAATTCACCATGTGTAAATAGCTATCACTGGCCAGGTCTGGTGTCTCATGCCTGTAAGCCCAGCACTTTGGGAGGCTGAGGCAGGCCAACATGGTAAAACCCCATCTCTACAAAAATACCAAAATCAGCCGGGTGTGGTGGCACATCCCCGTAATCCCAGCTACTCGGGAGGCTGAGGTAGGAGAATTGTTTGAACCCAGGAGAAGGAGGTTGCAGTGAGCAGAGATCACACTACTGCACTCCAGCCTGGGCGACAGAGCGAGACTCCATCTCAATAAATAAATAAATAAATAAATATTTAAAAAATAAAAATAAGGCCGGGCGCGGTGGCTCACGCCTATAATCCCAGCACTTTGGGAGGCCGAGGCAGGTGGATCACGAGGTCAAGAGATGGAGACCATCCTGGTCAACAAGGTGAAACCCCGTCTCTACTAAAAAAAATATATAAAAATTAGCTGGGCATGGTGGTGCACGCCTGTGGTCCCAGCTACTCGGAAGGCTGAGGCAGGAGAATTGCTTGAACCCAGAAGGTGGAGGTTGTGGTGAGCCGAGATCGTGCCATTGCACTCCAGCCTGGGTAACAAGAGCGAAACTCCATCTCAAAAAAAAAAAAAAAATCATAACTTAAACACGTTTCTGGAGCATCTCCTCTGTGCCTAGCATTGGGCTGGCTGCTAGGACGATAATCATAGTAGCTCGCCATCGCAGGGCACAATATAACCTATAAATCCCTTTCGTGTTACTTTATTTAATCCTTTTAACAACATTGGGTTACGAATTATTATCCCTGTTCTGCAGATGGGGAAACAAAGTGAGGAGAAATTAGAGGATTCCTGGACTACACAGCTATTCCATACAGAGCTGGGAGTAGCCCAAGACATCATTTTACTTTTCTTTCTATGACATTTTAGAAATATGGAAATATTATGACTTGTAAGTCCTGTCCTCAACAGCTTACATTCTAGTTGATGGATTTGAACTTCTATAATGTGAAATCATTAGAAGTTAGCTGGGTGTGGTTGGCTCATGCCTGTAATCCTAGCACTTTGGGAGGCCAAGGTGGGAGGATCATTTGAGGCCACGAGTCTGAGACCAACCTGATAACAAAGCAACACCCTGTCTCTATAAAAACATGTTTAAAAACTAGCTGGGCATGGTGGTGTGCCCCTACAGTCCCAGCTACTTGGGAAGAGGCTGGGATGGGAGGACTCAAGCCAGGAGTTTGAGATTACAGCAAGCTATGATTCTGTCACTGTGCAGCAGGAGCGACAGCAAGACCTTGTTTCATAAAAAATAAAAAGAAATCAAAACAAGTCACATTAATTCAACTGCCCAAAATACACAGCACAGAATGTGAATACAGGGTAGGGCAGGATGGGGAACCGCAAGAACTGACAAGAGATGTCAATGAGATGTCACCTCTAGGACCTAGCAGGTGGGCAGACTTTGGGCCAGCAGAAAGGAAGGAGGATAGTTCTGCAGTGGGGTGCAGTGGGAGCAGTGGGGTGGCAGCTGGATCAGGTGGGCTGGGAAGGGAGCGGAGGACAGGGCATGTTAGAGCTGCCGGGCGGCCTGGGTAGCCGTGGTGCCATCATGGTGCTTGTGTCCCCTAGGTGCGCCGCCACCGCAGCATCCACGAGGTGGACATCTCCAACCTGGAGGCAGCCCTGCGGGCAGAGGAGCCTGGCGGGCGGACCTACGAGACACCCCGGGAGGAAATCGCCCGGCTTCGCAAAATGGAGCTAGAGCCCCAGCACTATGATGTGGACATCAATAAGGAGGTGAGTGGAACCAGGAAGGGCTGGAGTGGGCGATCCTGGGAGGGGACGTAGGTGGTGACCCCAGCCCCTCCATAGCTCTCCACTCCAGACAAAGTCCTCATCCCTGAGCGGTACATTGACCTGGAGCCTGACACTCCCCTGAGCCCTGAGGAGTTGAAGGAGAAGCAGAAGAAGGTGGAGAGGATCAAGACGCTCATTGCCAAATCCAGGTAACCGTCTGGAAGAGCCTCTATTTCCTCTGACCACCCTGGCACCTAGGACACCTGGGCCACTAGAAGTCGCTGGGGGCACAGAGCCTCCCCAGGGGTGAGCACGTCGAGGTGGTGGCTCCAGGCAGTAGACAGGGCCCAGCCACCAGCAGAGGCGGGGATGCGGTTGTTGGGTGCTGGTAAGACCTGCCAGCTCATGCACATCACACCATCAAGACAAAACTGAAGGCTCGTCCTCTGTTGACTTCTTTCCCCTTCAAGGCTGCCCTAAATGCTCACTTGAACCTTTTAATTCATTTGAGAACATTGAGGGTAGGGGTCCCAACCTGTGTTTTTCAAGGGTCCCACTCACTCCTAGGGACAGCCTTGCTGGGAACCAGAGACTGCACATTCTCGGGGCCCTGGCCCTCCCTGCCAACCTCAGTCTGCAGGCCCCCCCCAAGCCACTTGGACCATCCTGTCCCTCCCTCCATTTCTGTGTGTCTGTGCCTCTTCAGTATGCAGAACGTGGTGCCCATCGGCGAGGGGGACTCTGTGGACGTGCCCCAGGACTCAGAGAGCCAGCTGCAGGAGCAGGAGAAGCGGATTGAAATCTCCTGCGCCCTGGCGACCGAGGCCTCCCGCAGGGGCCGCATGCTGTCTGGTGAGAGGGGCTGGGCCTCGCTCCACCCTGCCAGGGAAACCAGCAGACCAAGTGTAGGGGAGGAAGCGTGGCACTGCTGCAAGGGGGACAGGAGCAGAGAGATATGAGGCTGAGAAGATGCTCCTGGAGGTTGAGATGAGCATCTCTTGAGCACCAGGTACTGTGCTAGGCTGAGGGAGGTGCAAAGGGGCCAGAGTTGCTGACATCCAGGAGCTCAGAGCCGGGATGATCCTTACAGTCACCCAAGGGAGTCTTGGCCGGAAGCCATGCAGAGCACGGGGAGCCATTCTGCCTGGGCAGGTCAGGGAAAGGCGCAGAGAAAAAATGATAACTGAGTTTGACAGAGAAAGGTAAAAATATTTTTCAGTTGCAGGGAGAGGGCCAGCTATTCCAGAGTGTCCTTTCATTTCCCTTTCTTGCTGCATGCAAATAGGAAGAATCAAAGGAAAGATGGTGCAGGCAAAGAGTTGAGAGCGATACAATGAGCACCTTGGCTGCTGATCTAAACCTGCCTTTCTGCTAAGAAAAGATAACTGTGAGGAGCTGACTTCGCACTGATGCAAAGGCTACCAGGTCCTGGCTAGAGGCCGGTAGGGTTGAGATCAATAGGGTCAGCTTCTACTTAGCCTGAGCTACCATCCCAGAATAGATGAAAATGTCATTGATCTTTTAAGAAAGAAAGAGATTCTATATGAATGGGAGGGTTAAAGGGAGAGGAGAGACAGTGGGTAAGTCAAGGAGCCTGGGAAACTGTTCTCTTCCTTAAGATGAAGGTGCTAGGATAGAGAGGTAAGAGTGAGAGTGAGAGCTTTGAAGGCCGAAGTTAAGAGCAATGACTCAGAAGGCGGGGCCGTAGCTGGAGACGGCATTGGCAGAGGAGCGAGAGCAGGTGTGCGGGCCTCAGTTCTAGCAGCCCAGGCAGGAGTCGGGCCGGGAGCAGGTCAGAAGCGTGGCTTGGAACCGAGTGGAAGGGCTGGTGGTGCTCTGAGGTTCCATTTCCTCATCTGTGAAATTCAAATCAAAATTCCTGCCTCCAGTTCTGGTGGCATGAGAATCGGAAACAATGTGTGCCAAGCACCTAGCACAGTGCCTGGCATTCGGTAAGTGCTCAATACATGCTCGCAAGCCGTAGTAGTGGTGACAGTAGCAGTAGCACTGTGATGCTGGTAGTTGTAGTTGAAATAGTAATAGCGGAAGTAGAAATAGAAACTATTTGTCATTTTGCTAATTGTTTTAAATATGGATGTTTTCAGAAACCAGAAGATTTTAGCTACCGCAAAGAGGATTTAAGTAAGCCTTAACGAAGAACCTTCTGCCAGTTAAGGTGTCATGGACTTTAGCATGGGTGGCCAGGGAGAGACTTGGAGGTATTTCAGGGAGAGGCTGTCTTTAGGCTGGAGCTGAGGGGAAGAGAAGGGATAGCTTCAGAGAGCCCCATCCTGCAGCCAAAAGGCAGCAAAACCAGTTTGGCTGCAAGGAAGCAGGCCTCTGTTGAACCTCCCTGTAGTTTAGCTGCAAAATGAACTTGAACCTTCCAAAGATCAGATTCCACATGCTCTGGGCGAAAGCAACTTCCTGTTTTCAAGGGGTTAGAGACACAAGGCTGGTTTGAAAACTTTGCTCTGCCCCAGCCCCAGCCCCTGGCCCTCCCTACTAGTTCCTTAGCCAAAGGTTCCATGAAAACAAAACCTACCCAGCCTATCTGATTTCCATCTTATCAGGGCCTGTGTGCTGAAACCAAATGGTCACCTGCCTTTGCCAAAACCTCAACTATTTAAAAAAATGGCTGTGGCAGGGCCAGACCTCAGACTTAGCCCACTGTCCCAACTGCCCCTCGCCTGTGGCCCACCTCCTCAGAGCTACAGGCACAGCAAGCCTGGTCCTGGGTACGTACAGTGAGGGCACAGGTTCACACCCTGGACACTGTGTGTGTGGCAGTGCTGAGCACAGGTCATGAGCACAGTGTGCAGCGGGCACAGCGTGTAGAGTTCAGGGCCGCGTGTGGCATGTGGCATGGGCAGAGTAATCAGTGAGGAATGCTGTCATGCTTGCAAATTCACCCAGTGCGTGCAGACTCAGGTATGTAATATGTGGGAAGTTGTGGCATTTTTGAGTGTGTACGTGTGGCGTGAATGTCATGTGCAGTGTCTGGATCTGGTGATGTTTGTAGATACACGCATTTAGTTGTGTGTATTCAAGTGTATAGTGTGGGAGTGGAGGAAAGGTTGGAGTACAAATGTAGGAATGTGTGCATCTATGCAAAGTTTCTAAGGATGTTGTGTGGAGACCCATTATTTGTGAGTCTAGCTGGTATTTGGTAAGCCCTTGGAACATAAATGTACATGTGTGTGAGTGTACAATGTATCAGTGGAGGTAGTGTTTAGAAGGCATATATTTACGTGTCATTGGCTTTTCTGCAGTATGGGAAATGATAAAGCGTATTTGTGTATATGCTGTGTACATATATATATTGCAATATGGTGAACATAGGTCCGTGTGCACAGGCTGGGAGAAAGCAGTGTGGTGAATGTGAGTGTGTGTGACTGATTGCTGCACGCAGGTACTCGTGAGTGCGCACATTATAATATCACATCTGTATGATACACATCTGCAGCATATGTGAATTTTAACGATTTTGATGGGTCTGTTTCTAATATATGCAGAGTATTTTTCTGCCTTTTTAACAAAGCTCTGTTTTCATAGGACCTTTTCTTGCTCAGGATTATCATCATAAATACCTTCATCTTGCTGACCTCTGCTAAAGGAATGCCCGGAGGGGCTGCAGTGGCCATAGATCTGTTTGTAGCTATGCTGAATGTTCCCCAACTGTCACGCTTTTAAAGCTGTTATGTCTGCTTTTGACAAAACATTTTCTCTCCTCAGTCGTGCTTTCTTATAGATGTCAGTGGGCTTCCCAGTTTCTCCGTGTCTTTGAATTTTCCCGTTTCTAATCTCCCCTGGGCCAGAAACCCAGCGAGTCAACACCTATTAGAATTGTATATAAATAAGAGTAACTGGACTCATGAGGGGTCCCTATGAGTAAATTGTGAGGGCTTCACTGCATGCCCTGGAGGCTGTAACCTCTGTGTTGGCTTCCCTGAGATATCTTTTGCTTCATTTTTTGTTTTTTTTGGCTGTTTTATAAGCTGAGACTGCTGGATGACTAACCCTTGGGTCGGTGATGTGCATATGCACACGAATGTGTGTTTGAAAGTGTTTGTGGGTGTATTTGCACATGAAGTTACAAGTGTTGGGTCACGTGGAAGGGCGCAGGCTTGGAAATACACAAATACACATATCTGAGCTGTGTGCAATGAGCGTCATGGTATGGTGTTGCCAGTTACCATGCACAAACTTTTGCGTATAGGCAGACAACTTCACATCCACATGAGAGCGATGTGTGTTCCACGCACATGTAGGTGTGTTAGATATGTAATTACAGGAGCCACCTTGGCCCTTTCTTTTGCACAGAGGGTAGGGAAGGTGACGAGGTCCAGGGTAGGGTGGGGATGAGGGTGGGAAGTTCACTGTTGGGACCCCTCTCTTGGTGGAAGTGCAGTGTGACCCTGGCTGAGGTCTGGTTCCTTTCTGAGCCTGAGCGAGGATGTTGCCTCTGCCATCCTCCTGCCTCACGGCTACAGTGAGGGTCTGGAGACTGCATAGAGCTTGTCCCCAGTAATCAGTCTCCCCTTCTCATTGTCCTTCCACTTTGCTATTCTTAACATGGAATAATAATGATAATAGAGTAAAATCTCATTAATTCAAACGTCACTTCAGGCTTATTTCGATTTGCTCAGGGGTGGACCCAGGTTTGTCTTTACTGGACTGATGAAAAGGGGGTCTCAAGTGTTAGCAGGGAACATGTTTACAAGCCATGACTGTGCCGAGTTAACAGAACTCTCTTTATCAGAAATCTCTGTTTTCGTGACATTGGTTAACATGATGGTCACTTCACTTCTGTTCATTAAATGGGGCCGATGGTTTGGATTAGTACGATTTTACTGCGCTAATTTAGTGTGATTTTAGTAATCACACTAATTTAGTGTGATTTTACTACACAATGATAATGATTAATATCATTATCATTAGTGACACCACCATGTATAAAGTGCCACTCCCTGGTTCTATCTGCACAGTAGTGGAGAGGTGTGTGAATCTCCCCATTGTGTGGGGAGCCAAGGGGAGCTCTTGGCCCAGAGAGGGCCTGGCCTTACTCACAGTCACACTGGTTCTCAGCAGAGCCTAGATTTGGCCAGGTCTCCTCTGGGGCCTCACACTCTCCTCCATGGCGCCCTGGGAACGAGGACAGCTTGGCCTAGCTTGAGCGAGCTCCAAGCTCAGCGCTTTCTCTCTGCTTGCCTCCCTGCCTCACTCCCCGCCTGGGGAGGGGCTCGCTTGCTCTGGGTGCCCACCCTCCTCCCCCCCCACCCCCATTCACCTCCCTGTTCATTTCTGTTTCCAGTGCAATGTGCCACCCCAAGCCCTCCCACCTCCCCTGCTTCCCCGACTCCTCCAGCCAACCCCCTGTCGTCTGAATCCCCACGGGGCGCCGACAGCAGCCATACCATGCGGGTCTGAGCTCTGACGTAAGCACTTTTCAACTGTATTTCATCCACCTGGGGAATGGGGCCCTTTCCTCCACCCCCATTAAGCCATCTATGCCCTCTCATTTTGGCATTGCTTCTCCTCTACCCCAGTGCCCTATGCTACTCCTCCCCACCATCCATCCATCCATCCATCCATCCGTCCATCCATTTATCTGTCCATCCATCCAGCTTCCCCACGCAGTGCTGGGCTGGAGCTGGCTGGCAGGGGGCCGCTTCTTGGATGTTGTGATGCCCATGGCCTTTGCTTCTCCAGAAGCAGACAGGGAATGGAGCCGAGACCTCACCTGTCTGCTCTCAGGGAAGGCTCTTCCCTGACACCCACCCCTGTGCCTTCTGTCTGCTGACAAGCTTTCCATCTGTTGAGATACACAGATGCAGAACCTTCAGAAGCCCCCAAAAGCTGTTTCTCCACTCCCAAATCTTATTGTAATTTAAAATAACATTGAAAACTACAGCCAAAGGCTGTGAACCCTTCCCTTCCCCAGCCCACAGCCGCTCACTCTCAGTCAAGTAGAAAAAAACAGTGATACTTCCTTTCCTGTGTTCCCCTCTCGGGGTTGAGGGACCGGGGTGGTTTCTGCCAGGTTTTTGCAGGATGAGGCTTCTTTCTCCAGGGGAGGTTGGCTAGAGTCCTTGCTCCTCTGTGCAGCCCTCTTCTCACCCCATTTCTCTTTTCTCCAGTGCAAGCCCTGGCTGAGGCCAATGCTGTGAAGCTCCACAGAGCCACATTCTGAAGCCGTCCTCTGCCCACCTGAGGCCCTGGCTCCCCACCCTGGCCCCCTGCCCCTGCACTCTCATGGGAATGCCGCAGGGAGCCAGGCTGGTGCCATGGGCTGCTGTCAAGAGGAGCGTGGATGCTTGGGTGTCCACATACCCACCATGCCTAGCCCTGGAGCCCTCACTACTCACACAGTGGTCCTGGGCCAGGGCCTGACATGGCAGTGGAGAGTGCCATCCTTGCTGATGCCCAAGTCACAAGGAGCCTCAGCCTGGCCCTGGCTGGGGTTGTGGTGACTCCAGTGGAACATTCCCTGATAGGGGACATGCCATGGTGGAGAACATGCCCGTGGCTATCTTAGGTCAGGACTAGAGGTGAAGAGGAGATGGACACTGCCTCTTGGAGCCAGCCTGACACCGAGGACAGCACCTGTCATCACCCCGATTCTCATCAGCCCCACCCTGCTGCACCAGCTGGACCCAGGGCTTTGACACAAACCCAGTGCTTTGCTTATGGGTGCTTGCTGGGGTCTGTGAAGACTGACCACCCTGCTTGAGCCAAAGACAAGGTGATGAGAGATGGGGAGAGGCTACTGGCTCCCAGAGGAAACAGTGCTGGCTGTGGCTAGAGAAGAGCAGGTCTGTGCAGCGTCTGAGGGCAGGTTGGAAAGGGTAGCAGAGAGAGAAAGACAGAAGGAGAGAGAAGGAGAGAGAGAGAGATCCTCAGAGTAGGAGGAGGGGGGAGCAGCAGGACGCATTGGCAAGTAAAGTGGGAAGGAGGGAGATTGGAAAGGGGGTATCGGATTGGTTTCCCCAGGTGGAGCCTTAGGCTAGTGCCCGGTGCAGTGCCAGACCGTCACCTCTGCTCCTCCCACCTCGTTCCCAGGAGGACCCACCAGTGGAGCCCATGGCAGCCTCAGTGGAGATGCTTGGGGTGGGGATCAGGGTGAAGGGGGTTGAATAGTGACTGCCTAGGAGATGGCTGTGATAGATCTGCGCCTGGTATCTGCCTCCCCATCCTGGGGTAAGGCACAAAGAGAAGGACTTGTCTTATGCAGGGTGTGGTCAGCTTCGGGGACTTACCTACCCAGTTCCGTGATATTTCTTGCCCTGTACCCCCTGGAATGTGCAGTAGGCCAGCTGAGAGTATACCTTGAGGAGGGAGGGTGAGGCCGCAATCTGGGAGGCCAGATTCCAGGACCCTCCCCGATCCCAGGCATCCCACACGAGGACTGGCTGAGGCTAGGCGCTCTCACAATCCACCTGCCCAGGGAGGCCGGTGGGGGAGAGACAATAAAGCAAAGTGAATTCTTCCTCAGCTCCACCCACCTGGAGATGAATGTAGCCAGAGAGGAGGAATTAGCAAAGCTGAAGACACCGTGGCCCCTCGGCCTTCTCTCTGCTAGAGTCGCCTCCCAGAGGCTTCAGCCTGACCTCCAGCGGTCCCAAGAACACCTACTAATTCCTCTCCACTCCTTCATGGCTGGGACAGTTACTGGTTCATATGCAAGTAAAGATGACAATTTACTCAACAAATATTTATCGAGCACCTTTTATGTACCAGGCACTGTTCTAGGTGCTTAGGATATTCTCATGTTTCTGAGGGATTACAGCCTGGGAGGCTTCCAGCGATCTTCACTTCTAGCAGGTTTTGTAAACGTGACCCTTGGCTCTATTTCCCATCTTCACAGTTCAAGCACCCCAAACCTGCCCTTTCTCCCCTGCAGACTGGCAGGTGGGATTGGCTTCCAGGTCATCTCCTCTCCCTCTTTCTCCCACGCCTTTCTCCCTCCACAGGAAACAGGTTTTTCAGGGCCTTCCATGCCTGCCGCTTTGTCTGTCTCTTTTGTTTTTTTAAGTAATATTTTTTAGAAATACATGTAAAATACCAAGAAATAATGTCTGCACCTCTGCCACCTCTCTCTCACCTCTTATTTCATAAAGCTGGCTCTTTATGTTGCTTTACATGCCTTAATATATGTTTTATGGAGATTATACATATTATAGATCTATATATGTAATCTATTTGTTTGGATGTCTGATCTTTTCCTGCAGTTCCCACCCAGGCCTGTTTTTCTCTCCCGTACTTCCCACATCGTTCCTAGCATATCGAGGCCATACCCCTTGCCTTTTTGATCCAAAGAAGAGGAGAGGAAAGACTTATTTTAAGACAGATCTATTTTACGCTTTTGTTTAAGAAAAGCAAATCTATTTTCGAAATGTGCAATGTCTGAATGGAATGGGCACACGAGGTGAGGAGATGGGGTAACTGTCTTGAGGTCCCAACGCTGTGCCCTTCCCTCTGCCACAGTGGATTCCTTCCACCCTCTTCCCCAGTCAGGAAAGGGCTGGTCCCCAGAGCTCACCCAGAGAGCATCTTGCCAGGGCAGGGCGTTCCCTTGAAGTTCTGGTTTAAGGATTTGATTACACTGTCTGCTCCTGATGGCCCTCTGCAGTTGTCAGGCGTGAATCCTTTGGAAGGAACTGTTTGCACAAAGAGACCCATGAAGGCATGCGCCCCAGTTGAGCTGCTAGACTACCCCTCTTCATCAGCATGCTGGAAAGGGCAGACAGTAGAATGGCAGCCTATGCCAAACACTAAGGATGTCAGTCTACGAGGTGGGGCGAAGCCCAGAGGAGGCGGCTTGGGATCCTCTGGGCCATCCCTGGTCCTTCAGCACAGACACGTACGAGTTCCTTGGGCCTGTCACACTCTTCACTTGATCCCTCTCTGTCTGGGTCACATCTATGACATCCCCCCTCTGCACCCTTTCTCTCTGGGGGTGTACCAAAGGGATGATACTTCAGTCTGGCATCCAGACTGCAAAATCAGCTTCTGGGCTGAGGAGAGTCCTACAAACAAGGTGACGGCCTCACCCAAGAAACCCCGAGGACTTTACCCCGGCAGGCTGCCACTGGGGCACCGAACTAAGCCAGCTCAGCCTTCCAAACTGCTCAGTCTTTGTCAGCCGTCAAAGTGGGCAAAACGTCTCTGGCCTTGCAAGGATTTGGGCAGGGTAGAAGTCTTTGTCTAGGTCTGAAATCAAGGCTTTGGGAATCTGGAGCAGAGCTCCTGGCCAGTGTTTGAAGCCTGGCCTCCCACCTGAGGCATTTACTGACACCCTGTCGCCAGCCTGGAACATCCTGCTCTGAATGAACAGAGCCCAGATGGGGCCCAGGGCTAAGTGACCCACCTGGGGAAGCTCTGATTATTCATCCAGGGCCTTCTCAATTAGCACCTTACCTCCAAGATCGGTAACCAAGAGGCTGTAATCAAATACTGCTACTGTCACTTTGAAGATTTTCTGAGGTCACGAGTGACATGCTTGTTCTCCTGAGTTTTGGAGAGGCATGTTCTTGGGCAGGGCTGGCTACAGCAAGAGGGAACCAATTCCTTTCCCCTTTAGGCACCCTCCACCTGGAAACTCTTGAAGGAAAAATAGTATACACACACACACACACACATATATATATATATATATATATATATATATATACACACACATATATCTATTTATGCACATATTGGGGCCAATTTTATTTGCTAGTATTAGACAATGAACCATACAAGGACATTTATGGTATCAGTGTCTTTATTTAGTATAAAAGTGACCTTAGAAGAAGGGTGAAGGTGAGACAGATGGAATCTCTGTCAGGGGCAAACAGCTGTGGCATCCCCTTAGCATCTTTCTAGCCAGTGACCCACCTCCCCGGGAGGAGGAGGGTGTCCTGACTGAAACAGGTGAGAATTTGCTTCCTCCTTTCAGCAGCGTTCTTTTTAGATTTAGGTACTAAAGAATCCCAGTGAGTTCTGCATTTGTATCTTGCAAGTTTGTATAAACTCAATACAGGAAATAAAATGAATGGTTTGTACATGTGGTGTGTGTCTCCTACTCTGTGTCCACTCTCAGAGTGTGTGGCAGCTTATGGGGTTGGCAGGAAAGGGGAATGGGGGCTGGGGAGCAGGCTGGGTGCAAAATATATGCTCTCCTCTTCCCCCATGCCTTAGCCTGCACTTCACGGCTGCCATCCCCAGGAGCTGGGGAAGCGATGGTAAGCTGCCAACACCAGCATCATCGTTTCAGTCCAGGTGACCCCAGATTAGGGTTTGTCCCAAGGTTCTGTATAATGAGAGTATTAGATGGTTCAGGCCCTGGCACCTTCCCTTGGTTTGACTCTGAGACAAAGGGTAAGACAGCAGGAGAAGAAAATGAATTCCCTGCCTTTCTCGATGACTACACAATGCGCTATATTGCCACTTTACAAGAGGTGTATAATTTGGTGGGAAGTATGAGACCACCCCGATTCTCATGCAGCCTCAATCCCTTTGGTTTATTTCTCCTGGCAGGTGTTTAGTGGTTATCAGGTACTGACACTCAGTATGAAGGGCTTTACCAGCGCTTCTCAGTTTGGAATCTTACTGTGGGGAGCAAGAGTCAAGAAGCCTGGCAAATTGTGTGGGGTGGGTAGTGGAAGAGAAGAAGTGCACCTGGGAGGCTGGCGGGCTCAGCTCGGCTTCTGCAGGTTGCCTGAGGGAGGGCTGTCTCAAGAAAAAGTGAGAAGGGGAGATGAGAAAGCAAGCTTCCTCTCATTCCTGATCTTACACCGGCTTGGCTGAAGCTGAACAGAGATACCTGTTCCCATGTCTCACTCTGTCACCAGGCTGGAGTACAGTGGCACGATCTTGGCTCACTGCAACTTCTGACTCCCCGGTTCAAGCGATCTCCTGCCTCAGCCTCTCAAGTAGCTGGGATTACAGGCACACACCACAATGCCCAGTTAATTTTTGTATTTTAAGTAGAGATGGAGTTTCGCCATGTTGGCCAGGATGGTCTACCATCTCCTGAACTTGTGATCCACCTACCCCAGCCTCCCAAAGTGCTGGGATTACAGGCATGAGCCACTGTGCCGGGCACCTGTTCCCATTTCTAACGGCTAGTATGGGGGTGGTCATTTTAAAAAGTTGACTCTATTTTGGATTTTGTCACATCCCCAGGATGATGTCCTTTGTGAACCAGGGAGAGTTGTGACCAGATACAGGCTCTGGGGGAGGGCCTGCATCAGAGGCTGGGGTAGGGGGCTGCATATTGGAGAACTCATCACTTTCCAGAGGGGCTGAGCCTTTATCTGCAGCCTCTATCTGGGCCAGAGCCAGTGGCAAGGGATTGGGGAGGAGGTGGAATGTGAGACCACAGAGCACCAATGGGCATCACTGCATCCACCAACAAGGTCTGGCTCCTCCTTTCTCTGCCCAGATCAAGCCAGGTTGGGATTTGCAAAAAGGGGACAGTAGCTGAGGAAATGCAAATGAAAATGCAAGTAGCAGAATGCCCTTTAAGAAGCGGTGCTTTCTGGAGGCCAAGGCAAGTGGATCACGAGGTCAGCAGTTCAAGACCAGCCTGGTCAAGATGGTGAAACCCCGTCTCTACCAAAAATGCAAAAAATTAGCCAGGTGTGGTAGTGGGCGCCTATAATCCCAGCTACTTGGGAGGCTGGGGCAGATAATTGCTTGAACCCAGAGGCAAAGGTTGCAGCGAGCCAAGATTATGCCACTGCACTCAGCCTGGGCAACAGTAAAACTGTCTCAAAAATAAAAAAAAGGGAGCAGGAGCAGTGCTGTGTAACTGCATGATCATTTAGTTATTTTTGAAGAGAGGCACGACAGGCTCAGGTAGGCAGCCAAGCCTCAGACCCTGCTGTTGCCGAGGAATTAGAGCCACGCCACGGCCCTCTCCTCATCCTGAACGAGCCTCACCTCATTGCCAAGACTAATAAGAGAAGGTGGCATGTCGCTCTCAACTCCTGGCCCTAGCAAGATGCCCCTTGCTAGCCACATGAAGGTTTGGACGTCACTAAGTTCTTGAGTCTCAGTGTCCTTATCTGGAAAATGGGTATATTAAACCATCTTATGGAACTTTCAAGAAGGGGAAATGAGAAAATGGATGAAAATCACTTTGAAAACTCCAATTCACTTCCAAATGTGAGGGAGTGGAAGTGGCAAGGTTGCAAAGGCTCCCTGGCCACCTGCAGGGGCATGACGTGGGAAGAGGGAGGAGGTTTGCCAGGATCCCTTCTTTACTAGCTCTATAACCTTTGCTGGAAGACATCACCAGGGCCCGTGCTGTCCCTGGAGTGTCCTTTGTCTGCCAGTTCTGTGCCTCCAGCCCAGGGAGTAACACACTACCCCACCCCTTTCTCATCTGGCAGGGTCATGAGACTAGCCTCGGGTCAAGGACTAGCCCCAGCCTTCCCGGGCCTGCATATCCCCTTCCTGGGGTTGTCCCTATGGAGGTCCCTCTCCAGAAGGGTGAGTTGTGGACACGCCCTCTGGGCTCAGCTCCAGTACCCAGAGAATCATGCCAGGAAGGTCCAGTTTCATGAGCATTTAATTCTCCTGAGCTCACAGGCGGGTTCCATGGCTGGAGGTGGGGGCAGGGAGAGGCATCCCCAGCTGTTATTTTAAACACCTGTGGGAGCAGTTTAGGACCACAATTTGAGATGACAGTAGAAGTCTTTCATATAAAAGCATATTAAGGGTATACTAATAATAACGTGACAATAGTAATTATTATAACTATACAGTAATGGCAATAGCAGTGGTTCATTAAGAGCTTATTATGTGCCAGGTACCTGGTTCTATGCCCCTCACATGTATTTACTCACTAATCCTCATCCTCTATGTCAGTCATAGGTACTATAATTATCCAAAAAGCTGAGGCACAGAAAGGATACATCAAATGCCTAAGGCTTCATGAAGCTAGGATGAACCTTTTAACCTACTAGTGGTTTCCATGGGGATGATACTGGCCCCTAGGGGCATTCAGTTGTCTCAAGGGTGCAAAACTCTTACTGGCATTTAGTGGCTATAATGCACAGGACAGATTTCCGAAACAAAGAACTGTCCCATATCCTGCACAACTTTTGAATGTGCAGCTGAACTAAACCCACTGCCAATAAAAGTTGGTCATATTTCAATTAACAGTAATGCCAAAAAGTTTTTATAAGCTTTTAAAAATAAATTTAACAAAAACTCAGAAAGTTAGGAGATAGTTATTATGGAGCAGAAGCTTAAAAGGAATAAAGGCATTGTCTCAAAATTATTGAATAATGGACTCCATTCACTGTCTACACAGAGGATTATAAGATTTCGACTGCTACGTATCTGATTGAAAACAGTTTCTATCACTAGATGATACTGAATACAAAGAAATTGACTAAAAATATTTAACAGAGGAGACGTGGGAGAACCAGTCATGAAAGCAGAGATACTTGAGATGCAAGAGATCTCACTGGGTCTCCCTAGTAAAGGTTTTAGAGTTTATTCCATATTATTACCATCCTTTATATGTTTAAATTGTTTTGCAGCCCAAGGATGAACACCAATGTTGTCACAATTATGTGTGGAAATGTCATGTTCTGTCTTTACAACACCGTCCTGGGGTCCACGTGCAATTCCTCTAAACCGATATTATCTTCTTTTCCCTTCCCAAATTCATCCTCTATCCTCCATTGCCCACGGGAAATATATGGTCTCTAAGGCCTTTTAAGATCCCAGAGACTGAATTTTGCCTTAACACTGACGCATTTCAAGACAGAGGTCTATGTGTCCATGGTACGCTGTGGGGACCCCATTCCACGGGAGCTGTTTTGACAAACACAAACACGTAAGTCGCAGTCCCTTTCCATGCACAGCATGCTTCTGTATGATCTCCACCTTGTGCTCCCTAATTTGCCTTCCTGTGTTATCCCTATTTCCATTAAGATGCTTTCCCTCTCTTACATGCACGTACATCTGGTATGTTATTACTTACCTAACAGTTTTTATTCTAGTTTCACTTCCTGCTGCTCTTTCATTTTCTGGCATGTGTGTGACTTCTGTTTTTGCATAGAATGGCTCGTCTTCTATCTCTCTTAAATTAAAACATATATTATGTGTAGGTGCAAGCAATCTGCCTCTTTCATTTATGTCTTCTGGTAAGTCCTGCCTGAGCATTAATATATTGAAAGACATCCTGTTTTATTATAACTTATTCTTTTGTTTCTTCTTCCTCTTTTTGTTTTTTTGAGATAGAATTTCTCTCTTGTTGCCCAGGCTGGAGTGCAGTGGTACAATCTCGGTTCACCACAACCTCTGCCTCCCAGATTCAAGAGATTCTCCTGCCTTAACCTCCCGAATAGCTGGGATTACAGGCATGTGCCACCATGCCTGGCTAATTTCGTATTTTTCATAGAGATGGGGTTTCTCCATGTTGGTCAGGCTAGTCTTGAACTCCTAACCTCAGGTGATCCACCAGCCTTGGCCTCCCAAAGTGCTGGGATTACAGGCATGAGCCACTGCACCCATATAATAAAAAAATAACATTAAAAAAGTTATGTTCGCTTTTCTTATGTTTTGTTGTTGTCGTTTGGTTATTTTTGAGCCAGGGTCTCGCTCTGTTGCCCAGGCTGGCTGGAGTGCATGGCTTGACCACAGCTTATTGCAGCCTCTACCTCCTGAGCTCAAGCAATCCTCCTACCTCAGCCTCCCAGTAGCTGGGACTACAGGCAGGCACCACCACATCTGGCTAATTATTTTATTTTAGTTTTGTAGAGACCTTGTCTCTATAAAACGTCTCTCTCTGAGCCAGGCTCGCTGTCTCTGGGAAACCTACCAGAGTGACCTCTGGAGCCAGGGGCTGGGAGTTGCTGTGCTGGCACCCTGGGGCAGCAGATAGGGTGGGGTGTGGCTCCCCTGCTCTCCAGCAGGTGGGGGTTGCTCAGGGCCCACAGGTAGCCAGAGGCTGGTGCCCAGGGGATCCCTTTCCCATCCTGGGTTCTTAGAACTGGGTTGCCACAAAGGTGGACTCAGGAGGCCTCTGCCCATTCAGACATCTTTCCCCACAACCATCAAGGTCTCCTGTGGCCCTGGGGGCCACTCCCCTGCTCAAACCACTGAGCCCAAACTCCTGGGCTCAAGCAATCTGCCTGCCTTGGCCTCCCAAAATGCTGGGATTACAGACATAATGCATTTTGAATGCCAGGTCTATTTGCATTTTTATTTTTGAGACGGAGTTTCGCTCTTGTTACCCAGGCTGGAGTGCAATGGCGCCATCTCGGCTCACCGCCTGGGTTCAGGCAATTCTCCTGCCTCAGCCTCCTGAGTAGCTGGGATTACAGGCATGCACCACCATGCCCAACTAATTTTTTCTATTTTTAGTAGAGACGGGGTTTCACCATGTTGACCAGGATGGTCTCGATCTCTTGATCTCGTGATCCACCCGCCTCAGACCCCCAAAGTGCTGGGATTACAGGCGTGAGCCACCGCGCCCGGCCTATTTGCATTGTTTAAATGATGTATGTAGATTAGTCATATCATCTGTGAAATTCATTTCTTCATGTCTGGATGGAGGAGACATTGCAGAGTGGATGTTGGCTCTCTTGGCGTTGAGAGCCACTGCTCTGAGACAGGAAAAAGGATGTTAGGAACTAACTGCTGCTTCTTTTGCAGGCCCAAAGGAGGAAAGGACGAATCCCTGTCTACACAGCTGGTGGGCAGACTAGAACCAGGCCCCCTGAAGCGTCCAGTCCTGCCCCAAGCCCAAATTCAGGGCCCTGCCTTCCATAGCTCAACTTCACAGTCAGTCCAAAGCTGCACACCGCTTGGGGAAAGGAGGTCGAAGCCCTTCATGTCTAACTTCCCCCATGGCGCATTTGCCATTGATTTAACCGGATTTGGCTGTGCCGTTAGGGCATCAACAGGCTTTGCACAGTCTCTCATCGCCTCCCAGTGCCTAGCAAGTGTAATAGCAGAAAGCAAAAAGCTTGATTTTCAAGATGAATTTAGAACATTCCCAAAGAGATGGGTGTATGCCACCTCTTCCCACACCACCAAACCAAGCAAGAAAACGAAGCACCCCCTAGATCCCTATGCTTCCGTATACAGTCTAAGTTTTGAGGGGCAGACGAGAGGCAGAACACACGGGGGGGTTGGGGGCACGGGCTGGAGAGGGAGTTAATGATTTGCCACAGGTTCATTTCGCAACTTGCCAAGGGTCAGCTTCCCGAGACCATGTACCAGCAAAGTCCTCTGGGTCACACTCCACTTGCCCGCTTCCGCCAGAAAGGCCCCCCAGGCTGAGTGCGGCATGATCTCCGTCAGCGAATGGCAGAGTGAGTCGGGGGAGCGGGGCTGCAATGGGCTATCCGGGCAGGACTCCCTGCCGGCTCGCTCTCTCTCCCAGCCAGGCTCGCTGTCTCTGGGAAACCTACCAGCGTGACCTCTGGAGCCAGGGGCTGGGAGCTGCTGTGCTGGCACCCTGGGGCAGCAGGCAGGCTGGGGTGTGGCTCCCCGGCTCTCTAGCCAGTGGGGATTGCTCAGGGCCCACAGGTAGCCAGAAGCTGGTGCCCAGGGGACCTGGCAGGTTCCGCAGTCACACTGACCCCTTTCCCATCCTGGGTTCTTAGAACTGGGTTGCCACAAAGGTGGACTCAGGAAGCCTCTGCCCATTCAGACATCTTTCCCCACAACCATCAAGGTCTCCTGTGGCCCTGGAGGCTTCTTATCAGAAACTAAACTCCACTTCCCTCCCCAAACCACCATGTCTTCCCTCCTAAACATCCTTCCCCTTCTTTTGGGGAAGAGGTAGGGAGGAGGTCTTGTAACAGGTCTGGGCAATGGGAAGAACCGTAGTTCTGAGGGCTTCATTTGGGTGAGTTACTTAAAGCCTCTGAGCCTTGGTTTTTCATCTGAGAACTGGTGACAACATTCTTTTGTTTACTCAACAGATTTGTCTCTGTCATGTGCCAAGTACTGTACTGGACATAGAATGTCCAACATTAAATGAAACAGACTCCCTGCTTACATTCTAGAGAGGGGAGACAGGTCATTAACAGAAAGAAGTATGGAGGGCCGGGTGTGATGGCTCATGCCTGTAATTTCAGCACTTTGCGAGGCTGAGGTGGGCAGATCGCAAGGTCAAAAGATCAAGACCATCCTGGCCAATATGGTGAAACCCCGTGTCTACTAAAAATACAAAAATTAGCCAGGCATGGTAGTGCACGCCTGTAGTCCCAGCTACTTGAGAGGCTGAAGCAGGAGAGTCTCTTGAACCTGGGAGGCTGAGGTTGCAGTGGGCTGAGATCGTGCCACTGCACTTCAGCCTGGGGACAGAGCAAGACTCTGTCTCAAAAAACAAAAAAAGAAGAAAAAGATGTAGTATATTAGAAGATAATAAGTCCTCCAGAAGACAATAAAATAAGAGGCAATGGAGTTCAAGGCAGGAGGGGTTGCTATTTTATACAGAGCAGTCAGGGAAGGGCACTGTACAGAGACCCATAGGAAGTGAGGAAGCAAAGCTGGGCAGCTCTCTGGAGGGGAGATGTTCCAGGAAGCAGGGATAGACAGTGCAAAGGCCCTGAGGCATTAGCGTACTTGGTCTGTTCGAGGAGCAACAAGGAGGCGGGTGTGCCTGGAGCAAAGTAAAGAGGGGGAGAATCCTAGGAGTTGAGGTCAGGAAGGTCACTGAGATGACCTTGGTTTTATTTATATAAGATAAAAAATGATTGGAGGGTTTTGTGCAGTGGTGTGATACTATTTCTGTGTTTAAAAGATCACTCTGGGCACCAGGTTGAGAATAGACCGTGGAGGTATGAAGGCAGCTGCAGGGAAGCCAGTTCTTTTTTTTTTTTCCTGAGACAGTCTCACTCTCTCACCCAGGCTGGATGCAGTGGCACAATTTCTGCTCACTGCCACCTCCACCTCCTGGGTTCAAGCGATTCTCCTGCCTCAGCCTACAGAGTAGCTGGGATTACAGGCGGGCACCGTCACACTTGGCTAATATTTGTATTTTTAGTAGAAACGGGGTTTCACTACGTTGACCAGGCTGGTCTCCAACTCCCGAACTCAAGTGATCCACCGGCCTCGGCCTCCCAAAGTACTGGGATTATAGGCGTGAACCACCGCGCACAGCCAGGAAGCCGGTCCTATGTGTGCCCGCGAAGGTGGAGGAGACTAAGGTGTTAGCAGGGCATCAGTGGGCGTGGTCCATGCTGAATCTGCCTTGAGGAAACTGCTGAGGATTTGCTGATGGATTGGATGTAGGGTGTGAGAGAAGTCAAGAATGCCTTGTAGATGTTTTAGCCTGCGCAATGGGAAGGGTTGAGTTGGGGAGAAAGCAGGAGTTGGGCTTTAGATGTGTCGGGTTTGTTTGTGCTGTTAGACCTCCGGGTGAGATGTCAGGTAGGCGGTTGCGTATGTGAGTCTGGAGTTCCAGGTAGAGGCCTGGGCTGGAGAGAGGAAGGTGGGAGTAATCTACATATCCATGTTCTTTAGGACCATGAGTGTCCATGAGATCACCAAGGGCAGGCACTGTTTCTCACCTCCCCACCACTGACATTTGGGGGCAGGATAATTCTTTGTTGTGGGGGCCTGTCCTGTACCTTATAGGATATTAGCCGCATCTCTGGCCTACCCCCACTGCATGCCAGCAACACCCCCCACTCCAAGTCGTGACAATCAAAAACGTCTTCAAACATTGCCAAACGTGCCCTGGGAAAGAAATTCGCTTCCCACCCCTTCCCCGCTACAATCCCCTCACCCCAGGTGAGAACCATGAACCTGGTGAAGGAAAATAAAGGGAGAGGAGGGTTCGGTCTTCAACCCAGTGGCACACTGACACTTTGTTAAACCAAGTAGCCTTCAAGTAAACATACTCTTACCAAATGTGATAAGCAAGTCCTATGAGAGAGAAATGAGGGAACCAGATTTAGGTCAGGGAACAAAGTGGACCAGCTTTCCCTGAGTAACTGACATTTCAGTTTCGATCTGAAGGATGAGCATGCATTGTCAAGTAACAAGTGAGAGAGAGGGTATTGCAGGCCAGGAAACTGCAATACCAAGGCCCTGAGCCAAGAGGGCTCACATAGAAGCCATGGAGAACGGTGTGGTTGCAGCGTGGCAGGCAGGAGGGATGGTGGCAGGAGAATAGGTGGCCAGGCAGGCCTGGGCCCCATTAGGCAGGGCCTGTGAGCCTTGGTGTGGATGAGGGGGCTCTGTTGCAGTCTTAGCTCAGTGGGTGGCTGTGAAGGAGTCTAGGCCATATGCTGACATGATCAGGTTGTATGTTTTGCAAGACCATTGAGCGCTGTGTGGAGGAGGACTGGGAGGGTGCAGGAATGAAGCAGGTGGCCAAGTGTGGGCTACTGCAAGGGTCCAGGGAAGAGATGATCGTGGCCAGGAATTACGTGGTAAGAATGGAGAGAAATGGACAGCTTTCAACATATATCTTGGAAGAAGAAAACTTAGCAGCAGATTGCATGGGGGAGGGGTGGGCTTTTGCCTTAAGTGGTAGGGTAGGCAGTGGTGACATGTTTACTCATTTGGGGAAAACCAAGGGAGGCACAAGCTGAAAGAAGGAAGATAAATAGCCCAGTTCGGGATCAAGATTAGCCCAGTTCAGACGGCTGAGAAAAAGCCAGGCAGAGATGCCAAGTAAGATGTGAGTTTCAAAGCCCAAAGAGAGGCCTGGACTAGAAAGACATCAATGTCATCAGCCTACAAAGGACGTTTAAGATGTGAGAGGCTGGGTGTGGTGGCTCATGCCGTAAGCTCAGCACTTTGGGAAGCTAAAATGGGAGGATAGCTTGAGGCCAGGAGTTGAAGACCAGCCTGGACACCTTGCAAAACCCCTGTCTCAACAACAAAAATATTTAAATGGATTTTTTAAAATTAGCTGGGCAGGGTGGCCATGTACCTGTAGTCCCAGCTACTCAGGAGGCTGAGATGGGAGGATTCCTTGAGCCCAGGAGTCCAAGGCTACAGTGAGCTATGATTGTGCCACTGCACTCCAGCCTGAGCAACACAGTGAGATCTCAGCTTTAAGACAAAATTTAAAACAAAATAAACATATGGAGATACATGTGGAAATAGAATGAGAAGAGACGTGAGCTCAGGCACAAGCCCTGTGCAATTCAAATCCCAAGAGGAGGAGAGAGACATAGGAGCTGGCAGAGGAGACAGAGAAAGTGCAGTTTGAGCAGTAGGAAGAAAATCAAGAACGTGCTGGACACAAGCCAAGAGAAAGGCTGTTTCAACAAGGGAGTGGCGGGCCTCTGACAGATGAGGGCTGACACCTGCCCATTGGATTTGGTAACATGGAGGTCATTAATGGCTAAGACAAGAACATTGCCTGCGGACGTGGACTGGACTGGATTGGTTAAAGGCACTTTCAATTTTTTGTTTTGTTTTGTTTTTGTTTTTTGAGATGGAGTTTCGCTCATGTTGCCCAGGCTGGAATGCAATGGTGCAATCTTGGCTCACTGCAACCTCTGCCTCCTGGGTTCAAGCAATTCTCCTGCCACAGCCTCCCAATTAGCTGGGATTACAGGTGCCTGACACCTTGATGTCTATGTTTTTGCATTTCTAGTAGAGACGTGGTTTCACCATGTTGGCCAGGCTGGTCTCTAACTCTTGACCTCAGGTGATCCAACCTCCTCGGCCTCGAAAAGTGTTGGGATTACGGGTGTGAGCCACCGTGCCTACCCAAAAAGCACTTTTTGGAGCTTGAGACTAGGTTTAAACTCTGCTTCTGCCAGCTGCTGTGAACTCCCCCGGGCAAATGGCTTAACCTCTGTGTTTCAGTTTTGTTTGTGAAATGGGGCTAATAGTGGTACCTACAATACAGATAGTTATGAAAAGTAAAGGTGTTAATATGCCTAAAGCATGTATGTGCTTAGACTGTGCCTGGCACAGTGTGTTCATTATACTATCAATCACTATTGTTAATTTTGAAAATTGAACTAAGGCTCTTCCTCTCCTTCCTCTTCCTGAACAATTCAGTCTTAAAGTCATTAGATGGAGTACACAGAAGGGGGTGCCCAGAGTGGGGTGTTAGAAGCCCAGCAGAGTGAGAAGGGTATTCACACTAGGGGTGGCCTGGTGCAAAGCGTCATCGGTAAGATAGGGTGACGGGCATCCCCTCTAGGGTCAGGGATGGGGTAGTCTGGAGCTTTTTTTTTTTTTGAGATGGAGTTTTGCTCTTGTTACCCAGGCTGGAGTGCAATGGCGCAATCTCAGCTCACCGCAACCTCCGTCTCCTGGGTTCAAGCAATTCTCCTAACTTAGCCTCCTGAGTAGCTGGGACTACAGGCACGCGCCACCATGCCCAGCTAATTTTTGTATTTTTAGTAGAGACGGGGTTTCACCTTGTTGATCAGGATGGTCTCGATCTCTTGACCTTGTGATCCACCCGCCTCGGCCTCCCGAAGTGCTGGGATTATAGGCGTGAGTTCTTTACTATGTTAGGAGTAAAGAAACATCAACAGTGGAGCAAATCGGCATCGTGCGCCCCCTACCAGGATGCAGTGAGAAAAACACAGCATCACATCTTGTGCTATTTCTGCCCAAGATGCATAACCTGAATCTAGTCTTGAGGAAATATCCAACAAACCCAAATGGAGGGATGGCTACAGAACTACTGGCCTGAATCCAGAAAAGTGTCAAGATCATGCCAAGGAAAGACCTAGGAACTATTCCAGAGAGTTTAAAGAGACATGATCACTAAATGCCACACAGAATAATGAACCGGACTCTTTTGCTATAAATGATTCTACTGGGGTAACTGATGACACAGGAATGGAGCCTGAAGGTTCGAGGAAAGTCACATATCAATATTAATTCCCCAGTTTTGATGGTTGTAGTTGGCTGTCTAGGAGAAGGTTTTGTTTGTTTGTTTGTTTTAATAGGTTTTTGGGGAACAAGTGGCATGTGGTTATATAAGTTCTTTAGGCTGGGCCTGGTGGTTCACACTTGTAATCCCAGCACTTTGAGAGGCCAAGGCGGGTGGATCACTTGAGGTCAGGAGTTCGAAACCAGCCTGTCCAACATGGCGAAACCTCGTCTCTACTAAAAATACAAAATTAGCCAGGCATGGTGGTACATGCCTGTAATCCCAGCTACTCGGGAGACTGAGGCAGGAGAATCGCTTGAACCTGGGGAGGCGGAGGTTGTAGTGAGTCAAGATCGTGCCACTGCACTCCAGCCTGGGTAACAAGAGCAAAACTCCATCTCGAAAAAGAAAAATAAGTTCTTTAGTGGTGATTTCTGAGATTTCAGTGCACCCATTATCCAAGCACTGTACACTGTACCCAGTGTGTAATTTTTAATCCCCCAGCCCCCTCCCACCCTGTGCCCTGAGTCCCAAAAGTCTATTTTATCATTCTATACCTTTGCATCCTCACAGCTTAGCTCCCTCTTATGAGTGAGAACATACGATGTTTCTGCTGTTCCATTCTTGAGTCGCTTCACTAAGGGTAACGATCTGCAGTTCCGGCCAGGTTGCTATAAATGCCATGATCTGTTCCTTTTTATGGCTGAATGGTAGTTCATAGTGTGTATAGTGTGTGTGTGTATATATATATACATAGTTTCTTTATACACTCGTTGATTAATGAGCATTTTGGCTGGTTTCATATTTTTGCAATTGCAAACTGTGCTGCTATAAACGGGCATGTGCAAATATCTTTTTCATACAATGACTTCTTTTCCTCTGGGTGGATACCCAGGAGTGGGATTGCTGGATCAAATGGTAGTTTTACTGTTAGGTCTTTAAGGAATCTCCACACTGTTTTCCACAGTGGCTGTTCTAGTTTGCATTCCCTCCAGCAGTGTAGAAGGGCTCTCTGTTCACTGCATCCAGGCCAACATCTTTTTTCTTTCCTTTTTTTGTATTATGGCCGTTCTTGCAGGAGTAAGTGGTATCACCCTGTGGTTTTGATTTGCACTTCTGTGATAATTAGTGATGTTGGGCATTTTTTTCATATGTTTGTTGGCTGTTTGTATATCTTCTTTTGAGAATTGTCTATTCATGTCCTTAGTGTCCAGGAGAATTTTTAAAGATCACACCAAAGCATTCAGGGGTGATGAGGTATGAGGTGGCAACTACTTTCAAATGGTTCAGGAAGATATTCTTTGTACTGTGCTTGCAAGTCTTCTGTACATTTGTGATTGCTTAAACAAAAAAAAAAAAGGAAAAGGAAAAGGGGGAAAAAAAGCCAATGATGTTCTGAGACTCGCTGCACAGCCTGGGGCCAGAAGGACTCCTCTGCCTGCTCCATGAGACATTTCATCCTTGGAGCTGCAGCTGCTTTCTGGAGCAAGAAAGATATTGAACCTGGCTTTTCTTAACACGAGCTACAAACGAGGAGTCTGGGAAGCCTGGCTTGTCTATATCAGGTGACCGTCTATATCCAGGCTCTTGGAAACAGTTCAGCAACTGCAGAGCAAGGGGCTAAACAAGGACACCAGTGCAGCCATCAGTGTGCCTTGCCAGGGAGACCTAAAGCTGGTCTCTGAGGTCTGGGGAGGTTTCCACTTCTCACTGGGTGGCCCCTGGAGGGCCAGGCCTCCCTGAAGTTACCTTGACCTCCCAGCTGTTTTCAGCTGGGTGAAAGCATGACAGCGCAGGCCACCTCCAGCAGAGGGCGTGCTGCCAGATCTCTCTGCCTGGATCATGGGGACCTTGCCCGGCAGGCATGCCAGTCTCTCCTGGGGGCATCTGTATGACATCCCTACCCTCTGCTCTCTCTGCCATTGTTGCTGCCTGCAAAGAACTTTAGGAGCAACCTCTGGCTGGGTAACTTGACTAAAATCGCTAAGCTACTCCAGAAGCAAGAGGCAAAGGCAGGTCTGAAGCTTGTATGTGAGTAACCCGCTTTTCTGTGGGGTTCTGTGTCCCACAGAGCTCTGAGAGCACTAAGGGTGGCCCATAAGGAAGGCTGCCTCCATCACAGGAAAGTCCTGGAATTGCACCTGCCCTTAAAGAAGAGTGTAAAACAGGTGGAAGAGAGATAACCATGCCAGCCAGCTAATCACTGCTGCAGAAGAAGGAGGAAGAAACAGGAGAATGGATATCACGTGTTAATGTGAGAAACTTATGCTGTTTCCACAAAACGAGTATGAGGCTGTTCTTAAGTGCACACAGGATGAACATACAGATAGTTTGACAAAACAAAATGAAAACCCAATAAAATGTGCACATCGTGTTTCCACACAAATACACCTACTGAGGAGGAGGGAAGGGTGTATAGTCAGAGCTGAAATGAATGACAGATACTTTTATGGCAGGTGGAAGCCAACGACAGATATTTTATAACAAGCATAAAAACCTAAAACACCTTTATCATTTGGGTTAAAGAAACACAACTGCGGTTTTCCGCCACAATATTCTGACCGACACAGAATGTTCATGTAATTCAGATAGACGCACTTCTAGATTCTCCGTGTCGTCTCTGAGGATGGCAGTGTTGACAGAACACACCTTCATCATGACCCACAGGGGTGATACGCTGCTGAGCTGTCCCAGCTTCTGAGAAATTTAATTCCGGCCAGCAGGAGGAGGTAGAAGTAGGGAATGAACCCACATAGATCGTGAAGGCTTGTCAGGAACACAAGGAATCAGCTTTAAGTAGAAAATGGATTCTGGGCAGCTGGGTGATATGTTGAGAGATAGTAAGTTACACTGTGTCCCAGTCTTACCGGATCAGTAAGACTGACATGACACCAGACTATGAGTTGAGCAAGGTTTCAGTCTGTAATTTGAATGCTGCATCCCATCATTGTTTTTGCTTTTGTTTTATGATAGATGGAGTCTCGCTCTGTCGCCCAGGCTGGAGTGCAGTGGCGTGATCTTGGCTCACTGAAACCTCCACTTCCCAGGTTCAAGCAATTCTTCTGCCTCAGCCTCCCGAATAACTGGGACTAGAGACACGTGCCACAATTCCCAGCTAATTTTTGTATTTTTAGTAGAGATAGGGTTTCACCAAGTTGACCAGGCTGGCCTTGAACGCCTGACCTCAAGTGATCCACCCACCTCACCCTCCCAACGTGCTGGGATTACAGGCATGAGCCACTAAGCACCTGGCTCCATCACTGCATTCTTGATGATTCTTTTAAAGAAGCTCTTTGACCTTCTTTCTGTATTAGAATTGGTCCTAATCCTCTTAAAATCTGCATAGCAACAGATGATGGATTAACTACCCAGAAGATGACTGTGTTTTTTCTTTCAGTCATAAATACAACTCAGCCAGTAAATCTAGTCTCGATAATTTTCTTTTTGTTTTTTGCAGTTCTGCCTCTAAACACCAGAATCATTTTCCCCCTCACTTTTAATAACTGTCTGCAAAAGATAATAATATCAATTTATAGAGGTTGTGAGGACTGATTCTAACAAATCCAGTAAAATTTTTGACAAGGGTATCAAGACCATGAAATGGGGAAAGAACAGTCATTTCCAACAGATAGTGCCGGGGAAGCTGGGTATCCACAGGCAGAAGATGCAGGTGGACCCTTACCTTATACTATCTGCAAAAAGTGACTCAAAACAGATCAAAGGCCCAAAAATAAGAGCTAAAACTATAAAACTCTTAGAAGAAAACATAGGGGACAGCGTTACAACGACGGATTTGATAATGATTTCTAGGATATGACACAAAAAGCACAGGCAACAAAAGAAAAAAATGCATCAGTCGGACTACATCAAAAATTAAAAACTTCTGTGACTACAGAATGGGAGAAAATATTTGCAAATCATATACCTGATAGTTAATACCCACAATATGTAAAGAACTCCTATAACTCAACAACAAAAGGAACAACCTGTTTAAAAATTAGGCAAAGGACTTAACTAGACAATTCTCCAAAGAAGATATACACACAGCTAACGAGCACATGAAAAGATCATTAATCATTAGGGAAATGCAGGTCAAAACCACAACGTGATACTGCCTCCCACCCATTAGGATGGCTGCTGTCAAAACAAAGCAAAACAAAACAACAGAGAAAGTATTGGCGAGGATGTGGAGAAATGAGAACTCTTGCGTACTGTTGCTGGGGATGTTAATGGTACAGTCACAATGGAAAACAAAATGACAATTCCTCAAAAAATTAAAAGTAGAATTACCACGTGAGCCAGTGTAATTCTATAATTCCACCTTGGGGCATATACCGGAAAGGCTTGAAAGTAGGGTCTTGAAGAGCCATTTTCTTACTCTCGTATTTATGGCAACACTATTTACAATACTTAGAGAGGGATGGAAGCAACCCAGATGTTCACCAACAGATGAATGGATCAACAAAATGCAGGCTACAGAGAGCAATGGACTGTTATTCTGTCTTAAAAAGGAAGAAAATTCAGACACGTGCTACAACATGAAGGAACCTTGAGAACATTACAAGTGAAATAAGACAGTCACTAAAAGACAAATATTGTATGATTCCACTTATGATGTTCCCACTGTAGTCAAAAATTCATAGAGAAAGAAAGTAAAACGGTGACCGTCGGAGGCTGGTGGGAGGGGCAGGGGGAGCTACTGTTTCATGGGTGTAGAGTTTCAGCTTTGCAAGATGAAGAATTCAGAGATGCACTTCATACCACTGAACTGAACATTTAAAAAATGGTAAGACGAGCCGGGCATGGTGGCTCACGCCTGTAATCCCAGGACTTTGAGAGGCCAAGGCGGGCGGATCATGAGGTCAGGAGTTTGAGGCCAGCCTGACCAACATGATGAAACCCCATCTCTACTAAAAATACAAAAGGTATCTGGGTGTGGTGGCACATGCCTGTAATCTCAGCTACTCAGGAAGCTGAGGCGGGAGAATCGCTTGAACCAGGGAGGCGGAGGTTGCAGTGAGCAGAGATCGCACCACTGCACTCCAGCCTGGGTGACAGAGCAAGACTCTGTCTCAAAAAAAAAAAAAAAGTAAGATGATAAGTTTTGTTTTATGTGCATTTTGCCACAATTTAAAACTTTAAAAGGTAACATGATTTAAAAATGCAGCAACACAATGAATTTTCATTTGTTGTCTATCCTAGTGGCAAAGATAAGTAAAATGAACAATTCTGAGTGATGGAGAGGGTTAAGGAAAAGAGGAACTACATATCCTTTTATTGTACAACTCGTCTTGAGGGGAGTGATCTGAAATATGCATCAAAATGTCAAAAATGTAGCCCTTGACCAAATGAGGGGGCCTTCATGTCCTGCACTTCTGGACTACATTTGCTGGCTCTGAGCGAACTCCTGCAGCTTCAAAGAATGCCCCGAGATGCTTGCAAACCTTGGGAATGGGGGCTCACTGTCAGGGTGGGTCCAACCTTGGCAGCACTGCCCAACACCACTGAGCTGAACTGAGAGTTGGCGCACAGCTGTGTGGCAGGGCCTGCAAGGCAAGTGCAGGAGGGAGGGAGGACAATGGGAGCAGGTGCAGGCTTGGGTCTCAGATATAGGTCCCCAGCTGGGAAGAGGAGTGCATTCCTGACGACTTCTGTTTTTCCAATCTAGTATGAAATGTCACCACCTGAGGGCTGGAGACAGGGCAATTCTGAGAAGAAAGGAAACGGTGTGGAGAGTTGCGCAGGGGGGCCAGCCTCCTGAGAATGGACCAGGAGAGCCGGGTGGTTCTGAGGCTCTTTGCAGCTGGTAGTCCTGAGTTTTCAGTGGCTCCCTTTTGTGCGGTGTGCGCTGTGCTCCGGTGGTTCTCAGTTGCACGAAGCAGAAGCAGAGGAGGCAGATGCTATGTTCAGCCCTGATACTGATGTGGATAATGTGGCATGTGGACACAAGAGTATAAAGTGGTGAGGGCAGCACCGGTTTCCCCACAGGGCTGCGGTGAGGACAGAATGCCACTGTGTACAGAAGTGACAGCACAGTTCCCAGGTGCTAGACAAAGCTTCCTGCCATCCTTCCTTTCCCTTCCCATCCCACCATGCCCTGAGAGCACAAAAGCTGAGATCCCTGGATGGAAGTGGAGTCACCCTCATAGAGGGCACCTGTCCTGTGGCAAGGGAGGAAGTTTCAGGGTCCCCACCTGCTCCCCAAAGCCCTTTCCTGTACAACCTCCTTGCCCATTGCAGAGATTGGTGCGGGCGTCACCGGTTTTGGCATCTTCTTCATCCTCTTTGGAACACTCCTGTACTTTGATTCCGTGCTCCTGGCCTTTGGAAACGTGAGTCCCCCAGCCCCATGTCCCCACTCCCCTGCCCCAATCTTTCTGAAGTCTCCATTGCCAGGATAGTTTATTTAAGTCTTTAAATAAATCCCAAGTTTATTCAGACCATGCCCATCCAGGGTCACACATCATCAAACCTGGGCAGAGGAGAGCACAGGAAATGGACGCAGAGCCTGCTGGCACCAAGAATCTGAGGACCTGGATGCTCACACTGAGCTCTGGGTGAGACCCTGGGAGACTCAGACCCTGTCCCTGCCATCTGAATCCTGCTCTGGGGCTAGGGATATAACACTACATACATGGCTGAGAGGAAGGCAGGGGCCATGGTAAAGTCACAGCAGGATAAACACATTTAATGTGAAACAAGGGGCAATGGAAAGAGGGCACACTGAAGTGGAGAAGGGTGGAAAGGAATTTGGAAAGGAAATGGGTGTGGAGGTAGAGAAAGCACTTCCAGGGAGATTGGAACAGCAAGAGAAAAGGTAGACAGAAGGAGAAGGGAATCATGGGACATGCTGGAAGAAAACCAGAGTTCAAGTTGACGAGAGCCTGAGCACTTTCGAGGGATCATTAGGAGCCAAGCTGAAGACAGGGCATCCAGGGGAAGGCCTGGGGGGTTATTCTGTAGGTGGTGGAGCCTCCAAAGGTCGGTGTGACTTTCAGTATGGCTGCCTAACCTACTAAGGCCTCAATCTTCACTTCTGTAGAATAAAAATCTCACTCAATCCCACCTTCCCTAGATGGTATGGTGAGAAACGAGGTCCCATCTGAAAAAATGCTTGAGCTCCGGGAATTGGGTGGGCAACTAGAAACGGGCAGAGGTTCTCATCCATCCCCCTGCCTCTGTGCAGTCCTGTTTGCAGCAAGACTTATCAAGGTTCTGGGATCCTGCCACATTGCTGGATGGCCCTCGCTCAGATGGTCTTGAAGAGTTAGCACATCCTGCCCTTGCCCACAGCTTGGCTCCAGGCCTGAGCCCCCCACTCCTCAGGGGGCTGATGGGTTTCATTCAAGCTCCCCTCCCTCCCCCACAGCTGCTGTTGCTGACGGGCCTCTCCTTCATCATCGGCCTGAAGAAGACCTTTTGGTTCTTCTTCCAGCGGCACAAGCTCAAGGGAACCAGCTTCTTCCTGGGGGGTGTGGTTATCGTGCTCCTACGCTGGCCCCTCCTGGGCATGTTCCTGGAAATCTATGGATTCTTCAGCTTGTTCAAGTGAGTGCAAAGCCCTATAACCCTAGACAGACCCACCAAAGGGTCTGAGTGGCTGAGATTATCCCAGCAGGGTAGTGCAGAAGCTGGGACTTTATCCCGCAAGAGATAAGAACTGTGGACACTGTGGAAAGGCCCCCAAAGCAAGCTGAAAGGTACTTTGGAGGGATTAGCCTGTCCATCAACAAATATCGATAGAACGCTGACTGTGTTCCCAGTACTGTGCCTGTGAGTAGGGAAGAGACACGAAGCCTGCCCTTAAATCTCAGCGATCCAGCCAAAGAGGAAGGGCAGTGAGCTAACGCGGCCAGGCACGCTCATGATCATCATCTGATTTTAATCACAACAACCCATTATAGGATTCTTTTCACACACAAGGAAACCAACATTTTGCCCCTGGCCTGAGGTCTCAAACTGGTATGTGAAAAAGGTCGTTCTTGAACCCAGGGGGCTCTGACTCTGGCCCCTGTGTCACTCCCTGGCCTGGCCTGTGTCAGTCCCGGGCCTGTGAAAAGGCAGGGTGGAACTCAGCCGTGATGTGTGGCCACTGTCAGGCCTGTAGGCATTCAGAGAGCAGCCCAGAGTGACGTCGTAGAGGAAGCGGGACTTGAGAGAAGCCTTGAGGGATGGGGAGGGTCTAAGAGAAGTCCAGAGGGTACTGGAGGGAAAGAAAGGAAGGGGTCCTAGAGAAAGCGGGGGTGGGAAGGGAGACTTCATATGTCTATAGGGTACAGTGGAGAGAATACGGGTGGGATGGGGACAACGAGGACTGGAAGAATGATGAGAATGATGGCTTCTGCAATCATGGAAGGGAGTGGGGCTCAGGAATCCCTGGGTTCTCACAGGAGCCCCTATTTGCTGAATGCAGCCTTGAAAACCCCCGATTGGCCTGAGTGGCCTAGGCCTCAGAAACATCGGGAAGTGTGGCTTTAAACTTTCTCACGTATACCTGCCATCTATTTATTCCATATTCAAATGTGTCATTTTTCAGCTGGGTGCAGTGGCTCATGCCTGTAATCCCAGCACTTTGGGAGGCCGAGGCAGGTGGATCACTTGAGGTCAGGAGTTCGAGACCAGCCTGACCAACATGGTGAAACCTTATCTCTACAAAAAAGAAATACAAAAATTAGCCAGACATGGTGGCAAGCACCTGTAATCCCAGCCACTTGGGAGGCTGAGCCACAAGAATTGTTTAAACATGGGGGGAGGAGGTTACCGTGGGCCAAGGTTGTGCCACTGCACTCCAGCCTGGGTGACAGGGCGAGACTCTGTCTAAAAATATATATAATATAATATATATTATAATATTAATATAATATTAATTAATTATATTATTAATTATATAACACATTATATATAATTATATAATATATAATATATAATTATATATAATTAATTAATCATATTATTAATAATATATATAATATATTAATTATATTTAATTATATTTAATTATATAATTAAATATAATTAAATATATTAATTATATATAATTATAATATATAATGTATATATTATAAATATATATTGTATATTATATATATGTTATTTTCAAACAGTCATTTATTCAAATTGTCAAATATATAATAAGCACCTACTGCATGCCAAATGCAGGGCCAGGTGTAAGGATGTGGCACTGAACAAGGAGAGAGTTCCTAAGGAGCTTGCAGGTTAGTAGGGAAGACACATAAATAAATTCCGACAACAGTTAGCATTTATGGCGGGCTTAGAAAGTGGAGTGGGACAGAGCAGATTCCATAGTTCAAACAGAAAGTCAGACTTGACACTGAGCAGTAACACAGAAGGGGCAAACAAATGACAGCTGTCAGGGACCTCAGTGCAGTGAAACCTTGGGAAACTCAGGCCCAAGGTAAGGAAGTGGCTCAGCCAGAATCCACATTTCAAATCACCCCTCCAATCTGCCACACACCGGGATGCCAGCCTTGGCGCCCCCAAGGCCTGTGAGGAGTCATGCATGTGTCCGAAGTCAGGCCTTGGCAGGGTATCTCTGATGAGAGCAGAGTTGCCAAAGGCAGGGATGGCTGTGTGCCTGGGGGAGCCAGGGCACCAGGGAATGTAATGGTGAGCTTGGCTTCCAACAGCCACCCACGCCCAGGGCCCAAGACGCCCGGGGCAGGTGGATCTCAGAAAGAGAAGAAAGCTTTAGGCCAGAAGAGTAATAATCGTGACAGTAACAATAATAAAAATAAGCATTTCTTTGTACACAGCCTTATGATGTAGATACCGTTATTGTTAGCCACATTTTATGGCTGGAAACTGAGATTCAGGGAAGTTAAGGAATTTGACCAAGTGTGTATCGTGCCAGGAAGTGGTAGAGCCAAGATGTGAACCCAAGGAGTGTGACCCTAGGGCCTTCATTCTTTTTTCTTTTTTTTTTGAGATGGAGTTTAGCGCTTGTTGCCCAGGCTGGAATGCAACGGTGCCATCTCAGCTCACCGAAGTGTCTGCCTCCTGGGCTCAAGTGATTGTCCTGCCTCAGCCTCCCGAGTAGCTGGGATTTCAGGCACCACCACATCCGGCTAATTTTGTATTTTTAGAAGAGACGAGGTTTCTCCATGTTGGTCAGGCTGGTCTTGAACTCTCGACCTCAGGTGATCCACCCATCCTGGCCTCCCAAAGTGCTGGGATTACAGGTGTGAGCCACCATGCCTGGCCAAAGCCTTCATTCTTAACCATGTCACTTGGCTGCCTCTCGGAACACAGGAGTTCAGAACCAAGCCTGCCCCCGGTGCACAGAAGCCAGAGCTTGAGCCTTTTGGTGGACCTCAGCCTCCTGCCCTCTATCCTCTCTTCTTGGACCATCACTGACTCCTCCCTTCTCCCTTCTGCTCCTAGGGGCTTTTTCCCTGTGGCCTTCAGCTTCCTGGGAAATGTCTACAACATCCCTTTCCTGAGTGAGGTAAGCAGATGATGCCAGCAGCCCTGTGGGGGTGCCCTGTGGGGTGAGGGGGAACCCACGGAGTGATAAAACTGCTGCCCCAGGGACAGTGGCCCCTCCTCTTTCTCCCCTGAGACCCCCTAGCCCAGGTGCGGTGCCTTCAACTCCTCTTCCCCCTGCACCTTCTTTATTTGGCAAGAGCCCATGAGGGGAGGGGATCCAGATGCAGTTGTAGCTGAGTGTGGCTGTAGAGGAAGGTAGCTATGAACAGCTTCCTGTTTACAGCCAAAGAAATGAAGATGCAGAGACTCTAGGTGACCCAACCAGTAAGTGCCTGAGATTTCTGGGGATCTGGCTAAGTGCTGGCCCCAGGATGTGTGACAGCTGATGATGGCAGGAATATCTTTCCTGAGTGTGACAGATTTTATCCTCTCCTGGGGACAGGCATGGCCAGTGGAATCCAGCCCCTGCCCCTCCCCGTCCCTTTCTCTGAAGCATGTGGCAGAATATGAGCTCTCTAGGAGCCCAGGGAGACCCTACAGCCAGCACCCCTCCACAGCCGCCAGCTGGACCCAGCCCCCTACAGCCCCTCTCATATCTGCGCCTGGCACAGCTCCTGGCTCTCAAGGCCAGCTCTGTAATAACCTAGATATTGCATCTGCTCTCTACCCTTTGTCTGGAGTAATGATTCTTGGCTCCCACAGCTGTTCCGGAGACTTCAAGGCACTAGCTCCATGGTCTGAACAACAGAGATGAGCTCCTTGAACTTGGATCATTGGTTGAGCGGGTTGGAGGGAGAATGGGAACCACTCCCTCAGTCCCCAGCACTGACTCACACCCCGTCATATCCGGACCGCCCCGAGTCCAGAAGGAAGAATGGAGCTGAGCAACTGACCTCAAATCCCTAAGTCAAGTCAAGAGGCTGCCAAGACTGTTGGAAGCAGAGATGCAGAGCCCCAAGGAGATTGGGCTGGGGCTGGCATCACACCCCCACTCTATATTTATGGGAGGAAAAGTGAAGATTAAATTTCCAAGCTATGTGTGTGTCTGAGGCTCAAAGTTGGCATCTTAGGGAGGGCACGGTGGCTCACACCTATAATCCCAGCACTTTGGGAGGCCAAGGCAGGCAGATCACCTGAGGTCAGGAGTTCGAGACCAGCCTGGCCAATATGGAGAAACCCTGTCTCTACTAACAATACAAAAATTAGCTGGGCGTGGTAGCAGACGCCTATAGGCCCAGCTACTCAGGAAGCTGAGGCAAGAGGACCACTTAAACCCGGGAGGCAGAGGTTGCAGTAAGCTGAGATTGTACCCCTGCACTCCAGCCTGGCAACAGAGCCAGACTCCATCTACAAAAATAAAAGTTGGCATCTTCAGCCCATTAAGTCCACTTCCTGCTTCAGGGCAGGCCAAGGTACGTACACATCATCCCCCATAGCGAAATTTTGGTCTATGAGGTTCAGTGCTGTCCTTATAGGCCATCATTTCTGTCCTGGCATTTAACAGCCCTAATGGGTGCGATAATCACATATCTGCAAGCCCCTGTTAACAGCAAGCACCATGCACGTGAGGAGTACCAACCTGCAGACTGCTGGCATGCAACTCAAGCATTAGGGGATCACCAGGTCAAGTTCTATCTCATATATTAACTGCTCCCACGGGCTGGGCAGTGAACTAAGAGTTGAGGGAATCTGTGTGTGTGTGATCTGTGTGTATGGGTGTGTGTGTATATGTGTGTGGTGTGTGTACGTGTGTGTGTGTGTGTGTATGTGTGTGTGTGTGTTGAGCTTGTGCTGGGAGAACTTCCTGTCTGAGGGTAGAGACATAGCCCCTGCCTTCAGAGACTCCCAGACTAATAGAAGAAACGGTGCCTGCCCTGGAGAGCCCCTCGTCCAAGGGTAAAGAGAGTCTTTGCAGGCTCAAGAAAGAGACAAAAGTCACTTGCAAAGCATGCAGTTAGCAAATATCCATTGAGGACCCTCTCTGTATGTGCCCAGCGATGGAGTGGGTGCCAGAGGTACGGGGGAAGGGGCCTGTCGCTGTCCTCAAAGTGCTGTACCCAAGCAGTCACAAAATGCTATGGTGGTGGGTGCCGCGAGAAAAGGAGGCGGGCCCCCAAGCAGGCTGTCCGGATGTGCTGCCACCTGGAAGTCCCCTCTCTGCACCCCTGGCACTTCCCACCTTCTAGAGCTCCCATTTCATCCTCCTTGCTCATAGCTGGCTGCTTACCTAAGGTCTCTGACCACACCACAGCGTATTCACCTCAAAACCCTGTGCTGAGGAAGTGCTCAGTAACAGAGGAAAGAAGAGACGCAGGAAGGAAGGGAAAAGGAGAGAATCCCCCCCGCCGCCCGCATGCGCCAGTCACAGGGCACAGTCTAGGAGCGCCTGGAGACCCACGCTGACCTGGCTTTCCCTCAGAGCTGGGAGTGCAGGATGAGGAGCCCCAGGTCAGCCTGTGCCCTTTTCCTCCCTTCGCCCTGTCCTTTGCCACTTTGTCTACTTCAGACTAGGTGTGTCTGTGGCTCTTGTCGGAGAGGGAACAAGACATTTCACCCTGACGCCTTTCCCCACTCTACTCAGATAGCACATTTCCACATTGTTTGGGGGCAGAATGGGTCCCCTGGGTGGGAAGAGGGTGTGGAGGATGGAAAGAGCAGGTGAGGAGGAGATAGTCCATGTCAGAGGGCTTGGGTGGGGCGGAAGGAGAGGCTGTCACATCACAGAGCCCAGGGGTGCAGGCGGCCGGGGGCTATGCTCTCTAGGAGGGTCTGAGGAGGAGGGAGGGCGGCAGCGTGGGTCTATGCTTGGAGATGTCACAGGGCTTTATAAAAGGGATGTGATCAGGGAGCTGGCGAGAGTGAGCCCAGGAGCCCAGGAGCCCAGCTGCCCACTCTCTGAGCGTTCACCCAGCCAGGTGGTCTCGTCATCTCAGCAGCTCCGCCAAGCTCCCGCCCAGGCCAGGACTGAGGCAAGGTAGGCACATTGGGCATCCATCCTTGGGGAGGGGGTCTGCCCTGACCAGGGGATGCTCCGGAGGGGAGCGGGGAATCTGTTCTAAGATGGACAGATGCATCGGGGCAGACAAAGGCAGGGAAGGGGGACACTGACCTTTCCTGTTTACTAGCCTGCCCCGATTATCCTGGGATACCTGGGTGAATACACTGAGTCGCACTGTATTTGTGAAGCTAGCACTCTGGGGATCTGGAGGGCTCTCTCTTGCTGCAGAAGGAATACATGCAATCAATGAATGCTGTGACTGAAATTAGAGACCACAGATACTTTTGGATGGACCCAGGGAATCCCTCAGGGCTCCTAAGATCAGTGGGGCCCCTCTGAGCAGCTCCCCCAAATTATGGATGGCAAATACAAGCCTAACCAAGGGCACCTACCAAGAACTAGGGGCCACCTTACTTCAGAAGCTTTCCTGCCATACCCAGTATTTCTCTGTTATTCACTGGATACAAACCCCCCAGGGTGGAGGGAACCACAGAAATTGTCTACAGCAGGTCAGCCACTCCTGTACCCGAGCAGTCACAAAATGGTATGGTGGTGGGTGCCGCGAGACAAGGAGGCGGGCCCCTTTCCAAATCATTCCATTCTACCACATATATTAAGTGCCCCCATGCCTTTTGTCTTTAATCATGTTTGTTGGACAATCTCAAAGTGTCTGATGACTTTTTCAAAAAGAAATTAGACTTGGGAGCTGGAAGAGATGGGGTGGGGTGTGTGTGGGGGCGGTGAGGCAGAGCAAGGCAGGATGATGGGAAATCATCCTGTGAGAGGATCAGGGCACATGGCTCCCATCTCCGCAGCCAAAATGATGAGGCCAATTCAAGTCATAGCCTCTCAGAGTCCACAATGAATAGGCTATGGAGATAATTGACCTGATAAATCAAGGAAAGGTTTTTCTCTTCCCTGAATTACAGGCAATAAGACAATTTAATGACTGTCTTCAAGGCTGTGAAGGGCTATGGGAGAGAGCAAGATGATTGCCTCTTTCTTCCTTTATCCTTAGCAAAGAAAAATAATCAAATTTATCTCACAGCAGGAGAGTACAAGGTCAGACTCAGGCATAAGGATGGGGTAAGTGGAACACAGTTCCTGTGCCTGACCTAGTCTGTTCCCTCTCTCTGTCTCAGCCTCAAGGCACTCCTGGGACCTGCGTCTTCTCGCCAGGATGAACTCACTGGTTTCTTGGCAGCTGCTGCTTTTCCTCTGTGCCATCCACTTTGGGGAGCCATCAGAAACGGCTCCTGTGGAGAATCCTAGCCCCACAGGTATGCATCCTCTGGGGAAAGGGGTGGGCGGGAGCAAGTGGGTTGTTGCAAAATGAGCTTTCCCGTATTTTCCAGCTAGTCGGTTGGTGTGAGTTTAACACTGCGTTTGGTGGAAACCTAAGACTGGCACATGTGCAGCTCATCGAGGGGTCCTATTAACCTTGCAAGTGAGGGATGCCTTGCCTCTGTGATGGGCCTCAGTCACCCACCTAGGGCTTGTTAACCCCTGGGCGCCTTCATGATATCTTCATGCTGCGTTCCCTGCTCTACGTTAGCAACCCCTCTGTACTCATGTTGAGGAAGAACTTCATATGCAACCGTCCTCTATCAGATTCTTTGTGGAGAATTAAAAAAAAAAGAACTGAAACAAAAAAGGCAGATTTTTTTTTTTTGAGATGGAGTCTCACACTGTCACCCAGGCTGGAGTGCGACGGCGTGAGTTCTGCACTTCGAGAGTGCAGCTTGCTGCAACCTCTGCCTCCAGAGTTCACATGATTCTGCTGCGTCAGCCTCCCCAGTACCTGGGATTACAGGCGCACAGCACCACACTTGGCTAAGTTTTTGTATTTTCAGTAAAGACGAGGTTTCACTATGTTGGCCAGACCGGTCTCGAACTCCTGACCTCATGATCTGCCCAGCTCAGCCTCCCGAAGTGCTGAGATTACAGGTATGAGCCACCGCACCCAGCATGAAAGGAGAGATCTTTGATACTATCACCTTTTGGGGACAATGAACTGTCTCCAATTCATTGGGGAACTGATGAGCTGGAAATTTTGAGACCCACAGAGGTAAAGAGAATTCCCTAGAGTCGCTCAGTCAAACACTGTGGAAAACGAGCAGGTGTCAGAGCACCCCAGGAGTGTGTCTGGTGAGTGGCACGAGCTAGAACAATGTGAGTCCCCAAGTCAGGAGCTGTGGCTTGGAACCCTTCCTGACATCAGCTTTCTGGGCAAACTAGAACCCATAGTTTAGCTTGTGTGGACCTCCGTTCTCCCAGCTATGAAACTTGAGGCATGCTCTCTACACATCTGATGTCATTGTACATGCCCATAAGACCTCCCAGAGCACAGAGGACATGGCCCCTGGTGTCCTCTGCCAAACGTATCTTCTGTCCTGGGATCAGGTATTTTTCTGGGTGAGGGAGGCTGTTCCAAACAATACCCACACACTGCCCAGGAACACAGAGTTGTTGGCTTATTTTGGCAAAAAGCTTTAGGTGAGGTCACCAACAACAGCGGCCTGAACTGTGATATACTGCTGGTCTAGTGGGTGCAACTGGGGAGGAAGCCATCCTCTTCCTGTCTCACCCAAGCCCTGGACAAGGGTGGAGGGACCTCGCAGGTGACTGTCATTAACTCTGGGCCAGGTCCACACTCCTCTTTTCCAGAGTGCGCCAGCGCATGGAGTAGCGGGGCTCAAAGCCAGCCCCTGCCCCAGCACACGCATTCACACACCAGGCCTCATTTCCACTAATCTCTTGCCACAGTGGGCTGGGGGTATTGTCTACTCAGAGCTAGTTACCCTATTTTACTGCCAAAAAGTACAGTGAACTTAATGAGCCTTGCATGTGAAGTGCCTTCCAAATTAGCCTTGTTAATTTTCAAATGAAGGAGAGAAGTTATACCCAGGATGGAGGAAGAGAGCCACTTAAGGTGACCCACATACTTTTTGTTTCTCGTTGAGTCCTTATGCAGCTTATTGGTGGGCGGAGGGTCACAATTCTTATCAAAGCCCAGGGTTGGAACACTGGTGTGTGGGGCTACAGTGGCTTAGCTCCACTTTCTTGATTTCTGTTACTACATGTTTTTTTATTAGCTTTTATGTATTTAACAAGCCTTTATTGAGGCTCCACTATGAGCAAGCCACTGTTTCAAGCACTCAGAGATACAGAGTTGAATGAACGTGGCCGCATCACCCAAGGAGCTCACAGCCAGGAAGGGGCCCAGAGCTGGGGGTTGAGCAAATCCTTCGGTTTTCTTTATTTCCATGACCTACTCTGTTTCCTAAAAGGAAGTAATGTAATATGAAAGTTATTTAAGCTAATTTTGGCATACATTCTAAATCAAAGCTATGTTGGAAGAGGGAGGTGCCGGGCCTGAGATGATCACAGCTAAGATGGTCGTGCTGGTTCTGCATGGCATTTAGCCCCGAGTTTCCAAAAAGTCAAGGAAGGAAAAGAAGGATAGGATGCGATGTGAGGAGGCGTTGCCAAGCCGCCTTTCCTGGTCCCCGGCCTCATCTCTCTGTGCTCTCTGTCCTAGGCCAGCAGCTGGGATCCCTGGCCCTCCTGGTCCCCTGGGCGCAGAGCCTGCGGAGTGCCCAGAGGAAGCCGGCTGCAACTGCCAGGCTGAGCCGAGCGCTGTGCGCACCCTCCGAGAGCTCCAGGAGCCCCCAGCAGAGGGGCCCGTGCGCCCCCAGCAGCCGCCAGATCCCCGCACCCCGGAGCGAGGTGCAGCGGGAGCTGCCGCCGCCCTACTGGAACATCTTCAGCCTGCGCTATGGGTAGCGGGAGGCGGCATCCGGGAGCCACGGAGGAGGCGCTGGGCGGGGCTGAGGGCGCAGGTGCGGGGCAGTGAACTTCAGACCCCAGAGGAGTCAGAGCATGCGGGGCGGGGCGGGGCGTGTGGAGGGGGACGCCGTGCAAAGGGAGGGGGCGCTGGAGCTTCCGGCCCAAGGCAATAAAAGAAATGTTGCATAAGTCACCGACTTGTGATCTGTTGTGGCTCATTTTTGCAAGCAACTCTGATGAAGCTGTTCCTCTTCCATCCTCACTGGATAGTTAGCTGGTTTCAGGATGCCTGTGGTGTCATTAAGGTCAGTGCTTCTCACACTAGATGTAATGAAGGAACAGGTGGTTAGTTCTCCAATCCATTGCAGATTGATACTTTAAACAAACAAAAAAAAACAATTAAAATTGATCACTGAAAACCTGAAAAATTTAAAAACAACAAAAGACCAAATTGGATGGTGCTTGAATGTTTCAGCGATATGGAATTTCTATAAAAATTCTGGAGCTATCCTCAGAATGCCTAGACTTATCTCCCTGAGGATGGGTAACACTTTGCAGAGGGATATGGCTCACTGCCCACACTTTGAGCAGTATTGTGGGGTGAGGGCGGTGTCGGGGAGATGGACTGATTAAGTACCTTTCCCTTTCCCAGAGAAGTTGGGCAGCTTGATCTGGAAGATGGTGCTAGTCAGTGCTTTGTCCATTGAGGCTTAAATATCACCTGAGCCCCACAGTCAGACCTCTGCTGGGGTCTTGGATGCAAGGGGCATCGACAGTGGACCACCACTCACTTTCCCCTCTCCCCTCCAGGGAGCCAGGTTGAGTCTTTACACATATTGCTTTTCTTCATCCTCATAACTACCCAGGGTGATGGGCATGCATTAGCCCCATCTTTCTAGGCAGAACCATGAAGTTAAGGAGGATAAATCACTCGCTCCAGGCACACAGGCAATGAGCTCCAAGCCTAAGAGTTCTCCTGATACCAGAACCTGTCTTCCCCACTGACCTGTCATGCCTCTCTGCCATGGCAGGGTTTTCATCAGAGTTAGCCAGATGCAGATCAAGAAAGGGCAGCCTGCCTCGTGGGGACTTACTTGGGGGTGCAGTAGCTGGGGAGTAGAAATTGTGGTAGGAAGAGGTAGGAAAACCCCATCAGTGGGAAAACCCCAGGAAATCCACCTCCTGCCCACAAGAAAACAGCACTATTTCATAGCCTCGGGGTACCCCTATGCTGCACAGTCTAGGATGAAAACGTTCTTACCAAGAGGGATGGTAGGACCCACCCCCATACAGTGAAGTGCCACAGTGTTCTACTCATTATGGAAACCAGGACTCCACGGGATGGAGGCAGAGCTGTGTTGCTATGGCAATGAGATAGGCTGTCACGAGAACATGACAATCTGCTCCCCCGTCTCTACCCTTGAAAGTGCTCTCCAGGATCTCTCAAATTATCGATACTGCTGTGAGCTCACATCATCATGTGTCATGACAGCATGATGGTGTTTGGAAGGGCTTTTTAATCCCCAAACACCCTGGGATGTGTCTCTGTACCTCTCGGAGCAGAATCATCAACGCAGCACCTATTCTGTTAAGCGTGTTGTTCTCCCAGCACCTGGAAGCAAGCCTCTCTCTGATGATGGGTAGGAAGAGGCTGATGGTTTCCTGAATTCTGCTCTTAGCCAGCCTAATTTTTACAAAACTTCCTGTGACCCCATTTACCCTTCCTCAGAAACTTGTTTGGGCAGATGGGAGAGTGTGCATGCTGCTTCAAGTGCAGGAGAGGGATGTGTTCTCTGGCGTGAGAAGCTGGCCTGTGTGTGAGAGGGCATGCATGTGGGGGCTAGATATGAGAAACTGCACACATGTTCATATGCACATGCCTGTGTGACCTTGTGTATAGTTCGGTTCCTCTAACCATCTTCTAGTCCTTGTCAGCAATGCTGCAACCCAGGAGTCCTCCAAGATCTCTCATCTAGCTGACCAGAGGCCCTGCTTCAGCAGACAGCTGGAAGAGAGAGGAATGCCTATCCCATGCTTCTAGCAGCCTGAACTGCTACCTTTGAGACTCCGGACTTTGCAGTTCTTGGCCCCTCCCCATCTTGTCTTGGGAAAAGATGGGGAGTCTCTGTGGAACAAAAGGGATTTCTGATTTCATATGGCTCTCAGCCTATGAACCTGCTCTCCAGATGGAAGGGAAGGAGAGGGGAAGATTGGAGGCTGTGAAGGGCTGCAGGTCCCTTCCCTCCCTCTGGCCTTTCTGGTGGGCTCAGAGAGTGGGGCACTGGAGCCCAAACACTTGGAGGTAGGGCTGCCTATGGTCACTTGAACCTACTTCTTCCTGGGGTCTCTGGACCGTGCCCAAGGGGGAGAAATCAGCACGGCAGAAGATTGATGTCGGAATTTGGGGGCAGGGGTGAGAGGGATGCAGGCGGTTTCTGCCTTTATTATCACTTTTATCATATTCACAAGCTATTTTTTGAGTACCTGCAGCATGCCAAGCACAGGCCTACCTCATTTCATCCTCACAACTGCATGAGGTGGGAATACTATCCCCATTGTATAGAAGAGAAAAGTGAGGCTTGAAGAGGTTAAGTGGTATGCTCAAGTAGTTGTAAAGTCATAGAGCCAAGAGTCAGACCCCCACACTGTAACTGCAAACACCATCAGCTTCCTACACACTGCAGCCTTTCCTTCTTCTGTAGCCCCCACCCCACTTAAAAAAAAAGCGCTGCCAGGTAGCAGACCCAATCCTTTTCCTGAATGATTTGTCTTGGGAAGCAGTCTGGCAGGCAATGTTACTCAACCCAACCCATCTGCAGCGCCTCTCCACAACGCTAGTGACAATACAGACACGTCACCAATCCCCAGGGCAGGCCTCCTCTCCTCAGATGGCATGCCAGGGCCCAGACATCTGCTTTTGCCCCTGCCTGCCTTCTCTCTTTGACAGCAGCTTCCCAGGTCTAGAATTGGTCACGGGGAGGAGGACGTCAAGTCCGAAGAGTGTGCCCTTCCTCACCTTCTGTGCCTTCTTCCATTCTTCCACCTTCCAGTTTAAAAGACATCAGAATCCATCAGGGTTTCTTTCTTGGCTCAGAGTTGGGAGCCAGGGGACAAGGCTTGTTTTTGGTTGCTGGGGAAGCCAAGACATAGCAAACAGCTCCCTAGTTTTGTCGCCCTGTGGGGATGAAAATTAGATATGATTCCTCTAATATCTGCCTAATAGTCTTTACAATTAACCCTGCAGCATATTAGCTTCATAAAATGTTAAAAAGTACCACTTTGAACATATCTGTGTTTGCTCACTCCCTAAGCCCCTTAAAAGACAGCAAAGGAGGCCAGGCATGGTGGCTCACACCTGTAATCCCAGCACTTTCTGAGGCTGAGGCAGGTGGATCACCTGAGGTCAGGAGTTCGAGACCAGCCTGGCCAACGTGGTGAAACCCCATCACTACTAAAAATACAAAAATTAGCCAAGCATGGTGGTGGGCACCTGTAATCCCAGCTACTCAGGAGGCTGAGGCAGGAGAATCACCTGAACCTGGGACACAGAGGTTGCAGTGAGCTGAGATCACGCCATTGCACTCCAGCCTGGTCGACAAGAGCAAAACTTCATCTCAAAAAAAAAAAAAAAGACAGCAAAGGAAGATGAAAGGTATAAATCCTCAAGGACAAAGAAAAGGGACAGGAAACCATAGCAGATGAGAAATGTCAACAAGATTTTAAGATGGAAATCGTATGGAGGGCTTGGCAGAGAGCAAAGGAAACCACAACCTTGAACCCAGCAAAGGGGGTTACCGAGGGGACATAACTGACTCCTGCCCAGGACCAAGCCTCGGCATGTGGAAGTGTCTGGTAGGGAAGAAACCTAGACAGAAACAGGGAGACTGGCTGAAAATCTGCACATGGAGGAGTTAGACTTCCCGAGTCCCCTCCCCCAGCCAACACAACCAGGCTACTCCGCCAGGATGAGGCCAGACGCTTCCTCTCCCGAGGACTGCAGTGGAGACACTCCAGTCATGGGGACAGCAAGCACAATCAGGATGGGGATTATGAGAGTGGCTGAAGGGCGGGTGCAGTGCCACATACATGTCATCCTTGCACTTTGGGAGGCCAAGGTGGGCGGATCCCCTGAGGTCAGGAGTTCGAGACTAGCCTGGCCAACATGGTGATACCCTGTCTCTACTAAAAATACAAAAGTTAGCTGGGTATGGTGGTATGTGCCTGTATTCCCAGCTGCTCAGGAAGCTGAGGCATGAGAATCACTTGAACAGGGAGGCAGAGGTTGCAGTGAGCCAAGACTGCACCACTGCACTCCAGCCTGGGTGACAGAGTAAGACTCTGTCCCCACCCTCCCAAAAAAAAAGAAGAGAGAGAGAGAGAGTGGCTGAAAAGTGGGACTGTGTGATAGTCTCTCTGGATAAGTCCCCTCCCTCTCTCTGTGCCAGGAATGTAGGCAGCAAGGTATTTATTCCCCATGCAGGAGACCAGAGACCCCAAAGAAAAACCCTTCGGATGTTGACATTGAAGGATCCCCCCCAAAAAAAGGCAGCTTGGAGCTCCCATCTAGAGTGGGGTGCACCTGCCCATGCGTTCTCCATATGTACCCTGAGTTTCTAGGCCCTTCCACTTTCTTCCCTCTTAACCGTGCATGAAGTCAAGGAGTCACAGGAGTTTCAAGAAAACTTCAAGTTGGAAGAGTAGACCAAGCACACGAATACAGAGGAAACAAACTTTCCGCAGAAAACAGATACAATTTTTAGTGTGTGGTTAAAAAAACAAAAATTACAAAATTTCCCATCTTTCCAAGTATAATCTCAGCATTTTGGGAGGATAACTTGAAAGATAACTTGAAGCCAGGAGTTCAAGAGCAGGCTGAGCAATGTAGAGACCCTGTCTTTACAAAAAATAAAAATATTAGTTAGGCAGGGTGGTGTGCTCACACCTGTAATCTCAGTACTTTGGAAGGCTGAGGAGGGAGGATCCCTTGAGTTCAGGAGTTTGAGACCAGCCTAGGCAACACAGAGACCTTGTTTCTTAAAATAAACAAAACTAAAAAAGACTCGGCTGGGCGAGGTGGCTCACGCCTGTAATCCCAGTGCTCTGGGAGGCTGAGGCGGGTGGATCTGAGGTCAGGAATTCGAGACCAGCCTGACCAATAATGATGAAACACCATCTCTACCAAAAATACAAAAATTAGCTGGGAATGGTGGCACACACCTGTAGTCCCAGCTACTTGGGAGGCTGAGGCAGGATAATTGCTTGAACCAGGGAGGCGAAGATTGCAGTGACCGGAGATTGTACCACTGCACTCCAGTCTGGGTGACAGAGCGAGACTCCATCTCAAAAAAAAAAAAAAAAGAAAAAGAAAAACAGCCAAACCAAACAAAACAAAGCAGTAAGATCCCTGAAGGTGTAAAAGAAAATTTTGCATCCATAGCATCTATAAGACAAGTAGCAGATGCAATAAAAACAGAAGTTATCAGAGAATCAGAAAGGGCCTTTGGAAGTTAAAAATATGAGATCAAAATTAAAAAAAAAAATTCCAGGCATGGTAGCTGTAATCCCAGAACTTTGGGATGCCAAGGCGGGTGGATCACGAGGTCAGGAGTTCAAGACCAGCCTGGCCAACATGGTAAAACCCCATCACTGAAAATACAAAAATTAGCCAGGCCTGGTGTTGGGCACCTGTAAAGCCAGGTGAGCTTGAGCTGGCCTGGGGCCTGTGGTGATCTCTATGTCTCCTGCCCAGGCCCAGAGGCAGGAAAGACCTGAGCTTTTATTTTGTCAAAAACCGAGGGGTAGAACATGAGAGAAATTCTCATCTGCTACAAAAGAAGAGTAATAAAAATGTATAAAATTTTGGCCAGGAATGATGGCTCATGCCTGTAGTTTCCAGCACTTTGGGAGACCGAGGCAGGTGGATCACTTGAGGTCATGAGTTCAAGATTAGCCTGGCCAACTTGGTGAAACCCTGTCTCTACTAAAAATACAAAACTTAGCCTGGCATGGTAGTGGGCGCCTGTAATCCCAGCTACTTGGGAGGCTGAGGCAGGGAGAATTGCTTGAATCTGGGAGGCAGAGGTTGCAGTGAGCCAAGATCATACCACTGCACTCCAGCCTGGGTGACAGAGTGAGACTCCGTCTCAAAAAAGTAAATAAATAAATAATGTGTAAAAATTTAAAATTAAGAATGACATCTTTCTTTAAAAGTTTATACATCACCTTTAGAATATGCATGACTAGCAATAGCTGAACAGTCCAGAGAGTTAACAGTCTTACCTGGGAGGAGCCAGGCTGGGGGCTGGAGATGGGAGTGGGATTGGAGACTGGTGGTTTTCATTATAAACCTTTTAGTTGCACTTGTTTTTAAAACTACAGCATGTTTTCTTCTGATTAAAAAAATATTAAGTCCAGCCTTGCCAACATGGTGAAACTCTGTCTCTACTAAAAAATAAAAAAATTGGCTGGGCATGGTGGCTTGTACCTGTAATCTCAGCTACTCTGGAGGCTGAGGCAGGAGAATTGTTTGAACACAGGAGGCAGAGATCACGGTGAGCTGAGATCGTACCACTGCACTCCAGAGCAAGAATCTGTCTCAAGGAAAGGAGGAAAGAGGAAGGGAGGAGGGGGAAGGAAGGAAGAAAAAACAAGGGAGGTGGGTGGGGAGGAAGGAAGAGAGGTTAATTTTCCGGGAAATGTATTATTATTCTTTTTGAGACAAAGTTTTGCTCTTTTTGCCCAGAAAGAGTGCAGTGTCGTGATCTCGGCTCATCACAACCTGTGCCTCCCGGGTTCAAGCGATTCTCCTGCCTCAGCCTCCTGAGTAGCTGGGATTACAGGCATGTGCTACCATGCCTGCCTAATTTTGTATTTTTAGTAGAGACGGGGTTTCTCCATGCGGTCAGGCTGGTCTCGAACCCCTGATCTCAGATGATTGGCCCACCTCAGCCTCCCAAAGTGCTGGGATTACAGATGTGAGCCACCACGCCCTGTGGGAAATGTATTCTTGAGGTACCGATAAAGATTTTCTGCTTGGCCAAACTTTAGTCAGGGCTTTCTAATCTTGTGCTAGAGTTATCTGGGCACGTCCTTGTAAAATCCAGGTTTAGCAAAGAGCCCTGCTAAGTCAATTTAGCAAATAGTCCCCACCCTCGATATCTGATCACCCTGGAAATGTGACCAGGTTCCTCAGCCGACACCATGCCCCAGGTGATGGCTGATCACCCTGGCCGGTCTGCGGCAGAAATCTGTTAGATGAGTTTAGCCAGAATCCCCCCATGCCTCTGATGCTTCCTCTTAGTAATTCTCATCCACTGACCCACCCTGCTCCTTGGCTTTGCATTTCCACTTGAGAAGAGAAGAGCCCAACTTCTCTTCCCAAATGAGAGACCCTGTGGCAGTGGTCCCTGTACCCATCTCAAAAGTCCTGAGTAAAGCCTGCCTTACTGTGCTTTAATAAGTGCCATTGGATACGTTTTCTTTAATAGTACAATCCCTGGCCGGGTGCGATGGCTCACACCTGTATCCCAGCACTTTGGGAGGCCAAGGCGGGCGGATCACCCGAGGTTAGGAGTTCGAGACCAGCCTGACCAACATGGAGAAACCCCATCTCTACTAAAAATACAATATTGGCCAAGCATGGTGGCATGCGCCTGTAATTCCAGCTACTCGGGAAGCTGAGGCAGAAGAATCACTTGAACTCAGGAGGTGGAGGTTGTAGTGAACCGAGATCATGCCATTGCCCTCCAGCCTGGGCAACAAGAGGGAAACTTCATCACACATACATACACACACACACAATAGTAAAATAGTACAATCCCTGTTCCTAACAGCCATCCTCCATCCCAGCTATGCTTCTGCTGGTGACACTCAGCACACGAACCCATAGCACTGTCCTATCAGAATCACCACCCTCCTGTCACCCCCTACACACACACACACACACACACACACACACACACACACACTACACTGTTGTGCTGCCACACCCTCCTCTGGAAAAGGAACTTTCCAGCTTAACCTTGTTGGACAACAAAACAGACTCCTGGCGCCATTGAGGAAAAGTGGTTTTCTATGTTTCTAGCTTTCACGCCTCAGGGCATGGATGTCTGGTTTCACCATGCTGGGTGCACCTCATTTTAGGCACACCCTTCGATCAGGCTATCCCACAAAACCCCCAGCCCCTTGCCAGTCCTCTGCTGCCCCAGGCCCCTGCAGATCCTAAGACCTGTGTAACCTGCCTTCGATTTTCCTGGGTTGCCACTTAAACAGGCCTCAGGTTGGGATCACCCCAACCCTGTGGCTGAATAGCTGTTCCTTTAAGGTTCCCAGGACAAACAATTAAGGTCTCTGGGGTCTCCTCACCCCCACCCCACCTCCATCCCAAGGTTCTTATGTTCCTGCCCACCCAGTGCCCAGAGCTCTCTGAGTAATTATGCCTTCCAGCGGGTCCGCCCACACAAGGCAGCCCTGGATGGATACAGAAACTGCACATGTACCCCAAAACCTAAAATGCAATAAAAATTAAAAAAATAATAAATAAAAGAAAAAAAAAAAAAAAAGAAATCCATTCTGGGTCTTTCTCTCCCTCTCAAGGCCCCAGTTGCTCATCTCTACCTGTAGAGCTCAGTGCCCCATCTGATTGGAAAATTCCTCCAGAGCCAGCTGGGGTTCTTCAGGGATGGGGAGTGAAGCGTGATGCAGGAAGGAGGACGGGTGGAAGAGAGGCGTGGCCACTGTTGATCTCACCGCTTGTTTGCTCATTCGCTTGTTTTGTTTGAGACAAGGTCTAGCTGTGTTACCCAGCTGGAGTGCAGAGGCCCAGCCACAGCTCACTGCAGCCTCCAACTCTTGGGCTCAAGCTATCCTCCTTCCTCAGCCTCCCAAGTAGCTGGGACTACAAGTGTGTGCCCCCATGCCTGGCTAATTTTAAAAAACTATTTTTAGACACAGGGGCTCTCTATGTCACCCAAGCTAGGCCTTGAATTCTTAGCATCACGAGATTCTCCTACCTTGGCTTCCTGAGTAGCTGGGAGTACAGGCGTGACACACAATGCCTGGTCCCATTTGCTTTCTTTCTTTTTTTTTTTTCCAGAGGTGATTCGAATGCACCCATTTGCTTTTTAATGAATGGAAGCAGGACTGGCCAAGAGATGGTTAGTTCCCAAACACTAAGCCTCAGAGAGTCCGATTTCTACCTCTTTACCACCACCCCTGGGCCGGGGCCACAGTAAGAGTTTTCTACTAAACTGCTAATACCAAGAATAAGTCCATGCCTGTTTCACAGCAACACAAACCAGACTCTTGATGCCACCCAGCGTTCCCTCCCTCCACCCTTGACCTCCTCTGACCACTCCAGGCTTCGTCTCAACACCTGACTCTCCCTGGGCTCATTATCATGGAGGAGAGTGGGATCTGGGTTTTTTTTAAGAAAAACCCTGAGTACCACTTATGTCCTGAGAGATTTCCAGAGGTTGTGGGATCTGAAGAAAGATGAGGGGGCTGGGATCCCACTGGATTTATGCTTCCCCTGCCTGGTTCTCATGTCCCAGCTCTGCCCCACTGGGAAAGGGCCAGGGCAATATGACCCTTCCCTCTGCCCCCACCCTCTCCACTTCCCTGAGCAAGAGGTGACGCAGACCAGGGCTTTTGCGTAGCATCCTGGCAAGCCTTTGTGAGAAGAACTGGACCCCGGGCAGAAGGGGTCAAGAGATGACCTGATAAGGGTCCCCACACTCTCTCTTTTCCATCTGCAGCCTAGACCACTGGAAGGCCCAAGTTTAGTGGGGAGGAGAGACTCTCCTGACTGCGCCGTCTCCCCTTCTGTATTTTCTCCCACCCCTGCAGCAGAAATGGGAGAGTGACAGATTAGACCACCTGGCAGTCAGGACACACCAGGGCTGGCCGGGCAAAGTCAGCCTGGACTTGCCCATGGCAGGGAGCCCCCTGACAGCTGAGTGCCTAGGCAGGGCTGTCCCCAGGTAGGGAGTTCACCACTTCAGGGGGCACTTGCCTTGTTGGGTGGTGTGGACTGCTGGACAGTTCCTCCTCAGACTGGAACTCAAGCAGATTCTCCCGCTCCCACCACATCTCACCAGCCTCAGATCGACACTGTGGGCACAGAAAATAGGGCTGGCTCTGACTCCCTTAAGGGCTGCATATGTGGCTTCTCTCTTCCTACCAAGCTTCTCCAGGGCCCATGGCCAGGCTTCAGGATGAGGTTTCAGGTCCCTTGCTCGTCCCAGCTCCAGACCATGCACAGTCGTGCTTAGCTATCTTGCCCGTTTTCTGATCTGAGGATCTCTGTTCTAGCTGTTCCCCTCCCAGGCTGTGCACTGGGGTGGAAACCGGGAGAAACAAGACAGGGGCTGCCATTTTGGATGATGTTACCCTCTTAGAAGTTGATTTCCTTGCCTGCCCTGCGGTCTCCGCAAATGTTATCTGTACTTGCCCTCTGCCTCACGGTGAGTTAGCAGTGTCATTGTTCCTCTTTCTCCTGGTGACGTTATTGGTGCTTCGTATTCTCACTGTATGCATGGCTGGGCTCAGGGCCACATGGCGGTCGGTTGGGCCTGTCGTGGTGCTGCATACATGGCAGGAGGCAGGGGATGGATGAGTGAGGGAGGATGTGTTTGACTGGAGAGCGCTGGGTCCCCAGGGGTCCTAGATGTACTAGCAGCTCAGGGCTTCACATTGCCTTCTCTGGACCTCCTGGCCCTGCCTTTGCTCTTGAAGAGTGTTGAGAATGTGCCAGACTTTCGGTGGTGACTGAGCAACTCCAAGCCTCTGGAAGGATTGGCGAAATCCGAGACTTTTGCGATGATGGGAAGAAACTGTGGTTGACATTTCCTTTACTGTGCTATCTTAAACTTAGTTTGCCTGAGATGAGTTGTTCGCTTTACTGTACTTGTTATGCTCTATGCTACTCATACTTGGGGACACAAGGAATAGTGTGAAAAGTTAAAATGTAGCTTGTAACTTTGGCCCTGCTGAGCTGTTCTTGGAAAACAGAGCTCTGTGTAATAGACGAACCACATAGCCTGGCTTCCAGAGAGAGAGGACAGCACATACTAAGCTTCTCGCTGCAGACAGCCCATAAACGGTCGTGTAATGGAGAGGCTTATTACCCAGATTCCTTTCCCAGGAAAGGCATATTGATTAGGACCCCGGAAAGGGAATGTGACCCTTATGGAGCACCTATAAACGGACTGTCTGTCACGAGGATAATCCTCTGTGGTTGAGATAAGGATGCAAAGGTCTTTCTTCTCCCTCTGCTCCTCCCGGCCTGCATTGGGGGCTCCCCCTTCTTGCAGTTTTGTGGTCAGGCCGGTTGTCCTGTGTCAGATCCTGTTCCCCCTGCAGCTGTGAGCCCAATGATTTTCTTGCTGATAATTATAAGTTTATAATTAACCTCTATTCTGCTATGGTTTATGGTTTTTATGCTGATGGACAGAAAGTAACTTTTAACATTGTTCTGCTTTTACAATACCATATTGTGATGTTTGGTCACCAGTTTCTGCTTATGTTTCTTTTTGTATAATTATCACTGAAGCTTTGTATAACCTCACTCCCCCTCCTCTATTGAAAGAGCCCGGCTACTCGGGAGGCTGAGGCAGGAGAATTGCCTGAACCCAGGAGGCGGAGGTTGCGGTGAGCCGAGATCGCGCCATTGCACTCCAGCCTGGGTAACAAGCGCGAAACTCCGTCTCAAAAAAAAAAAAACAAAAAAAAGAGCCTAATGAAAGACTGAGGTTTTCAGGGGAATGTTAGACATTCGCCACGGAGCAGCGCTATGTGGTGTCTCCTCTGGGCCCAGCTCTGAAGAAAACTGTTTCTTTGTCATTTTTTCTTTTTCACCGACCACTCATCACTTTGAGAGATCTTGAATTCACGTTGATATATTGGGAGCTGGTTTTCCAATAGAACAGTCCTGAATCTTGACCAAAAATAGACGTGAGGGTCTGCCGCACTGTACTGGGTGTCTAAACTAACATCACTCGCCTCATCTGAACAGTGGGCTTGATAGTTACCACTTCACAACCTGCCTGCAGAACAAAACCCAGTCGTATCCAAAGCACCTCACAGCACGCTGTAGGTACTCAAGAACACCGGCTGCTGTTACTCATCTGCTGCTGCCGCCCCCAGGCTGACCCCAGCTCCCACAGTCTCCCAACTTGTCCTCTCCCTGCTCCTTGCTCCCTTTCCTCTAGGGTTTGCTGAGAGCAGAGGGAGAGAAAGGGTGGGTGGTCAGTCACCCGCACTGGCTATGACAGGTTGCAGTCATGGTGAGAAAAGAGACAGCATACCTCTTAAGCACTCTCCTGAGATTCATGACAGACCCTCCTCCAGCAAAGCCGGGGCTTCGAGCTTGAGGAGGAGAGGGAGGGAGAAAGAATTGGCAGGGAGAGAAGTGAGATTCTGGGGCAGGGCACCCACCCAAGTTCAAGCTCAGCAACTGTACTCATGAGTAACACAGGATTTGGTGCAGGAGAGCTGCAAGTCCCCACTCTGCCACTTACCATCTGCGAATCATGACACATTGCTTACCCTCCTGGGTCTTGGCTTGTTCCTGTATTATGGGGAAACCAATCCCCTCACCTTTCAGGCTGACGGGGACACTGGGAGAAGACCCTCCTCCCTTTAGGCCCTGCTTTTTTGGTCTTGGATCCTCCATGCACTCCCTGATGTCATTACTGGACTTGCAGGTCCTGCCCTGTCATTTATCAAAGACTTCGGCCACCGGTTCACAGGACTTCCTCCACCCTGTGTGCTCTGCAACCTCCTGGATGACATCACAAAACACGCAGACGGTGACCTGGCCATACCCTAGCCTCTCAGACCCTTGGGGCCTCATTTCCGACAACCTCACCCCTCCTCTACTTCAGCTATCCATAGCCACGTTCTACTGGAGACTTATCACTTATAAGTCCCCTCCAGACTGTCTCAAGCAGCCCACGCTCAGTCCGCTCATCTTCCAGCTTTGTGATTCAACTGTTCCCACCAGCCCTGCTCACTCTTCTCACCTGCCATGGTCCTCTGCTTTCTTGCCGATCACCAGTCCTGTCCTGCCTTGACTTCTTTCCTCTAGCCACCTTATATTCCACAGTTTTTCATTCAATTACAGTTTGTTGTTGTTGTTGTTGTTGTTTTTTGAGACAAGGTCTTGCTCCATCACCCAGCCTGGAGCACAGTGGCAACAATCACAGCTCACTGCAGCTTCAGCCTCCTGGGCTCAAGCAGTCCTCCACCCCAGCCTCTCAAGTAGCTGGGACTACAAGTGGGCACCACCACAACCAGTTAATTTTTGTATTTGTTTTGTAGAGAAGAGGTCTCACTATGTTGCCCAGGCTGGTCTCAACCTTCCAGGCTCAAGCAATCACCCTGCCTTGGCCTTCCAAAGTGCTGGGATTATAGGCATGAGCCACTGCCCTGGTCCAATAACATTTTTGCTAAGACTCTAAATTCTTTTGTCCTTCATTTCGGATCACCCCAGCCCTGTATTAAGGCAGCTGTGCACTTTCTCTGCATCTGTATCCAAGGAGCTGAGCACTGCGGTGTTGGTAGGGTGAGTCAGAGAACCAGGCCAACTGGCTTCCTATAAATTCATAATTGCCAGCCATTCAATGTCTTCATTCCTCACAGAAATCCTCTTGGTATCCCTGGCCAGCTTCTTCCCACTTTCCATAATGATTCCAGAACTTCACCAGTTTCCTCATGCCTCCAAACTCCCTCCCATCCCCAACTCTCAGCAGAGGTCCTTGCTTCCTACTTATCAGAGAAGATAAACAGCCACCAGACAGGCAGTCCTCAGCTTCCACCACCAAGCAAGCCAGTCACCAACGCCGGGCCGTCCTTTCTCCTGCTGCAGTGGAGGGGCCGCCATCCTGCTGTTTTCCACCCCGTGCCCTCCCTCCCTCCCAGGAGTCCTACTGTGTTAATTAACTCTTCCTCTCAACCCCAGCGCTTTCTATGCATTTAGATATACTCAACTCCCTCCCATCATTAGAAAGAATTGGCAGGGAGAGGAGGAGGAGAGGGAGGGAAGGAGGATGAAGAAAGAGAAAACCCCTCACCCGCTCCTCATTCTCCTCCAGCTATCACCCTCTTTCCCCTTTTTTATGATTCCACTTTTCAAAATGGCTGCCTACACTCTGTTGTCTATCCTAGTCTGTTCAGTCTGCTGTTTAAAAATGCCATAAACTGGGTAGTTTATAAACCACAGAAATGTATGTCTCACAGTTCTGAAGTCTGAGAAGTTCAAGATCAATGTGTTTGCAGATTCAGTGTGTGGCGAGGGCCTTTGTCCTGGTTCATGAATGGTGTCTTCTCGCTGTGGCTCACCTGGTGGAAGGAAAAAGAGCTCCCTTGGGCCCCTTTTATAAGGATATTCATCCCACCAGGACTTAATCACCTCTCCAAGGGCCCATCCTCCTAATACTATCGTATTGAGGGTTCCAATTTCAACCTATGAATTTTGGGGGACACCAACATTCACATTGTGGCACTTCCCATCATTTATAAACTCATCCCTGTGTGGACTCCCACCCCTCTGAATCAGCAAAACAGCTCCCACTGACAGCGCCGGTGCCCTGCATGTCTTCATTTTAACCCAAGTCTCACCTCACCTTGAAGCAGCACCCACCGCTGCTCACCATCTCTCCCTAACCAGTCTCTCCCTGCAACTTCAGAGACACCTGCTGCTCTTCTCCTCCCTCTCTGGCCCCTCCTTTGGGGTCTCCTCTGCAGATTTCTCCTCTGCTGCTTGTCCATTAAAGCTCAGAGTCCTGGGCTTTCCTGCTGTCCACTTCTCCCTGGCTAATTTCATTCATACCTGTTGCATTAATCACCAACTGCAAATAACACATACATCTTTCACCCAGGCTTATTTGTGCTCCGCCATTTGATATCACCCCTGGGATGTCTCAAAGGAGATCCATACCCAAAAGTTCCTCAGATTCACAGTTCTCTCCAACCCTCTTCCCCATCTGAAATCCTGGTTCTCTTCCATTCACTCTATGTACGCAGAGTGCCTCATCTCTCCACTCTATATCCACTCTGTATATACCACATCCTGCAGAGTCTATTTCCTGAATTTCTCTCAAATACATCCGATCCTTTTCATCTTCACCACGCCCACGTACCCTAGTCCAAGCTAGTTCTAACATCAGACCTCCTCACTGGTATATGCCATGCTATTCTGGACCATCCCAACTCCTTGCTAATCCACACCGCAGCCAGAACACATGCAAAACAAATCTAATTACATCATTCCCTTCTTATTTATTTATTTACTTATTTTGAGACAGAGTCTGCCTCTGTCGCCCAGGCTGGGGTGCAGTGGCACGATCTCAGTTCACTGCAACCTCTGCCTCCCAGGTTCAAGCAATTCTGCTTCTGCCTTCCCGGTAGCTGGGACTACAGGCACATACCACCATGCCTGGCTATTTTTTTTGCATTTTTTTAGTAGGAATGGGGTTTCACTGTGGGAGTCAGGATGGTCTCAATCTCCTGACCTCGTGATCTGCCTGCCTTGGCCTCCCAAGGTGCTGGGATCACAGGCGAGAGCCACCGCACCGGGTCACATCATTCCCTTCTTAATGGGTCAACAACTTCCCGTGGCTTTTAGGCTAGACATAGAATTTCCTAACATGGGATGCAGGAATCGTTATGGTTTGACACTCAGCTCGTCTATGTACTGGGTTCTGAGTCACACAGCCTAAATTTACAGTCTGACTTTGGTCCTCATTGCCAGTGGAACCTTGGGCAATTTACCTTCTGAATCCTCTTGTGCCTCAATGTCCTTATCTGTAAAATAGCGATATAATGCTACTACCTCATATGGCTTTGTGAGAATTAAGTGCATTAAACACCTAGAGTGGTATCTGGCACATAGTAAGCATTCAGTAAGTGTGAGCTCTTTCCGCTCCTGCCTCTCCGCTCCTGCCTCTGGCCACGTCTCTCACCCCACTCTCATCTCTCTGTTTTAGATGTGCTGGCTTTTTGTTTTTATTGACACCACGCTTCCTTTCTCCACAGGGCCTTTGCATGTTCTGTTCCTGCTGGGACTCTATTTCTCAGTCTTCAGCTATTCATTTCCAATGCAACCTTCAGATCACAATGCAAGTATAATTTTTGGGGGGAAGCTTCCTGGAGTTCCCGGACTGGCACTAGTCATCAGTGCTATTTGATATTTACGTGTGATGATAATAATCTTTCCCTTCCATGAGACCGTGGGATCCATAAATGAGAGCAGAAGTTGTGTTATTTTTACAAACCTTGTAACTCCAGCATCCAGCAGAGTGCTCACATATAATAAAGGCTCTGTGAAATATTTGCTAGTAAATGAAAGAGGATTGAAAGAGAACACTTTAGGGGTGCTTCATAAATGTTCATTTAATCTGACAAGGTATCCCTACTGTGAAGGATCAAAAGGATTCCCCTGTCCCCAAACAATTACCCCACTCCCAACCACAGAACCTGAAAATTCACCACTAGGGCCCATCATTTGGGAAAGGCCTTATCATCTCTGAGGTCAAACACATTAATTAGCCAACACGTGAGCCACAGAGATGAGCTCCTCTCATTGTCTGTACTGCTCACAGCTGGTGTCAAGAGCAGCACCCTGGAGGCACAGAACGTTAGAATATCAGAGTATCAGAGCATGAAGGCACTCTTGGGGTCATCCAGCCATCTGCTTCATTGTGCAGATTTGGAAACTGAGGTCCAAAGAGGGGAAGGGAGGGATCCAACATCACATAGCAAATTTATGGTAGAACGAAGACTAGGATCCAAGTCCCTGAGCACCAGCCCAGGGCTCTTTGCACTGCCCATTGCAGTTCACTAGTTCATTCATTTAATAAATACTAAGCACCACTGTGGGCAAAAATCATGTTCATACATACGTAGAGAACTCTGCTCCAAAAGCAGCTAAATCGGCACTCTCCTAGAAGGGCTTATGACCGTGCTGTGGAAGCCTACAGCAGAAAGCAGTCAATTCCAGGCTGAGTCAGGCCCTGCTTCATGAAGGAGGGGGTGATATTTGAAGTAGAACCTAATAAATAATCAGGGAAGGTGGGTGCAGTGGCTCATGCCTGTAATCTCAGCTCTTCAGGAGGCCGAGGCGGGTGGATCACAAGGTTGAGAGATCGAGACCATCCTGGCCAACACGGTAAAGCCCCGTCTCTACTAAAAATACAAAAATTAGCCAGGTGATGGCACACACCTGCAGTCCCAGCTACTTGGGAGGCTGAGGCAGGAGAATACCTTGAACCCAGGAGGCTGAGGTTGCAGTGAGCAGAGATCGTGCCACTGCACTCCAGCCTGGCAACAGAGCAAGACTCTGTCTAAAAACTAAAGTAATAAAATAAAAATAAATAAATAAATAAATAAATAAATAAATCAGGGAAAAGGCAGGGTAGGCATCTTAGCCTGAATAAATAGCAGCCATCCTGGGATTAAGGGATCAGATGCATGCTTGGGGAGCTGTCCTTGACTGCTTGTAAAGCTACAGGGAAACGGAAAGGAGGCAGAGAACCAGGATCTAAAAGGGAGTGAGAGCCAAGTGAGAAGAGGAGAATAAGTTGGAGGAGTGGCTGCTCTACCTGTTTTGTCAGAAGCTTTCTGAAACCCTGAGGACTGCCCTTCTCTCCCTCATTACTAAGTCAACTGAGGACAGACAACCACCTCTTCCCCCAGCTCCCTGCTTCCAGAGGATTATGTAACCAAGTCCAAGCTCACATCACTCACCACACAACAGCCAGTAGGCTGAGAGATAAGATGTTGGGGCGAAGAAAGCAACCCTATTCAGAAAGCCAGAAAACCAAGATGGCAGACCAGCATCACAAAGAACCATCTGAAGTCAGCATAAGCTTTAGGCTCTTTTTTACGTTAAGGGGAGGGGGCAGAAGAAGGGGTTGGGATCAAGAGGTGCCCGATGACCGCAGACACCTGGGTGCCGGCGAGGGTCCAAGGAGGTCGTAAAACTTATTTTTTCTAGGTCGGGTCACAATGTTCCTATAAATCTTTAGCATAACATTGTTATTTGCCTATATTCTCCCTTATCTCCTTGGGGGTTAGTCTGGGGGAAAGAACTGTTATCATTCTTTTTAAAGTTGAACTGCAAGCTAAACTCCTATAATTATCTAGTCTATGTACAGAACTAAGAGGAAGTTTATAACCTATGGTACCTCTGAGGGTCAGAGGCAAAATGGAGTCAGTTATGCTAAGCCTCCCTCTACTGTTTCAGTTTCTCTATTGTCTAAGGTTCATCCCACAGTCTTGTGGGATTGGGGACAATGTGACATCATCTCACCTGCCAAACAGGGTTGACAAGGGGTGACTGTGGAGTGAAACCATTTGACCTGGCTAAGGAAATATTTCGCCGTGCTGTTTTTAGGAACAATGGTCATGGGCATTTCCCTTTTGCTTTGATAGTTTTAGTAAGACATGCACAATCTTTGTTTACACAGTACATAAGTTCTACTAGAATGTAAACCACCATGACTAAAAGAAGAACATCAAGGCTGAATTTAAGAATGCCTCCCAAGATTGACGGAATTACACTAAGAATCCAGGGGAATAGGTCTGTAAAGCAGTCTCTGAAGGTGCCCCAGATTAAGCCTGCTTTGGTGTTCTAAGGTTTGTTAGAGCCAGGTAGCATGTTGTCTAATTTTATCAATATGGGTCTGTAGAGGAGGAATTAGGCTAGTGACAGGTGGCTAGCTTAGGGAGGCCATTTGGTCAGTAGAAAGTATGCTCTCAGGCTTGTGGGTCCTTATTATTGCTTTGCATGTACTGTCTGATGAGACAAGGCATAAGAAAGAAGCATGGGTCCTCTAGGTATGGAGTTAATCAGTTGGGTCCTATGGGTGACTTGAGAAAGCAGCTTCTGTAAGTCTAATGCATAAGCAGCTACATGATTGAAATTATGTGTACAGGAACAACTATAGGATCAGAGTGACTGAACTGAACAAGGTTTAAGATGACAAATCTGGCAGTGTGATGGGTTAGTGGAAGAGGCAATAGATTGAGAAATTCTGACTAAAGAGTTGTTTGCCAGGGAAACAAAAACCCCTAAAGGACATGCAAGACACACAGGGGATACGTTTTCATTTTACTTACCTTTTTTGTGAAAGAGTAGCTTTAGGTCTTTCCGGGGCTCACAAGCCCACTGTTTTCCTGGGTTAGTGGGGTGTCTTCTGGTGGTGCTGCCTTGACCTGAGTATGATGTGCACATGGCTTTACTCCAGCAAGTTGAACTGATGAGTGTGCATTCAGCAGCTCAAATGGCCTTGTCCACTTGGCAGCAAATTGGTGTTCAGGTCCTTGTTATTTCCAGATATTTAGGAGGACCCAATTTCCCAGCTGAAAAGGATATAAGACCATATCTGTGGGATGAGTGGTCCTGCTAGAAGCTGACTCATGAACAGAAGTTAGTATAGTGCCTACAGTACAGTGCCAAAGCAAAAAGAGACTTGGTAATTGCCAAACCTCTTAAAACATTAGTTAGGTCTCCCACCAGGACAAAAACCTAGAATGGGCTCCCAGATAATATTTCAAAGGGGCTCAATCTGAACCTACTTTAGAGAGCCACTCTAATCCACAACAGCAATCAGCAACATCTTATCCCAAGTCCAGTTAGTTTCTCGATATATTTTGGCAATGCTTCTTTTTAGAGTATGCTTCATCTTTTCAGTTTTTCCTGTGGATTGTGGTCTCCAAGATGATAATCTAACCATCACAGATAGTCTTTTTTGAATTAAGATTGGTGGGTATTAACTACAGAATACGTTACCCCTGTATCAATAAGAAAGTCAATAAGTTTGTTCCCCACTGTCAGTTTTACCCAGGGCTCCTGCGGGAATGACAGCAGTTGCCTAAGCATATATATTCAATGTATGTATGTTACAGGAGAAGCTTCCAGTATTTATGAGGGTGGTCCTGACACATGTGCACTGAACAAACATACATGTTACATATGACCCATGTTTACCTTGGGGTGAAAACTTAACATTTACATGTACTACAGTCAGGCCCTGTGCATCAAAAGGTCTTTTCAGAACACAAAGGCATGTAACTGCATAATCTCTATAACCAGCCAAAACCAGACCAAAGTATTATTGTCAGGAGAAAATTAGTGAAATCAGTCTTTTGTCCAATCAAAGCTATATTTATGGCTGGTGGAACTGAGATTCAGTTAGTCAGCATCTATGAACTGGAGGAGCTGCAATTGTTTTAATATTGCTTATCTTAAGGCCAGAGCTTATTTAACTGCTAGAGAAAAAGAGAAACCTTGGGTCATTGAGAATATAGCTTATTCTTTAAGTGTAGGGATGCATGACTTAACTCTTGCCTGGCATGGCCTTAGGTTCTGTTTATAATTTGATATTTTATGGCCACCAAATTTCAGTTATGTCAGTCTTATGACCTGTATTTTAACATTAATGTTGATCAGTTCTTGTATCTAAACCACAAAAGGGAGAGGGTACAATGAGGTGTGACTGACTTCCCATACATTATGCTTAGAAAACTAAGTTTTTAGGGGTTTTCTGGGGTCCCCTTGGCCAAGATGGGATCCATATAGTCGGTGGGGGGCGGGGGGAACCTAAGATTTTATTTTTAGTTGACATTCTTTCATTTGGCCAAGATATACCAAAGGCAGCATAAATGACCAAACTTTCCTTTTGTTCCGTGTTGCTGCTGGGGCTGTTGTGGCTACTTGCCCCAGGTTCATCGTATCCCTCGGTAGGATCCCTGCGGTCAAGGAACTCAAAGCCAAAAGACTTACAGTCAATTAAATGTTTTAGGCCAGATGAGAATGGAGGTGGGCAAGCATTCATTAACCCTTAAAACCTTTTAAGTAACATAAGAGCCAAAACCAAAAAGCAAAGTTACAAAGCTGACCTTTTTATAAGTTCTATGTGTTGAGCCATCAGCTGTTTAGGCATCTGTGTACCTGTATTTTGAGGATCTGAACAGATTTTACTCCTTAAAACCGGCCCTTATAATCTCATGTGCCCACCTCTTCATGATAGTCCCTGGGCCTAGCGGGATTGAATAGCTTTTTAACTTCTGAAGTTAACAGGTAGAAAGAGAAAGGCAAACCCAATTTCTATAAGCTATAAATAGCTCAAAAAGAAAAAGGGCTTTGTTGACTCTGGAAAACAAAGCATAAAGAATTAGCAACACTTCAAACTTAATTTCGGATTAGATTTTGACGACATTTGTCAAAGATGTTAGAGCTTCAAAACATTTGATCAAAACAGAACCACAGGTCTTTGTAAAATAATATTCATTTAACAAAAGTGATAATCGAAAGACTTTAAAAGCAATACAGAAAGTTACATGAATATAAAGCCTTAACCTTTCTAAAGCTCAGTTTTCATAAGTAATTAAAAACCTGATGAAGATAACGTAAGAATTAGAAACCATCTTAAGAAGATGTACAGTATTTCCTTTTTTTTTTTTTTTTGAGACAGGGTCTCACTCTGTCATCCAGACTGAAGTGCAGTGGTCCAGTCATAGCTCACTGCAGCCTTGAACACTTGGGCTCAAGTGATCCTCCCACCTTAATTTCTCCAGTAGCTAAGACTACAGGCGTGCACCACCACACGAAGCTAATTTATAATTATTTTTCAGAGATGGGGTCTCGCTATGTTGCCCAGCCTGGTCTCAAACGAGCTTCAAGTGAGCCTCCTACCTCATCCCCTCAAAGCCCTGGGGTTACAGGCATGAGCCACTGTTGCCCAGCCTAAAATATTACTTGGGCCAGCTACCAAAAAGGCAAAGAAAAATTTTCTGTTGTGTGATTGCTTCTCCTTATGGGAAGCCCATTTAAATAACCTGTAAATCAAACCTGATGAAAACAATACTTGAATTCAATCAGACACAGGAAGACTGTTCAAGGCTATAAGCAGCTAAGCCCAAGCTCATAGCACTTGCCACACAACAACCAACAAGTCTAGAGACAAGGTGTTGTGGCAAAGAAAGCCACCTTATTCAGAGAGCCAGAAAACCGAGATGGTGGACTAATCATAAAGGACAGTCTGAAGTCAGCATAAACTTTAGGCTCTTTCGTTTCTTTTTGTGAGATGGAGTTTCGCTCTTGTTGCCCAGGCTGGAGTGCAATGGCGCAATCTTGGCTCACTGCAATCTCTGCCTCCTCCTGGGTTCAAATGATTCTCTTGCCTTAGCCTCCTGAGTAGCTGAGATTACAGGCACCTGTCACCATGCCTAGCTAACTTTTGTATTTTAGTAGAGATGGGGTTTCACCATGTTGATCAGGTTGGTCTTGACCTCTTGACCCCAGGTGATCCAACCACCTCAGTTCCCAAAGTGCTGGCATAGGCATGAACCGCGGCACCCGGCCCCTCCACTCTAACAATTAAACCGGCTGTTGTTTCTCCCACCAAGAAACCATTCAGGAAGATTCATCTGTGTTCTAGATGGAAAAACTGGGCTGTAGCCTGGGAGAAGCCAGATAGAGACAAAGCCAAAGTTAATACAGAGGATGGAGCTTCTAGGGTATAGGGGATGGGTCTGGGCTAGGGAGCTGGGAACCTAGGTTCTATGCTTGTCCCAGTTTTGATGTTGGCCCTGACAGTGCTGTTTCTCATCAGGCTCTGCCTGCTCAAGGGGTCACAGGGCCATGTCAGATAGAGGGCTGCTAGCGTCACTGGGCACAAGACTGCTTTCCCACAGCTCTCCTTCCTCCAGCCCCTCTGCTCCACATTCTGGAAACCTGGGTACCCTTCACCCACCTAGCTCTGTCCCACAGTGAGATTTATTGCTGGCTGCCCTGCCATCTGCCCCGGGGTAATAAATCAGGACAGAGCAGAATCGCAATCACCCCATGCATGGCATGTATAAAAGGAGAAGGGCTAAGAGAAACACAGAACCTCCGTGGATCTCAGAGAGAGCCCCAGACTGAGGGAAGCATGGACGCATGGATAGCAATGCCTCGCTGGGGACTGCTGCTGCTGTTCTGGGGCTCCTGCACCTTCGGTCTCCCAACAGAAACCACCACCTTTAAACGGTAACGCAGTCAGAGAAGGGGTGGGAGGGGTGCAGGGCTCCCACCTTCCCAACACCCTGGCTTTTCCGTATGTGGTGTCACTCACTCCTTACAATCAGCTGGATAGGGAGGCATGGAACTGTTCAGAGAGGTCAAGAGACTTGCCCAATAAATAAGTGGCATGATTAGTCAGGTCTAGAAGCTGTGTCTTTTGCTTCTTGCCCAAAGCACCATGCTAAGAGCTGTAAAGAACTCAGAAATGATTAGGACACGCCCCTTGCTCCTGAGGAGCTCACAGCCTGACTACTAAGGACTATTCAGAAGGGCATGGGTGGCCGGGCATGGTGCTTCATGTCTGTAATCTCAGCACTTTGGGAGGCCGAGGCAGGAGGATCACTTGAGGTCAGGAGTTCAAGAACAGCCTGGTCAACATGAGGAAACCCCCTCTCTACTGAAAATACGAAAGTTGGCCGGGCATAGTGGCATGTGCCTGTAATACCAGCTACTCAAGAGGCTGAGGCAGGAGGATTTATTGAGCCCGGGCGGTGGAGGTTGCAGTGAGCCAAGATTACACCACTGCACTCCAGCCTGGGCAACAGAGTGAGACTCCATCTCAAAATAAAAAAAGGGCGTGAGTACAGTTAACTCTACCAGGGAAGCAGCGGTATCATGGCTAATTGCAAAGCTTGTAGAGTTGGATTGCCTTCATTTAAATTTTGCCTCCCTAGCAGAACACATTAGGTCTGGAACCGTGGGCAGGTTATTTAACCTCTGCAAGTCTCAGTTTACCCTTTTAAACAGGGATGGTAATAACAGTGCCTGCTTTGAGGATTTAATGAGATAAGGCATAGAAAGCCGGGCATGTTTTAAGAGCCCAGCTACTATTAGTACTACAGGATGGATTCTTACAAATATCAAAAGCAAGGCTGTAGGCAGCCCACAGCTAGGAGGAGAAAACCCTAGCCTCCACTAGGAGCCAGGCCCTGTGGGAACACGTGATTCGTTAAGACCGAAGAAGAAAGCTGGGCACGGTGGCTCATGCCTGTACTTTCAGCACTTGAGAGGCTGAGGTGGGTGGATCGCTTGACTCATGAGTTCAAGACCAGCCTGGGCAACATGGTGAAACTTTGTTGCTATAAAAAATACAAAAATTAGCTAGTGCACAGGTGGTGCACACCTGTAGTCCCAGCTGCTTCGGAGGCTGAAATGAAAGGATTGGCTCAACCTGGGAGGTGGAGGCTGCAGTGGGCAGAGACTGAGCCACTGCACTCCCGCCTGGATGATAGAGCCAGACCTTATCTAAAACCAAAAAGAAACAAACAAAAAGACTGAAGAAGGGGAAGCGGCAGTGTTTGGGAGAAGGCCTCACAGAGAAAGGTGTTTTCAATTTGGGGACAGCAGATGTGACCAGTAGTACTGAAAGTAGGAAGGCACATTTTAATCATGGTCATATTTGCTAAGCCTACAAAATACTTAGGGTTTCACAGGATCTTTTTACATGTCTCATCTCAAGTCATGTTCCCAACAATTCAGCAGTCCCGCTTTGCAAATGAGGACGCTGAGGCTCAAGGAGGCTGAGCCTCAACACACGGGGCCTTTTGCTTCCAAAGCTGCTTTCCCTTGCTCTGCAGCTCTCAGAGAATAATTGCTGAGTTGTGAGCCTGGGGTAAGAGGATGGGTGCTTCAGAGCAGCACCACCCCCAGGATAAGGTAGAGGAAAGGAAAAACATCTTCCCCTGTTGTCATCCACAAGAGAAACAGAATGGAATTGGGCAAGGGGTGGAGAAGGAATCCAGCTTTTGAAACAGAAGTATAGCAATTCTGCTACCTGCTCTGTGCAGAACATCACGCACGCGAGGTACTTGGGGCAGATGAATGAATGAGCTCCATTCTCAAGGTGGACGTGTGCTTATACACACTCACAATTTACATTTATTGAGCAGTGGGCACAGGGTTTCATCTGCACAGTGACTCTGAGGTAGGGACTACCATTAGGCCCATTTTTAGAAACGAGTTAATGGAGGCTTAGAGGCCCAGAGAGGTTAGGTAGCTTTCTAGAATCATGCAGGTGGGAAGGGGATTCATGCATGCCCCCTGCAACCACTGTCTTCACCACCATATGGTGCCAGTTCCACAAGCTGTAGAGTGCAGGCTGTGAGGCCCAAGGAAAAACAGCAGAAGCCCAAGGAAAGGTGAGGCCAGTGTGGGCTGGAGGCCTTGGGGCAAGCTTCCTGGAGGTGGGAGTACATGTTGGGCCTTGAAGAATTAAAGAACTGGGGGGAAAACCAAGGGGAGAAGGAAAGAATTTTCTGAAAAGGAAATGGCAAAAAGAAGTCCAAAGCAAAGGCTGTTTGTTTGGAGTAAATAGCGGGAAATGCAACCCCTTTAGGGTCAGATCTCTGACCCTCCATTTTCCCATCCGTAAGTGGGAGTAATAAAATCATCCAGCTCATGAGATCAAATAAAATGATGATGTGAAAATATATTGGTAACAGTAAACTGTGATAGGAAGATGAAAATCATTTCTGTTACAATACCATGCTGCTAGGCATAAAAGTTGCATTCATGTTCACGGACAAAATGGGGGTAAGTAGAATGCACGGGATACAGGAAGGATGTCGGAAGGAAAGGGCAGCGTACGTATCGGAGGACCAGCCGCCGAGAAGAAAGAGGGAATCTCCGTGTGTATGGGAAAGTCTATTGCAGAGCTAACTGGGACCTTCTGGCTTCTATCCTGGGACCTTCTGGCACACAGCTAGAGACATCTTCCTCTGGGTTTTGCAAACAGCCTTTATGTCAGGACGCAGGGGACCCTATATGGGAAATAGGGCCGAGACTCTGAATCCCTGCTTCAGCATTTCTGAGTCACCTTCATCCCTGTGAGCCTTCATTTTCTCACCTATAAAACGGATGACAGCTGGTGTGCAGAGTTGCTATGCGGTCTGCATGGGTGTGTGTGCAACGTTGGTGTGCATTCATTCAGTAGTAGCTCAGTGTAGTCAGTTTCCCAGGTCTCTTTAATTCTGCCTCTCAAAGGTGATGGAAAAACGTCTGGACAAGAAGCCAAGAGACCGGGACATATCTTTCCAAGGACAAAGTGCATGGTGCTCTGGAGATGCTGGCATCTCTCTAGGCCCAATGCAGCTCAGGGGGTCCTCTCCACCACAGCCCTGGCCGGATGCCTGTCCCCAGATGTCCTGGAAACCTATCAGAGGCTGTGGGCATCTGCTGCCACCTAGCGGCCTCCCATGGCACTGTCTCCTCGCCAGCCCCCAGTTTTGACAGGGGCACTCCCTGGCCTTCATCTCCTTAGAGGGAATGTCTGTGCCTGTTTCCCATCTGTCCTCCCTCCAGCTCGAGTTTCTTAAAGACAGTCAGATTGTTATCGTTCTAGCTCCAGTTTCCAGCACAGTGAGGCACATAGTTGTTCAGCAGGTAATTATGGAATGAATGAATGAATGAATGAACAGACCATAACAAAGGGCCTTGTCTAACCAAAAGTAGACAACAGAAGGAAGTCACTTCACGGTTATTTAATCCCAGGGCAGCCGACTCTTCTAAATTGACTCTTGACAAGCGGTAACTCTTATAAATGCTCCAGAGGCCCTCAGGGACAAAAGTGATTTCCAGGTGGCTGCATTAGAGCCATTAGAGGCGTTTGTACTAAAGCAGGGGTTTGGCCTGGAGGACCCTGTCATTTTGGTGCAAGCACACACTTTTTTATTTGTGCTTCCTCCACCCTGGGCCAGGATCTCCCTCAAGAGAATGCCCTCAATCCGAGAAAGCCTGAAGGAACGAGGTGTGGACATGGCCAGGCTTGGACCTGAGAGGATGGCCCTTGTCAACGTCACCTCCTCTGTGATCCTCACCAACTACATGGACGTGAGTGCCTGGCTCAGCCCTTCGCTCCCTCTCTCCCTCCTTTCCCTCATGGCCTAGGGCTTTCTTTGCCACAGGACCCACCCTCTCCATGCTGTATTTGACTAAGGCGCTGAGGAACGGAACACGTGAGCACGCTAGAAAATTCCCACTTTCGGCCGGGTGCGGTGGCTCGCACCTGTAATCCCAGCCCTTTGGGAGGCGGAGGCAGGAGGAGGCAGGAGGATCACCTGAGGTCGGGAGTTTGAGACCAGCCTGAGCAACATGGAGCAATCCTGTCTCTACTAAAAACACAAAATTAGCCGGGCGTGGGGGTGCATGCCTGTAATCCCAGCTATTCAGGAGGCTGAAGCAGGAGTACTGCCTGAACTCGGGAGGCAGAGGTTGCAGTGAGCCAAGATTACACCATTGCACTCCAGCCTGGGCAACAAGAGCAAAACTCCATCTCAAAAAAAAAAAAAATCCCATTTTCCAGCTGGAAGGCCTGAGCACAGAAGACAGGAGGGCACTCAGGAGCCAGTCAGGGGCAGGGTTAGGTTTGGAACTCAGCCCAGGCCTCAGCCCAGGTGTCACAGGTGGGTGGGAAGGGGTGTGTGACTCAGGTGGGGGTTTCTGTGACCTGGCCCAGCACAGCGGGCTTCCTGCCCTAGCAGATCCTCAAGGGTCAAGGTCGCTTCCTGCTTCATTCTCAATGTTTTTATTTCACCCTCTTGTCACTGAGACTCACTTTCTGGAATGCCAAGGGATGATGCTAAGCCTCCTAACAGTTCCTGCAGGAAAATGGAAACCGAAAGAGGCTATAGGACCTCACCTGGGCCAAATCTCCTCCCAAGAGCCAAGAGTGGGGCCAGGCAAGACCCCAAGACCCAAGCTCCCCTGAGCCCCTCCAGCCCTCTCTTTCTTTTTACCCCCGCAGACCCAGTACTATGGTGAGATTGGCATCGGCACCCCACCCCAGACCTTCAAAGTTGTCTTTGACACTGGTTCGTCCAACGTTTGGGTGCCCTCCTCCAAGTGCAGCCGTCTCTACACTGCCTGTGGTGAGACCTAAGACCTACGGTGCCTCTCCCCAATCCCCCTGCCCTGCTGTGCATGAGCAATCCTGCCCCTCACCCAGCTCCATCCCTGTTACCACCAAGGGAGTGGCTTCCTCTGTGCCCACTGACACTTAGGGGAGAGAGGCAGATGTCTCCCATTTTTCTGATATAGCCACCAAGGTAAAAGAAAAAAAAAAAAAGGCAAGCTCCAAGAACCCCTGGCCACCCAGAAGGCCACTCTCCAGTCTTCCTGAAATTGAGACAAGACTGAATTCTCAAACCCATCCCAGGAACTCAGAACTCTTCCACCCCTAGCCTTTTTTTTTTTTTTTTTTTTTTTTTTGAGATGGAGTTTCACTTTTGTTGCCCAGGCTGGAGTGCAATGGTGTGATCTTGGCTCACTGCAACCTCCATCTCCTGGGTTCAAACGATTCTCCTGTCTCAACCTCCTGAGTAGTTGGGATTACAGGCTTCTGCCACTACACCCAGCTAATTTTTTGGAATTTTTGGTAAAGACAGGGTTTCACAATGTTAGCCAGGCTGGTCTCAAACTCCTGACCTCAGGTGACCCGCCCACCTCAGCCTCCCAAAGTGCTGGGATTACAGGCCTGAGCCATCGCGCCCAGATTCCATCCCCAGTCTTAATCAACAACCTCTTATTGTGTACTTACTCTGTGCCCAGCATCTTCTCTGGTGCTATCGCTGTAGTGATTACTTTAAATTCCTTCATTTAGGACAAAATTCTCAAGGTATGGGCACGTGAGGGGTGGCCCAAGAAAGCCAGTCTTTGATTGATGAAGCACATAGTTCAAGCCCCCTGACCTAGGGCCACTCATCCCTGCATCTAAGCTAAGTCCTAAGCCACACCAGCCATACCCACAATGCCTCTGAGTCCCTCTGTTTGGGCCATTCTTGGACAAACCTGAGCCTGCGTTCCCCTGCCAGTGTATCACAAGCTCTTCGATGCTTCGGATTCCTCCAGCTATAAGCACAACGGGACGGAACTTACCCTCCGCTATTCAACAGGAACGGTCAGTGGCTTTCTGAGCCAGGATGTCATCACGGTAAGTGGGGCCGCCCTAGATCATCTGCCCCCCACCCCTTCTGTTCCCAGGCCTCTCCTGACCCTCCAGGGCCCATACCTGGGGGAAGGTGCATTGCAGCCCACTTGAAGCCTGGGGAGCTAAGGAACACCCCGCTCTGCCGCATCTGACTGGAGCTGTAAAATAGCAGTACCTATGGGGGAGCAAGCCTGGGCTACAGGCTCACCATTGGGTGACTTATGGAGGCTTTTGCATCTAACTTGACTTTAATCTAACGCAGGGCTTGTCCTGAGCCCCACGGCTGCAGTCAAGTCACTTGTCCAAGTTCACCAGCTCTGACTGGGCTCTTAGCTACACCTTAGACTGAAATCCAGGGGCAGGGGCAGGGTGAGTTTTAGGGTCTGGCATAGGTTTTAAGGTCACAGTTGAGGTTGACCTTGGGAATTGGGTCAAGGCCTGCTTTTCTTTTTCATTTGGCCCATGTCTGACCCTTTCCTCATTCTGGAGTTTCTCAGCCCCTGCTCTGTCACTTAGGGGAGGGGTACACATGGGACCTGAGAGGAAATCCGGGTGATTCCTGCCTCCCTCCCTTTTTCTGTGAACTCAGGTATAAAGGAGGAAGAAGGGCAAGCTTGGTTGTGCTGGAGAAACTCTTCGCCCATGATAAGGGAGAAGGCCAAGACCCAGTACGGCTGGGCATGAAAGCTAGACCACTGGGGAGAGGGAGGGGAGTGTTGGCAGCTTTTCTTTTGCTGCTTGGCAGGACCACCCTCTCAACCTTTCCTGTCCAATCCCTGGTCAACTCCAGCTCTCTCTGGGTTCTGCAGCAGAGATGTGTACTGGCACAGAGTGTGTGCGTGCAGGGTCTAGGAAATACTCTTACCTTGATTTCTGTACCCTGGAGCATGTGTGCCCCTGGGATCCCTAGTGTAGAAGCCCAGACAAGACTCCGGCCAAGGAGTGGGCAGTGGGCTTGGTCTCCTCTGGTCCTTCCTCCCACAGGTGGGTGGAATCACAGTGACGCAGACATTTGGAGAGGTCACAGAGATGCCCGCCTTACCCTTCATGCTGGCCGAGTTCGATGGGGTTGTGGGCATGGGCTTCGTTGAACAGGCCATTGGCAGGGTCACCCCTCTCTTCGACAACATCATCTCCCAAGGGGTGCTAAAAGAGGACGTCTTCTCTTTCTACTACAACAGGTGGGGACCGGGACCCCAGGGACTCCAGGGACACCAGGGGCTGAGGTGGGGGAGGGGAAGGGAGAAGAGCTGGGGAGTGGAAACAGAGCCTGGGCCAGAATTGTCTGTGAGTAGGTGACAGCCAGTCAGTATCTAGAGCTGCATTAGCAAATATGGAAGCCACGACTGAAATGTAAATTAATTAAGTACAGTTAAGCATCAATTAAGCATTCAACAGGTGGCTCTCAGTTGCACTAGCCACATGTCAAATGCTCGGCACAGTGGCTGGTAACTACAGTCTTGGACGGTGCAGATAGAGAACATTCCCAGCATGGCAGGACATCCTATTTATTTATTTTTTTGAGACGGAGTTTCGCTCTTGTTACCCAGGCTGGAGTGCAATGGCGCGGCTCACCGCAACCTCCGCCTCCTGGGTTCAGGCAATTCTCCTGCCTCGGCCTCCTGATTGGCTGGGATTACAGGCACGTGTCACCATGCCCAGCTAATTTTTTGTATTTTTAGTAGAGACGGGGTTTCACCATGTTGACCAGGATGGTCTTGATCTGTTGACTTCGTGATCCATCCGCCTCGGCCTCCCAAAGTGCTGGGATTACAGGCTTGAGCCACCGCACCGGGCCAGCAGGACATTCTAATAGATGGTACCACTCTGGAGGAAGAGGAGATGCCAGGTGGGGGTGATGGAAAATAAGGTGTTTCTGTGACCTGGAGCCCTGCCTATGAGGGTCATGGCTCCTCCCACACAGAGACAGCCAACTTCAGTCATCCATTAGATCCCTCATTTGCTTGTTTGCTTACTCATCAGTTCAGGAAATGCTATGTGCCAAGCACTGTGGTAGGCTCTGGGGGTACAGCAGTAAACACAGTGATCAAGGCAGAATCCATACTCCTCTACCCACATAGCGCTTACAGGCTAACAAGGAAGACAAGACACATTCCAACGTAATGAGTGTCACAGGCAGGCCGCGAGTGTGGTGCTGAAAACCAGGGATGCTTTTCAGTTCTAGGCTGAGTTTATATGCAGCTCAGCCAGCCGTGGGGAAGCTGTTGTCAGCTCTTGCACAGGGTTGGGCTTTACTCCAAACTGCTGGGCTTAGGAAGATGGCATGAGTTGGAGATAAGAGGGGCTGGGAGCAGTGACTCATGATTGAATCCCAGCACTTTGGGGAGGCCAAGGCGAGAGGATCACTTGAGCCCAGGGATTAAGGCTGCAGTGAGCAGTGATTGTGCCACTGCACTCCAGCTAAGGCAGCAGAGTGAGCTCCAGTCTCAAAAAAAAAAAAAAAAAAAATCACAAGGGTGAGAACACAAGGCCAGTGGCAAAAAGAATAGAGGAGAGGAGGTCAGGCTCAGTGGCTCACTCCGGTAATCCCAGCACTTTGGGAGTCCGAGGTGGGTGGATCACAAGTTCGGGAGTTTGAGAGCAGGCTGGCCAATATGGTGAAGCCCCATCTCTACTGAAAATACAAAAATTAGCCAAGTGTGGTCACACACATCTGTAGTCCCAGCTACTCAGGAGGCTGAGGCAGAAGAATCGCTTGAGATGAGGCAGAGGTTGCAGTGAGCTGAGATCACACCACGGTGCTCCAGCCTGGGCAACAGAGTGAAGCTCCATCTCAAAAAAAAAAAAAAAGAATAAGGGAGAGGACTGGAGTCCAGAGACATCTCAGAGTGAATGGAGAGGAGTGTCTGGTTTAGTGATAGAAGGGAGGCCTTGAGAAAAAGCCAATTGGTGGCTCTGCAGTTGGGGTGGTCTTCAGAAGAGCGTTTTGGAGGAGGTGGGGACACGGCCAGATGGCAAGCAGTTAAGAGGCAGACGTGGGTGTCAGGAAGTGGAGGTCATGAGATGTAGGCTGCCCTGGGAAATTCAACAGTGAAGGGAATGGGGGTGGTGTGTGGGGTGAGATCCAGAGCAGGAGAGGAAGGGTGGGTGTTTTAAGATGCTAGGGGACGCTCGAGTGATGCCCGTAGGTGGAGGAAGAAGCCAATGGAAAGAAAGAGATTAAAAATGTAGAAAGAGGAGGAGCTAAGTGGGGGCACCGGAATTGAAGGCCATGGAAGAGAGGAGGATCCAGCAGACAGGAAGAAGCCAGGCTTTCAGAGGAGAGGGCCGGCCTCTTCCTTCATGGGATGGGAAGGAGGGAACACCTGGAGAGATCCTGAAGTGTTGGGAGAGGAGCAGGAGAGAAGTTGTGCTGGCACATATGCATCATTCCGAATTTGGAGAAACACAAGCAGTCTGCAGTTGCACAAAATAACATATGGACACCTACACACCCATGCACACATTGTGCATGTGTGAATTCTAGTATGAATTCTGGAAAAACACATCACACACACCTGCATACCCTGGAGAACAGGCCTACGGTAGTCCCTGAGCCAAGTGCAACGTGGAGGAAAGGAAGGCGAGGGGAATCAGCTCCAGACTGGGCACCAGGAGCCTGGCTCCAGCGCCACGCTTGTTCACTCATGGCCTCGGTAACTTCAGGCAGGAGACCTCACCTCTTGGTGACTCCATTGCCTGGAGAGCAAAAAAGAGTACATGACACCCACCCTGCCAAACAGCAGGGCTGAGGAGGCTTGCATAAAATGAAGCTTCCTTTCTGCTGTCTCTTTCTCTGCAGAGATTCCGAGTAAGGAGAAAGAATCCCCACATGGCTGTGACCTTCCAATATTCCCTGAGCACCCCACCGGCCCACAGCTCGAATCAGCAAGCCCAGCCTTCACTAGATCCCGAAGTTCTCTGTTCCTCCTTCCAGCTCTCTCCATACCCCCCACCCACCCCACACCCAACAGCCTCCCCAGGGTCCCCTCCCATGCACTGCTCAATCAGCAGCAACCCAACCCCGAGGGAGGGGCGTCCATTTGTGTCTTGTTCAATCTGCTCACTCTCCTTGGACCTGCTCCTTTTCTGTGACCTCTCTGGAGATGCTTTTTGGGGCACAGCTGGACTACCCTGGAACACCCTCCGGTTGGGCTTGGGGAGGGGCAAGAAAGGCAGCAAAGCAGTAGGGCCCATGTGCTCCCCAGCAGCAGTCCGCACTGGCTGGCTGTCACGTGTGCCTCTGCCCTAGAGCCCTCTGTCCTGCCCTGCACCCTTGCCCAACTTTCCCCGATTGCCTGAGTCCCTGGGTCCTGGAAGTTATGGGTTTCCAAGAGCTTCTGATCTTTCTTTTAGGAATTCCCAATCGCTGGGAGGACAGATTGTGCTGGGAGGCAGCGACCCACAGCATTATGAAGGGAATTTCCACTATATCAACCTCATCAGGACTGGCCTCTGGCAGATTCCAATGAAGGGGTCAGAAATCCTCAACACTCCCCAGGCTTCAAAAATTGCTATTGTCACTGGGGTTGGGGAGGGTGGGGAAGGGGGATCCTGCCCTCTTTCCAATGCAGCCACTTCTTAAGCACAGCCACCATTTACTCTCTGCCTGTTCTGTCCAGCCTGGGAAACAGAGAAGGGAGGGGGACCTGGGGAGAAGCAGTGGAGGGCGACAGTACCTTCCTTCCTCCACTCACTGCCTCAGTGGGCCACCAGCACGGTCTCCATCCATCCACCCACACTCAGGAAGGACATGCAGCCTGGAGGTGCCCCATTGGCCTTCTGTCTGTCTGACCGACTGTGGCCTCCCCCAGGGTGTCTGTGGGGTCATCCATCTTGCTCTGTGAAGACGGCTGCCTGGCATTGGTGGACACTGGTGCATCCTACATCTCAGGTTCTACCAGCTCCATAGAGAAGCTCATGGAGGCCTTGGGGGCCAAGAAGAGGCTGTTTGATGTAAGAAGCCAAAGAGGGAAGGTGCTGCGGGTGGGGGGAGCACCACCTGGTCTTCGCTCACAAATCCCCCAGGCACCATGAGGTCCCATCCCAGGCCTTCACTTGTTCGCCTCACTCACACTCTCCACACCTGTGACTGGTCACCCATGGGGAGGGGCACTGTGCCCAGCCCCCTCCAGCACAGAGTCCAGGCTGCCAGTGCAGGACCCCTTGTCTTCTGAGATGCCTTCCACACTCAAGAAGGCTCCCTTTGCCCCCCACCACAGTATGTCGTGAAGTGTAACGAGGGCCCTACACTCCCTGACATCTCTTTCCACCTGGGAGGCAAAGAATACACGCTCACCAGTGCGGACTATGTATTTCAGGTGAGGTTCGAGTGGGCCCCCTTGGTGGCAGGGAGGAAGGCTGGACAAAGACCCCCAAAGGGGGAAAGATTACAATGCTCGGATCATGTTAGAACTGTAGTTCTCAAACTTGGCTGTGCATGTCACCTGGAGAGCTCTGAAAAATCCTGGTACTGGGGCCCCATCCCATACCTATTAAAGCAGAACCTCTAGGAATGGTACCTGGGGCTTGGTCTCCCCAGGTGATTCCAATGTGTGGCCATGTTTGGGAATCACTGTGCCTGTTCCCTCATCTCCATGTTCTCATCAAATGCTCCCAGTAATCTTAGGCTCCTATATTCTGATCCTCTTTTCATCATCAATAGGCTTAGAGAAGGTGAAGAGCTTGTCTAGGTTCAGAAGCTAAGGCAAACTGTGGGCTCCTATAGGAAGTATGGTGCCTGATGCATTATTTGCCTGGCATCTAGCATGGGACCTAAACGCAGGAGTGGTGCAGTCCATGACGGAGCAAAATGGCCAGGAAGTGAGGGAGGCTCCATGTGGCTAGGGGAGAGGGGGCGAAGGGGGAATGTGACTGAAGACAGCTGCTGGGGTCAGGCAAGGTGACAGGAGAATCCTGAGGTGCTGGGTAAGGAGAAACTCTCCCCCTTCCTGCAGGAATCCTACAGTAGTAAAAAGCTGTGCACACTGGCCATCCATGCCATGGATATCCCACCACCCACTGGACCCACCTGGGCCCTGGGCGCCACCTTTATCCGAAAGTTCTACACAGAGTTTGATCGTGGTAACAACCGCATTGGCTTCGCCTTGGCCCGCTGAGGCCCTCTGCTGCCCAGGCAGGCCCTGCCTTCAGCCCTAGCCCAGAGCTGGAACACTCTCTGGGATGCCCCTCTGCCTGGGCTTATGCTGTCACATGGAGGCACCGGGTATGGAGCTCCTGCTGGAGGCGTGCCCTGACCCCTGCACCAGCCCTTCCCTGCTTTGAAGACAAATAAAGACTTCATGTTCACAGCCTGTTGCATCTGGGTTCACTAGGGTTTAGGATGGAGGGAGGGGCCGTGTGATCATGTATGGACAGGAAGAGACACAAACAAGCTACACATTCACGCTGTCCACAGATCCCTGCGTGCAGGGATGATGCCATCCACTGGCCATCCTCAGGACTCAGGTTGAGCTGTTTACACAACCTCAGGTGGGAAGCCTGAAGAGAGCCGGCACCAAGCCCCCTCTAGTCTCTCAGGGACCAAGGCTACTGCTGTGGCAGTAGACCGTGGGTCAGAAAGTTCTCTCAGCTCACAGAAGCCAGCTCTGAGTTCAGACTCTGCTCTGCTGAGCTAGTCAGCCCTGTCTCTTGTCCCTGCAAAACTCCCCTCTACTCTCCTTACTGTGCCTGCCCCTGCCCCATGTAGCCATTTACACAGGCAATCTAAGGCGCTACCACCTAAAACCATAGAACACCAGAGATCCGGGCAATACTTCCACTTTACAGGTGGGGAAACTGAGGCCCAGAGAATGGGAGGCCTTGCCCGATTACTCAGTCAAGAATCAAGTAGTGGCCGGGTGCAGTGGCTCCGCCTATAATCCCAACACTTTGGGAGGCCGAGGCAGGCGGATCACAAGGTCAAGAGATGGAGACCATCCTGGCCAACATGGTGAAACCCCGTCTCTACTAAAAATACAAAAATTAGCTTGGCATGGTGGAGTGTGCCTGTAGTCCCAGCTACTTTGGAGGCTGAGGCAGGAGAATTGCTTAAACCTGGGAGGCAAAGGTTGCAGTGAACCAAGATTGCGCCACTGCACTCCAGTCTGGTGCCTGGTGACAGAGCAAGACTCCACCTCAAAAAAAAAAAAAAAAAAAAAAGAATCAAGTGGTGAAGAATACTGAAAGGTAGTGAAGAATCAAGACTGGAAACCAGTCCGTCTAAACCAGGTCCTGGGGGCTTTCCACTTATCACAAGCAGTGGGTACTGTCACATGTACAGTGCTTCACACACCCTGGTTCAGGGCCAGGTGCACAAGCACACAGGTGCACACACGCACTGCTATCCTCCATCCCATCCACACAGACTCCTCAGGCTGAAGTCTCTTCTCTCACTCTTATTATTGGGCTGTCTGGGGGCATGTGTAACTCGGGGAATGAGAAATCAGCATCCACCTGGAGCCACGAAAGGCGTCTCTCTTCACCACAGTTGCTCACCTCTCTTTTGACAGAAAATCGAGAGGCACTGAACAGCCCAACCAGGCCCTTGGTACCTCTAGAGTCCCTGCAAGAGTCCCTGTGCAGAGCCAAGAACCCAAGCCTGGGCTTCAGGACCCTGGACTCCCACTGATTCTCCATGTCCTCTTGTCCTGCGTAGCTGTACTTTCTCACTGCCAAGGAAGTGTTGGAGGCCAGGGTCTTTTCCAGCTCCATCTCGGGGCTCCATGACCTTCAGAAGGCAGGCACGACCCCATATTTCCTTCGCTTTCCAATATGGCAGCCACATGTGGCTATTTACACTAAGATTAAAATTAATTAAAATCAATGCGTCTAGTGGTCACTACGCTGGACAGCACAGATATAGAACATTTCTATCACTGCAGAAGTCGTGCTAGGCAGAGCTGGATTCTGGACAGCAGTAAGCATCGGAGCCTTGTGGCTGAGAGGTTCCAGGATAGACCAAAGAGGTAACTGGGGAAAAAAGGAAAGGGCCCCTTCTCTGAAGGTGCTTTTCTGGGTGGGGCAGTTAGGGATGCTGACTAGTGAGATCCCTGAGGCCTCACTATAGCAAATAGGGCCGGCAGCCAACAGAGCCCTGCTCAGGAGGTGGCAGAGAATGACCAAAGGAGAGCCTGGCTAGTAGAGGGACTTGGAGCCGGCCTGGCCTCTCTCCAGGCTCCTCCCCACAGCAACCCTGCCCCGACACTTTGTCACCCCTTCCCCTTCCTTCCCACCCCCAGCCATCACCACGCCTTGCTTTGGCTTTGTAGCTGCGCAGGGCCTTTAGTTCTCCTCCCCAGGACGTGGGCAGGGTCTGTCCACTTCACACCCCGAATGCCCAGCAAAGCAGTGGGCTCAGGGATGCCCAATGGCCTACTACTCAGCCCCGTTCACACGCTCAGGATGGGAGGGAGGCTTTAACTAAGTCTTGCCCCAAGTCCTGCCCAGAATGTGCCCAAACACTCCAACGTCCTGGCTGCTCAGTGGCCTGTCAGGGAACAGCACAATCTGCTGGACTGGCACACTCATCCCAAAGCCATCACCCAATGTCCCCTCTCCATGGAGTGTGTTTCTGTCGGGTGTTGCCTGTGGGGGCTCTCTGCAGGGAAGCACCTTTGAGATGCAGCAGGGGTCGCCCCTGCAGTCATTTCCCGGGGTCAGGGGACGGGGTGCGGGCAGGGGGCAGGGGCACAGAGGGGCGAGCCCAAGCTGACGTCGTGGGAGCAGCGGATCTCTCCATTCCAGGATGAGGTGGGGGCGCAGAACGAGCCCTCCCCACCCCCTTCCCCCAGGCTACCGGGAGAGAGCAGGAGTCTCCCTGCCTCGGAGGCCGGGACCCGGGCGGGGCGGAGCCAGCGGAGGCCCCACCCCCGGCGTCACCGGGCCCCCAAGGGGGGCGTCGCCCCCGCCCCCGCCTCGCGCTCCAGGTAGCGGCGGCCGCAGCTGCCGGCGTTGGCTGGCTGCGCTCCCCAGCGGCCCGCGGGCCGGGGCAGGGGCGGGCCGGGGGCGTTCCCGCGGGCCGCCGCCCGTGATGTCACAATCGCGGCGGGCCGCGGCGCTCCGGGGTCGGCGGTGGGCGGCGGGCCGCGAGCGGGCGATCGAGGCGGGCAGCTCGCGCCTGAGTCATGGACTTCCCCTGGCCCCTCCTCTACCCCTCCCACTCCCTCGCCGGGCCCCCCCGCCGGGGCTAGCGTCGGCCGCGGCTCCGAGGGGGTGGGGCTGCTGGGAATGGCTGTGCCCCCTTCGGCCCCTCAGCCGCGCGCGTCCTTTCACCTGAGGAGGCACACGCCTTGCCCGCAGTGCTCATGGGGCATGGAGGAGAAGGCGGCGGCCAGCGCCGGCGGCCGGGAGCCGCCGGGCCCCCAGAGGGCCGCCGCCGTCGCGTACTTCGGCATTTCCGTGGACCCGGACGACATCCTTCCCGGGGCCCTGCGCCTCATCCAGGAGCTGCGGCCGCATTGGAAGCCCGAGCAAGTTCGGACCAAGGTAGTGGAGTGGGCGCGGGGCCGAGGATGGGGCCCTGCCGGGGCTGCCACGAGGATGCGGGGACCCAGTCCTCCCATCCTTCCAGGGTGTCGGTCCCAGGGGTGCGCGGCTGCTGCGCAAGAAAGGTTTGGAACGTGGTTTGTGTACGGATCTGTTTCGTCCCTAAGCAAAACTAGGCTCACACCTCCCTCGGCCCTGCACACGCCCCCCTCCTCGTGGGGCTCTTGGGCACGCCGGGTGGCCACCTGCCCACTGTCGGCATGCTGCGTTTGCGGGCCTCACCCCCTGGCGCTGGGTGCTGGTGCCCCTCGATGCCCAGAAGCTCTGAAACCTGAGGAGGCGGGAACTTTTTAGAGACACCCCCACCAAACACACGCATACATTTCTGCCCCACCCCATGGTGGGAGCAAATCCTCCAGGCTCTGAGCTGCCTCTATGGGTCCCTGGAGCCACCCTGTGGAATTCTAGCTAGCACCCAGCCCCTCACCATAGCTGCAGGCTCAGGCTCAGCACCCCCCACACGGGCCATCTTCTCCAGCACCAGCTGGCCACAGGTCCTGGGACACATCTGTGGACAGAGCCATCCACTGAACTCACTCTCACAGCAGCTCCATGCAGTGGGCATTCTGGGGTGGGGTGGGGTGAGGGCAAAGTTGTGGGGAGGTTCTAAACCAAGTGTGGAGGCTGACAGACCCCCCCCCAACCCTGGGGAGGGAGTAGCATTTTCAAAATAAGAGGTCCAGTTTGGTGTAAGACTGTCAAGGCATCAAGCAGGCCTGAGGTTAATTCCAGCACTGACCTAACATGCCATCTGCCCGCCCCTCTCCTGCCTCAGTTTCCCTACCTAGAATTGGTTCGGATGATCTCTGAGGCCCTCCCAGCTCTGTCCCATTGTGCCCCATAAATCCATGATTTCTTTCTCCTTATCACCCTGCTGTCCAGAGAACCTTGCTCACAGCCCGGTTGTCTCCTGCCTTTTTCGGTCAGGACCTCTGACCACTAAAGTCCTGGGATGGGTGCCAACCTTAATGCCCTCCTTGTACCTCTGCCACTGGATGGGGCACGAGGTAGAGCAGAGCCCACTGCCTGACACAAGGTGAGAGGCACCTAGTCAGGATGTTCTGTTCTGGAAAACTCCCAGCCCTCCCCTGCCACATTCTGGTCCCTGGGGTTTCTTTTGGTGCTGGGATGGAGGGTAAGGAGCGGGAGGGGGCCTTTGCCTCCCAAGTAGTGTGGAAATTTCTCCACTGCCAAATCCCATTCACTAGAGGCAGACCCAGGAGTATGTGGAAGCTGAACCCAAGCTACCGCTTTTTTTCTTGAACTCTATAGAGACTGGAGACCCCCAAGGTTGGGGACAGAGTGGAGCATGAGTGACTTGGCTAAAGCACTGGGGGCTTGGGGTGGTTGTGCTCAGCATTCAAATGAGCACCTCCTACAGGAGCTACAGAGCCCTGGGGAGAGACCAGAGAGACCCTGCCCCACCCCCACCCATGCACTGCCCTCTCCCCATGCCAGCGCTTCACGGATGGCATCACCAACAAGCTGGTGGCCTGCTACATGGAGGAGGACATGCAGGACTGTGTGCTGGTCCGGGTCTATGGGGAGCGTACGGAGCTGCTGGTGGACCGGGAGAATGAAGTCAGAAACTTCCAGCTGCTGCGAGCACATGGCTGTGCCCCCAAACTCTACTGCACCTTCCAGAATGGGCTGTGCTATGAGTACATGCAGGGTGTGGCTCTGGGGCCTGAGCACATCCGTGAGCCCCGGCTTTTCAGGTGAGGAGGGTGCCAGGGCCTCTGTCTCTACTATTCTTCAGGCCTTAGGCTTGGAAATCTTTGGCGTGTGGGGTCTGTAGTGGAGACTTGTAAGATCTAAGAGTTCCCTGAAATTGCATTAAAAAAATGCATGTTACATGCATTGCTCTGCAGAGAACGGCTATAGCTTTCCATGGATTTTAAGAGGTGTCTGCTAGAAGGATGGCTTCTGGGGGAGGAAAGGAAAAATTGTTCCCTAAGTGCAGCAGAAGTCTGCTTCCTGGTACTGTACCTCAAACCTCTGCCCACTCCTAGTCTGACCTGGAAACATCTCAGAGCCTTAAAACTAAATCTGAGCCAGATCCCCAGGGCACTCAGGGTTTTCTACCTCTGTCTCTGTTTGTCAAGGAAAATGGGCCCTATCCTGGGTAAGCATGGTTTACCAGCCCAGGGAGATGCTACCTCTCCTGACAGTCTGAGCTCCTTCCAGTCTCCCTAACGAGGTGGGAACCCACATTTGGGGAACTGTCAAGGCTTCCTTTCAAAGGCTCACAGCAACCTGTGGCTCCTGGAAAACCCCTCCCAGTAAATGCTTGGATGTGGTGGGCCCAGGAACTGGACTTTTCCTTCAAGCCCTGGGGATGCTGTAGAGCCTAGAAACGGGGAGGACCAAAGAAGGATCCCTAGTATCCCCCTCTCCTCTGTGCCAGAACAAGGATGGCAAGCAGTGTCCTCCTTCCTCCCTCCAATGCCATGACCCACATGGAGGGCACTGACTTGAATGAGGCCTGAGGCAGGCTGGGGTTTACTCCTGCCACTGGGACAGGGGCACAGGGGTCTGCCTAGGAGCCCTGGCGTCTGCCCAGGCTAATCCAAGGGGAAGAAGGCCCCACTTACTGAGGGGAAACAAGTACACCTGGGGATAGAGCAAGAAGCTTCTTTGCTTCATCACCTGCCACCCACGTAACCCCAAGTGCACGTGGCTCTGTTTGTGTATACCTTTCAGGGACTCAGAAGAAGAGGATCTGAGAGCCCTTCCACCCCCGTGTTCCTACGCTGCTGGTCCGGTGGCATACTTCAGTTATGTATTGTAGCTGTGTGTGTGTATCTTGAGGGTGTGAGGCATACAGACCTATGCAAGGGTGTTTGCGGGTTCCAGCTGAACAACTCCAAAAGTACCCAGACTAGAAATATGAAGTCACAGCAGGGTACAGGGGACCCTGTCCTGACTTCTGTCACTGCACTCCCCACAGCGCTCCCTCAGTCTGGTGCAAATAAGCTCGGATATGGGCAGGTCTCACCACTCCCAGGATCCCTCCGCCTCTATGTATCCGAGGCTGTCACTCATCCTCTCATGCAAACAATTACCATTGTCAAGAAGATTGAAGGTGGATTTAGGTTCCCTAAGAAGAAGAATGTGGCATCTGGGGGAGAGCCAGAAATTGGGATAGGTGTAGGAGGTAGGCCCTTCCTTGATGATTTTCCCAGGACAGACCATCATTTCTCTGGGTGAAGTGATGGCTTCGGGAAAGGCCTCCAGGAGCCACCCTCTACATGTTCCCTTGAACCCCACCCCCAGCCTCGGCCTGCTGAGGCTTTGCAGCCTGAAAATGCTGAGTGTTGAGGTTACTTTCATTGCTATTCTGAACAACAGCCCTATTGATATTCAAGAAAACGCTCTGTTCATGCTCTGTTCCGAATCTTCCTTTGGGAAGGGAAGGCCTGAGTGTCAGGTCTGTTTCCCTGCCTTGCCCAAACCCTTCTTCTGCCCCAGGGCTCTGGCCTCTGAAAGAAAGCACAGCCTTCCTCTCTCACCCACGTGGTTGCTGCCACGCCCCTTGTCTCCTCTACCCTTTGGGAGGTGGGGGCCTTGGGGGCTTCCAGAGGAATCCCCAAACTGCTCTATTATCCCAATAGGATATGGCCTGCCTCTTCCCAGGGCCTGGCAAGAGAGAGGATGTCGGTGAAACAGCTTGGTAACAAGGTTTCAAACAGCCAATGCCTTTGTTGTCTTTCCCAGTGATTGTTATTCGAGCAACAGGCAGAGGCTGTATGTTGGAAGGAAGCTGACTGTTGGAGGCTTAGCAGACGGTTGGGGGGTGGGGCTGCAGAAGGGAGGACTGGCAGGGGACTGGGAAGGCCCAGCTGGGACACAGGGCCTCCAGCGATGGGGTCCTTATCAAGGCCCTCCTCTGACCGGTCAGCCTTCCACTCACCCCCACCTTCTCCCAGCAACCTTCCCTACCACCCACTCCTTCTCTCTGGAGACCTTGGATAATGTCCACAGGAGAACTTGAAAATAGAACGTTGGTTTGTTTTGCGTCCTTGGCACTCAGCCGCCAGCATTAACTCCCTATAGCCGAGGAAGGGGCTGCCCTGGGCCAGTCTGTTTTCCTCCCCACCTTGGCCAGGCTGATAAGAGGCAGGCATTTCTTCCCTGCCTGGCATCACCACCCCCGATCTCTTGGTGCAAAGTGATCTATGTTCAGGTACCCTGAGAGGATGGGTCAGAGTCCAGAGGGAGGAGAAGCTGGCCCGCCCCCATCCCCGAGTGACCCTCTGTTCTCAGGATTTGCCGTGGGTACACTGGGGTAAGGCAAGGCCACTGACCTGTGACCAACGGCCCACTGCTCTGCCCTTCTGCTCCCTGAGGCAGCCCCAGCCTGACACTGGAAAGGGAGCTGCTACCAAGCTAAGGTCTTAATTTATTTTCCTTCCTTCGGCCGAGACCTTCCCTCTGTGGGACCTGTGCTTCTAAAGGACTTGCGATCATCCCATCTTTGGCCCTCTGGCTAGTGCCCTGGTGGGCCTGGAGGGCCCCTATCTGGCCAGGAGGGGATGAGTGGGGAGGGCATGTCCCAGCACTGATGCTCTACTCTTCCTGTTCCCTGCTGCAGGTTAATCGCCTTAGAAATGGCAAAGATTCATACTATCCACGCCAACGGCAGCCTGCCCAAGCCCACTCTCTGGCACAAGATGCACAATTATTTCACGCTTGTGAAGAATGAGATCAACCCCAGGTACAAAGATCTGGGAGGGTCCAAGGCTGCCTTAATGTGATCTGCCTTCCCCATCCTTTTGGTTTCAGCCCACCCTGCCAGGAGGTTTAAGGACTCGGGTCCTGGGGAGGGGGTTGGGGAGTTTCCCCTGCAGTACCTTCAGTCCTGGCTGCTAAGCCTCTGTCTCCAAGCAGAGTTAGGCCCGTTGAGTAAATCTCAGGAGCTTAGATGAGCAGTTTTAAACCAGTGTGCTCATTTCTCCTTGACTCTCTGATTGTGGCAGGGACCAGGGTTGGGGACAACATTTCCCCATTTTACTTAGCAGATGCTGAAGCTCAGAGACTGAGCTTGGCCCAGCGTTACGGGGTCTGTGAGAGGCAGGGCTTCTGTTTCTCAGCCCAGCGCTGTCTCCACCTGCCCTGCCTTCTGAACCATGAGCAGGGCAGGGCCCTCAGAATGAGGTGGGACTGAACTTAGCGTCAGAAGAACTCAACTCGTCAGCTGACAAGCCCTTGGGACATCAAGGTTCCTGCTACTTCCCAAGATCTTTCTTGTCCCCATGTGCCTTTGGGGACTGTACCCCCACCTTGCTCAGACTGACAGCTTGCTGCTTCCCTCACTGCTTTTCCCAAGAAAGGAGGTAGACCACCCATCCTGACATTGCCTTTCCCCAGGGAAGACAGGGTTCCCTGAGTTTTCCCTTAAGCGCTTGGACCAGCAACCTGAGAGTCCTGTAAACCTTTAGACACCTGACTCCCCAACACACCCTGAGTGCCGAGAAAAAGATGGAGGCCTGGAGGAAAGAATGGTGTCTTGCCTTCCATCCTCCAAATAAAAGGCAGGAGTGAGTCTCTGATTCCTTCATGCTCCTTGCTGGGATTGGCCATCACCCGAGTTCCAAATGTTCATGGGAGTAGGGTGCAGAAGAGGTTTGGTGGGGAAGGATGTGTCTTCCCTATTCTAAGATGACAAGATAATAATGAACTCCATCCCCATTTTGAGTATGTCTCTGTCACCCACATGCATGACTTTATCTGCATCCTCCCACGCCATGCTTATCAGGCACTGCATTGGGACTATTTGTCCATGGTGGCCAAGGACTGCTCTCTCTTTGACCATGTTCAGACCTTGTAGGTCAGATATTCTTTCTGAGACAGGGACTTCCTTTTCCCTCAGGGCTCGAACAGTTCACAGAGAACAGGTCCTTCCAATCCTTCAGCCCACAGCTTTTATTTGACAGATGGAAAACCGAGGCCCAGGGAGGGGATGGGACTTGCCTAGGGTCGCTGATCAGTGGCAGCTCAGGAACTAGAGCTAGGCCTCTGGTGCTCAGACATGGTCCTGAACTCTATAGCTTCCTTTGGCTGTGCTGCCACTGTGTGACCTTGAGGGGTACTGGCGGGAGTAATCCCTGGAGGAAAGCTAGCCCAATCTCCTTGCTCTTGTCACACCTTTGAACTTTGAACAAATCAAGTTGCTTGACTTCTTTGAGCCTCTTTAGGGGATGATCCATGCCCTAAGCTGCCTGACTGCCCAAAAGCGGAGCCTCGATGAGCAATCATTTAGACGAGATAAGCACCTGGAGCTCCAGGCATTGCCTAATAACCCTGGATTATTCAGTCCTTCATTTCAGACATTGACTGGGATTTAAAACAATTTAAAAATGAATGTGACATTGGCCCTGCCCTCAAAGAGCTTAAGAGCCATCTGGGTATACAGGACACGGCCATGCACAGCTGCAAAAGAAGGCAGGGTGTGTAATGTATGCTGGGGGTGGGAGACCAGGGGACGTTGTCTTGGCAGAGGTGGCGTGGCAGAAATGAGCAGGGAGGCTACTCCAACTGGAGGAGATGGCTGGAGCGGGGTTTGCTCATGAGTGATGAGTAGATGAGGGTGGCTGGAGCAGATCTTTGGGAGGACTTGACTCTTAGAAAGAGTCTTGTGGGGAGAAAGACTCTTGCCTGCCCAGATCCTGACAGCGGAGTGGAGTCTGGCCAGGCAGCAGTCCCAATATCAGGAGGAACCCCAAGGCTTCCCTGCAGAGACCTGCAGCCCCTTCCTCCCCCTCCTGCTGACTCAGGGGCAGAGGAGCGGGAGGAGCAGTTTTTCCTGGGCGGTGTTTCTGGGATGCGGTGGTGGTTACTCTTCTGCCAATCCCACACAGTCTTGAAAGAGCCCCATGCTGGCGGGACTGAAGGTAGCGAAGCTGGCGATGTTTCAAGTGCTCAGGGGAGGGAAGCAGAGCAGTGAGGGAGGCCCTGAGGAGACGGAAGGCCAGGACTGTTCCCACAGTAACCATCTGTGTGGCCTTGGGTGGGCAGGGTGGGGGGTCAGACTGAGGTCAGGGACAGAGCAGCAGGCATCTTGGATGTCAGAGCCATGTTTTTCAGTTCAGGACCTGAGCAAATCAAAGGAGCCCTCCCGGTTCTTCTCTTTTGATGGTCAGTCTAAGAAAAAAAGGAATCTTAAAAGGTAGCTTCTTAAGGAGAGTCAAGACTGAAACATATCTTATGCAGACCTGTCGACACAGATAAACTCCAGGAAGCATGGGGGAGGCCTCCCCCATATCACTCCTCCCAGCGGACTCCCTAGACTCAAAGAGGCCTTTGCAGAGCCTCTGAAGGGCACCCAGGCCTTCAGAGAGAGTACACAGCCTTCACAATTAGAAGGCTCTATTCAATTTGGATCCTTGGACAGGCCAAGGACTGCTTTCCTTAGATGAGGAAGTAGAGGACCCAGCAGTGCAAGAGATATCTGGAGGCTGGGAGGAAGTCTCTTTCCTTCCTTGAGCCTCAGTTTCCCCATGGGGCTGGACTAGATCACCTCAGATCTTTTTTTTTTTTTGAGACAGAGTCTCACACTGTCACCCGGGCTGGAGTGCAGTGGTACATTCTCAGCTCACCACAACCTCCACCTCCTGGGTCCAAGAGATTCTCCTGCCTCAACCACCCGAGTAGCTGAGATTACAAGCGCCCACTACTACGCCCAGCTAATTTTTTTTTGTATGTTTATTAGAGATGGTGTTTCACTATGTTGACCAGGCTGGTCTCGAACTCCTGACCTCATGATCTGCCCACCTCAGCCTCCCAGAGTGCTAGGATTGCAGGCGTAAGCCACCGCGGCCAGCTAACCTCAGATCTTCTTTAGCCTTGACCTTCTCAAAGCCTGGAAGAGAGTCTGTCCTCTCTGCCTTCCCCAGTGGGGACAGAGGGGTGCCTCAGTCACTGAATACTCTTCCTTGTGTTCTGGCCTCTGGGCTGGGTGAGGGAGCGATTGGTCTGTCCCGTGAGAAGGTGAGAGAGGGCCACTCTCATTCTCATCCTCCTCTACGTGCTCTTGCTGCCCTGGACAGAGAAACACAAACAGGTGACACAGGAATGGAGATCAAAGCCCAGCCTCCTCCTCTCTGCCCATTGGTGGTTCTAGGTTTTTAAGGACTGCGATAAGTGTTTGGCCTTTTCAGTGTACACAGACCTGTGTGCCTCCTGGGGACAAAAGTTCAGAGCACACGAGGACAGCACACCCTCATCAGACTTCCACATGGCCTTTGATAACTTGATTGATTGGCTGGTTTCTTCATTCCCCAACGTGTGTTTCTTTCAGCAGTAAAGACTGCTGGGTGCATGGGATGGGGGTGGGGCAGAAGGAGAGGTGGACCCATGCATCTTTGTTCATGCCGCCAAGTTGCCTGTGCATGGTCTGGCAGGGATCTGGGACCAGGGAACATGTACTCATAACTCAAGGTAGAAGGGATGAGTCACTGGGGAGCCCACAAAGCAAGCATGCTCTCATTGAAAGCTTTAGCGTTCCTTTGACAGTGCAGGAGTGATCTAAAGAAGCTCTTTGAGGCCAGGCACGGTGGCTCACACCTGTGATCCCAACACTTTGGGAGGTGGGCAGGTGGATCACGAGGTCAGGAGTTCAAGATCAGCCTGGCCAAGATGGTTAAAGCCCATCCCTACTAAAAATACAAAAATTAGCCGGGCATGGTGGCGACCCCTTGTGATCTCAGCTACTTGGGAGGCTGAGGCAGAGAATTGCTTGAACTCGGGAGGCGGTGCAGTGAGCTGAGACCAAGCCACTGCACTCCAGCCTGGGTAACAGAGCGAGATTCTGTCTCAAAAAAAAAAAATAGTTCTCTGTTTGTTTTCTCATATGAGCTGATGGTCTGTTTGTCAGATGAGAGGTTAGACCATAAAGTCCTAGGATTAAGAAGATTTTAATTAAAAAAGAAAAGAGAGGTTAGATCAGCTTGTCTCTCTGGTCCCTTCTCCATGTGACACAGTGAGCTGCTGGGGTGAGCGGGGACACACCAGGACATACTTCTGCCTCCTCAAGAGAGCTCCATTGCTCCAGCTCCCTGCCAGGGCTCTGCTCTTCCTCCCAGGGAGGAGCTTGTGAGAGAGTCTCAACTTAGGGAGTGGTACCTCCTCCTGGCGAGTTTTCCCAGCATCCTAAGAGCGGGTCTGTTTTGCATCCCTCTCCACTGCTCCCATTGCCCTTGCTCTCTCTTATTCTGGAATTCCCGAGTCTGGACACTTGTTCTCACCTGCCCTGTCCTCTCCCTGTGTTTTCTTCCTTACCCTCCTGTCCCTTTCACAAAGTAGCAGGGATGCCCTCAGCCAGTGACTTTTATGCCCTTATGCATTTATGCCCATGTCTTAATCAGCTTCCTAGTATAACCAGAGAAGACAGATGGACAGGAAGCCTCAGTGCCATTTTATAGATGATAAAAGTGAAGGTCTAAGAGACTGGCCATTTTCCCAAGGTCCCCCTGCAGTAAGATGGAGGGAGTGATAAGGTTTGAACTCAGGACTCTCGAGGCCAAGCACCTCCCTGTCTTTCAGCCCTCCTTTCACTGGCTACCTTTTTTTGCCACTGCCCAGCCTTTCTGCAGATGTCCCTAAGGTGGAGGTGTTGGAACAGGAGCTGGCCTGGCTGAAGGAGCATCTGTCCCAGCTGGAGTCCCCTGTGGTGTTTTGTCACAATGACCTGCTCTGCAAGAATATCATCTATGACAGCACCAAAGGTATGGCTTCCCTGGCACTGGGACAAGCAAAAGGAGACCTGGATTTAGGTCTTTTTTTTTTTTTAAAGAGATGGGGTCTTGCTATGTTGCCCAGGCTGGAGTGCAGTGACTATTCACAGGCACAATGCCACTACTGATCAGCACGGGAGTTTTGACCTGCTCCATTTCCAACCTGGGCCGGTTCACCCGTCCTTAGGCAACCTGGTGGTCCTCCGCTCCTGGGAGGTCACCATACTGATGCTGAATTTAGTGTGGACACCCGATAGGCATAGCGCACTATAGCCCAGAACTCCTAGGCTTAAGCGATCCTCGCAACCCAGCCTCCCAAGCAGCTGGGACTACAGGCACGCACCACCGCACCCGGTGGATTTAGGTCTTAAGTTAATTTATAGGAGGGAAGGGGAAAAGCAAATAAAAATTTCCCACTTTGAAAAATCTGTGCCAAGGGCCGGGCACAGTGGCTCATACCTATAATCCCGACACTTTGGGAGGCCAAGCCATATGGATTGCTTAAGCCCAGGAATTGAAGACCAGCCCAGGAAATGCGGTGAAACCCTGTGTCTACCAAAAAAATACACAAAACTTTGCCCAGTATGGTGGTGCATACCTATAATCCTATCTGCTCAGGAGGCTGAGACAGGAGGATCACTTAAGCCTGGGAGGTGGAGGTTGCAGTGATGGAGCCACTAGACTCCAGCTTGGGTGACAGACTAAGATCCTATTTAAAAAAAAAAATCTGTGCCAAGAAAGAACTCAAAATCATGGTTTGTGGAGGTCCTCAACAGTAGGGCACTTAAGCCATTACTCCTGACAACTCTGGGCTTCTGAGAACACTGTGGCTGTCCCGAGCCTTCAGGGAGGGAGGGGAGAGGGGAGGGGGGTGGGGGAGGGAGTAGGGGGCGGGGAGAGAGAGAGAGAGAGAGAGAGAGATTGAGAGAGAGAGAGAGAGAGTAGAGGAGAGAGGAGAGAGACACCGCACACCTCCCGGTGTTGCTGCCGACAGCATCACTCCAGGAAGTATTAATACTTAGCTGTATTCCTCATCCTTAGCCATGCTGATGACAGATGTCTTTAGATGAGGAGACCCTGAAGATCCAGCTGTGTGAGAGGGACAACTGGGAGCTGGGAAGGGCAGATAGATGGATGGAAGGAAGTAGCTGAGAAGACTACTGCAGCGATGGGGTTGGGCGGAGTTGCTGCAGAGGCCAGCATTAGTCAGTGGGTACCTCCCAGAGGTCAGTGGAAGTTTGACCAGGCCCATTTCCAGATCTCCTGAGCCAACTCTCATCGACTGTCCTCTGTTTCATAGGTCACGTGCGATTCATTGACTATGAATATGCTGGCTACAACTACCAAGCTTTTGACATTGGCAACCATTTCAATGAGTTTGCAGGTGAGGGGGCATTGCTACCGTCATATGCTGCGTAGTGATGTTTCCATGACTGACCGCATGTAGATGGTGGTCCTGTGAGACTACTGTATGTTTATGGCAACAGGTACCGTATTTTCACTGTACCTTTTCTATGTTTAGATAAAGAACTACTTAGCACTGTGTTATAGTTATGTACAGCATTCAGTACAGCAACATGCTGTACAGGTTTATAGTCCGGGAGCAACAGGCTGTACCGTGTAGCCTAGGTATGTAGTAGGCTGTCCATCTAGGTTTGTGTAAGTACACTCTGTGATGATCACACAAAATCACCTAATGGTGCATTTCTCAGAAGGTATCCCTGTCATTAGGCAATACAGAACTATATTTGACCACTGTTCAAAGCACCCATTTTATGATGGGGACCAGGGCCGGGACATGGGGAGGGCCAGAGGTGGTTCTGTACTTGGAGGGTAGAAGCTAGATAGCTTTTGTCCTCCAGAATATCACAGCTTGAGGGGTTAAGGCACAGCCTGCTTTTAGAGAGTTCCAAGTCTCGTTGGGGGAACCAGGACTCATATACACAGGGCAGACCTCTCTTAGCCCATATGGCACTTTGGTACCAACTAAGAAAATGTGACCTTCGTAGGATCCCTGAAGATACTCAGCTTGGTACACAAATTAGAAAAAGACCCCTTCCAAGGCCGGGCTCGGTGGCTCACGCCTGTAATCCCAGCACTTTGGGAGGCCGAGGTGGATGGATCACGAGGTCAAGAGATCGAGACCATCCTGGTCAACATGGTGAAACCCCGTCTCTACTAAAAATACTAAAAATTAGCTGGGCATGGTTGCACGTGCCTGTAATCCCAGCTACTCAGGAGGCTGAGGCAGGAGAATTGCCTGAACCCAGGAGGCGGAGGTTGTGGTGAGCCGAGATTGCGCCATTGCACTCCAGCCTGGGTAACCAGAGCGAAACTCTGTCTCAGAAAAAAAAAAAAAAAAAGAAAAGAAAAAAAAAAAGAAAAAGACCCCTTCCTCCAGGTGGACACAGACAATTGCTGCAGCTTGGCTACCACAGCACAGGATGACTTCGGCCTCCGCTCCTTTGTCCAAGGTCCTTTATGCCCAGTGCAACTGGCGAAGTTGTACGTGGGGGCCTTCCATCAGATAAGGAGCAGAACAAGCTACAAGTAGCTGTTTGCCTGGTGGCCTGATGAGAATCATCTAAGTAGAATCTAAGAATGTGCTATGTAATTTGACTTCCTAAGTTCAGTTCCTGGCTTTGCTGCTTACTGGATGTGTGACCCTTGCACAATTTATTTACCCTCTCTGTGGCCCTATAAAATGGAGATCATAATAGTACCCACTTTATAGTGTTGATATGAGATACACACACACACACACACACACACACACACACACACACACACACGTCTGACACGTACTAAGCATTGTATTGGCGTTTGGTGCTGTGATTAGACTGGGAAGCTTTCCGGGAGTGGGAATGGAAGGGCCAGCATAGGGGGGTGATTCCTAGGGTAGGCAGTTGTTCTATAAAGTCATGGTATGCACAATGGAACCATTTGTGTAAAGGAAGCAGGGCAGGTTTTTCCAGCTTGAGACTTAATTAGGTGGGACCGAGGAGGCAACTCACATGGACGGAGCTGGACACTGGGACTGGAGAGCTGTCCCCAGACTAGCACGGTGAGGGGTTCACATGATGGGGCTGGGCCCTGTGGCTCAGGATAGGAAAGGCATGCCCAGGCCAACTGGAGAGCCACTCTCCACCAGCGCCGTCAGGCTAGCTGTGTTCCTTCCAGAACCCCAGGCAATGAATCTGTTGAGCATTGACTGTACCTGAGAGTACACCTAGGAACGCCTGGAGTGATGGGGCCTCAGTTGGGCAGAAGAGCCGAGTCTCAGGGTGTGCCGTGGAGCAGAGGCTGGTACCAGCAGGGCCCTGGGCCTGGGAATGCTTGGATGCCAGGCCCACTGGCCTTTCCACAGAGGATAATTCTTAAGCGTTTTAAGTCCTTCTCACCCACAACACAGAGCAAAGTCCGGCTGGAATTTCTCCAAAGGGGTAGATTGCAGCCTGCTCCCAAGTTGAGAGTGGAGGAGGCAGAACCTAGCATGGGGGAAGAAAGAGAGCTGGGGAGATCCAGACCTGGGGAGAGGGACCTCAGGATACGCAGGTGAGGAAGACAGTTGTGGGCACTGGGAGATGAGACTTCCAACCCTGACTCTGCCTCTAACCACCTTTGACCTTGAGCACACTTCTCTTCTGTGGGCCTCCGTTTTGACATCTGTTCCAGGAGATTCTTTTCTAGCCACACTCCTGGAGCCTCAGGAGACGGTGTATGTTTCTCCAGGGATATAAAGGAAGCTTGAGAAGGACAAGAAGAGGAAGGAGGGGACACTGGAGAAGGTGGCCCAGTCCTGGTCCTGTCTTAAATAAACTTCTTTTTCTACCAGCTCTGAAGCCACGGTCTCTTCCACCATGCCCAGGATGAGGCTGGTGATACTGGGCTGGCAGCTGGAGGGCTGCGGCGGGGCTGGAAGGAACCAGAGCCATCTGATCCATGGGTTCCCAGCCCGGCTACGCAACTGAGCCATCTGGAGTATTGGCCTGGGGCGGTGTTCTCCGGGTGATGTTTTTAAGTAGGCAGCTTAACACCAGGAAGCCATGTTTGATATCCCTACATGAAGTCTGGCTCCCTCATTTGATAAATGAAGAAATTTCGGCCAGTGATAGGAAAGGGCTCCCCTAAGGTTAATGATGTTAGCCTGAGGCCTAGGACCGGCAATGCTGATCCAGGGCTTTTAACTGAGGGCCTCCTGTGCACTGGCATTTTTGTGCAGTGGATGGGAGAGACCCTGGAGCTATCTCAAGGGGTTCCTGTGACTTCCAGGATGGTGTCTTGCTTCTTGACCAGTTTGCCTCTCTCTCTGCTTTCCTTGATCCCAGAGAAGCAGTGCTCCTAGCTGGGATGGGGTAGACCCCCACACAATTTCTACCCCTTTGGAGAAATTCCAGCTGGACTTTGCTCTGTGTCGTGGGTGAGAAGGACTTAAAATGCTTAAGAATTATCCTCTGTAGAAAGGCCAGTGGGCCTGGCATCCAAGCATTCCCGGGCCCAGGGCCCTGCTGGTACCAGCCTCTGCTCCATGGCACACCCCGAGACTCGGCTGTTCTGCCCAGCCGAGGCCCCATCACTCCAGGCGTTCCTAGGTGTACTCTCAGGTACAGTCAATGCTGAGTTTTGTAATCAAAGAAGCTGCCTTTTCAGGGCCACCTTTTTGGGCACAGCCTGCAGGTCAAAGGAGATGGGAGTTTTGAGGGGAGAAGGGAACACTACTGAGCTGGAGGAGACCCTAGGTGGGCCCATCTCCCAGCAACTTGTATCTGGCCTGCTTCCCCATCAGGCGTGAATGAGGTGGATTATTGCCTGTACCCGGCGCGGGAGACCCAGCTGCAGTGGCTGCAGTACTACCTGCAGGCACAAACGGGAATGGCCGTGACCCCCAGGGAGGTGGAAAGGCTCTACGTGCAAGTCAACAAGTTTGCCCTGGTGAGTGCCTTGTGACTAGGGCTGGCGCAGGAAAGGAGTCAGCAGGAGGGGCTGGTGACCCACCTAACCTCCTACCCAGAGCCCAGGGCTGGGTGAGAGCCTGGGGACACTCATTCCCGGCTCTTGACCCAACCCTAGAGGTGAAGCCTGGGAAGAGCCCTCTTAGGCAGCCCTTAATATTTGATGCCCTGTTCCCCGCTCCCCCAGCCCCACCAAATCTAGGCTCTCTCCTCTCTAGAGAAACTTCCAAGAAATAGCCTAGCTTCCTATGTTAGCAATTCCCTTGTTTGAATAAGTAGTTCTTTCTACATCTAACCTCAGCCCTTCACGCTGCAGTCAAATTCATCCATATACATATATACATACCTTTTTTGAGACAGGGTCTCACTCTATCGCCCAGGCTGGAGCACAGCGACACAATCATTGCTTACTGCAGCCTTAAACTCCTGGGTTCAAGTGATCCTCCCACCTCAGCCTCCCGAGTAGCTAGGACCACAGGTGTGTACCACCACCCCTGGCTAATTTTTTAAAACTTTTTGTAGAGATAGGGTATTGCTGTGTTGCTCACGCTGGCTTCTAACTCCTGGCCTCAAATGATTGTCCCACCTCAGTCTCTTGAAGAGCCAGTTACAGCTCACGCTGCCATGCCTGGCTGTGTGTGTGTGTGTGTGTGTGTGTGTGTGTGTGTGTGTGTGTGTGTGTGTGTGTGTATTATTATTATTATTATTATTTAACCTTTAGAGAAGATAGAGAATGTCAAGCTCTAATCCTTCTTTGTAACTACCTCCACTGACTCAGAACTCTAAGTAAGCTTTTCCCAACAGGCTCTTCCTGCTCAAATGACTGCTGTCACTTCTTAATTCTGAATGCCCCTTATCCAAGGCACCTGGTCATGCCAGGGCTCCACTGGTGTGTGCTCAAGGATTGCTAACTAGTCTCATTCATGTCAGCTGTGCGTAAGTAAGAAGCTAAGTCAGCTGCCTTGAATTTCACAGTACAGAAAAGAGCTAAATAAAATCTTTACTTTTCTGTAATTTCAGATTCCCTATTCTGTTTTCCTCACTGGCACAAAACTGATTCTACATGAGGCTCTTCCTCCTCAGTCTTAAGACTCTAAGACCTTAAGAACAGGCCTTCCTCTTGCTTGGTGTTTTAGTGATCATTCATACATGCTAGCTTACTATGCCCCTTTTAAATGATGGAAAGGAAATAAAGTGTAGCCAACCCGAGTGAGGAGGAATCTGGGATGGGGTGGGAACGGGATGGGAGAGCCACAAGGGTGGGGGCACTCGCATGGGAAAGTGATGGTGTCACTAGTGTTTGTTCAGGGTAGATGGGAACCACAGCTCCCTGGCTTTCTTTGTTTTAACTTTTATTTTAGGTTCAGAGGTATAAATGCAGGTTTGTTACATAGGTAACCTGCAAGTCACTGGGGTTTGGTGTAGAGATTGTCTCATCACACAGGCAATAAGCATAGTGTGCAACAGGTCCTTTTTCAGTCCTCACCCTCCTCCCACCCAGTTCCTGGCCTGGTGGGTACCTCCAGCCATGAGGACAGCAGAGTTTGATGCTCAGCAAATGCCCAGACTGGGGGGTTCTTGTTTCCATATCTAGGTTCATTTTTCTAGCCCAACCAGCCTCCCAGTAGGAGAGAGGGAAAGGAGTGGAGGAGGTTAGTGTGGGGATCTTCCAGGGCACTGCTGCCCATCGCTCTTCCTTCCCTGCACCTTCCTGAGGGGCACTAGCCCCCACTGGCCATTAGGCCTAAGCTCTGGCTTAGCGGTGTCTTGGCCTGGATACCTTGGCCTTGAAGACCCCAAAAGATTCCCCTGGGTAGGGAAGAGGCCAGAGGTGGCGTGTGGGTCCTGCTTAGGTTGTAGGCACTCCCCGAAATTCCTCACTGCTGACTACTGGCCTGAGTGTTGGTGAACAGCGGGGCCTTGGTAGAACTGGCTCTGCCCACCTTTCTCTAATAAGAGTGGAGGCCCCAAGTGCTGTGCAGTGACTTGGGCTCCAGAATTTCCCCAGCTTGTGCTGGGGAGACCCCACCACATCTCATCCAGGGTCCTAGCTGTGTGTCTTCCACAATGACTGCATCCCTGCAGCTCTGTAGTCAGAAGGAGGCATGGTGAGATTGCCAGGCTGACCCTCTCTGGTCTGTTTCCAGGCGTCTCACTTCTTCTGGGCTCTCTGGGCCCTCATCCAGAACCAGTACTCCACCATCGACTTTGATTTCCTCAGGTGAGTGTGGGGGTGATGGCGGGGTGTGGACAAAAGGGACAGCCTTGGTTGAGCCCAGGGTGCAGGCAAAGGACAGCCCAGGCAGAATGCCCAGAGTCCGCTACCCTGCTCTGCTGACTTGCTCCCGTTCCGCTCATCTCCAGCAGAGCCATTGCCCCCAGGGGATGCCAGGAAAGTGCCACTCTGAAAAGAGAAGTGTCACATCCTCCCTGTGCCTCGTAGGAGGTCTGCTAGTCCCCACTGCATTCCTACTGCCCACTCCCTGCCCTGCTGCCAGTGTACCTATCCACGGAGCCTGGTGGTGGATGGAATTGTTGAAAATCAGTCTGAACGATCGCAGGTCCTACCCTCGTTTTACAGCAGAGAGGACAGAGGTCCTGAGAGCGGAAGTGACTTGCTGAAGTCATGGGGCAGTTAAGCGTTGCCATGCCGCCTTCTGGTTGGGCAACAGACCCAGCTACTCCTTCAGTAACTCCTAACATATATAGCTAGCTGCTGCTTGCATACTGATGATTTAGGGGGTCCCTGTCCTGTGAGGTTCCTATGTCCCGAAGGACCAGGAATCATTTCTTCCTCCATTCTTGTTGAGGGCCTTGCCCTTCTCCTCCTTACCTACCTTCAGCTGAAAGGGAATCACTACCCTGGCTTCAAAGTGTCATAAGAGAAATGCAGATGGAAAGCATGGTGAGATGTCACCTCACCCCATTAGGATGGCTGCTATTAAAAAAACAGAAAATAAGAATTGTTGGTAAGGATGTGCAGAAATGGGAACCTTTCTGTACCATTGGTGGGAATGTAAATGGTGAGCTACTGTGAAAAACAGTAGTGTTTCCGTAAAAAATAAAAATGTAACTTCCGTATGATCCGGCAATCCCACTTCTGGGTGGGCAGCCAAAATCACTGAAAGCAGGCTCTCAAAGAAATATTTATATACCTGTGTTCACAGCAACATTCTTCTTGGCACAGTAGCCAAGAGATGGAAGCCACCCAGATGTCTGTCAACAGATGAATGAATAAATAAAATATGGTATATACATATAGAATATTAGCCTCAAAAATGAAGAAAATCTGGCCACTTGCTATAACATGGATGAAACTTGAGGACATGATGCTAAATAAGCCAGTCACAAAAAGACAAATACGGTTCTATAAGAGATAACGAAAGTGGTCAAATCCATAGAAACAACGTAGAATTGTTACCAGGGGCTGGGGAGAGGGAGAAATGGGGAATATTGCTTAATCCGTCTAGTTTCCGTCATCCAAAATGAAACAGTTGTAGAGATTCATGTGCACGGCAATATGAATATACTTCCCAATAGAGAACGTAAAAACAACACTCCAAACAAGCATGTTTGTGGAAGGGTTGCTCTAGTTTGATATAAGAAGAAAAAATTATAGTTGAAATTAAAAAACAAAACAAAACAAAGGCTGGGCACAGTGGCTCACGCCTATAATCCCAGTACTTTGGGAGGCCAAGGCAGGCGGATTCCTTGAGCTAAGGAGTTTGAGATCATCCTGGGCAACATGGTGAAACCTCATCTCTACAAAAAATACAAAAATTAGCCAGCTGCGGTGGCATTCACCTGTAGTCCCAGCTATTCTGGAGGCTGAGTGGGAGGATCATCTAATCATCTGAGCCCGGGAGGCAGAGGTTGCAGTGAGCCAAAATTGTGCCATTGCACTGCAGCCTGGGTGACAGAGCCAGACCTGTCTCTAAATAAATAAATAAATATTAAAAGTAAAAAAAAATAAGGCTGGGTGCGGTGGCTCACACCTGTAATTCCAGCACTTTGGGAGGCTGAGGTGGGAAGATCATGAGGTCAGGAGATCGACCATCCTGACTAACATGGTGAAACTCCATCTCTACTAAAAATACAGAAAAGAAATTAGCTGGGCGTGATGGCACATGCCTGTAATCCTAGCTACTCCAGAGGCTGAGGCAGGAGAATTGCTTGAACCAGGGAATTAGAGGTTGCAGTGAGCTGAGATTGCGCCACCGCACTTAAGCCTGGCAACAGAGCGAGACTCGGTCTCAAAAAGAAATAAATAAAAATAAAAAATAAAAGCAGCAAAAGAACTAATAATACTAATCAGTCTGGGTTGGGAATGACCTCCCCAGACCTAGATAGGCTTAGAGCCGCTGAGAAACTTCCCTCATGCTGTGAGCACCCCCAGCACGGCCCACCTGCCTTCCTTCCTCACACCCAGCTTCCGTCTGTCTTCTCCCAGGTACGCAGTGATCCGATTCAACCAGTACTTCAAGGTGAAGCCTCAGGTGTCAGCCTTGGAGATGCCAAAGTGACCAGCCACCCCATCCCTCCCCACCCATCTGTCTGGCCAAACCTGTTCTCCAGAGCTCAATTCTGCGCTCTGGGGTTCACACCCTTGGCCAAGGTGGGAGAGGGGACAGGTGGGTGTCCAGGGAGACGGCTCTGTCCCTGCCGCCAGCCCCCAGTGGTGGCCACTGAAGACCTCATTCTCCTGTCCGGAGGGGCTGATAGGACCCACTTCTGGGAGTCCCCTTCACCTCACCAGGCTTGGGAGGAAGTGCCTGCAGCCAGGGCCTGGACCATAACCACCCCTGGGAACCATCATTCCCAGACTCAGGCCCTGCTGGAATTGGGGCTGCCTTACATGTGTCTTTACCCCTTCCTGACCTGGGGAAGGAGGCGAGGAGGGCTCCTTTCTACCTCCAGTGCCCTGAGCCTCCAGCCCGTCTCCCCCTGCATGCCCCACGTGGGAGGTGCTGAGCTCCAAACCAGCATCATGCCAACCCTGACACATGGATGTACATATCTTGGTGATGGGTGGGGGCAAAGAATTGAGCATGACAGCTCCCTCAGCAGCCACCTCATCTGAGACCCTTCACCTTCTCCAAACCGGATCCAATCAAACGACCTCTTCCCAAACCACAGCCCCAGGAAACATGCTCCCCGACATGCTCTCCGCTTGTTCTGTTCTCCTGCTAGGGGGACAGGAGAGGGAGTGGTAAGGCCCTGGGCCTCCAGAGCCTGGCCTTGCTTCATGCTGTGGCTTGGCTGGAGGGGACATGGCCAAGGATGAGGTGGCCAAAACCAGAACCAGCAGTCTCCTGCCTTGTTCCCTCCCTGGCCTCAAGCCCTCCTTCTAGGGATGCCTCTCCAGCTCTACCTTATGTCCTGAAGCTGACCTGAGGTCTTCCTATCTGGGAATGACTAGTGGGAGCCAAGAGGATGGGGTGGGGGCCAGGGGCCCCCTAGGGCCCAGCGTGGGAGGCTGGGCAGGATCCCATCAGAAAGGTGCTGACTGAGCTGGTTGTCCAGACGCTCAACAGCCTCCACCTCTTTTCTGCCCTCACAGCTCCTCGGGCCCTCCTGGCTCTGGCCCAGAAAGTGATTCATTTGTAAATTATCATGATTTCTGCATTAAAATGCTCATTTCCGGACTGCTATGGCTGAGTGGCAATGGTGAGGAATTGACCCCTGCATGGGGGGCTGAGGGGTGCTGTAGCCCCTCCTGATGACCCCCTACAACCTGGGCTTTATGCTGAAGTCACAGTAGCAGCCTGCACATGTCCTCCCCTGCACCCAGCTCCGAAGGCTCCAGAACTCCTTGTAGACCTGGGCAGGACCCCTATTTCTCTCACTCAGCTTCTCTGCCTTTGACCCTCTAGGTAGAATCTACTCTTAGAGGGAATGAGGCTGTGGATTAAAAGGACACTGGCTGACTCAGATGAACCAGTGACGTCCTGAACACAAGTGCTCAGGATGTCTTCCTCTGTCATCTCCGGCTCCCAGCTGTCAGGGGTGGGGAAGGGGCTGCTATGAGAGTGGGCAGGAGTGATTTCTGGAACTTTCTCAGAAGGCCAGAGGGAGGAAGGAGCAGAAACTCAAAGATGAGAAGGGGGCACCCCTTTTGCAGCCCCGCCATTCTGGCTATGCTGTCCAGGCTGTGCATCAGGCAGCAGCTGATTCAGGACTGCCCCCCGCCAGGAAGTGCCCAGTGCCCTTAGGGGCAGCAGTGGCAACAGCAGCCGAAGCCTGCCAGGTGGACTCTGGTTGTTTGGCTTCTGCCTGCGAAAAGCACTCTGGTGCCATGGCAACCACTGGAGCTGGCACCTGCTGCTGGAGCCTTCAAGGTCATGGTGATCCAGCATAGCCAGGCCCTCCATGGGCAGCAGCCTCGGGGGTTACCAGTGGGGGACAGTGGCAAAAAAGGTGCCCAGGCGTGGGGATGGTACCAGGACTGGGCAGGTAGGGGCTCCTTAGGGTCATCCATGGGATTAGGTGGCCACAGACACGACCTGTCTGGACTAAATAGCAGTGTCTCCACTCCTTGTTCCTCTCTGAGTCACCTCTGGAACTGAGGGGAGAATTAACACTGTGAAGCCAGCTTTGTTTCTAGCCTCCTGGGCTTTGATGCTGCATCGCTGGAGGCAGCCATTGCAGTGGTGAGTAGGGAATGGCTGGAATAGACCCCCTGCCCCCATCACCCCATGCCCCTAAGCCCTGGACACCATCTGCATGGGAAGTAATTAACAGCAGGCATCATCCCACTTGCCACCTCTGAGAAAGCATTCTCATTCCCCTAGTCCTCCAGGGGAGTGACCGGTATGGTGGCAGAGGGCACAACCCTGGCCCCCCAAGTCTGGGAGTTCCACCTTCACTCCTTGCACTGCCACCCGGGGCTAACCAGCACTCCTACCCTCCTGGCTGAGCACTGGGCCTTGGAGGCTCCCAAGTGTGATCTGGGCTTCACCCCCTTGGGCCCCCTTCCAAGACCCTTAGCAAAGAGCTCTAGTTAAAGGATTCCTGGGCAGGTTCACCTTCCCAACGAGCTCTGCCCCTTGGTCTCTGTCCCGGGGGCATGGAGGGGACAGACTTGTGGCCCAGCTTTCCTGTTAATGACTACAGCACTCTGCTCCTGGCTTCTGCAACAAACTGGCCCCATCCTGCCTCTCATGGGACTGGGGGTGGGGGTCCAGGGCCCACTCCTTTGTCTCAGCAGATGGAATAAGGCAGGCAGGACAAGAGGACTTGGGGAAGGGAAGAGGAACTCAGGACCGACAGAGAATGTGTGGGAGTGAGCCAGGCTGGGAGAGTCTTGAGGAGACTGGCAGAACCTGATTTGTCCGAGTGGAGGAGGCTGGGGCAGAGGGCAGAGGGGATGGACCCTGGGAGGTGCAATGAGCAACTCTCCCTTGCGACCACCAGGGGGCAGGCGCTGCCGCCAGCTCCTCCTCCCACCTCTACCAGCATCTTTCCCAAACATGGGGTTGGGAAGGCAGAGGAGGCTCCTCCGAGAACCTGGGCTGGGAAAACCTGCCTGCCAGCATCCAGGACACTCCCCAGACCAAGTGGCTGGGCCCTTAATTCTTGGGCAGTCTCCATTCTGCACCCTTCCAACTTTGGGGTCCTAGAATCAGCCACACCTACCCTCTCTCACCAGCACCCTCTCCAATCTAGAAATCCCTCCACCACAACTCAAGAGCCTGAGGACTGCTCCAGAGAGTTGGGACGTTCAGGCTACTCTTTTTGTGGAGAAGGCGTTCCTCATGTCGAGCCAGCCTTGAACCCATCCAGGAGTTCAAGTTCAGTGGCTCATGAGCTTTGTGGAATACTACACTTTGCCCCCAGGCGGCTTTGGAGAAAGCAATCTTGTCCTTTCTGTCCAACCCCCAAACAGGCCTGGCCCTTCTGACTATTCCTCTAAGGACAGTGTCCACCAGGATCCCTCCTGTGCTCCTCCACGTGGAGTGCCAGCTTCTGGGCCCCTCCACTATGAGGGCAGACTTCCTAGTGAGGGGGTGAGGAAAGGCATGCTGCCCCGGGACTAGGTCTGTGTGGTGTACACTGGACCATCACCTCCCTTGTTGGGAACACAAGCCTCTATTAATCCAGCCCAAGTTCAACTCTTCAACAAGAACTGCCATTTGGTTTTGCTGTCCCTATTCCATCCTGATGGGATTTTTTTCACAATTACTGTTCCTCTAGACCCTGGTTAATGTGCATTTTGAGTGGTTTCAGGCTGTCATCCAGCCCTTGCAGGGCTATTACATCTCCTAATGTGATAACTAGGTCTGAAGTATTCACTCAAAACATGTGTTCAGGCCCGGTGTGGTGGCTCACACCTGTAATCCTAGCACTTTGGGAGGCTGAAGCGGGTGGATCATGAGGTCAGGAGTTCGAGACCAGCCTGGCCAACATAGTGAAACCCCGTCTCTACTAAAAATACAAAAATTAGCCAGGTGTGGTGGTGGTTGCCTATAGTCCCAGGTACTCGGGAGGCTGAGGCAGGAGAATCACTTGAACCTGGAAGGCAGAAGTTGCAATAAGCCGAGATTGTGCCATTGCATTCTAGCTTAGGTGACAGAGTGAGACTGTCTCAAAAAGAAAAAAACAAACAAAAAGAAAGCATGTGTCATGGACAGACAGCCCTGACCAGCATTATCATTAAAGTCCCTGCATCATGGGAGCCTCTGATGGGCTTCAAGGTATACCTTTGTGAGTCCTTTTCTGAGAAAATGATCCACAGCTTTCATTAGCGTCTCAAAGGGCTCCTTGTCTGAATGATAAGAACCACGTATAGGGTTTAATTCTGTTGTCCGATGAGGACAATGAGGCCCAATGGAGAGACCTGGCCCCCACTCCCCACCCCAGCTCTGTGGCCAGTTCTAGGAAGACCCTGAGCTTCCTGACTCCTATTACAGTGCTCTTACTACTGCCTTATTTCTTAGGATCCGGGTGGGCTCACCTCCTCAAGGTAGGGGCATTCAGCGTGGGCTCTGTGGATGGCACCTGTCACTCACAGGCTTGGCCTGGGATTCCCTTGCCTTAAGCTGGTTTCTCCGAGGCCCCATGCCTGAAGCTCCTGCAGGCTGCCACCAGGGGACAGTGGTGCCCAGGCTGGTGGCATATTTAGGAATTCTGGACTTAGGCCAGCCTCCCTCCTCCCTTGCACGAGGGCCAGAATCTGAAATGATCTGTCTTTATTATGTCATCAGAAAACAAAAAAATCCCCCGAGTGTAAACAGGAGAAATGTGCTGGTTAAGTTACTCATCATTATCTTATTATTAACAAAATAAAGCACTATCTATGTTTACAGTCATAAAAAAAGAAACAGCCTGGAGAGAAGTGGGGGCGGCTCTGAGGCTGAGGATGGAGAGAAGACGGGGGCAGACACAGACTCCACATCTGGCCCTGTGGGATTTGGAGTTCCCATACTGATCCGAGGGCTGTTTAGAGTTAGGTGAAAATGGGATTTGATTTCCTTAGGAAACTAACTTGTGAAACTGATCAGAGGCTGAGATCCAGTCCCTAGTGTAGAGCAGGGGAGGGGAGGGCAGGCAGGTGAGAGGCAGGGCTGGGTGGGAGAGGCTGAAGCCCAGGAGTCTTCTCAATTTCTTCAGAGAATGGGGAGCCCCCCACCCCATGCTCATGAGGGAGGAATAAAGACTAGCTGCCATGGGGGGCCCCTCTCCAGGGCCTCTGACACTGGCAGGAAGGGGAGCACCATCAATCCTCCTGTCCCGACTCCCTCGTGGGATCAGGTTGGGACCAGGGGCGGGGGACAAAGCCCCTTGAAGGCTGAGGCACATTCCCATGCTGATCAGAGCTAAAAAAGGCTCTGTGGGAACCGACTGGCAGAGCCAGGGAGGGAGTGAAGGGGAGGGCAGGAGGAGGTCAGGAAGGCTGATGAGCCCAGGGCCGACCAGGGGCCTACACAGACCCAGAGAATCCAGAGGGCACAGGGGGCAAGGACAGACACCAAGGAGGAGAAACAATGAGGGCCTTGCAGAGAGACAAGGATGGAGAGAGACAGAAATGCACACAAGGACACACAGAACCTGAGACACCCAGACTGACAAAGAGGTAGCAATTTGGGGACAAAGAGAAGCACAGAAAGAGGCCCCCAGAGAGGCAGGAGTGGCATCGAGAGACACACTCACAGGAACTCAGCAAACAACAGTGCCTGGCACATAGTGGGCACTCAATAAATATCTTGTGCAATGAATGAACAGATGAAAACACACACACGTGCACATGCACGCACACACACACTGCAGCCAAAGGGACCATGGGCTTGGCAGAGATGAAGACAGCAAGGAACAGCCAGACCCTTTTGCACAAAGTGCAAAGTGATCCTGGTGAGTGGTCTGGGGGAGTGTGGGAGGGATGTTGGTCCCACAGTGGCTGGTCCAGCCAGGACAAGAATGGAAACAAAGCATGTGACCCCAGGGAGACAGGTCTGTAGCTGCCATACCCCAGGTGGATAGACCTGCAGGAGAGGAGGGTCATACAGTGTCCCTTGGCCATGAGCCCTAAAAGCTGAAGTGCTCAGCCAGCTCAGTCCACAGCCACGTTGCAGTTCCTGCCCACCTAGGCCAACAGCTCCTCAGGAAGGGAGGGGGCCTCTCCCCTCATGAATGTATCTACAAGTGCACAGCTTTGCCCATCTCTGTGGCACGACCAAGTCCAAGTACCAACATAGTCGTAGGTTGGCTGGCTGTGCCCATTGGGTTGGGACGAGGTTTTCCCCAGAGGAAAGGGGGCTGGGCCCACCCAGCCAGGATCAGTCTGTGAGCACCACCAACTCCCCATCGCTCTTCTCTTCGCCCTCCGAGTCCTCGTCCTCGCTGTACCGGTACATCTCGCCGTCAGCCACCGACTGTCTGTCATCTGTGCCCTCACCCTCCTCTCTGAGGCTGCAGGTGTTGACGATCACAGGCATGTTGGGGTCCAGGCTACGAGGGACATAGTGCTCCACCAGCGGCTGTGCCAGCGGCATGCCTGCCGCCCGAGGGTATAAGACATCCGAGGAGCTCATCTGCACCTGGCCAGCCTGCGGGCTACGGGGTGGAGAAGGGGCACGATGATGGATGCACACTCAATTCAACCCCAAACCCATCTCCCCGCCAGGCCTCCTCAGAGCATGCATTCCTACTCCATACCCTCTTGGCTGTGACTCAAACACCCTGCCCCCCATCTGCTTTCTGATGGCCAAATTCACCGGTACCTACAGCCTTGCAGATGACCTGCAGACCCAAGGCCATAGATGTGTTCAACAGATAATACTCTTGGAGGATCATGTATGAATCAATTTTTGGAAACTGCGTGTTTAATTTTTTTGTTTACTTTTACTTAGAGACGGGGTCATGCCCTGTCACCCACACTGGAGTACAGTGGTGCAATCATAGCTCACTGCAGCCTTGGCCTCCCTGGCTCAAATGATCCTGCCTCAGCCTCCCAAGTAGCTGGGACCACAGGTGTGCACCACCACACCTGGCTACTTTTATTTAAAGATGAGGTCTCACTATTTTGCCCAGGCTGGTCTCAAACTCCTGAGCTCAAGGGATCCTCCTGCCTCAGCCTCCCAAAGTGCTGGGATTACAGGTATGTGTCACCACACCAGGCAGAAATTGTCTATTTTAAATGCCCTAGGAGATTTCCTGTTTACAGTAATAAACTAGAGTGCTTACTTTCGTCAAGTCAGGAACCTTTCTGTGTAATTAATACTTTGATTTCTAGCCCCTTTGAATTTCTATTAAGTTCCTCTGCCATGGGATCTACAGGCACCAGGTCCATGTGGCCAGTCCTCCGGTCACAATCCTATGTCCTCAGCCACTGGGTACTCACCACAGTCACATACATAGCCATACACAGTCAAGTCGCACGTGCAGACTCAGCGACACACAGGTAACACACACACGTATGCATATACACAGCACCCCTGGGGTCACACACAAAGGCAGGCCACACAGGGACACCCAGCCACTCATGAGAGCTACATGTGCACACACAGTCTCCTGGCCGCCTGCGGAGGGCCTGCTCACGGGATCACATAGCTCTGGCGGGCATCCTGGCGTCGGGTCCTCATCAGGGCCTTGTACTCGCCCACACGCAGCCGCTTCCCCTCCACGATGCAGGTGCGCTTGGGCCGCGGCTTGTACTTGTAGTCAGGATACTTCTCCAGGTGCTGCCGGCTCAGCCGCGCCTGTTCCTCGTAGTAGGGCTGCTTCTCCTGGTTGGTCATGGACTTCCAGCGAGATCCTGACCCAACCCCCCAGGGGCAGGCAGTCAATGCTGGGCTCCGCTGACCCACCCCTACCAGGACCTGAGAAGACCTTGGTGCTCAGGTGGGTCCACAAGATAATACATGTACAAGCAGCTAGCAAGGGCCCGATGTGGGTGCTCCTGGGATGCTGGGCAAATGAATGAATGAAATTGGCCTGCACAGGGGTATCCAACCACCAGCTTAAGACTCAGCACCCACCCATGTTCCTAACAATCCAGCAACTTCCTTAAGCCTCTGGCCTGCCTGATTTGCATAAACAAAAGAGCAGCCACCTCAGGCCTTCTACAACCCAGACAGGCTCCCTGCTCAGGACAAAATACCTGATATCTCAGTTGACAAGAGTCCTGTGCTGACACCAGAGGAGCCTCGGTCTTGAAAACATCTGCCCCCTTGAGCCCATGTGCCCTGCCCAACATCCCTCTGAGGCCAGTCAGGACATGTAATTTTAAAAAACCTTTCTAGTGACAGCCCAAGAACACTGGTCTCTCCTGTTTTCTGCCAGATCAAGGGTCTGGGCAAACAGTGGAACAGGTAGGTTTTGATCACGAGTACTAAAGAATGTAAACACACGCATACATTCTCTCTCTCTCTCTCTCTCTCTCTCTCTCTCTCTCTCTCTCTCCCCTTGAGTTCTTGAGGACAGGTGCTACTGAACACTTCAGTGGTACAAGACCCCAGAACCCAGCTGCCCTCACATCCCCAACGACACCTGCACCCCTATCATCAGATTCCAGTGGCGTCCAACACAGTACGGGGTATCACCAAGAAAGTCCTGAATAGACCCAGCTGACTCCTGCAACCAGGTCTCCCTGAACCATGGCCCCACCCACTGGCCCTTACCAAGGATCTTGCTGATGCTGGAGTTGTGCATGTCTGGGAAGGCTTGCAGGATCTTCCTCCGCTCATCCTTGGCCCACACCATGAAGGCATTCATGGGCCTCTTGATGTGACTGCTGTTTCGGGACTCAGGGAAGTGGCGGGAACCTGGGGGACAGGAGAGAAGTCAGCCAGGTAGCCTGTCAGGGGTCACCAGAGTGCCCCAGGGCCAGCAGAGAGACATTCCCCTACTTGACCAGCAGGAGGCACTGAGGAGGCTCCCACAGCCGCCAGCCCAGGAGGAGCAAGGCAGGAGCAGGGGAGGCAGAGGAAACAGCAAGAGGCCCAGCCAGGGAACCAGAGGCAGACACACAAGAAAATCACAGCAATATGGCCTCAAGAAAGAGCAGAAACTCAGCAGTCTCAGAGACGGGGCGGAAAGCAGACTCAGAGCCAACCAACACATAATGGGACAGCAGAGGCACACACACCTGGAAAGGACCCAACAGACCAAGGGAGGGAAGGGATCAGAGGCAGACAGCCTGCCCTGGTCCTGGCAGGACACAGAGTTGGGCCCTCCTGCCCCTCAGCCCAGTGCCCGAGCCCTCACCGTCCATGTCGCAGCTCAGCATGGCTTCCTCCAGTGGGTGCACACAGCTGTCCTCCAGTCGCTCCTTGGCCGGGGATGAGTCCAGGCTGATGAGGTCCTAGGTTGACAGGGCAACCTGACATCAGCCTCCTCTGCATCACCCACTCCTCCCCCTCCTCCTATCTTAAAGAGTCTGGAAGACTCCTCAGACTGTGTCTTCCAACCCTGGCCACCATCTGTGGCTGCCCCCAGGTCCAGGGCAGTGGAGGACCCTACCTTACGGAAGGAGGTGTTGGGAGAGCCTTCCAAGGCCCCACTGTGGCTGTGCAGCAGCTGCCGAGCGTCCTGGATGGCTTTGGTGACAGCATCCCCTTCACCAAGGAAGCCTGTGGGAGAGGGCAGAAGAGAGGGAAGAGAAGCGAGGGAAGCTGAGGGCGTCAGCCCAGTGAGAGCCCAAACTCCATCAGTCTCCCGCCATGCCACTCCCATGAGGCACCTGAGTGAGTGTTCCCTCCTGTCCTTCCACAGGGTGACGACACTGCATGTCCTCAAGGGGATGCCACTTACACTGGCTATTTATTGTGCATGTCAATAGACTAGAAATGAGAATAGTACCCCCTGGAACTGTGTAACTCTGGCCTGAATCGCTGATGCTTGGAGTGCCCAGACAGACATGATGAGGGAGAGGAGGAAGGGGAGCTTCTGCTAAGAGCAAGTCTAACCCAGAGAGGAAAAGGGACCTGCTCACGGTCGCATCATGCCGCCGGCTCCCCGCTAAGAGGGCTGCCGGACAAGTGCGGGCAGCAGGAGGCTTACCCAGAGGCAGGCTCGGGGGGCTGGACTGCAGGTCCCGCGTGGGGCCCCCATGGCTGGGGGGGCGGGGCACACAATTGCTCATCTTGAGGCTTGGGGAGCTGGAGGTGTTGGGCAGCTCAGGAGCCTTGGGCTTAGCTGTGAGGTTCAGGGGCTGGGAGGGCTCCTGAGGGAGACCCGGCAGGTCAGAGGATGACAGACACCAGAGGAGACTCCCACAGTGGGACAGAGAGGAAGTGAGGTGAGCATACCCAGAACACACAAGGAGACAGACAGAAAAGTGGACACACAAGGAGCAGGTGAACAGAAAAAGGACGCCGTGGCTCACCCATACACACCCCGCAGTCCCCTAAGGCGGCAGCCAGCCGTCAGAAGCTCAGCAGGGAGCCCCAGGCTGGTGGGTAGAGGGCAGTACCTGCAAGGGGTGGTGGGCGGCCATGGCCCCAGGCCTCTTCACCACTGGGGCAGGGGGACTGTGCAGCAGCTGCAGCGGATACTCCACTATGGAAAAGGCGGCAGGGAGAAAAGTCCTGGATGAGCACAGAACAGCAGACACCCTGCTTGACGAGGTCCCAGCACCACAAGGTGGACAATGGCTCACAGCTGGCCCAGCTTGGTTCCAACCACTGCCCTCCCCAGCCCCAAAGCACGGCTGGAGGCCTCCTGTCCCCTCACCCCCACTGCCTCTGCACACTAACCGGCATCTGTACCGGGTTATCCCCTTCCCCAACCCACTCTAAATAGAGTTTCCCAGATTCTAGAGTACCATCCAATGGCACAATGAGAGATGGGACACCATCTATTCATCCAACAGCTACTTTTATTTTGTACCTACTGGGCACAGGACGCAAAAGCGGCTACCTGTTGTGTAGAACGTCTCATATGTATCATCTCACAATAATACATGGTATGCAGTATATAACAGGGGCTGAATACATCATCATCCCATTTGACAGATAAAGAAATGAAAACCGGCCGAGCGCAGTGGCTCACGCCGGTAATCCCAGCACTCTGAGAGGCCCAGGCAGGCAGATCACGAGGTCAGGAGATCAAGACCATCCTGCCCAACACAGTGAAACCCCTTCTCTACTAAAAATACAAAAATGAGCCGGGCATGGTGGCACACGCCTGTAATCCCAGCTGCTCGGGAGGCTGAGGCAGGAGAATTGCTTGAACCCGGGAGGCGGAAGTTGCAGTGAGATGAGATCGTGCCACTGCACTCCAGCCTGGGTAACAGAGTGAGACTCCATCTCAAAAAAAAAAAAAAAGAAAACCTTAGAAATCAAATGGGGCTGGGTGTGGTGCCTCATGCCTGTAATCCTAGCACTTTGGGAGGCTGAGAGGGAGGACTGCATGAGGCCAAGAGTTCAAGACCAATTTGGCTAACACAGTGAGACCCCCATCTCTATTATTAAGAATTTAAAATTTTCAAAAATAAAAATAAGAAAAATGGGTTGCCCACAGAGCTATTAAATGGCAGCACAGGATTTGAACCTGGCACCTCTAGACTCCACAGCCATTCCTTCTCCTCGACACGTCACTCCCAGGCCCAGCCTCCAGGTGGAGAGACAGGCCACATGTAGAAATCATGAAGTGCACGGCAGGTGGTGAAGAGGGCTGCACAGGCAGAGCGCCAGCAAACTCTGCTCCAGCTGGGGTAACTAGAGCAGGCTCCTTGGGGGAGCCGAGGTGTGAGCTTAGCGCCTGCAAAATGAGCAGGATTCAGGCAGATGGAGAGGGGGTGGCGGAGTGTGTGAGGGTGAGCTGTGGGGAATGAGGCAGGCCATGGGGGCCAGGTCGGCTCCAAGGCCCGTGAAGGCCAAGGTCAGGACTGTGGAGCCCATGCTGTGGGCTTATGAGCTGTAAGGCTTATGAGCTGGGGACGGCCACTGTCTGCAGTCAGCTTTTGCAAGGAACCTTGCTTGCTTAGTTTCTGGAGCAAACAAAGTGGGAGGCGGCCATGCCAGTCCCCGGCTCCCATAGCTTACTTCCTTTCCTCACCTGGAAAGCAGTTGGGGGCCCTATCCCCGACAAGATCACATGGTCCCCTGGCCTCCACGGCTCCCCTCCACATTCATGGGGAGTTGCAATGGTTTGGAATTGCCCCATCCTTCACCTTCAACCTTCTCCACTCCCAGTTCCCCCTGCTAACTGGAAACTTCCACACTGGGTCTGTCTTGGTCTACTCGGGCTGTTGAAACAATGTGCCACAAACTAAGCAGCTTACAGACCTCGGAAGTTCATTCCTTCCGGAGGGGAATCTGCTTCAGAATGCATTATACCTTGAGTCTGACCTATGACTGACTTCGGCGAGATTTATTATTGTTGTTTGTTTTGTGACAGGGCCTCACTCGGTATCTGTCTCGTTTTGTCTCGCTCTGTCTCCCGGGCTGGTGTGCAGTGGTGCGAACACAACCCACTACAGCCTTGACCTCCCAGGCTCAAGCAATCCTCCTCTCTCAGCCTCCCAAGTAGCTGGGACCACAGGCACAGGCCACCATGCTGGGCTAATTGTTTTACTTTTTGTAGAGACAGAGTCTCACTTTGTTCCCCAGGCTGGTCTTGAACTCCTGGCCTCAAGCAATCCCCCTGCGTCAGCCTCCCAAAGTGCTGGGATTACAGGCATGAGCCACTGTGCCTGGTCTAGGTGAGATTAGATGAGGCTCTGGACTTGAAAGTTTTGAATTGATGCTGGAACAGTTAAGATTTGGGTGTCTACTGGGAGGGAATGAATGTATTTTACATATGGCAAGAACATGAATGTGGGGGAGTCTGGGGCAGAATGCTATGGTCTGAGTGTTTCTGCACCCCACAATTCCTATGTGGAAAGCTAATTCGCAGTGTGACAGAATTAGGATGTGGGGCCTTTGGGAGGTGACTGGGTCATGAGGGTGGAGCCTTTAGGAACGGGATTGGAGGCCTGAGGGAGCCTCTTTACCCCTTTCGCCATGTGAGGACACAGTGAGAGATGCCATCCTTGAACCCGAAAGTCAGCCCTCACCAGACAGTGAATATGCTGGCTTCACAGTCAGACTTCCCAGCCCCCAGAACTGTGAGGAATACACGTCTGTAGTTCATGAGCCACCCGGTCCATGACATCTTTCTACAGCCCCTTAATGGATGAAGATGGGGCCCGGCTTCCTCAGTCCATTACGTCTCCCGTTTACACCACCCTACAGTGCCCGGCGCAAACCAGGCAGAGTCGGTGGGGCTGAGCTGTCTACCCAAGCTCACGGCCTATGGGCCTTGGAGAATTTCCTCTTCTGTCTCTTTCTGGCCTGTGGAACAGGGAGGATGGACTGGCATGGCTGCCTTTGAAGCTGTCTGCACTCCTAGGGTAATTATGGGCAGCACCTCCGCCCTGTCCCCATAACTCTCTGTCACTGCCCTAATTCAGGTATCATTCCATATTGCTAGAATCACCTCAGCAGTTCCTGCTTCTGGCCAGTCTCCCCTCCACCCCCTACCCTTCAAAGCAGAAAGACACTTGCTACTCAAAACATTCACATGCACCCTACCGCACACAAAATAAACCCCAGACTCCATGCTTCGCCCCCAACTGCCCCACGCCGTCATGTCCCGCACCCTTGTCTGACACTTGGCCAGTCTGCTGAATTTCAGTGATGGGCTAGAAGGCCAGAGGGACATGGTGTAGGCAGGGACAAGAGTTTGAAGGTAGGAATCATGGCTGTTAGAATTTGGGAGATGTTGGCTCACACTTGTAATCCCAGCACTTTGGGAGACCATGGCACTTGAGGTCAGGAGTTTGAGACCAGCCTGGGCAACATGGCAAAACTCCATCTATACAAAAATACAAAAATGAGCCAGGTGTGGTGGTTTACAGCTGCAATTCCAGCTACTTGGGAGGCTGAGGCAGAAGAATCGTTTCAACCTGGGAGGTAGAGGTTGCAGCAGTGAGCTGAGATTGAGCCATTTCGCTCCAGAGCCCAGGCGACACGAGTGAGATTCTGTCTCAAAAACAACAACAAAAAAAGAACTTGGGAGATTTATAAACTCCAGTTAATATTCCAGGTTTTTTGTTTTTTTTTGAGATGCAGTCTTGCTCTGTTAACCAGGCAGGAGTGCAGTGGCATGATCTCAGCTCACTGCAACCTCCACCTCCCCAGTTCAAGTGATTCTCTTCCCTCAGCCTTCTGAGTAGCTGGGATTACAGGTACCTGCCACCACACCCAGCTAAGTTTTGTATTTTTAATAGAGAGGGGGGTCTCGCCATGTTAGCTAGGCTGGCCTCAAACTCCTGACCTCAAGCGATCCGCCCACCTCGGCCTCCCAAAGTGCTAGGATTACAGGAGTGAGTCCCTGGAAATATAATACCCTGGCATAGTAAATGTACCAGAACTGGGAAGACTAGACCTGGATTGCTACATCATCTTCCATCTGGAAAGGGCTTTATGGTTTTCCAATGTGCTATTTCTTTTCATTTTCCCAGTGAAGTTCAGTGAAATTCAGCAAGATTCAGAAAAAGAGGATTATTTTTCCACCACACAGATCTGAAGCTGAGGCCCAGAAAGGCCACATAGCAAATTAATGGATGAGAGCGGCTCCAGGGCGCCTTCCCTGACCTCGGGACAGGCTGGCCGCAGTGGTGGGACCTCCCTTCTCACACTCACCTGGTTTGCAGGGAATGGGTTGAATGGGTAAGGCCAGCTGGGAGTCGGGGGTGACAGGCAGAGGTTGGTGGCTTGGGGGGAAGGCTGGGATCATGACATAAGGCATGTTAACCTGCTGAAGGCAAAGAAACCCTGTGTGAGTCCCCAGGGACCCAAAGAGCTACCCAGCTATGGTCAGCCCATGACACAGAGAATGGACCCACAGACAAAAGGCACAGGGGGTAAAGAAGGGACAGTTTTCCAAAGAATCCCTCTGGCCCCAGGCCATCTCTGTGGGCCCCTGTCTATCTGCCCTCAGGTCTCAGCTGGGGAGGAAGACATGACAGGCTCCTCCCTTAAAACAGGGAAGGAAGACAGGTTGGGGGCTAGAACGGAAATAACCCTCCTAGGGTCAGGCCTGAGTGATTCTGCTCTGGGAGCTTTAACTTGGTGCACACATCCCCTGTCCCCAGCTCTACTCCAGGCTGGTGTCAACTCCCTCAGCTGCCTCCTGTGCCTCTCCAGGTCTCCCTCCTGGTTACCTGGATCTGCTGCTGAAGGAGGTTGATCTTATGCTGCTGCTGAATCAGCTGCTGCTGCTGCTTTGCAATCTGGGAGAGGGAAAGAGTAGGCAGAGTGGGTCATGGACATTAACCCTGGTGCCCAGAGCCTGCCCAGCCCTAACCACGCCCTGCATTCCATAGTAGTGCAAACTGTGGAGTGGGGTGGCAGTGGGGAGCAGAGCAGTCAGCCCTCAGAATTGGTTCTCCTTTTGCAGGAAGTTCATCCCTCCCTCCAGGACCAGGAGGCTGGGCAGGAAGCTGCAAGGTGCTCTTCCTAGAATCCCTTTCATACCCTCCTACCCTTAACCCCTCACTGCTGCAACCTCCACCTCCCGGGTTCAAGGACTCATGAGTCAGTCCAGGTAGGAATCCTACAGCCCCTGCCCCACCTACCCCTGGCCCCAGCCTGCACTGGTGGGACCTGCACTGGAAGGTCCCTACCAGGACCTTCTCTAGGTCCTGACACACTCGCTTTCCTGGAAAGCCACACCCACCGAGCAGAGCCTACCTGCTCCTGCTGCTGCCGCGCTAGCTCCATCTGCTGCTGCTGCTTCTCAAACAGCATGGCAGCCATGTTCTTCTGCTCTGAGTGGGCTGTCAGGAGCTGGTCCCGCAGGGTGGACAGCTGGTGGATCATGACCAGAAGCTGGAGCTCCTTCTCTGCTAGGCTTTCTTGGGTCCCTGCTCCACAGTGAAACAGCCCCCAACGGGATTTTTTTTTTTATTTGTTCATCTACCCACCCATCCATCTACCCAATTATTCATCAGACACTTATTAAGCAACTGCTATGTCCCAGGACTATTAGGGGCTGAGCCCCAGAGACGATGACACAAGACACCTGCCTTGAAGGGGGCTCTTCATGTTGCTACCTGGCAACTACTAGCCCGGAAGTTCTCCCCTATTCGTCACGAATTCCAGGCCCTAAAAATGCTGACAGTGGGACATCTCAGCCCCAGAGCCCCAGGCCTCCTGGATGTCCTCAAGTGCTCAGCAGCACACAGGGCCAGGGTGGACACCATCCCATCAGAGGGTTCCAGGGGGACACACCCAGGCTTTGAAGCAAGTTGGGTCTGGGTTCAAATTCCCATTTCAACCCAACCTACCTGTGAGCTCTTAGACAAGTTTATCAATTTCTCTGCACTTGAGGGTTTTCAAAATCTGTAAGTGGGCGTAATAGTCACTTCAGAGGGATAAATGAGCTAACAGAGGCAGGACACAGTGGCTCTCACCTGTAATCCCAGCACTTTGGAAGGTCAAAGCCGGTGGATCATCTGAGGTCAGGAGTTCAAGAATAGCCTGACTAACACGGTGAAACCCTCTCTCTATAAATATATATACACATATATAATATATATACACATACATATACATATATGTGTACATACACATACATATATATACATATGTATGTGTATATACGTATATATATTTGTAGAAATTTCTATAAATTTATATATATTTATATATGTGTATATATATTTTTTGTATATATATATTATATATATGTATACACACACACACACACACACACACACACACACACACATACACACAAGTTAATATATGCAAAGCTCTTACCCCAGGATCTGGCACATGGTCCAGAACCAATAACTGTTAGTGCTTCCCTGACCTCCAGTTTAGCTCCTGTCTGATGCAGTGGTTTATTCCTGAGTGCCTGGCCACAGACTTTTTTTTTTCCACATCAGAAATCACTCAGGGATCCTTTGAGAAATAGAGATGGGCAGGTCCCTACCATACCATGGGGTTCCCATTCAGTAAGTAGGGGTGGAGCCTGGGTACCTGTATGGTTTTATCTCTGTGGATGTGATCAAGGACAATGCAAAAATGGTCATTCTGGCTGGGTGCGGTCGGTGGCTCATGCCTATAATCCCAGCAATTTGAGATGCCAAGGTGGGAGGATTGCTTGAGCCCAGGAGTTTGAGACCAGCCTGAGCAACATGGTAAGACCTCATTTCTTTTTACAAAAAGTATAAAAATTGGCCGGGCGCAGTGGCTCACGCCTGTAATCCCAGCACTTTGGGAGGCCGAGATAGGTGGATCACCTGAGGTCAGGAGTTTGAGATCAGCCTGGCCAACATGGCAAAACCCTGTCTCTACTAAAAATACAAAAATTAGTCTGTCATGGTAGCAGGCGCCTGAAATCCCAGCTACTCAAGAGACTGAGGCAGGAGAATTGCTTGAACCTGGGAGGTGGAGGTTGCAGTGAGCTGAGATCGAGCCACTGCACTCCAGCCTGGGGGATAGAGCAAGACTCAGCCTCCAAAAAACAATAATAATAAAATAAATAAAAATTAGCCTGGCTTGGTGGCAGGTGCCTGTGGTCCCAGCTACTCAGGAGGCTGAGATGGGAGGATCACTCAGGAGGTTTAAACTGTAGTGAGCCAAGATTGTGCCACTGCACTCCAGCCTGGGGAACACAGGGAGACCCTATCTCAAAAAAAAAAAAAATCACTCTAAGGAATCCAAGCAGCAGCCCATTAATAACCACTTCTCATTCACTTAGTGAAGTGCCACTGACTTAGAATTCATTAGAGTGAAAGGAAACTTTCAGCTCATTTTGCAGTTAGACCTGAAAAGTGGCAATGACATGCCTGAAGTCACAAGGGTGCCTGGTGAGAGCCCAGATTCATAGCCATGGGATTTGATTCCTACCAGGCCTCTCCTGCACGGAGGGAGTCAGACCTAATGCTTGGGGCCCCCAGGTGAGGGATGGTGATGACACCTAAGGCCAGGCAGGAGCCAGATGGCACAGGATAGGTATGAGGGTACCAAGAACTGCCGTACAGAGCCAGGCTGCACGGCCAGGCCAGGAGAAGAGATGGAGTTCAAACACCTCCCCTACCCCCAACAGGCCTTCACCTTTGACATCTTTGGCTTCCATAGAGTTCCTTCCAAGAAACCTCTCCTTCCAGTCACTGGACAACAGCTTCTCGATGGCTGGCACCACTGGAAGACAGCAAAGGGGTGAGGAATAACTGTCCTAGCACCTCCCTGCCCAGGACTCTGCCTCTAACTAAAGCAGACATCCTACCTTCTTTCAAATTTCGGTTGAAGTCCAGCTTCTCCTGGCTTCCAGAGGCAGCCTCCGACGCTCCTGGTCTCCTGGGTTCTGGGGACCCATTACCCTCTGGAGAGCTACAGTCCTGCAAGACATGCTGAATTGTCACTGTCACCCCCAAGAGAAGGGGACAGGCTTCAGGGAGGGCTGGGCACCTCAAAGATGTGTATACTGAGAGATCCCAACCCTACTTAAGTCCTACTTCTCCACCTGCTAGGCCCGTTTGTCCTCCACCTGCTGGACCTTTGCTCGGGAAAAGAATAAAAGATTTCCTCAAGCCTGTAATCCCAGCACTTTGGGAGGCCGAGGCGGGTGGATCACGAGGTCATGAGATCGAGACCATCCTGGTCAAAATGGTGAAACCCCGTCTCTACTAAAGATACAAAAAATTAGCTGGGCATGGTGGCGCGTGCCTGTAATCCCAGCTACTTGGGAGGCTGAGGCAGGAGAATTGCCTGAACCCAGGAGGCG
>CM052666.1:18376894-18451174 GCA_028533165.1 Leontopithecus rosalia
AAAAAAAAAAAAAAAAGCGGGGGTCGGGGGTGGGAATAACAGGCTGAGATGAGTGGCTTTAAGAAAAATATTTTCTGGCAGAGTGCAGAGGCTTTCGCCTGCAATCCCAACACTTTGGGAGGCTGAGGTGGGCCGATCACCTGAGGTCAAGAGTTCAAGACCAGCCTGGCCAACACGGTGAAACCCCACCTCTACTAAAAATACAAAAATTATCTGGGCGTGCTGGCATGAGCTTGTAATCTCAGCTACTCAGGAGGCGGAGGCAGGAGAATTGCTTGAACCTGGGAGGCTGAGGTTGCAGTGAGCGGAGATCACGCCATTGCACTCCAGCCTGGATGACACAGCAATACTATGTCTCAAAAAAAAAAATTGAAAAATATTTTATAATATCTAGCTAGAATCTCTCATTTAGAGTCTGCCCATCATAGGCATTTGAGTTTGCAGTTCCTGGTTTAAGTAACTGGTATTCCTTGCAGACCCTCCTAAGACTGTACCTGCTGTTCCTTTCCTGTCACATCACTGCCTGGGACATCTGAGGAGCCGAGCAATCACAGGATCTCAGGGAGTGGTTTAAAGGGGTCACGCCAGGCTTGGGAGGAGCAGCAGATGCCTCTCTTCCAAAGTCACTGGGGGCACACATCCAGAGACTGGATTCCAGTGGGAACACACAGCAGGTTCCAGCTACACATGGGTCCTGCCTCAGATACTGACTAGCCCAGAGACCGAGGGCAAATTGCTTAGCTGCTCTATACTTCACGTTTCCTCACCTATAAAATGAGCATGATAAGAGTCCCTACTCTACAGGGCGGCCGTGAGGGCTAGGAGTTGATATTTATATGGTACTTAGAACAGTTCGTGGCACCAGTAAGCACTGATCTGGTGTTTTGTTGTTTATTACATTTCCAAATACCATCACGTGACCTGGTGTCTGTTAAACCACTGCTCGTTGGAATGCAGTATAAGGACCAACAGCTTCAGCAGGCCTTGGGGGCTTGTTTGAGAGGCAAAGTCTTGGGTCCTACCCACAAATCAGAATCTCTGCGAGTTACGCCAGGGATCAGGTTTAACCAGCCCTCCAGCTGAGTTTGAGATGCGCTAGTTAGAAAAGCACTATTAAATAAATTTATTTTTATGTTTTATTTTTGCATGGGGATTAATGTTTAGGGGAGGTATGTAAGGCCAAAATCAGATATAGTAAAAATACCAGTACAGTAAAAAATCCCTTAAACATCCAAGCATGTGAGGTATTTAAATAATACCAAGCAGTATAGTATTTAAATACTGCATCAACTCTGTATGGATGCATTGGTATAGATTGCATCCACTCTGTAAAATGTTTGTTACATAAAATGAAACATGCATTGTATATAATAGAGTACATGTATAGTATTTTAAATAAGTAAGCATTATAATGGAATAAAATATATTCAGTCAGTCCTCTGTACTCATAGGTGCCACGTCCATGGATTCAACCAACCTCAGATCAGAAACATTTAAAAAAGAAATTTCACCTGTACCGAACATGTAGGCTTGTCCTTATTCCCTAGACAATATAGTGCAACAACTATTTACATAAGACGTACATTATATTAGGTATTATAAATCTAGAGGCTCAGTGGCTCATGCCTGCAATCTCAACACTTTGGGAGGCTGAGGCGGGAGGATTGCTTGAGGCCAGGAGCATTACTTTTTTTTTTTTTTTGTAGATGCCCACTAGCCTGGGCAACATAGCAAGACCCTGTCTCTACAAAAAAAGATGAAAATTAGCTGGGCATGATGGCATGCACCTGTAGTCCTAGCTACTGGGAGGCTGAGGTTGGAGGATTCGCTTGAAGCCAGGAGTTTGAAGCTGCCAAGATTAAGTCACTGTACGTCAGCTGGGGTGACAGAGTGAGACCCTACCTCAAAAATAACAACAATACATAAAAACCAAGGTATACGGGAGGATGTGCGTAGGTTATATGCAAATACTGTGCCATTCTATCTCAGGGACTTTAACATCCGCGCATTTTGGTATCTTCGGGGGTCATGGACTCAACCGTCTCAGATAACAGGGGGCTGACTGTATCTGTATACAGTCCAACATCACTTAATAGCATGGCGTGTTCTGAGAAATGCATCACCAGGCAACTTCTTTGTTATTCAAACCTCACGGAGTATATTTTCACAAACCTAGCTGGTACAACCTACTACACACCTAGGCTGTATGGTATAGCCTATCGCTCCTAGGTTACAAACCTGTACAGTGTGTTACTGTATTAAATACTGTAGGCAATTGTAATGGAATGGTATTTGTGTATCCAAACATCCAAAGATAGTAAAGCTACAGCAAAAATACAGGGTAGAAACTTGCGGGACCATCCTACAAGTGGTCGGTCGTTGACCGCGACGTCGCTTGGCAGGCAGCGCGTGAATGCGTGTGTATTTGATTTGATTCCAGCCTGTTGATCAGACCAGACCCTCCTGCTCACCCACTTTCAAAGTGTAGGATTCCACAGGGGCTGGGTCCCAGGACAGGGCACTGCAGAGAGGGGCCTCCCTGACTATAAGAACAACAGCTCCATACCTAGACGCAGAGAAGAGAAGAGACCCCAGCCCAGCTCACCCTGGGGTCCCCTCCTACAGCCCAGGGGCCTGGAGAACGTCCAGGAAGCAGGCAGCTCAGCCCATCCGGGCACTGGGAGGGGCTCAGAGCCAGGCCGAGAGCAAGCGGGGAGAGAAGTGGGAGTGGGGGCAGTCGGGGAGGGGGTTTTATCCTAAAGCCGAAGGCAGCAATTACATAACAAACAAACCCTGGGCTCAAGCTGTGAATTAATCAAACCGCTGAAAATAAAACCTTCCTCTCAGGAACTTCAGACAAAAGAAATGAAAACAACCAGGCTGGCTGGAAAATAAAAGGCAGCAGCACTGAATGGGGGACAAAAGGAAGCCAGACAATAGGGTGTTGGACAAAAGCAATAAAGCCAAAGGAAGTGTGACAGGCGCACAATGCGGGCCTGTGGGCCTCTGATCCGTGGGCTCCGCGCCACCTCACTCACACCCACCGCGGGCGCAGGCTGGCCACCGGTCCGGACTTGAGTCCTGAGGGTCTCTCCTTCATTCTGTCCCAACTTCAGGGGCTTCCAGCTCCCACCTCAAAGCCTTCCCACTGCAGCCCAGATATCCCAGCAGCAGCCACGGCCTCCGGGAGCATGGTCAGATGAGCAGGACACAAAGGCCCAACCAAGATCTCCCCAGTTGGGGATGGTGAATGACCATCCATCCCCGGAGCTGATGGTGGAGGCAGAGGAGGTCATCATCTGTCCTAATTAACCCTACGAGTGCACGGCCCAGGACTGCAGCCACTTGCCACATGTGGCTACTAAGCACTTATAATGCAGCCAGTCCCAACAGAAATGTGCTGTGGGCAGAAAACACACCCCAGGTTTCGAAAGCTTAGTACACAGAATAGAATGTAAAATATCTCATTAATAATGGTTACTGATTACAAGTTGAAATTCTTTTTGGATAAGTTGGGTTAGATAAAAATACATTATTAAAATTAATTTCGGGTCAGGCGTGGTGGCTCATGCTTGTAATCCCAGTACTTTGGGAGGCTGAGACGGATGGATCACAAGGTCAGGAGTTCTTGACGAGCCTGGCCAACACAGTGAAACCCCATGTCTACTAAAAATACAGAAGATTAGCCAGGCATGGTGGCGAGCCCTGGTAATCCCAGCTACTCAGGAGGCTGAAGCAGGAGAATCGCTTGAACTGAACCCAGGAGGCAGAGGTTGCAGTGAGCCAAGATTGCGCCACTGCACTCCAGCCTGGGTGACAAAGCTAGACTCTGTCTCAAAAAAATAAAAAATTTCATCTCACCTATTGCTTTTTGTACTTTCTAATATAGCTACTAACAAATATGACACATGTACTTGCCATTTTATTTCTATTGGACAGCACTGCACTAAGACACCTCCTCCCTTTGAGCTTCTACATACTTAGCCCCCACAATCCCTCCAGCCAGGTACTGGGGATCACCCTTATATTAAGGAACCTGTCCCCTGGACCTCTCAGCAGCCCACCCTGGCCTCCAGCACAAAGACAGTGGCTCCTGGTGACCAGCCAAGCTGGCTTAGAGGTGTCAGTCTGTCCACTAGGGCTTGATGCCCACCATATCACCCTGCCCAGACGGGCCCTTCCATCCGCGCAGGTGTCTGGCTCAACTGCAGATGCTGGGCACTGGCCCTTAGTTGGTATCCTCTGGGCGCACTTGTCCATGAAAAGGCCAACGGCTCAGGCGCAATGCTACCCCGTCCCCACTGGAGAGCCTCTGCTCGGTCTCACCTTTGGGGAGACAGTCCTTGGGTACCTCTTTCACCTCCCTCTCCTCCTCCCCAAGCACAGGCCTGCTTGAGAAGAGCAGCTGCTTTCCGTGCCCTGTCTGGTCTTGAGGGAACTGAGCCTCAGCCTGTGGTGGCCCAGAGAGACACAGGTGTCTCTGTGAAGTGCATCAGTGCGAAGCTCCAGACCCTAACCATTCCAGAGAGGAGAGTGACAGTCCCATAATCAACTAGGTAAGACTGGAAGGGGAGTGAGGTGGAAGGAGAGCAGTTGTTCTGTGCTCACTGCTCTGCCACTCTGCAGTTGAGGGTCTCTGCACAGTTTGCTTCACCTCTGCCAGCTGTGTCTGTAAGAGGATCCTGGAGGGAGTCAGGGATAGCCTGGAAGACCCAAAGGGTTTGAGCTCAACAATCTGGGTTTAAATTCCTGCCCTGCCACAGGCTGACTTGTGCGAACTTAGGCAAGTTAATTAACCGCTCTTAGTCTGTCTCCTCGGCCATACAATGGGCACAATAACCCATATCCCACTGGTGTCCATAAAAATTAAATAATACGGGTGAATATCTATTCTATAAGTTGTATGCAGTCCAGGATGCTCTGTAAGTCAAGTGGTTGAGAGAAGAACTTCTATGGTGAGACAGACTTGGGTACATTTGAATCCCAACTCTGACCATTCATTGCTGTGCAACCTTGGGCAAGTAACTTAACCTCTCTGAGCCCATTTCCTCTTCAGTAAAATGTGAGTAAGAACCTCAATATGGGCTGGGCACAGACGCTCACGTCTATAATCCCAGCACTTTGGGAGGTGGAGGCAGGTGGATCACAAGGTCAGTAGTTCGAGACCAGCCGGATCAATATGATGAAACCCCATCTCTACTAAAAATATTAAAAATTAGCTGGGCATGGTGGTAGACGCCTGTAGTCTCAGCTACTCGGGAGGCTGAGGCAGGAGAATCACTTCAACCCGGGAGGCGGAGGTTACATTGAGCCGAGATTGCGCCACGCACTCCAGCCTGGGTGGCAGAACAAGACTCCTCCATCTAAAAAAAAAAGAACCTCAACATGAAGAGATGAGTCTCCCGTTAACAACCCAAACCCTGTCAGAGTGCCTATTTACATTCTCATGGCACTTTGAGCTCAACCTCCAAAGTACTTATCACATTTGGTAATGATACCCTTACATGCTTAATTTATTTTGGAGTTGCCGTGCCCGGTGGCTCACAGCTATAATCCCAGCACCTTCCTGAGGTCAAGAGCTTGAGACTAGCCTGACTAACATGGTGAAACCCTGACTCTAGTAAAAACACAAAATTAGCCGGGCGTGGTGGTGCGCTGTAATTCCAGTTACTTGGGAGGCCGAGGCAGGAGAATCGCTTGAACCCAGGAGACTCAAAAAAAAAAAAAATTTATTTTGGAGTCACCAGGCAGCCAAAAATATACCTGTTTCTGATCATCACTGTAGCTCCAGTGCCTAACACAGTGCCTGAAACATAGTAGGTGCTCAATAAATATTCTTTCTTTTTTTTCTTTGAGATGGAGTTTTGCTCTTGTTGTCCAGGTTGGAGGGCAAGGACATGATTTTGGCTCACTGCAACCACCACCTCCCGGATTCTGGCAGTTCTCCTGCCTCAGCGTCCCGAGTAGCTGGGATTACAGGCACGCGCCACCACACCCAGCTAATTCTGTATTTTTAGTAGAGACTGGCTTTCTCCATGTCGGTCATGCTGGTCTCGAACTCCCGACCTCAGGTGATCGGCCCACCTCAGCATCCCAAAGTGCTGGGATTATAGGCATGAGCCACCACACCCGGCTCAATAAATATTCTTAGGCTGATCAGAGAGTGACAGAAAGTTCAGCAGCACAGTACAAAGCAGGCCTGGCTCCTTAACAGATGATGGATACTGTTAGGACTATGACACAGCTCCTGCCCTCTCGGGCTTTTCTCCCAAACCCAATTATCCTCTGCTGCCTCTTCCTTGAGTCTAAATCCTTCCTATGAGTTACCTAAATACCCCCAGCAGCAAAGCAAGTCCATTTCCTTTTCTTTTTATCTTGAGTCAGATAAGAAACATTTTCCTTACTTTTTAGATGTAAAGACCCCATTGGAGTCCTCCCTTAAGTTCCCTTTAGACTTTCCAGAGCCTAAAAGAATCCCTCAAGCTCCTTGACTCCCTCATTACACACATGCTCCTTGCTTCAGTGATTTTCCATGTGGCTCCTCAGAAGGTTTTAAGGTCAGTAACCTCAAACTCCACTCTCCCAAAATGCCCAGAAGCCAAAGAACCCTGGGTCCGCAGGATACGGGAGTGACTGGGCTCCCTCAGTTTCCACCCCAGTCCGATGCCTTGGTCCTGGTCAGAGATCACAAGTCCACAGGGTGGCCCGTTAGCCTCTCGCTCGGGTAGAAGTGCTCCTGAGTGCCCAGTCTCTTCTCCTGCTCAACCTTAACACATTTTATAAGCACAGAAACTGAGGTTAGGGGCTTTCGGGTTCACACAGCTTGTTGGGCAGCACTGCTTCAAGACTATATAGAATGGCCGGGTGTGGTGGCTCACGCCTGATCCCAGCACTTTGGGAGGCCGCGGCCGGCAGATCACCTGAGGTTGGGAGTTCGAGATCAGCATGACCAACATGGAGAAACCTCATCTCTACGAAAAATGCAAAATTAGCTGAGCGTGGTGCTGCACACCTGTAATCCCAGCTACTCGGGAAGCTGAGGCAGGAGAACTCAAACCAGGAGGCGGAGGTCGCAGTGAGCTGAGATCGCAGCACTGCACTGCAGCCTGGGTGCACGAAACACAACAAAACAAAAAGCTATATAGCGTCAGGAGGCTTCAGCCAGCTGGGAGGCTGGGCAGCATCTCTGCTCTGCCCTCCCTTCCTTCTCAGGAACCTACCTCACAATCCCTCTTCCGTCCTTCTTCCACCTTGGTCTTATCTCACCCAGTGAGCATCTTTAAGAAGTGAAGACCTCTAAGAGGAGAGAGCTCCAGCCATCTTCACCCTTGACACGCAGAGCCTTGAGTCTCTGAGCTGGTGCCTGCCTGGGGCCCCCAAATCCAGCACCCGGGACAAGGTATAGAGAGGCACCCACCTCCACGGAGGGAGAGAAGTTCAAAGCATGGCCCTTATATAACAAAGCCTGCTGCAGGTGCCGATCCTCTTCCTTTCTCCTCCCTACAACCAGCCCTGTCACAGCCCCTCTGACCCCCACCCACCCACAGGCGCGCACACACCTAGCCCCTTTCTGCACAAAACAAATCACCAGCCACTTCCTCTTCTAACCAGTCAACGACCGACCCTGTTGGATTGGAATCAAACGAGTTTTTACTGTCAGCCCTTCCTCCCTCCACAACGACAGCCTTCCCACCCCACAAAAAAATATCTAGATGAAGATAAAGATAGAGATAAATTCCAGTCATCCTAGCATGACGGGTGACTCAGACCGTGGGGTACAGGAAGCCTGAACAGACAAGCAGACCCTCCAAGAGGGCCAATGGCTACACTTCCCAGCTGCGCACACCCTAAGCCCCCTCCACTGCTGGCTCCCACTCCCAAGCTTGCCCTGAGAGGGTGGTGCCAAGGGGCATCGCCAGGGAAAGAGATCCATGCAGCAGGGGTGGGGCAGGGCTTGAGTCCCATGGGAATGCCACTTCCTCTGAAAGCCCCAGAGAGCTGAGAACCTCAGGCTGCCCTAAACAATAGCCCAAGGCGTGGGTGCCCAGAACAGTGCCCCGGTGCCACATCCTGCCATTCTTCTAACAGACCACACCCTGCCACCCTTCCTGGCTACACCCGATCCTATCTCTAATGTTTACTCAAAGCTGGAAGCTGGACTGGCTGCAGGCTTGGGACAAAGCTTTCCGGAGAGTCCCTCTCTCCCTTTTCAGCCTCTGTGGGCCCTGGGGAGTATCAGATCCAGGGCACAGCCCGCTCTGGTCTAGCCCAGCTCAGGGGGGCCACAGCCAACACTCCCAGTCCTTTGGCTGTTTCCAGGCTGGCCAAGGTGGTGGCATTCACCTGGTAGAGTGGCCAGCATAAACAGAGGCTGGGTAAGCTCCAGAGCCTGGGAGAAGAGGCGGCTTCCCCGAAGCACCTCTGGCACAGAATCCCAGTCCAGCCTGAGGTTCTGAGACTGCCGGGACTCAGCTGGCCCTGGCCCATGGGCACAAAGGAAAGCAGTGGCCAGGGGGAGACTGTAGCTATGATGTTCCCACCTGGTCCTTGGGCCTCGGAGGCACCTGAGTCTTCTCCCAACCCAGGGAGTGGGTCGAGAGAAAGACAGATAAGACCGCTTGAAAGAGCTGTTGAGGCTCCCAGTATGATGTGTGCCTCCAGAAGGCCCCACGTGGAGAAGAGGTCAACAGTGTCTCCAGGACCCAAGCCTGTCTTCAGGTTCTCCTGCACCCCACCAGTGCTAGAAGGCAGCGGCAGGCCTCACCTTATCTCCCAGCGGCAAGGCCAAGACTATGCCCTGGACAGGTGAGCACACCTGGCTTCCTGCAGGGACAGTGCCCAGCCTCGGGAAGGCAGATGCAGAAACTGTGCAGCTGCGGCTGACTGGCCCTGTCAAAGGCCCCTTGGGGGATAGCCCTGGATACTGACCAAAAGAATGAGAGGCAAAAAGCAAGCATGCAATGGCACGGCACTTGGCTGCAAGCACCAAGCGCAGGGCTCTGCATTCACTATCCCGCTCATCCTCACAAGAGTAAGACAAAGACTAAGACTCGGGGCCGGAACATCCTACCCAGGGCCCAGCAGAAGTGGCATCTGAATCAGGCCTCACTGATGTCCAAATCCAAATCCTTTCATTTATCAGCTGATGCCCTGGCCACTCTCCTTGGCCCGAAATAACAGGTTCTAATCCAGCAAAGATAGAATGGCCACGGTCTTCACCTCTTATAGGATTCCAGTTGTTTTTGACTTGAGTCGTGGCCAAGGAAAACTTAAGTCAAAAGAAACCCAGGAAGCTCTGGGAACTTGGGGAAAAGACTAAACCTCTCAAAACCTCAATTCCTTCATGGGTGAAACAGAGATTTTAAGAACTATTTTGTGAGTAAGAGATAAGGTATAATTATAGAATCTGGTACAAAATATATGTTCAGGGAAGAGAGTAAAGAGAAAAAGCCCCATGGCCAGGCGCGGTGGCTCACACCTATAATCCCAGCACTTTGGGAAGCCGAGGTAGGCAGATCACAAGGTCAGGAGTTCGACACCAGCCTAGCCAATATGGTGAAACCCTGTCTCTACTCAAAATACAAAAATTAGCCAGGCTTGGTGGTGTGCGTCTGTAGTCCCAGCTACTCAGGAGGCTGAGGCAGGAGACTCTCTTGAACCCGGATGGTGGAGGTTGCAGTTAGCAGAGATCATGCCACTGCACTCCAATCCTGCGTGACAGAGAGAGACTCTGTCTGAAAAAAAAAGAGAGAGAGAGAGAGAGAGAGCCCTAAAGCAGGAAGGAGTCCCTCTCCTCCCTAACCCCAGAGCAACAGGAAGCAGGACTCACACCCTATTCTCCTCCCCAGGCAGCCCAGCTCTTCTGGAGGCAGGTGGGTGGGTGTGATGACCCAGCATTCCTGGGAGACATCCTGGTGTGGCTAGTGGAAAAAGGACTTTGTCTTATGAACCTGTGTCTGAAGATTGGCTCTATTATATACCACTGGATGTGTGGCCATGGGGAAGTTTCAGTTTCCCTATCTTGAAAATGGAACAAATAATACCTACCTCGTAGCGTTGTCCAGAAGACTAAATATGACAGTGTTTGTGAAAATCAAAAAAGTATTTGCTCCCTGATCCACCACCACCCCCTGCCCCACGTGATCAAGCGAGAAGACGTGCACCTGCAGAACATGGGGCCATCACCCTCTTCCTCCTCCATCTGTTCCGAGCAGGTCTCCCTCCCCAGCCTAGGCTGTCAATTTTCGGAGTGCCCTGTTGATGTCCCCAACCACCCTGCAAGTCCCAGCAGGTGCCCCACAGTGCAAACAGGCTGAAAGGCTACAGATCTGCCAAGGAAGTCCCACATTCGCAGCGCTACCGCTTATCTGGCCAAGCCACGGTGCCTTCTCTTCCCTGGCTGATGACACAAAAGCTGCACAGAACTCATGAGCTCCCTCATTTCCTCTGGAGCCCATGAGGGTGAAGTGCTGTTCCATTAACCCTTGCAGTCTCCTGCCAACCCTGGAGGGAGGGGAAGGTGGGGACTGCAGGGATGACCACAGACAGGGGAAAGGACAAGCGCAAACAGCCGTGTTTTCCCACCAGGCTGATGAAATCTCACCTTTGCCAAACACTCCTTCTACTGGTACTGGGGTGGGCTGGGCAGCACTGGCTTCTGCTTGGTGACAAGTCTAAGCCACACAGACTAAGCCTTCACAGCACGTGGTAAAATGATGCTCTGGAAGACACACAGAATTGATTCAAACCCAGCGTCCCTCCTAACTAGCCAACTAGTTTAACTCTCTGAACTTCATTATGTTGCCCAGGTTGGTCCTGAACCCCTGGGCTCAAATGATCCTCCTGCCTTTATCAATAACTGGGATGAGTAGTAATATATGCTCACCAGTGAGGTTTCAAAGAGTAAACAGATAACACAGGCAAAGCCCAGTGCCTGGCACACACCTGTGCTGGCATTTTGTCATTGTAATCTAGATTAGGAGGTGAAGGGTAGAAAAGTGGGCAGCCACTAGGCTCTAAGTAACCCAATGAATACTTGAGCCTTAACCTCTTTACACCTCAGATTCATTATCTGAACTGGGGCTAACAATACCTACCTCTCATGCTTGCTGGAGAACTGACAAGTTATTACATAGAAAATACTTAGCACAATGCCTGGCACAAAGCAGAATGGCACTTAGTATTGTGGTGGCTGAATGAAGGACTGTGCTTCCAGGAAACCTCTGCCAGCCAGACCACTCAGCCTCAAATCAGTATGTTTCCAAGGCCCCCTGCCACCTTTTTTTTTTTTTAAAGATGGAGCCTCACTGTGTTGCCCAGGCTAGTCTTGAACTCCTGGGCTCATGTGATCCTTCTGCCTCAGCCTCCCAAAGTGCTGGGATTACAGGTGTGAGCCAACGCGCCCAGCCATCTAAGGCCCTTCTTAAATGCATTTCAAATATCAGCCTCAAATATCAGCATCTGTGAGCCGACAGCCCACTCCCAAAGTGGGCACTTCCACGCAGCATCCTGGGATCCCAAAGGCTCCCGAAAGCTCTCTCTCCCTCTTCCCACCTCAGCCACACAAGCCACTGCAGAGGCAGGGGAAACGGGTCCACCATCCAGATGGATAAGTGGTACAAGAAAGGAAGACTTTTGACCAGATGCAGTGGCTCACGCCTATAATCCTGGCACATTGGGAGGCCAAGTGGGGGGTGGATCATGAGGTGAGGAGTTCGAGACCAGCCTGACCAAGATGGTGAAATCCCATCTCTACTAAAAACGCAAAAATTAGCCAGTTGTGGTGGTGTGTGCCTATAATCCCAGCCACTTGGGGAGGCTGAGGCAGGAGAATCGCTTGAACCTGGGTGGTAGAGGTTGCAGTGAGCCAAGATTGTGCCACTGCACACCAGTCTGGGCAACAGAGCAAAACCCTGTCACAAAAAAAAAAGAAAGAAAGAAAGAAAGAAAGGAAGACTTTCATTTACCACTTAACATTTCTGGGTAAATTTCATTCACCCAGAAAGCCACCAGGCAGTGTTAACAGGAGCACAGCCTTGAATGCAGAAGGCCGGCATGCAAGTAGCAAACACACTTTGGCCTCATCCTTTCCTCTCTGAGATTATCTCCCTAAGACTCCGGAAAAAAATATATACCCTGAGAGAAAGTCTAAGGGCTCCCTGAGAGGTTCAAGCCTCTAGCTCTCAGCTTGGGCAACTCTTGAAGAGGTGAGCAGCAGCTCTGTGATCATGGCAGCCAAGACCCCCAGGCCAGACTGGTATACAGGCCTCCGGTTGGCCCAGCCCACTCAAGTCTACAGTGTCCCTCACCCCAGGAGTTCTAGGTGGGACAGCACCTGTGCCTCATGTAAGCCTAATCACCCCAGCTCCCCTAACACATGCTTGCTCATCGGACACCCCAATTTAGCAGCTCTTCCTCGGGCAGCATTCATTCTTCCAGTGAACAAAGTGCTCTGTTCTTTTTCTCTGCAAAGACTGCATTTCCCCTCCCATTATCTATCCCATCGCCAGCCAAGCCTGCCACTAAAGCAAGATTTCTTCTTTCATTTTGTTATTTTCATTGTCCCCTTTTTTAATGGGTGGCTGTTTGTTTTTCCTGGTTTGGGCGCCTTTTCAAAAGGGCAGGGAAGCAAGGGGAGGAGAGAAGTAGCATAGTCTCTGTTTTCATCTGTGATGCTCATCAAACATCCCCAAAGCAGACAGCTTTCATTCACCCCAGTCTGCCCAGGACCCCGGTTTCCTTCACCAGCACCCTTTGGAAACAGAGGCAGGACCACCTCAATCAAGACTTGGCAAAGGGGTGAGATGAAATATGACCCAGGGAGGGATCCTGACACGTGGAACCCACAATACTAATAATATAAAATGAATAATGGTGACATTCAAGATTATTTAGCAAGGGAGTCATGGGCACTGATCAGTCCACTGGGGCTCCTAAGACAATCAGATCAATTGGCAGATATCAGCCACAAACTGGCTGAGTTACACTGGTATGCGGCAAAAGACCCCAATTATAGCTAACTTTTTATTTTTTAGAGCTGGGGTTTCACTCTGTCACCCAGGCTGGAGTACAGTGGCACAATCACGGCTCTCTACAGACTCTCAACCTCCCAGGCTCAAGCAATCCTCCCACCTCAGCCTCCCAAGTAGCTGGAACTACAGGTGGATGCCACCATGCCCAGCTAATTTATTTTTTGTAGCAACAGGATTTTGCTATGTTGCCCAGACTGGTCTTGAACTCCTGGCCTTAAGCTATCCTCCGGCTTTGGCATCCCAAAATGCTGAGGTTATAGACATGGGCCACCATACCCAGCCTATGGCTTACTTTTATTGAGCATTTACTATGTGCCAAGCACTTTTTGAATCACTTTTATTTATATTACTTCATTTAATCTTCATAATATGGCCAGGTGCTCATACCTGTAACCTCAGCACTTTGGGAGGCCGAGGTGGGCAGATCACGAGATCAGGAGATAGAGACCAACCTGGCTAACACAGTGAAACCCTGTCTCTACTAAAAATACAAAAACTTAGCCGGGTGTGGTTGCACACGTCTGTAGTCCCAGCTACTCAGGAAGCCGAGGTAGGAAAATCACTTGAACCTGGGAGGTGGAGGTTGCAGTGAGCCGAGATCGTGACACTGCACTCTAGCTTGGGCGACAGAGCAAGACTCCATCTAAAAAAAAAAAAAAAATCTCCACAATAATCACCTGAAGTAGATAATATTATCATCCCCAATTCACAGATGAAAAAAACGGAGATGCCAGCGGGGCACAGTGGCACATACTTGTAATCCCAGCACTTTGGGAGGCCAAAGTGGGAGAATCGCTAGAGCCCAAGAGTTCGCGATCAGCCTGGGCAATGTGATGAAACCCCATCTCTACAAAAAATACAAAAATTTGCCTGGCATGGTGAGGCATGCCTGTAGCCCAAGCTACTCAGGAGGATGGCTTGAGCCCAGGAGGTCGAGGCTGTAGTGAGCCATTATCATCCCACTGCACTTCAGCCTGAGCTACAGAGTAAGACTCTGTCTTAAAAAAAAAAAAGCAAAGCAAAGAAAAAAGAAAAAAACTGAGACACCAACATGATTTAAGCCCAGGTAGTCTAGCATCATAATCTACCTCTCAAGCAGACCATAGAAATCAACTACTCATATGCTAAGTATAATCTATAGGGATTTTGCCTTTTAATCATTTCATTAGTCCTGTGAAATAGCTACTAGGAGCCATTGCCCAAGGTCATAGCCAGTGACTACTAACCAAGAAACTGAACCCAGAAACTGGCTAATGAGTCTCTTTTTTAAGTGCTGGATTATACTGGTTTCTCTTATACTGGTCAGAGGTCCCAAGAGCCAGGGAAGGTTTATCTCCTGGAGACTCCACCCTCCCACCTCTGCTGGGCTAGTGCTGCTCCCACAATGGAAGTCAAGGGAACCAGGCCCTTGGCCCTGGTACAAGTGATTCAAGAGAAGTAATAGTCAACCTGGAGCAGGAAAACCCCTGGTTTCACAGGCTAGAGGTTTCACTCACTCCTGCCAGCTATGCCAAGGGACCAGGTGAACATGGGTGAGGAGCTCAATGGAGCCTGCCTGCGCCACTTGCAGAGACAAGGTGACTCAAAGCCATAGTCCCACCCACAGTATCTTCCCTGTGAATGAGGTTCCTTGTGAACAAGGGGCAGAATTCTGGAGGCCGCCAGGCTGTCCAGACCCTGACTTCCCTTCTATTCATCACCCCTCTGTTTTCTGGCCAGTCCTCCCTACCACCCAACCCCACACCTCCCTGTTAGCTTCGCATTCATTCCTGAACTTTCAACAGCATCAAGCAGAGCTGAGTGCTTAGTAGACCCTGGCAACACATACACCTAATGGATAGTTGCAGTCATTCTTATTTTACCAGTTTTTTCTTAAATGTAAAAGGAGTGTATGCTTATTGTAGAACATCTGCAAAAACAATTTTTTCCTGAGTCTCACTCTGTCGCCCAGGCTGCAGTACAGTGGCACCATCTCAGCCCACTACAACTGCTCTGCCTCCCAGGCTCAAGGAATTCTCCTGCCTCAGCCTCCCAAGTAGCTGGGATTACAGGTGCCCGCCACCATGCCCAGCTGATTTTTGTATTTTTAGTAGAAATGGGGTTTTACCATGTTGGTCAGGCCAGTCTTGAACTCCTGCGCTCAAGTGATCCGCCCACCTTCGCCTCCCAAAGTGCTGGGATTACAGGTGTAAGCCACCACGTCCAGCCAATCTGCAAAATTTAGAACATAAAACAGGTTGGGCGATGGTAACTCACACCTGCAATCCCAGCACTTTGGGAGGCTGAGGCGGGTGGATTGCTTGAGCTCAGGAGTTCCAGATCAGTCTAGGCAACATGGCAAAATCCCATTTCTACAAAAAATACAAAAAGATTAGCCAGCTGTGGTGGCACACAACTATAGTCCCAGGTACTAGGGAGGCTTAGGTGGAAGGATCACTTGAGCCTAGGAGGTTGAGGCTGCAGTGAACCATGATCACGCCACTGTACTCCAGCCTGGGCAACAGAGCAACACCCTGTCTCAAAAAATTAAATTAAATTAAAATTTAAAAATAAGAAAACTGGCTCAAGCCTGTAATCCCAGCACTTTGGGAGGCTGAGGCGGGTGGATCACGAGGTCAAGAGATCGAGACCATCCTGGTCAACATGGTGAAACTCCATCTCTACTCAAAAATACAAAAAACTAGCTGGGCATGGTGGCGTGCGCCTGTAATCCCAGCTACTCGGGAGGCTGAGGCAGGAGAATTGCCTGAACCCAGGAGGCAGAGGTTGCAGTGAGCCGAGATCGTGCCGTTGCACTCCAGCCTGGGTAACAAGAGCGAAACTCCATCTCCAAAAAAAAAAAAAAAGAAAGAAAGAAAGAAAGAAAACAGGCTGGGTGCAGTGGCTCACTCACGCCTGTAATTCCAGCACTTTGGGAGGCCAAGGCTGGCAGCTCATCAGGTCAGGAGATCAAGACCATCCTGGCCAACATGGTGAAACCCCCATCTCTACTAAAAATACACACACACACACACACACACACACAAAAGTTAGCTGGGCGTGGTGGTACACACCTATAGTCCCAGCTACTGGGGAGGCTGAGGCAGGAGAATCCCTTGAACCCGGGAAGCAGAAGTTGCAGTGAGCCGAGATTGCGCCACTGCACTCCAGCCTGGGCGACAGACCCATTTCACATTCATTCAGGAGGTAGCCGCTGATAACAATTTGGCCTATTTCTATGAAATCTTTTTCTTTGAAGGTGGCTTTCTTTTTCATCATTGAATTCATAGGCAAGTTTTTATGTTATTTATTTTCTCCCACTTAATAGTACTCAGCAGTTTTCATGTTGCCAGAAACTGGATATTAAAAATGATTTGTAAAACCATTCTTAATGGTTGCGCATCTTTCACTCTATGGCTGCACCATAATTTGCTTTATCCCCATGCCCCATGGTTGAAATGATTCAACTCTTTCAATTTCACATTACTGAAACCCTCCTGACCCCTAAGGGCATCCACCCTCCCACCACCTCTGCCAGGTCACAGCCACACTGCTGCTGTGACAGGAGGGAAGGCAGGGCCCCTAACAGTTAGTGGACCCCACCTGCCCTCTCTTGATGGGCTGGGGACAAAACAGCAAAAGGAGTTTAGAACACAGAATGGAACCCAGGACAGGGCTAGAAACCCTGGGCCCAAGGGCCTCTGCAACGTGGAAGCATCTATCAGTGTTTCTCAGGCTTTGACTTCCTCTTAAAAGATAAAGAGCACAATGGGATTTCACTTCACACCTAACAGGATGGTTATTATCTGAAAAAGAAAGAAAGAAGAAGAAAGAAAGAGGAGGAGGAGGAGAGTTGGCAAGAATGTAGAGAATTTCTGATGGAAATATAAAATGAAAAGTGGTGTAGCTGCTATGAAAAACAGGATAGATGCCTGGGCAACATGGCAAAAGCCCGTCTCTACAGAAAATACAGAAATTAGGTGGGCCTGGTGGCTCATGCCTGTAATCTCAATACTGCCCGAGGCAGGCAGATTATGAAGTCAGGAGTCTGAAACCAGCCTAGCCAACATGGTGAAATGAAACTCCATCTCTACTAAAAGTACAAAATTAGCCGGTGTGGTGGCAGGTGCCTGTAATCCCAGCTACTTGGGAGGCTGACGCATGATAATTGCTTGAGCCCAGGAGGTGGAGGCAGCAGTGAGTCAACATCCCACCACTGCACTCCTACCTGGGTGACAGAGCAAGACTCTGCCTCAAAAATAAATAAGCTGGGCGTGGTGGCATGCACTGTGGTCCCAGCTACTTGGGAGGCTGAGGTGGGAGGATCTCTTGAGACCAGGAGGTTGATGCTACAGTGAGCCGTGATCATGCCACTGCACTCCAGCCTGGAGACACAGTGAGATTCTATCTCATAAAAAAAAGAAAGAAAGAGAGAGAAAGAAAGAAAGAGAAAAGGAAGGAAGGAAGAAAGGAAGGAAGGAAGGAAGGAAGGAAGGAAGGAAGGAAGGAAGGAAGGAAGGAAGGAAAGGAAAAACAGGATGGCGGCTCTTCAAAAAATTAGACATAGAGTTACCATATGATCCAGCAATTCCACTTCTGGGGATATACCCCCAAAACTCATAGTAATATTACTCACAACAGCCAAAATGGGAAACAACTCAAGTGTCCATCAATGGATGAATGGATCGACAAAACATGATATATACATGCAATGAAATATCATCAGCCCTAAACTGGAAGGCAACCTTGACACATCTACAATGTAGACAAATCTGGACGACGTTATGTTAACTGGAATAAGCCAGTCACAAAGAGTCAAATATTGTATGAGTCTACTTGCGTGAAATACTTAGAATAGCTAAATTCATAGAGACAGAAAGCAAAATAGAGTTGCAGGTGCTGGAGTGAGAGAGGAAGGGGAAGCTATTGATTGTTTGATGGGAACAGAGGCTGGGCGTGGTGGCTCAAGACTGTAATCCCAGCACTTTGGGAGGTCAAGGAGGGTGGATCACGAGGTCAGGAGATCAAGACCATCCTGGCCAATGTGGTAAAACCCCATCTCTCCTAAAATTACAAAAATTAGCTGGGCATTAAGGAGTGTGCCTGTAATCCCAGCTCCTCGGGAGGTTGAGGCAGGAGAATTGCTTGAACCTGAGAAGCGGAGGTTGCAGTGAGCTGAAATCCTGCCACTGCACTCCCGCCTGGGCGACAGAGTGAGACTCTAAAGGTTGGAAAACAATGTGAATGGACTCAATGCCTCTGAACTACATACTTAAATATTGTAAATTTTACATTATGTCTACTTTAATCCAATTTTTTAAAAGATGGGGAGAACAAAAAACTGCTAATAAGTTACACTTTCGGGGCATCTTTAATCCACAGATGGGCAGAGGCAAGGCCATAAACATAGCCTCACCTACCGGTGAGAGGGTTTCGGGGACAGCAGGGCTGGAGAATGGCTGCCTTGGGAGAACCTGTGTTCCCAAGGCCGTAATTAACATCACTAATTGAAGTGTCTAGAAGCAGCCAGAGTCAGACAGTGCCAGACCCACCTGACCAACTAGAAGTCCTTCCCTCACTGCCTCCAGAAACAATTAAAGGCTTCCATGTGCAACCCAGAGACAAGGTGTATTTAGGATTTCTCAGCAGGGAGTTCAAGGTACTCAGGTGAAGAGAAGATGGAGATGGAGGAAGAGATTTAGTCTTCCCCTACAATCAGTTCCTTGACTTTCCTGGAAATCCTTCTGGATGTGCATCTTAGGTTGGCGGTTTCAAGGCAAGCACTGAGCTGATGCCTGTTTCCAGAACAGCTCTGCCCCTGGCTTGCTGTACAACCCTGGGGGACTCACTGTACAGCTCAGGGCCGCAGAAGGTTTACTCCTGGTGCCCTCCCTGCCTGGAGAGGACACAGCACAATGGTCCAGACTGAAGCTCTAAAACAGGTCTGTGTTCATAGAAGGGTGGCGGGACAGGGGCCACTTGGGGAGAGAAAGAGGAAGTGAGCAGCATTCCCAGTTTGCAGGGACTCATCCATTTGAGGTCACAGATGTGGGCTTCTGTGGGCCACCCAAACCATCCTTTTCCTTTTCAATGAATGACAGGCAAGCCCCAAAGTCCCACTAGCCCTAAGGTTCATTTGATGCTTCCATTTTCTGATTTGGTGCTTTACTGGCAAAAATATCCCAGTTCCCACTTAACCAACAGCACATCACAGGGTTTGCTGTGTCTACAGGAGCTACCCATGCTCCGTGGTGTGATTAAGAGTGAGGCCGAGCCGATGGCAGCCCACAAGGGAGCCTTAGGGATTTTCTATGGAGACTGAAAAAGCCATCGGCATCTTTGTTCATCTCTGTCCAAAGAGGGAGACGGATGAGCATCCCCTTCCTGGCCCTCTCTGCCCCCACTGGGCCATTAGAGCTCCCTGCAGTGCTTCCCTTCCCCCACTGCCTGCAGACCTGACCTAAGGGAAGGGGGTCAATAAACGGGGTCACTGAAGGCGCCCAGCTCAAAACCAGCTCTGTTGCTTAGGAAGAATTTAACCCTGTCCCTCCCGGCTGCTGACTCTCCACCTTCACAGATCTACCTGTGAGGGGAAAAAATCATTGCAGAGAGTCCAGAAGGGTCCAGGTGAGAGGTCTGCGTGTGCAGCGGAAAAAGCAGAGGGCTCTAGTTGGAACGTCAACTCTGCCACAAACTCAGTGTGCGATCCTGGGCTCATCTAAGTTCTCTGAGCCTCATCTTTCCCGTCCGTAAACTGGGAGTCAAAATACACACACCAGATCCCTAGGAGCCTTGGCACAGTTATTTTCTAAATGTCGATGCCCTTTACACACTTGATGGTTGATAAAGCCCCACACATGTGTAAGAGATCTGGATGCCTTTAACATGCCACCCAACCTTTCAGGTCTCAGTTTTTCCATTTGCACATGGAGTGTCTCTCTTCTCTGAGAGACAAAAGTATAGGTAGGGGAGGGCTCATAGGCCTTTAATGCAGTGGAAATGAAAGTGTTGCTAAGCTTCTGATTTCTGAGATCGAGTTGTAGCTCAGGGAAGGCCACATACAGAAGCTCCTCATCAGAAAGATAACGACAGTGATTGCGATTTATTGAGTGATCACCACCAGCTAAGCACTTCACAGATATTTTCTGCAGGGATGAAACCCATTGTATAGATGAGGAAACTGAAGCTTGCGTGGAGACAAAATTCCACTTACGGTATGCCTGACTCCAAAGTTCCAAACCACAGCATGAGATCTTTGAGCAGATTCTTCCACAGGCACTGCAAACCCCAATTAACCCTCTCAGCCTGCTGGGCTTGGTGCCGAGGGGACAGCCGGTGACAAACCCTCTTGGGGCCTGGATGCTGCCGGCCACCATGGCCAGAGGGATGGTGGCTCCCCACACCCACGCCACCACCCTCACTTCCTGTCAGGCCCTACAGGCATCATCCTGAGCACCCAGGGTCCAAAGGTCAGGTACAGGCTGTTTATTGTTACAAATTACAATTCTTACAATTCGTCTGCAATTGGGTTTTGTGAATGCGGTGGCTTCATGCCTCAAAACAGTCCCTTAAAACTACATGTAAATTCCATGGGTTTCACAGAAATCAATCCTATGTAGTGTAGAACTGTCCCCTTGGTGACCAGCAGTTAGGGTGGGAAGAAAAGGCAGTGTGCTGTGGGCCAGACTGTCACTTCGGTCGCACCTGGGAACGCCCTACCTACAGCTAGTATGTGACAGTTTCTTTCCTATTCTGGGCTGTTCCCTGGGGCCAGCATGTCGGGTCCACGTCCCAGCCCACCTCCACCCCATGTCCCCATGCTGCTACACTGGGGACAGTGGCTCTCACCCTTGCTTCTTTGACTGAACAGGGGTCACTCCAATAACAGAATAACCACAGCCACAAACAGCAACAGTAGCAAACACCTGGATAAGATTCCCACACACTATTCTAGACTCTTCTCATGTGATGCTTTTAATGTTCCTCAAGTGAGGGCGTCATGATTAACGGCATTTCACAGATAAAAAGCGGAAACACAGAGAGGCTAAGTAACTTGACACAGGCTGCACAGCGAATCTGCACGTAGCAACTGAAGGAGGAATATTGTGGGGGACAGAGGGGACAGGGGACAATACCTGTCCCCTCCACACACTTGAGAGCTGCTTCCCTTCCTTTCCCAGATCCCAAAGAAGTCATGCTCATGACCCTAGGAGGAGTGACCCTCCAAATCCAAGTAGGCCCAGGAGAGCTGGACTGTCCCACCCCAGGACAGACTTCAACAGCCACCACCACAGTGGCCGTGACAGTAATATCAGCTCCCACTTACCAGAGCCGTCTATACTCCAGGCTCTATACTAAGGGTCATAAAACATACATCACTTTATTAAATCCTTTTACTCTCACAAAGGAGGTGTTATTCTTTTCCCACTTTGTAGGTGAGAAAAACAGAATGTAAGAAAGTTCTGAGGCCACGCGTGGTGGCTCAGGCTTGTAATCAGAGTACTTTGGGAGGCCAAGGCAGGAGGATTGCTTGAGCCTAGGAGGTCAAGGCTGCAGTGATTCGTGATGATGCCACTGTGCTCCAGACTGAGCAGCAGAGCAAAACCCCGTCTTAAAAAAAAAAAAAACAAAGTTCTGGGCCAGATGTGGTGGGCCCATGCCAGTAATCCCAGTGCTTCAGGAGACCAAGGCAGGAGGGCTACTTGAGGCCAGGACTTTGAAGACTAGCCTAGGCAACGTAGCAAGACCTTGTTTCTACAAAAAACTTAAAATTTAGCCATGTGTAGTAGCATGTGCCTAAGTCACAGCTAAAATCACTTGAGCCCAGGAGCTCAAAGGTACCATGAGCTAGGGTGGTGTCACTGCACTCCAGCCTGGGCAACAGAGCAAGACCCTATGTCAAAGAAAGAAGAGAGAGAGGCCCAGCGCAGTGTTTCACACCTGTAATCCCAGCACTTTGGGAGGCCAAGGCAGGTGGATCACGAGGTCAGGAGTTCGAGACCATCCTAGCTAGCCAGCATAGTGAAACACCCGTCTCTACTAAAAATATAAAAATTAGCTGGGTGTGGTGGCACGTGCCTGTAATCCCAGTTACTCGGGAGGCTGAGGCAGGAGAATCATTTGAACGTGGAAGGCGGAGGTTGCAGTGAGCCAAGATCATGCCATTCCACTCTAGCCTGGGCAACAAGAGTGAAACTCCATCTCAGGATAAAAAAAAAAAAAAAAGAAAGAAGAGAGAAAATAAAAGAGAGAAGAAAAGGAAGGAAAGAAGAAAGGAGAGAAAGGTAGACAGGAAAGAAAGAAAGAAAAAAGGAAGGAAGGAAGAAAAAGAAAGAAGAGAGCCAAAGTTGGTGGGGCACAGTGGCTCATGCCTGTAATCCCAGCACTTTAGGAGGCCGAGGAGGGAGAATCACAAGGTTAGGAGTTTGAGACCAGCCTGGCCAACATGATGAAACCTCGTCTCTACTGAAAATGCAAAAATTAGCCAGGTGTGGTGTCGGGTGTCTATAATCCCAGCTACTCAGGAGGCTGAGGCAGGAGAATCACTTGAACCTGGGAGGCGGAGGTTGCAGTGTGTCAACATCACGCCACTGCACTCCAGCCTGGGCAACAGAGCGAGATTCCGTCTCTAAATAAATAAATAATAAAGACATCTGGAGATCAATATTCCTCAATCCTGAACAACAGAAGCATGCCCATCCTGGAAACTGCACATGCTGGATATCCCAGGAAAGCTGGCCACACTGATTTGCTTGGGCCCCAGTGGGACCAAAGCCATAAGCAGCATGCGTCAGGACAGACTAGAAAAAGCAACTTGTCTTTTTCCCAGGTGGCAGCCCTGGGAATCCACTAGCCGGGGCAGGGAAGAGAAAGTTATCTCAGTTACCAGGCAGTTCAATATGGAAGGCAGCAAAAATGTCTTTGAATGAAAAGGAAAATAACAGGGTTCTGCTGGAATTTTTTGTAGGACAATGAGAGAGCAGCTTCAGCCTGAATGAACGAGCCACCCATTCTGAAAGTTTTCTGACAGATCCTCTGGTTCCCCACTGTCAACAAAGTCCTAGCTCCTTGGCCTGTGTCCAAGGTTCCTTCTGACGTACATGGTCTCCACCTAATTGCAGTCTAAACTAACACCATCCCTTCCTGTCCCCGAGGGGCTCCTCAGCCTCCATAAGTCACCGATGTTCCGCACAGCACCTGGTAAAAAGTGCCCTACAGAGGCTCGTCTTGGCATAACACTGGGCCCAGAATCCGTGCTCAGTACACACTCACCAAATTCACCCGTGCTGAATCTAATCTGAGTTCATCCTTTCCTGAACCTCCGGCAAGAGTCTTGAGGTTGGCAGGGCGCGGTGGCTCACACCTATAATCCCAGCACTTTGGGAGGCCGAGGCAGGTGGATAAACTTGAGGTCAGGAGTTTGAAACCAGCCTGGCCAACATAGTGAAACCCTGTCTCTACTAAAAATACAAAAAAATTAGCTGGGCATGGTGGCACACGCCTGTGGTCCCAGCTACTTGGGAGGCTGAGGAAGGAGAATGGCTTGAACCCAGGAGGCGGAGGTTGCAATGAGCCGAGATCACGCCATTGCACTCCAGCCTGGGAGACAGAGCGAGACCCCATCTCAAAAAAAAAAAGTCTTGAGCTAGCCAGGAAGGAAAGAGGCTGTCAACCCAGAGAACAGAGGACAAGTAACCAGCTCAGAGTTAAGTGGCCATCAGCTCTGTGTGGAGGGCAATAGTCTAAACCTCACAACTAGAAACCAGGCCATGCTCTCCCTGCCTAGTACTCTCTCTCCCCATCTGCCCGACACACACATTCTCTGTGCCGGTTCTTCCCAGAGTCCCACCAGGGCTTCTTATCCTTCCAGTGAATCTGCCCTTCAACAATCATCCAGTGGCACCCAGCTTGGAGATGCGAGTGGGATGCAAAAAGCCACTACCGAGGGGTTCACTCTCCTCTCTAAGCAGCCTGGGCTCCCACCAGAGCCCAGCCATAAGGCAGAGGCCCCGGGGCTTCAAGTATGCCCTCCCTCCAGGTTCCTGAAAGAGTTCCTCCTATCAGAGTTCCCTGCCCTCTGGCACCATGGCCTCTGGGCAACACTGGCCCTTTGAAGACTAGATGATGTCGCTCTTTCTAGCCAAAGCCATAGTTGGGAGAAGAATAAGGAAAAAGGGGAAGAATGAGACCAACTTACGTGACAGGTGGATGGAGGTAAGAGACGCACCTCCAGGAATGGGGATCCGTGATGAGCCCCGGGCAGTGTGGAGGCCCGCTCAGTGGAGGGGGTACCACAGGTGCTGCCCCTGCCCTCTCTTCCGGGACCCCCGCACCCACACAGCCCTGGTGCCCGCAGGGCTCTATCTACTGCCCTGATCTTGCAGCCGCCAAGTGAAATTCCACCAGCTCAGCACTTTTGCAGAGAGGGGGTTGTTTTGCTCGTGCGCCATTCTTTCCACAGGGGTGGCCGCCTTGCCTGCTCCCCCTCTTCTGGGGTCCCCTCACACAGCTGCTCCCCTGTTCTTCGGAGGGGTCTCCCCAGGCCCTGCTGCCTCAAGAAACGATGATTTTGTTCCAAGCATCACTGCTCTGACCTCATTCCACAGAGAGAAATCTGGAGCCCGAGGCCCGGGAGGCATGAGAGTGGGAGGGAAGCCATTCACCCTGCTCCCCAGGGCTGTCTGGGCTCGCATGGGAACGGCATGGCGTCCAGAGGAGGGCCTCCCCACACGGGGCTGGGCTGAACATGCACTGCTCTGAAACCTTCCTCTTGCACAGGCCAAGACACCACACACTCAGTCATAAAATTGTTCATCTGCTCCTCTTTCCTGTCCAGCCTCTTCCCCAACCCCCCCAAGTGTCTTCCCCCAACACTGGAGAACAGAATGTGCTTGGCTGGAGACCCGGATGTAATAAATTGCTTGTAACGGAGACTCAATCTGAAAAACAAATTAATACAAGGCCTAGCTCTTCCGTCTGCTCCTCTCATTCTCAACGCTGTTTCCTGCAAGGCCAAGCAGAGAAAGAAATGGCTCCCTGGCCACAGTTGCTGAGAGGGAAATCGATTCCTCCCACCCTGGGGACCACCGGAGGCTCCATTCAACCCACCAGCCTCTCCCTTCATGAGCTCAAAGGCCAGGTCCAGAGGAGCCTCCACGGCATGTATTTGCCCAAACTCGAATTGAGCTTTTGCTTCACGTCTACCGGACACCTGCTGAGTGCCAGGCACGGTGCCCTGATCCGTGACACAGGCGAGGTGGTGGCTGCTGGGGTGGAATGGGGAGGGGAGGTTGGGCCTGTGCATCCAGCCCTCTGTGCTTAGCCCAGAGAGGTCAGGTCAGATCACCCCATGCTGACTGTGTGCCTAGTCACCTACTCTCTGTCCAGGAGTAGGAGTAATGGGACAGGAGTGAGAAGGCACAGACAGGTGCAGAAAGGCAGAACCAGCCATCTCTGGAAAGAACAAGAGTAAAAGGCAAATCTCAATGTGCCTGGGGATAGATTATAAAATTATGTTTAGTGTACTGGTTATATGCAAATGGCACGTAAATATGAACAAAATCCCTGGAAAAATCCAAGTGTCCCCGCTGCTCTTTCTGCCTCGCTCTTTCTTACTTGGGCAGTTTCCAAGGCTACGCAGGGAGTCATCTGATCACCTGGCCAGGAGAACCCAGAGTAGTGTCCCCAGCCTAATCGGCCAGCATCTCCTTTGCACCAACACCTCTCCTTGGTCTCAGCTCACCTTGTGGCTACCTGAGAAACATGACTGCAGGGGAAGAAGAGAAAACAGGGCTATGTCCACAGCCAAGATGGGCCGAGAGGGAGGATGGGGTAAATAGGGGCTCTACAGCACACATCCCTCCAGATGCAGTCTCAGGATGTTCTCTGTGACTGTCGGAGACCCAGTGGGCTCCAGACACTCCTCGATGCCCTGGCCCTTCTCATCACCAGTTCCCTACAATCAATGGCACGACACCTGGGCAGGAGGCCAGGGGACTCTAAAGCAAGATCCCAGTGTGGACTGTCACTTATTCTGAACAAGTCAGACATGCCACATAGGACAGCCTCCTCCCTGCAGATCCGCAGCCAGGTCTGACTCTGGAAAGCCCACCACCTAGACCGTTTCCACTTCCTCAACTGCCAAATTCAAGAATTAGGTGCTCCCTGCCCTTCCAAACTAGAGGGCTTTGTGAGGTACCCCTGCTATAAGCCTCACAGAGGCATCCTGTGCAGGCTGTGGCGGTGTCTGACTCCACATCCGGGTTTTGAAACTGCAGCAAAACTGCCAGTGTGGTTGCCATCATCTTCACCCGACTCTATTTCCAGCAAACCAGAATTCTTATTTTATATTGAGAGGACTCCAAATGGTCCTTCCTAAGTTGCAGATGGGGGAAGTGAGGCTCCAAGTGGCTAAGTGACAGGCCTGAGGGCATACAAGCCATTAGCAGTAGAAGCTAGATCAGGGTCTTAGCACCGGTAGCCCAAGCAGACCCTGGAAACATCAGCACAGCTGGAAAGGGGAGATGTCAGGGGGCCCCCATAAGAAAAGGTAGAACAGGGGGCCCTACTGCCTCATGTGCAGGGAGCAGCCCCTGGTGGGAAGCCACAGGAAGGTCCTGGAACAGACAGCTGCAGCCACCGTGGAGTCAGGCTTCTTCCGATTCAGTCCAGCAGGGCCCAGCTGGTGCCCCTGGGAAAGCGGGCACCTGACCCCTCTGTATAAGGGGAGACATCCTAGGCCTCTTAGCCTGACTTATCTACCCAGGCAATGGGCAACCTGGCCCTTTCACCTCTGCAGAAGTCATAGAAGGAAGGAGAAAGAACATTGTCTCCTTGTTATAGCCAAAGACCAAGGACCAGACAGGCTTCCGACATGGGCCAGATAACAGAGGAACCCTAACAGCTACCACCTACTGTGCGCCCAGCACACATTTTTCTCTAATCCGTACCATCACTCTGCCATGGGGGAGAACCATTACCCCATTTTGCGGATAAAGAAAATATGGCTTGGCCAGGCACGCTGGCTCACTCTTGTAATCCCAGCACTTTGGGAGGCCGAAGCGGGTGGATCATGAGGTCAGAAGATCGAGACCATCCTGGTCAACACGGTGAAACCCCGTCTCTACTAAATATACAAAAAATTAGCCAGGCATGGTGGCACGTGCCTGTAGTCCCAGCTACTCAGGAGGCTGAGGCAGGACAATTACTTGAACCAGGGAGGCGGAGGTTGCGGTGAGCTGAGATTACGCCACTGCACTCCAGCCTGGGCAACAGAGGGAGATTTAATCTCAAGAAAATATATATATATCTGTGGCTTTAAAAAAATTAGGTAAAGGGCTCCATATCTACAGTCAAAACCCACAAGCCTCCAATCTAGAGCTTTCTGACTCTAACAACCCATGGTGTTATCACTAAACTATCCTGCCTCTCCATAAACTGAAGGATACTCCAGGGTGTGCGAGGCTGAGTTATTCATAATGCAGTGAACTGTGGAGTGGGGAGGTGAGACAGACACATGATGACCAAAACTGGCACCTGACCCTGTAGGAACCGACAAGGCACTCAGGATGAGCCCCACTCCCTTCCAGGCCGCACAGGCCCTCCACACCCGGCCCAGGCCACCTCTCCAGCTGTGCTCACAGACCGGTACTTCAGGCACTTTCACACCTCCAGGCTCTGGCTCATATGGTGTCCCTGCCTAGAAGGCACTACTTCCTACATTCTTTTTTTTTTTTTAAACATACACTTTCGGTCGGGCGCGGTGGCTCACGCCTGTAATCCCAGCACTTTGGGAGGCCGAGGCGGGTGGATCACGAGGTCAAGAGATCGAAACCATCCTGGTCAACAAGGTGAAACCCCGTCTCTACTAAAAGTACAAAAAATTAGCTGGGCATGGTGGTGCGCACCTGTAGTCCCAGTTACTCGGGAAGCTGAGGCAGGAGAATTGCTTGAACCCAGGAGGTGGAGGTTGCGGTGAGCCGAGATCGTGCCATTGCACTCCAGTCTGGGTAACAACAGAGAAACTCCGTCTCAAAAAAAAAAACATACACTTTCTGCTTTTGTAATTCTTACATTCTTGAGCAGCAAACTCCTACACCTCACTCAAAACACAGCCTAGATGTCCTCTATAAATCCCTTCCAAACAATCTTAAAAGAGTTCATTATTCCTCCAGGGCATCCTGGAGACCGTGGACACCACTGGTGTCCAGTACCTAACCAACCTGCTGATATTTCTTTACCTCTCTACCCTCCAGGCTCTGGCTAGATTTGAACCTTCAATATTCTCTCTCAGGAAGACGGACAATAACAGGCACCCCGTAATGGCCCTTACTATACACCAGGCATGGTTTTATATCCTTTCTTTACATTTTACACCTTTTTTTTTTGAAATGGAGTCTTGCTCTGTCACCCAGGCTGGAGGGCAGTGGCACAATCTCAGCTCACAGCAACCTCCTGCCACCTTCCGGGTTCAAGCGATTCTCCTGCTTTAGCCTCCCAAGTAGCTGGGACTACAGACACATGCCACCATGCCCGGCTCATTTGTGTATTTTTAGTAGAGACAGGGTTTCACCATGTTGGCCAGTCTGGTCTCGAACTCCTGACCTCGTGATCCGTCCACCTCAGCCTCCCAAAGCACTGGGATGTGAGCCAGAGCTGTGAGCCACTGTGCCCAGCCTCACATTTTACATCTTTACATGTCACCATCACAATAGCCCCATGAGCCTGTGGGTACAACGTTCTCATCATGGTTAGGTTATGTTACTTACCCAAGACCACACAGGCAGCCTGACTCTAGAAGCTGCCTGTCTGTCTGTACCGGTACTATATTCTCCATGGCCTCCTCAGTCCCTAGTGCAGTGGCTAGCACACAGTAGGTGCTCTGTAAAGGTCTGCTTTAAAATAGGTAAGGAGGGAGGTGGGCTGTCATACCCAGTCACTGCCTACCCTAAATCCCACCTGGAATCCTTAGGTCTCACCCCAGCTTACATCACTCCTGACATTAACCACATCTTTTTTCCCCAAAGTTCCATATGCTATTCCCATCTCCCATCCATTTCATGTTTGGGTGTCCCAGGGAAGAGAGATTTTGCTGTGTTTCCAGCAGAAAACTGAGACACACAGAGGCCTCAGGGTTGGTGGATTGCTCAGAGGCAGCTCTCCTGCCTCTTGGGCTAATGCGCCTCCCCCAACATGGACTGGTCTCACCTCTGTCTCAAGCAAGGAAAACGAACCCTGAGAGGAGGCAGGGGGTGAATCTGGAAGACAGCACCCCCTGGCTGACCTGGTCACTGATCTCTGGGCGGGGCCTTGAGAGGAGGGAGGTGGGGGGCAGCTCCCTGGGGCCAGGGAGGAGGAGACAAGAGGCCCTTTGTGTCTACAGAGCTCCTGAGACACCTGTTCTTGCCTCCTGCCTGCCTGTAGCCTCCCTCCCGGCCCAGCCTGTGTGCGGCCTTGTTTATCCTGCAGCCCTGGCAGTCAGGCCCAGCCTGCTCCCAGCGTGGGGCTCCAGCAGCCCCTGCCAGCACCTGCCCGGTCCTGGCAGCCCTGGAGGCTGCTGGCCAAGCACAATTGCCCTGCTGTTGACACAGTTGTTGATTTTCAGGACTGTAGGGAGGGGACTGGAGGAGAGAGGCAGCAAAGGCATTTAATGCCAGTCTGGCTAATTTGCAGTTGGCCCTAGCAATCCTGCACCCCCTGCAGCTGCCTGGGAGAGGCTTGGGGTTTCAATCCCGCGGCAGCTTGGGCCGCACACCACACAGTACCCAAGCCCCACTTGGACCCATAGCACCACCCCACAGGCAGCCCCCATCCCCAGGGGCCCCACCGGCAGGGCGCCCACGTAGGTTAGTGCACACTAACCTACTCCCCCGTGCTGGCACACACAACCTGTAGCTGTACAGGCCCCTGATTCCTGGGAGCCCTTGGCCCTTGTCTCCAAATGCCCAGCACTCACTCTCCCTACAAAGTCACCCAGGTCCTTGGTGACAAACAGGACCATCTGACATGCCCTTAAAGGCCCAGGTGGGGCCCCTGGGAGATGTGGAGGGGACGCGCCCTTATGACCTCCTCCTCCCTCTGACCTATTCTCCCTACCTTCCAGGTCTTTATGTTATTCTTTCAGGGAGACTTCCCTGGCTGCCCAAATCTGGTGTGGGTGCTCCTGAAGCAGCATCCTGCCCTGTCCCTCCTTCCCCTCGGTTTGTCAGTACCGGTATCAGTTATTTATTTCACTTTCTTTTTTTTTCTTTTTTTCTTTTTTTTTTGAGACCAAGTTTCACTCTTGTTGCCAGGCTGGAGTGCAATGGTGTGATCTCAGCTCACCACAACCTCCACCTCCCGAGTTCAAGCGACCCTCCTGCCTCAGCCTTCTTAAGTAGCTGGGATTACAGGCACACACCACTACAACCAGTTAATTTTGTATTTTTAATAGATATGGCATTTCTCTATAATGGTCAGGCTGGTCTCAAACTCCCGACCTCAGGTGATCCGCCCACCTCAGCCTCTTAAAGTGCTGGTATTACAGGCGTGAGTCACTGCACCCAGCCTACTTCACTTTCTCAAAACTGGGTCAGGCTGTGCTGGCCTCATGTCTTTCAGCCCCAGACTCAGGTGGCCAGGCATAGTCACAAGGCAGGTGCTCCCTACATACCTGCCTCAGGGACGGAGGACCAGAGCAGACCCCCCACAGGCCCCAACATCCATTCCATCTCCAACCCAAGTTCCCACTTTTCTTTTTTTTTTTTTTAATTTTTTAATAGAGACGGGGATGGTCCTGATCCTAGACAATGGATCCTCGTGATCCACCCGCCTCAGCCTCCCAAAGAGCTGGGATTACCGGCGTGAGCCACCTTGCCCGGCCACGTTCCCGCTTTCAATCACCTCTTGCATTAGTAAGGCCCCATGCCTGCTTAAAAGGCCGATGTGTTTCTGGAGTTGCCTGTTAATCTGCCACCAGCACACGCACCTAGATTGGTAAAGCTGGCTAGCCAAGCTGTTTCCTTAGAGATTAAGGAGCACGGATCCCGAAGGGCAAGGAATGGGTGAGTTTAGATGACGGGAGGTGGAGAGAGGAAGGCAGGGAGATGAGAAGACTCTGAGCAGAGGTACAGCAGAAGGGCCTGGGGCAGGGGCTGCTGTCAGGTGAGGCAGAAACTTCCCCTCTTCCCTATGTGTCCCTTTTCAGTTTTACCTGCCCCATCTGAGAGCTCCTAAACCCAATCAGTCCTGACTCAGGAATCCAGGGGTCCCTTACACCTGAGCCCAATTGGCCCAAGAGGACTCAGGCTCAACAAAGGGTGTCAACAGTCCAACAGATCCCCTCTAAACTGCCAAACACACCGACACACACACAACCCCCTTCACACACACACACACACACACACAAACTCGTTCTCCAAACTTCAAGTTAATCAGTGCCCAGAAAATGGTAACACAGATAGCCAAAATCAGCACCAAATGGAGGGTGCCACCACGGTGAGGAGTATGGATCTAAGGTCGGGTGAACCCAGTAGAAGAGAAGAAGAATTTACATTATGAAAAGCAAAGGTCCCTGAAGCTTTCAGCCAGTTCCAACAGGCTAATGTGTACAGTTGTACAGACTGTGCACTGCACAACTCTAAAAGAGGCTCATTCACCTAGACTTGTATATCCATTTCAAGAATTCTCTGGCTGAGAGCAGTCAAGTCCATCTCTTGTCTACCTCAGATATCAAAGAGAAGCCCTCTTGCTACCCACCTCTACCCAAGTCAAGATTTGACACAGGTCCCCTTCCTCTGTTCTCTGACCCTGTTTCCTGTTCTGGTCCCTAGGAGTTTACTGGCTAGGGTACGTTACCCAACTAAGAGGAGAGGTCTCCTCTCCCTGCACCACCAGCCCCCATTAGGGAGCCCACCATTGGGCTGCTCTCTACCACTCCTCTCTCTTCCTCAGCCCCTTGCCCTAGCCAGACCCCCCACATTATATGCTCCTGGACCAGAGAGATGGCTGGTTCCATAATCGCCATGGAAACAACTTTGACAGAGCAAAAGGAGGGAAAGGGTTGACTGCCCACTACTGCCCCTCCCCAGCTATGCAGGCATTGAAACCCCAATCTGCGTGGGGGACCAGAAGCTCTGGGGGCTGTTCTGGCTCTTCCTTTTTCTCCCACTCTACTCTCCCTTCCTTCTTGACATCCGTCTAATGTCCTCATGTCTCCCTGGAGCTCTCAGAGGCCCTGCCTGGTTCCCATGGGTCAGAAGAGCCTGGCCAAGGTCTCCAGAGCACAGGCCTGCCTGCCTGCACACATACACACACACCCCACACCTGGCCCTACACACACACACACACACACACACACACACACATCACAGCCTTCCACAAACACACACACTCCTGGCCCACACACACACACCTACACATCACACACACATCACACTCAGCCCCTGCCCCACACACAGCACTCACACACACATCATTCATTCCTCCACAAACACACACACACACACCTGGCCCTACACACACACACACACATCACACTCAGCCCCCTCCCCCCCCACACACACACACTCCTCCACCTGCCAAGAGAGGAGCCAGGCAAGCCTGAGAAATGGCAGGGGCTGAAGGGGCCACTCCCTCTGCTTTCAGCAGTGTCCTATTCAAGCCCCACAGACCTCACCCCACCTGACTCTGAGAGCTAGCTGTACCTGCACACAGGCTTCCTTCTACACCTCCCCATACCTTTTATTCCCCCTTTTCTCCCCACCCTACCGCACCCTCATGGAACAGGCCGGAACCAAACCCTCACAGGGATGGTTGAGTGACTTCAGACTCCTTCAATAGGACTGGAGGGTGGGGAGAGGCTGTTTGGGTGAGGGTGGGGGACCTCACACCCCAAACAGGTTGAGGGCTAAGACAGGAAAACCCTCCTCACCCTCCACTCTGAGGAATGCCAGGTCCTGCCTTGTGTGGCCAGACAAGAGTTAATGCTTTTAAGTCAGTTGAGGGCAGCTCACACCAAGGCTCCCCTCCCTGTCTAGCCTTTCTCAGGCGCCAGGGCCAAAGCAGGAGGCCCCATGAATCCCGGGCAACTCCCCCCCCGCTGACCCCCACCCCCAGAGCCCACCAGGAGGTCTGTGGGGTCCCCTCAATTGTCATCGTGAAAGGGCATCAGTGCAGTGACATATTTCCACAACCACTCCTCCTGCCAGAACCTTAACGCTGGTCAAGCCCTGACTCCTGTGGTCTTCCGTGGAAACCAACACTGGTGACTTCTGTTTTGCTATCTGGCAATATTAGATGTATTTTAAATCCTTTTCATTCTAATGACAAAAGTGATACACTTTGTTGTATTACTTTTAGATACTACAGATATAAGAAAATGAGTATGAGCCACGATCTTTGAAAAAAAAAAAGAAGTCAGGGGTTTCACCATGTTGGCCAGGCTGGTCTTGAACTCCTGACCTCAGGCGATTCCTTCCCAACACACACACACACACACACACACACACACACAAAAGAAGTCAACAAAGGATACTGACCACCCCCAGCTACGGGAGCTGCTCTGCCTGCTGCACCTCCTCTAACTCAGCACCTGCCCGCATGCTGGACTTAAAAGAAAGCCTTCAAGGCCAGGTGCGGTGGCTCAAGCCTGTAATCCCAGCACTTTGGGAGGCTGAGGCGGGTGGATCACGAGGTCAAGAGATCGAGACCATCCTGGTCAACATGGTGAAACCCCGTCTCTACTAAAAATACCAAAAAAAAAATTAGCTGGGCATGGTGGCGTGTGCCTGAAATCCCAGCTACTCAGGAGGCTGAGGCAGGAGAATTACCTGAACCCAGGAGGCAGAGGTTGCGGTGAGCCGAGATCGCACCATTGCACTCCAGCCTGGGTAACAAGAGCAAAACTCCATCTCAAAAAAAAGAAAAAGAAAGCCTTCAAATGGCTGGTCCTGGATCCCAGCAGCATCTGCCTGCCTCTGCACCAGAGCACCACCAGCCATACCTGGAAACAGGCCCTGCTCCCAGGTTCCTCACCTCCTTTGTGGAGGGATAGGAGGGGGCAGGACAAGGGCCCTCTGGGAACTAGTTCTCACTCCATCTTGTTCCACAGGCTGCACATTCCATTCTGAGTCAAGCAGGGGGCGGGGACTGGGGGAGGTAAGGCAGAGGGGAGAACAGTCTGGCCTCCTCTGGGGCGGATCCCCCAGGGAGCGCCAGGCTTGGCAGGGATTACAACTAGAACCACCAGAGCGGGAGGGGAGCCAGTCTTTGGGGTGGGGGGGCTCCTGTGCAGTCTGTAGCCCCCTCCTCTCTCTCTCCTCTCAAGCCAAAACACTGACACCCAGCTGGGACAGGTCCCCAGAAGACACATGGGAACAATGTAGGGGGTAACACTGATACCCTCCCTGCCAACCTTGCCCCAATCCCTTGGGCAGTTTATGGGGCTTCATGCCAAGGCTATTTAAATGCTAAGGCCACCGCTGCGGGGAGAGTGGAAGGAACTGAATTCCAAATTTGATGACTTCCCAGTGTCAGACTTCCTGTGACCAAAAGGGCCTGGGTATCATAAGCTATTTGAGAAGAAAGGTGGCAGCTGGAGATACTGTCCCCACTTCTTCCTTCTTTTCCTCTACTATGCCGTACACATTCCTCTCCCCAGAAAGCACCCCTGGCTGAAGCCCTCAACATGTGGCTACAGATCTCAGGATGTCTCCCAGCTGTGCACACCCGGTGCACACTCAGGACTCAGATGCCCAACCACAGACACAACACATCCTGGGGCTTTGGTTTGCCCATGGAAGACCTTGGGAGGAGGCAGGGGAGACCTCAGCCACTTCCTCCTCACCTCACAGCCTCTAGGAGGTCTGACCACTGCTGCTGTCCATCAAGACCGTCAAGATCCTCCCTGAGAACACCACAGTCTGCTCTTGCCAGAAGTGAGCAGGGAGGCAGGCCCCAGGGCCTCCAGGTACTCACAGAAGAGGCAGGCCATGGAAGCAGAGGGGTCTTCTTAAAGCAAGAAGGACCTCCTGCCACCCCCTAAGGCAGGACAGCCACTTGCAGCTACAAGGTTCTATGCTGTGAGGCCAGCCTCAGTGGTTCTCACCTGTAATCCCAGCATTCTGGGAGGCTGAGTTGGGCTTATCGCCTAAGGTCAGGAGTTCGTAACCAGCCATGGCCAACATGGTGAAACTCCATCTCTACTAAAAATAAAAGAATTAGCGGGGCTTGGTGATGCATGCCTGTAATCCCAGCTACTGGGGCGCTTGAAGCAGGAGAATCATTTGAATCTAGGAGGCAGAGGTTGCAGTGAGCCAAGATCAAGCAGCTGCACTCTGGCCTGGGCAACAGAGCAAGACTCTGTCTCAAAAAAAAAAAAAAAAGGTGGCCGGGCACCATGGTTCATGCTTGTAATCCCCTAGCACTTTGGGAGGCCGAGGCAGGTAGATCATGAGGTCAGGACTTCAAGACCAGCCTGGCCAAGATGATGAAACGCCATCTCTCTAAAAATACAAAAATTAGCCAGGCATGGTGGTGGGCACCTGTAATCCCAGCTACTTGGGAGGCTGAGGCAGAAGAATCGCTTGAACCCAGGGGGTGGATTGTTGCAGTGAGCTGAGATCCCACCACTGCACCTCAGCCTGGGTGACAGAGCAGAATCCATCTCCAAAAAAGAAAAGGGTTCTATGCTGTGGACCACACAGGCTGGCCAGAAATCTTTTCCTCGGGGAGCTTTGAAGGCTTCATCACCATGGGCTTTAAGCTGGGTTCATGGCATGCAACAAGGGCTCTTAGGAGGAAACTACTGTATCACTGCTGCTCAGAGAAAAGTATTCGCATTTTTTTTAAAAACCAGTCACTCTAGATCAGAGAAGCTGACAGAGGTTGGAGGAACCCTGCTGAGTTGGCCTGTAGCAATATCCTAATCAAGTCTTCCCGAGGACTAAGGAAGGGGCAGGCAAAAAGGTGGGTAGTCACCAAGGCAAAGACCACCATCCAGAGCATGCCTTCCTGCTTCAGGGCAGGGAGCTGACAGAAGGGAAGCAATCCTTCGTGGGTCTAGTTCTCCATCTGGTAAAAGGCATTGTGATGGCCTCCCTGGCTGACATATCCAGGTTCCAGAAAGGGGACTAGCAAAGGGTGAGGATCGCAGCGAGTTCAGGCAGGAGCGAGCCCTCTTAAGCAAACACTGAGCACAAAAATAACTCCCATTCAAAGCACGATTTACTGTGTGCCTGGCTGGTCCTCCCAGCACAGAGCCCTTTTCAAACACTCAGCTTCACCCCTGAATGTGGCTGGGGGAGGGGGCTCAGGAGCACAGCTGCATTTGAATTCCGCTTTTTCCGGTGGTGTCAGCTTCCTGGAGACTTACCCAGGGGAGCTGCCCAATAAGGACCAATCTCAAAGCACCCCCAGAGAGGAGAAAACCTTTGTAGAATGCAGTGTCAGCCTCTCAAGGGCAGGGATACCTAGATCCCTTGGTGGAAGAGGCCTAGCACAACCAACACTTTTCTGGCAACAGCAAACCCCAGAGCCCTTACGATTCATGGAGCGTCGCTGCTGCAGATACCATCAGCCATTGGCCTCCCAAAAGTTCTAAGAGGAAGATATTATCACTGTTATTGTCCCATTTCACAGAAGGGAAAACAGAGGCTTGGAGATGTTATGGGACAAACATTTCTCCTGGCCCTAAATCCTTCTCACTGTGGATGTTTTCCTTAGTCTGCCAATCACCACTGTAGCAAAATGCCCACTATGGGGCTCTCCCACCAGGAGGAGGGGATAAGGGTGCAGGTGGAACGTGGGGTATTCTCCAGAGCCAAGGCAGCACATCACCCAGGACTTGACCCTGGCACTCCTGATCACAAAATCTGAGCCGGAGGTGGAAAGCCCTCCCCAAGCAAGTGTAATCCAAATCATCAAGTCAGCCTCCTAACTGGCCTGATTCCATCCTTGTTCCCCTTCAAGCTATTCACTACTAGTCAGCCAAAGTGATCTCCCTTTTTTGACTTATAAAAGTAATTTGGACCGGGTGTGGTTGCTCATCCCTATAATCCCAGCACTTTGGGAGGCTGAGGTGGGTGGTCACGAGGTCAAGAGATCGAGACCATCCTGGCCAACATGGTGAAACTCTGACTCTACTAAAAATACAAACAATTAGCTGAGCATGGTGGCTTGCGCCTATAGTCCCAGCTATTGGGAGGCTGAGGCAAGAGGGTCGCTTGAACCCGGGAGGTGATGGTTGCAGTGAACCAAGACAGGTTGCGCCTGGTGACAGAGCAAGACTGCGTCTCAAAAAAAAAAGGGTAAATTGGATAGGTGTGGTGGCTCACACTTGTAGTCCCAGCACTTTGGGAGGCCGAGGAGGGCAGGATCATTTGAGGTCAGGAGTTCAAGACCAGGCTGACCAACACGGTGAATGCCGTCTCTACCAAAAATATAAAATTAGCCAGGTGTGGTGACACCAGCCTGCCTGTAGCCCCAGCTCCTGGGGAGGCTGAGGCAGGGGAATCGCTTGAATTCGGGAGGTGGAGGTTGCAGGGAGCAGAGATCACATCACTGCACTCCAGCCTAGACTACATCTCAAAACAAACAAAAGTAATTCATGACCATTGTAGAAAAGGGAAGAAACAAATAGAAGATAAAGAAGGAAATGAAAGCATCCATATGTCCGGTGTCCAGAGCTAACCTCTGTAAATCCTGTGATGCACCTCCCAGTCTTCTGTCTAGGCATGTGTACATGATGGCCATGTGTATACTTACGATCATCTATACAAGATTGGGGCTGTATCCTAGTTTTATATCCTGATTTTTTTCACTTCTTATGTACGTTTTCCAGGTTACAAACTGTTGTTTGTTAACCAGGTTTGTTGGGGGTTTGTATAACCCCACCTGGTACTAAATTTAGAAAGGACAAAAGGGTCTGCAGCGAAAACAATCTTTTGTCCATCCCATTCCTCAGCCTTCGTTTCCCTCCCCTGAGGCAACTATGATTACCGGTTCTTGCGTCCCATTAACTCTTTTAAAATCATAGAGCAGATCATGTCACTCCCCTACTTAAAACTCTCTGATGGCTTGCCATTGCCTGCAATAAAATCCAGACTCCTAACCAGTCTTACCAGGCTCTGGCTCTAGCTCTCATTCTCCAGTCTCTCTTCTCCAGCCACATAGCTGTTGCCCATGTTCTGGCCTCAGGGATTTCATTTGCTATTCCCTCGGCCTGCAATCCCCTTTCTCCAGGTCTTTATGCAGCTGGCTCCTTCTCATCCTTCAGGGCCTGGGCTGAGCTGTCCTCTCCCCAGGGCGGCCTTCACTGGCCTCCCAATCTAGGGCCACCGCTGCCTGACCTACATATGTTTTCTATCACATCACCCTGCGGTATTTCTTTCACATTGCATGTCATAATCTGATAGTCGTGGTTACTTAAAATTATTTACTGTCTGTCTCTCTGCAATAGAAAGAAGCCTCTTTGAAGGCAAGCACGCTGCCTGTCTTGTTCTCCGGTTATCCCACTGCATAGCACAGGCCCTGGCACATAGCAGTCAACAATTTCTGTTGAAGGAATGAATGGGGTGACCACAGTGCCGGCTGTCACCATTAAAAACTGCCAATTGCAGGATCTCCAACACAAAGAAGCAACCTTCTGGCCATCCTCCCCCATGCCTGGGGTGGAGATTGGAGGATCTGAGAAAAGAGGACAGGAGCCTGTTCTCCAAAGCAGTGTGGCTGGGCAGCAGCAGCCTGTTCTTCCTCCTGCTTGCTCAGCTCACCCCTTACCTATGCTATGAATTTGCAGAGTCCCGAATCAGACAAGGAACGTGTGACAAACCCAAATTCCTAGAAAACCCTCCAACTGCAAGTAGAAAAGTTGGAGGTGACACTTTTGCCCCTCACCCCAAATCCCACATCCCGTCCACCCAGGCAGTTGTGCTATTCCAGGTTCCCTAGAGAGCCCAGCAGCAGGAGACAGACACAGACACTACTCAGGGAGCAGGGCTCCTTCTGGAACAGTCCCATCCCATCCCACCTGACTCTTCCCCTGGGCCCCAGACACCTGGGCTCCTCTCTCTGGAAATTCACCCAGCCCCCAGAGACACAAATGCACATCCAATCCTGAGCCAGCAGCCCAGGCTGAGGATGCTCAAGGGATGCCCTTTTGGAGACACTTCTTTCCTGGGACCTGATTTCCATGGAGAGAGAACTGCAGTTGGGCCAAGATTGATTTTTAAGAATGAGGAAAGGAGGGAATAAAATATTTTCACAAAAACTGTGAAGGAAGGGAGGGAGAAAGAAGGAAAAAAAGAAAAAGAAAAAAGACTCGAGAAGATGGCACTAGCCAAGGAGTAGGAGGGATAAGTTTGATCTGAGAGGCTGAATTAGGAAAGGGTGAGAGAGTGTAAAAGATCTGCTCCTCCTCAGAAGTGGACAATATTATAATCCATTAGGTGAACACAATCGCCACTTGCTCTTCTGGACTCTCTACAAGGCCAGTTGAGTAATAATGGCAATGACAGCTAATACTTATCCAGCACTTACTATGTGCCAGGCACTGTACTCAGTTTCAGTATACGAAGCCATTTAATCCTCAGGACAACCCCACGAAGCGCTCTTATTAACCCTATTTTATAGCTGAGGAAACTGAGGCACAGAGGTTAAGTGGCCCACAGTCACACCACCAGTGGCATCTGGATCTAACTCCAGCTCCAGGACTCTTAGCCACTAGGCTATATTTGGCTTTCAGTGGTCCAGGTAGGTGGGTCCTACCCTCCTGGAGATCATGCCTTGCAAACCAGTATCCCCTAAACGATCACGACATGCCAGTTTCAAAGATGGGTGCATAACTCTGCCCATTTCCCATGCGGGAAAGTCCAAACCCACGCTGCTCATCTATGGGAAACTGGAATCCAAAAATGCTGAACCCCAGCATCCTGCGAGGCGCTTTCTAATGAAGCACAGTGGAAACAGGGATCAGCTTCAGGCCCTGACTCGGGACTGCGCCCAGCCGCGGATGACGGAGCCGGGGGAGCAAGGGAGCCGGGGAGCCGGAGCTAGCTGGCCAGTGCCGCGTCCGACGAGTCCGAAAGCAGGACCGCGGGAGGCAGGGAGGCCGCCCCAAGCCTAAGGCAGAGGGCAGAGGGCAGAGAGCCGCCTGTCTGGATGGAGAGCACCGCCCGGCCAGAACCGGGCTTGCCTCCCTAGACTTCGAAACGAGCAGAGTTAATGCACCCATCGCTGAAACCGGCATGTCGTGATCATTTGGGGGATACTGATTTGGAAGGCGTGAACTCCGGGAGGTAGGGACCCACCTACTTGGACCACTGAGAGCCAAGTACAGCCTAGTGGTCAGGAGCCAGCAGCATCGTCTCTGGCTGTCTTTGACCAGACCCCTTTACCAGCGCCAGCGCCGAGGCGTCTTGCCCGGAAATTCCCAGAGAGTCAAAGCAAACTTCCCAGGAAAACTCCTCGGCTTCCTCCAAGCCTCTGTCACCGAGGCGGCTGCCAAGAGCGCCAGCGGAGTCTTTGCAGCTGCCGCGGGCCCTCCAGGGCGGGAGCCGCCGCTCGAGCGCTCGGGGTCCTCCGGGAAAGGTCCGGGGCTGAAGTTCAAAATTCACTTCCCGCCCAGGCCGGGCTCACCGCCCCGCCTGGGACTCTCCGGCAACCCCTACGTCTCTGGCCCTCCCCAGCTCCAGTTAAGTCCTGGAGCGCCTCCAGCCTGAAGACCCATGCGGGCAGCTGGGCGAATCCCGAGGGCGATCCCTGAGCGCCTGGGGACGCGAAGCAGCAAGAGCCGGCGCACACACACAACCTTGTGTGTGCGTGTGTGTTTACGTACGGAACGCGCGGGGTGGGAAAACAATGGCGAGCCGCTGGGAACTGAGCGACTACCAGCTCCGTATCTCCCTACCCCTAGGCGCGATCAGCGTTTGCAGAGAAATCGGGATGAACAGGCTCAGCTCCGAGATCCCAGGGCGGGAGGCGGGGGTAGTAAGAAGCAGCCAGGGTGGGGGTGGGGGTGGGGGTGGAACAGGAGCAGTCTGAGCAGAAAACAAACAGGATGCGGCGCCGGTCTGGTCCGCTGGGGACCGACCCTGGAACCATGGCAAGGGGTGCGCGTCTGGCCCCCAGAACCCCACGCAACCATGGCGGAGGAGCTCTGCGCCTCCTCGCAGGCACCTGAGCCCCACGCAGGACGCGCGCAGGTCGCCTCGGCTTCCGGCTGAGAAACCCTTAAACCAGGGGCATAGTCGAGCTTATAAGAAAGACCTAGTCCCCTGCGGTCTTCGAGGAGCGGGTTAGGGGCGCACCCTAAGCTCGACCCGGGTGGTTCACGCGCGCGAACACACACACACACACACACACACACACACACACACTGCCTTACAGGCTGCCACCCCTCTCCACAAGGACCCGGGTCTGCCAGGGAGGAGTCGCCACTGCCCAGCGTTGTTGGCGGTAGGTGAGGGTCCGTCCCTCCTCGAAAAACTTTGCACAGGGTGGAAACTCGCAGGGAAGACAGCCGGTGGATGCCCAGAAACGTCGGGGCGCGAGTGTCAAACTTCAGAGGGGTGGGGGAGATGGGCGCGACGGCGCGATTGCGGCGCGGAGGGGCGCACTTACTACTCAGCCAGGCGCGGGGCTCGGGGCTCGGGGCTCGCGGCTCCGCGCTCCTGCTCCTCCTCCGTGCAGTCCTCGCGGCGCAGCCTGGGCTTCACGTTCACATGCCCCCGCGACGCCGCGGGCGGGCCGGGTTGGGGCCGCTGGGCTGGGAGGGGGCACGCCCCCCCGCCGTCGGCCGTGGAGTCGCTGCGGACCCACGGCCACCCTGGGTCCGCGCCCCACGGGGGGCCGCCGTCCGGGGCGGCGAGCTCGGTTCCGGCCGGGCGGCGCCCTCTCCGCCGAGCCAGGCCGCTCTCTGCCCTCTGCCCTCTGCCCTGGGCTTGCGGCCGTCTCCCTGCCTTCCGCGGTCCTGCTCCGAGACTCGCCAGACGCGCCGCCCGCCCTGCTCTCCGGCTCTCGGGCTCTCCGGCTCCAAGCTCAGCGCCTCGGCTCGGTTCGGAGTCAGGGCCTACGAGGCTGACCGCTGAGCTCTGGGCTCAGACCCGGGCTCGCCGCTCCTGGGCCCGGGTTCCAGGACCAGTGCTCATACAGTCCAGTTCCAAGCCGGGACTGGAGCAGGGCGCTCGCGGCTGGCTGCTGCGAGGCGACTGGACAGCCTAGAGGAGAAAGAGGGAGGGAGACCGAGAGCGCGCAGGGGGAGGAGGGAAGGAGGGAGGGTGGGGACATGCAGAAGAAGGGAGGGACAGAGAGTTTCCTCCTCCTCCCTGTAGCCGAGTCCATCCAGGCATCAACAGCTGGAAACCTCTGTTGGAAAGGGGAAAGCTAAGGTTTCCGGGCGGCGGGGGAGGGTGAAGGGGGAGTGAGAGGTGTAGAGAAGAGAAGAAAGAAGGTGGATTCTGCTCGCTCCCATTGCCCAGGTATGAAGAGTCGCTCCAGAGAATCTTCACTCCTTACAGCAAGACCTAAGAAATTGGTCCAGCTCCAAACCTCCCAACCCCTGCAGACAGATGGCCTGGATTCGAGGTTTTTAAAAACCCCGTTTATACGGACCTCTCTTAAGAACCTGATCACCTGTAGCTAGATGGCTTCCTGATGTCTCCGACCACTCCCTAATCCTGTCATTTGCAGCCTCTCAAATAAATCTCTTATTTTCTCCTGTCCTGTTATATGGGAAGATAGGGGAGAATGGAGAGTTGGATTCCTTTCATTCAACATGTTTATCAAATGTCTACATGTCACTGGGCACGGTGGCTCACACCTGTAATCCCAGCACTTTTGGAGACCGAGGCAGCAGATCACCTGATGTTAGGAGTTCGAGATCAGCCTAGTCGATGTGGTGAAACTCCTGCTTTACTAAAAACACAAAAATTAGTTGCATGTGGTGGCACATGCCTGTAATTCCTGCTACTCAAGAGGCTAAGGCAGTAGGATTGCTTGAACCCAGGAGGCACAGGTTGTCATGAGTGGAGATCACACCACTGCACTCCAGCCTGGGGGAGAGTGAGACACCACCTCAAAAAAAAAAAAAAGTCTATGTATGCCTTGCTCATCTTGGTGCAAGGGACACAAAGACAAATAAGACAGTGTCCTGCCTTTTCTGGATTCTGATTTTGTAGAGAAATGGGTCAACGTACCGCTGCAGTGAAGTGAGAGGGCTAAAATAGGGCAGGAAAATGGGCAAGGGGCCGCCAAAGACAATGGGGTGTGGGGACTTGAACCAGAGTCTTCTTGGGAAGGTGGCATCTGAAATGGGTCTTGGAAGGACCTGTAGGTGTAGGGCAGGTTAAAGGAGTGACAATCATGGACCTACTAATAAGTCTATGCCTTCAGTATGGGTGGCCTGCGTGTCCTAAGGTGATGGTCAGCAAGGCTCTCAAGGCCTTCTAAGGGCGTTGGATTTCATCCTTGCCCATTGCTTTGCTTGGCTAACTCCTTTTATTCATCTTTTAAGTCTCAGCCTAGATATCAACTTTCCCAGAAGCCTTTCTTGATGGCCATATCTGGGCCAGGTGTTCCATCTATGGGCTCTGGAAAACTCCTCACTTGTAAATAATATGGTAACCATTCATTTGTCTGTCTCCCCTCTGGACTGTAAGCCCCACAAGGACAGGGGTGTGTCTCTCCAGTATGCCTAGCCAGGGACTGGTAAAGAGCAGAGCAGACCCTTGATAAATACGTACTGATCAATACTTGCTGATGGAAGGAAATGGGGAGCCACCGAGGGATTCCAAGCAAGGCCTCAGATGCCATCAGTCTCGCTGGAGGTAGGAATGAAGCCAGTGACCAGACAATGGCAGTGGCCAGGGTGTAAATGATGCAGGCCTGAGCTAAGCTGGGAGTAGGGGTAATGGAAAGGAGAAAACAGGTGGGCGTAGCAGAGTTGGAGAAACCAACATTAAGGCCCTGATTTTTGGATAACTATGGATGAAGCCATTCTAAAGACCATGAAAGGGTCACCCAAGTGCCGCCAAGCCTTTCCTTCTCCCAGACAACATGGCTGTTTCCCATATATCTGGTTGTTTTTCTCTGGCCCCTGATCATCTTCAGTGCAGCAGCTTCATTGTGGGTCCCTCCCTGTAGCTGTCCTTAGCAACAGATAATTGAGAGAGGAAGAGCAAAGATCAGCCCTTCCAATCACTGCCACCAAATTAAGATATTAAGTGTCTCCCTACTGGGTCTAAGGCACAGCAGTGTTTTCCTATATGATATCTATTTGGATCTTATCCCAATCCTGTGAGGTTGGTGTCATTATCCCCATTTTATTTTACTTTTTAAATTTAATTTAATTTCATGTCTTTGCAAGTCCCTCAGTACCTGGAATCCCATTTTAGAGCTGAGAAAAATGAAGCTCCAGTTAGTGGAGAGAAGAAGCTATCGGACTGAAGATTGTAGATTTTCTCTACTACTGCACCGTTTCTCAGGAACACCTATCAAATTTACACCATTTAACCCAGTCAACCATTCCTTGAAACACTCCATGACTCCCGACCTCCCGAGTCCTGCCACCTCACTGGCTCCTCCCTCCCAGCCACCCTTGTTTATGTACTTCCGTCCTGGTCTCCAGGTGGGCATTCCCTGTGGGCTCTCTCCTGTACCCCATTTTCCTCCTACCACCTCTCCCTAGGTAAAGTTTTGTCCTTTTCCATAGCTTTAAGTATCATCCATATGGTGATGATTCGCCCAATTATTTAAATACCCAAGACTATTCTCCCACTGCACACTTGAGGTTTCTACCCAAGGGCCTCACAGACATTGTAGTCATAATGGGTCCAGTGCCCGAGGGCCTGCAAGTCAATACACCAACACCAAGGGTTGCAGCAGAGAAAGAATTTTAACTCAAGGCCGAGCAAGGAAAAGAGAGAAAAACCTCAAATCTGCTTCTCCAAAAAGTTGGGGGCTAGGGATTTTAAGGGGTTTGGAGTGGGTTGAGGTGTGGGGATGGCTGTGGATGTGTCAAAGAGTACAGAAGGGGAGATGAAGAAACCGTATTCTCATGCTGATTACCCTCCTCTGTGAGGGTCTTCAAACTGGTGACATCAGCTGGAACTCAGGAGCTAAAAACATCTTAAGCAAATCTTAAACAAAAGCCTTATGATTCCAACGTCAGTGATCCTATCTATAGGAACAATGGGGATGCAAATCAATTCTTCAACAAAAGCCTTATGATTGTAACATCAGAATTCCTATCTATAGGAACAATGGGGATGCAAATGGTCAGTATCTGGTTCTATGTGACTTTTAACAACAAGGAAGTGCGTCAAAGTGCAACCTAATTGATGCTTTTCCTTTCCTTCTTTTTTGAGACAGGATCTTGCTCTGTCACCCAGGCTGGAGTGCAGTAGTGAAGTTACGGCTCACTGCAGCCTCAACCCCCTGGGCTCAAGTGATCCTTCCACCTCAGCATCCCAAGTAGCTGGGACGACATACACAGGCACCAGCCGCCATGCTCAACTAATTGTTTTTCATTTTTTGTAGCGACAAGGTCTTGCAATGTTACCCAGGCTAATCTCAGATTCCTGGGCTCAAGTGAGGAACTCTCACCTTGGCCTCTGAGAGTGCTGGGATTACAGGTGTGAGCCACCACACTTGCCCATTAAAGCTGAATTATAACTGTCTTTCTGTCCAGAACCCAGCATGTAATACTTGTTAACCCTGTGAGGATGGTTTCCACATCCTAACCCTAACCATCATCCCCAACCCAGTACCATCTTCTTTCCCATCCAGTAAATGGTTCTACCACCTATCTAGTGGCTCAAGTAAAAAACCTAGCCATCTCCGGGTGCGGTGGCCTGTGCCTGTAGTCCCAGCTACTGGGGAGGCTTTGGTGGGAGGATCGCTTAAGCCCAGGAGTTCTGGGCTGTAGTGTGCTATGCCGATCAGGTGTCCGAACTAAGTTCGACATCAATATGGCGACCTCCCAGGAGCAGGGGACCACCAGGTTGCCTAAGGAGAGGTGAAACGGAGCAGGTCAAAACTTCCATGCTGATCAGTAGTGGGATCGTGCCTGTGAATAGCCACTGCACTCCAGCCTGGACAACATTGTGAGACCCCCCTCTCTAAAAAAAAACAAACAACAACAACAACAACAAAAACCTAGCCATCATCTGTGATTGTTTCTTTCTCATCTAGTCAAGGTAGTGAGTCATTGGCCTATCTCCAAAAATATACCCCAATCCGTCCATTCCTCTGTCTTCACCACCCCACCCTAATCCAGGCCACCATTACTTACCTCTCAGCTAGACTACAACAGCCTCAAGGCTTCTGAGAGCTGATACCACCTGCAGGGACTTCATTTCACTGAGGCTGTATACATCCGAATGACTTTAATATTTGTTCCAGAAATTTCTTGCCCAGGAAGATAAGATGGTAAACCAGTAAATAACTTCATTATTTCAGGAACTTCCTGAAAATCAATTTATCTGAATAACAGACTGCTCAAACAGTCCCCTTCTTGGGACAATAGTTTGCTTAACTGGGCAAACCAATAGCTTTTCAAACAATTGTTTATTTTTCAAGACTCTCCCTTCACTATGTCCTCTAATCCTAAACTGTTATAAATTTTGCCCAATCTCAATCAGATCCCCAGATTGGAAGATCTGCCTAGAACTAGACTTCAAACCCTATAAAAAGCTTTACATCTGGAAAGTGCCACCCCAAACCTTCCTCTTCCCAGAGTAGGCACCTTTTCATCCTCTTGTCTCAACAAAAAGTCCCTCTTCCCCTTTCCTCCCATATAAAATCATCCTCTACCCCATTCACCTTTATTCTCTCTCTCAGCCCTGTTGCTTCCTTCATAGCACTTACAACACAATTGCACTTATTTTCTGTTTTCTTGTTTCTTTCTTTTCTTTCTTTCTTTCTTTTTCTTTCTTTCTTTCTTTCTTTCTTTCTTTCTTTCTTTCTTTCTTTCTTTCTTTCTCTTTCTCTCTCTCTTTCTTTCTTTCTCTTTATTTTTTTTCCTCTTTCTTTTTTGAGATGGACTCTCGCTCCGTCACCCAGGCTGGAGTGCATTGGCACAATCTCAGCTCACTGCAACCTCTCCTCCCAGGCGCAAGTGATTCTCCCGCCTCAGTTATAGGCACCCAGCTAATTTTTGTATTTTTAGTAGAGACAGGGTTTCACAATGTTGGCCAGGCCGATTTTAAACTCCTGACATCAAATAATCCACCCGCCTCGGCCTCCCAAAGTGCTAAGATTAGAAGTGTGAGCCACAGCGCCTGACTTCTTGTATTTTTCCTGCTTCCCTTTAGACTGTAGGCTCTGTGAGGGAGGACCTTGCCCTAGTCTCCATTTAATTTCCAAACCACTCTGATATGATTTGTGTGTGGCCATAGCCTGAAACGGGTGGCGGTATCTCGGTGCCCAGGTATGCTGGGTTCCTGACTTTCCCTTTAACATCCAAGGTTAGAGACAAGATGCAAAATGCAAATGCCCTTGGGACAGATAATAAAATAATTAAATTCACAGAATGGTGTGAATTACTTTCCTCAAGCATCAGAGTGAAAACTCTGAAAGAGCCCATGGATTGAGAACAGGAAGATGCATCCTGGAATCCTGGTCTCACTACTCTGCCTCAAGAAGGTCCACCCCCACCTAACCCAGGGCCATTTTCCCTGCAAAGCTTGGAAAGAGGGTGCTGGGAGGTCAGGTCAGGTCAGGGTAGGCCCAGCCTTATGAGGTTTGTCTGGTACCAACTCTTCACCCTTCTGATTGAGCAAGTGCTTTTCCAGATGCCGACAGCCAGAGAGGTGAGTCAGAGGAGCTCCACTCGGAGTCTCGCACTATGGGACAGTCTGTGGGGCTTCTTCTTAGAGGCAAGCACTGCCTTCAGGCTGACCTGAGGGGGGCTTCTACTCAGTTCTACTTGGGTTTTTCTAGGGAGTCACACTCAGGTATGGAGCCAATCAAGAAAGTAACAGATTAAAGTCACAGCTGTTTCATTTGCCTATCAGAATCTGACAGTACAAGATCTGGAAGGAATCAGCCTTCCAGAACCATCTCCTCCAGCTCCCTCTTTGTGCAATAGAGAAGCCGGAGGCACAGGAGGAGGGATAGCTCACTCAAGCCTGCATGTTACACACAGGACTCCCATAAGCTACTGACAGCTCTATGAAGACAGGGACAGTTCCTTTCACAGATGAGGAAAAAGATACTCAGAGAGGGGAAGGAAATTTCCCAGGATCACACAGTGAAGGTGCAGCAGCGGACATCTGAACCCAGGCTTTCTGGTCCTCAGATCCATGCTTTGTCCAGCAAACCATGCTGCCTTACTGCTTGTGGGGTTTTCTGGTCCTCGGAATCTGAAATGTCCTATAATAAACAGCAGCTGACTATTATTCAGTACCCCAGATTCTAGCCTAGACCCTAAAAGTAGAAGCAGCTTTCTGCTTTCCATACGCCAGTCAGCCTCCTGTTTCCCATGTGGTGGACTTTTTCCCAAGGACAGAAGACCCAACCCATACCACCACTCCTTAACACGCTAGTGCAGAGACACGTGGGACCCCACTCAGTGTATGGGTTCAGCTAATGTTGGTGACTTGAGTCCTTTTTACTCTCTCTCTCTCTCTCTCTCTCTCTCTCTTTCTTCCAGAGCTTTTCCACTCCATCCTTCACGTGTTCAGCTGCCAGAGGGAATGAGCTTGGGAAGAAGGCTGGACTAGTCATTCTTACCTCTAGGTCTAGTGCACACTCTCTGTGAATGTAATTATCTGGAGTCCTAAGTGTAGGGCCAACAATCAGGCCGCATGTCTTCCTGATCTACTTGGAATCAGGCAGTGCAAAGACAGGGCCACGTCCCCCTGAGAGGACGCCCACACCAGTGGGAATACACACAATGGTGTTTTTTTCATTCTTTTCTGTCTCTTCCCACAGAGAGGGGCCATTGGGCCCCAACAGAAAAGGCAGGTGATTGAGAGAGGGAGGAAAAGAGATGGGATTTCCTCCCAGAAGCCTGGGCCATTTAGAAAATCCTGAGGCCACCTCTGCAGTCCTCTTCTCCCCACCACCTGGCTTACAGTGCCCCACCCCCACCCCCTAACTTTTTTAAAAACCCTCTTTCCTGCCTGGAGGAGACCTAGATCCCCATCCTGGGAGGGACTGGCAACAATTAACAAAGGCACCATGGAGTAAAGACAATTAACAATCCAGAAAAGAGGGGAAAGAGAGGCTTTGTTCTGGTCTCCATGGCAACAGTGGGGGGCGGGGAGAGGGGAGGATGAAGGAGGAGGAGGAAGAGAAGGGACATCCAGAGAGGCTGATACTTTCACTTTCCTTTCATCCTTCCCCTCTCCGCCCCTTTGGGTTTCTGCCAGGGATCCTGAAGAGAACAGGGCTGGGTCAGGCCAAGTCTGAAGGCTGGAGATTAGAGGTGGACAACTACAAGATTCATGCTTAGCTAAGCGCTCACTTCGGAGTTAAGGCTAGACAGGAATCCCTGGGGGCTGAATTAAAGGATTTTGAGCTCTTCCTCCTCTTTTTCCAAAGGGCTTAACTTGTGCTAAGAACTGTACCCAAAGATCAAGTCTCTGCCCTGGATGGACACCTCATGGTCAAAAGCTTGGTGGCTTCCGCATCCCTTCGCATCAGGACATGGTGAGAAGTGGAGGCAGGACTGTTTACATAACTTGCAGGTCCAATACAAAATGAAATGTTCCAAAATTAGGACAGGCGGCTCACATCTGCAATCTTAGCACTTTGGGAGGCTGACATGGGTGGATCACTTGAGGCCAGGAGTTTAAGACCAGCTGGCCAACATGGTGAAACCCCATCTCTCTAAAAATACAAAAATTAGGCTGGCGTGATGGCACACACCTGTAGTCTCAGCAACTTGGGAGGCTGAGGCAGGAAAATCTCTTGAACCCAGGAGTGCCACTGCACTCCACTCCAGCCTGGACCACAGAGTGAGACCCTGTTCAAAAAGAGAAAGAGAGATAGGAAGGGAGGGAGGGAGGAAAGGAGGGAAAGTTTCCAAAATTGTTAAGAGTTTCAGGATGGCGAAAGTAGAGCATTAAATTAAGTATAAGTGCCGGACCCGATAAGCCCCTGAGCACAGTGCACAGGTTGCACATCCGTAAAGCCAGCCCTGTTGGGAGGAGCTTGGGGCTGAACTCTGCCTGCTCGATGTGTGCACATGGGTGTGTGTGTGTGTGTGTGTGTGTGTGAGAGAGAGAGAGAGAGAGATTGAGAGAGAGAGAGAGAGAGAGAGACCTCTCCACTGCACACATTTCTGAGCATGTGCTACTGTCCAGATGATGGTGTCACCTCAAATTCATATATTGAAACTTAATCCCCACTGGGATCCTATTAAGATATGGGACCAGCCGGGTGCAGTGGCTCACACCTGTAATCCCAGCACTTTGGAAGGCTAAGGTAGGGAATTTGAGACAAGCCTGACCAACATAGTGAAACCCCATCTCTACTAAAACTACAAACTTAGCTGGATGTGGTGGTGCTCGCCTGTAATCCCAGCTACTCGGGATGCTGAGGCAGGAGAATCACTTGAACCCAGGGGGCGGAGGCTGCAGTAAGCCAAGATCAAGCCATTGCACTCCAGCCTGAGCTATAAGAGAAAAACTCCGTCTAAAAAAAAAAAAAAGTGGGACCTTGGGGAGGTGATTAGGTCATGAAGGCGGACTCCTCATAAATGATGTTAGTGCCCTTGTGAAAGAGGCTTGAGGGAGTCTGTTTGCCCCTTCAGCCATGTGGAAGACACAGATGGTGCCACCTTTGAAGATTGGGCCTAAGACCCTGAATCTGCCAGCATCTTGATCTTGGACTTTCTGGCTTCTAGGAATGTTGAGCAATTAATTTCTATTGTTTATAAATGACCTATTCTAAGATATTTTTTTAACAGCCTGAATGGATTAAGACGTTCACCTTTGGAGCGAGAAACAGAAAACCCATTCGCAAGAGTGGGGTGTTCTGGTAACCAGCGGTGACCAGCTATCCCAGACTCCCCTGTTTGGAAAAGGCAGAAGGCAATGAGCTGCACAAAACTCCAAAACCCTGCTGAAGAACATACTGTCTGTCCTCGGGATTTAGAAAGCACCTTCAATCTCACAAGGTGTTTCTCCTGGGAGCAGAAGTTTCTTGGCATAAGATTATACTTTCAGGGATCATTTCTATAGTTTGTTACTAGAGAGGTTTCTCGGAACCTGTAGAACATCATCACCGATGTGGAATATTTGTCATAAATAAATAGTGAACCGCCCCCCCCCCCAAATAAAAGAAGTTTCTTGGTATGAGCAGCCAAGCACACCAGGCCTGGCCTCATGGGTGGGCCTCTTCATTAGCCATAGGAGAAGGGGCCTCCAGAACATTTCTTGCTCTCAGCAACCCTAACATCGTAAGAGAAAATGGTTAGGGACTCTAGAGACGTGTCTTTCTAGGGCTCAGCCTCACTGCTCTGTGGGTCCAAGTGAAATAAAAAATATTACTCAGAAACTGAAATCAAGGAGAAAAAAAGTCAGTTGTGTCAGAGTCCCCAGTCAGGCAAGGAAGAGGTCAGAGATCCTGCTTTCTGCCCTCACCTCTCTGCCCAAAGGGATTCTTCCAGGGTCTTCTTGCAGGGTTGCTGTTACGGGCTAAATGATGGCCTCCTCCACCCCCCAAATTCACATGTTCTAACCCCCAGCACCTTAGAATGTGACCATATTAGGAGACAGGGTGTTGACAGAGGTAATTAAATTAAAATGAGATCATGAGAATGGGTCCTAATCCAATGTGACTGGTGTCCTCATAAGATGATATTTGAGCCAGGCGCAGTAGCTCATGCCTTTAATCCCAGCACTTTGGGAAGCTGAGGTCGGTGGATCACCTGAGGTCAGGAGTTTGGGACCAGCCTCGAAGATATGGTGAAACCCTGCCTCTACTAAAAATGCAAAAAAAAATTAGCCAGTCGGTGACAGGCGCCAGTAATCCCAGCTATTTAGAAGGCTGAGGCAGGAGAATCACTTGAACCTGGGAGTCGGAGGTTGCAGTGAGCCGAGATCGTGCCATTGCACTCCAGTCTGGGTAACAGAGCCAGACTCCGTCTCCAAAAAAAGAAATGATATTTGGATGCAGATGCATACAAAGAGATGCTGATGGGAAGAGTCACAGGGAGAAGACAGTCATGTACAAGCTAAGCAGAGAGGCCCGGAACAGGTATTCTCCCCACAAAGAACCAACCTGCCTACACCTTGACCATGGATTTCTACTTTCCAGAATGTGAGAAAATAAACTTCCGTTGTCTAAGCCACCCCGTCTGTAATAGTCTAGCAAATCAATATATAGAGGTTAGATGCTGGGAGGTGTGCACAACCCTAGGTTGCCTGGACTCAAATAATTCGTCTGAATGAGTGATATATTTGTACTTACATTGCAGCGTTATTTTAACTTGAAGGAAAATTGATCTATTACTCCTGCCCCCATAGCCCAGTCCTTTAAATTTTTTATTTCTTTTGGTCTTGGTTGAACACATTTTATTGTTTTAATCCCTTTAGTCTTTTGTTTTTCTGGCTTTAATGATTTTACTTATCTCAGTCATTTTTAGTCTTGTTTTGTCTTTTTCTAGCTATTTTTTGCTATTTGCTTTGATCTCTTTTTGATTTATTGTTATTGTGTTATCTTTTTATTCTCCATCTTTTATTTCTAACCTTTGCCTTATCATGTCTTTGTTCTGTCTTTTAATTTCTTTTTAGCTTATTTGCTTTTAGTTCATATTATCACTTTATTGCCCGCTGCCCCTTTTTTTTAGCTGTTTTTACCACCTTTTTTTATTTCTTCTTAGTTTGCTTTATCTTTTTATTGACTGCTGTATTAGCTTCCATTTTTTACTGTTTTCAATTCTCTCTGCTTATTAAATGCAAGGCTGGAAACACAGCCCTCAGGGGAGAGCTTTGAGGCTAACCCAGGCCCCAAGCTGAGGAGGCTGGAGTCTCTCTCTGCCTTCTGCAGTAGGCCCTCCCAGCCACCCCTTCTAGATGCTCCATTTGCACCAAAGCTGGCCTCTCCTGTCTATAAGGATTAATCTGTGTAACATAAGAGAACTTGGGAAAAAAATCCATAGGAAGATACTAGGTTTGCTTATAGTGGTAACTACTGGAACAGCCTGGCTTGCTCACATCATATGCCATCACATGGTTCTATGTGCATCTAAAATGTACCATCACTGGACATTAGACAAAACCTGTAAAAAGCATATTACTTGGCAGGGTGGGTCTGGTAGGTAGGAAATTTCCCTTCAGGAAAAGCTCTCAACATACCTCTGCAGGTTTAATTTTAACAACAGCAACAACAACAACAACAACAACAAAAACACAGTGGAAAGCTGGGCCTGGTGGCTCACACCTGTAATCCCACCACTTTGGGAGGCCGAGGCGGGCAGATCACAAGGTTAGGAGTTTGAGACCAGCCTGACCAACACGGTGAAACCCCATCCCTCCTAAAAATATAAAAATTAGCCAGGCCTGGTGGTGCGCGCCTGTAGTCCCAGCTACTCAGGAGGCTGAGGCAGGAGAATCACTTGAACCCAGGGGGTGGAGGTTGCAGTGAGCTGAGATTGTACCACTATATTCCAGCCTGGTGACAGAGCGAGACTCCATCTCAAAAAACAAACAAATGAAAAAGCCACAGTGGATTGGATCCTTGCAGCACAAGTTTTTGGGAGGAGGCACAGTGAAGTATTTTCTGGAATTCTTTTTTTTTTTTTTTTTTGAGATGGAGTTTCACTCTTGTTTCCCAGGCTGAAGTGCAATGGCACGATCTCGGCTCACCTCCACCTCCACCTCCACCTCCCAGGTTCAAGTGATTCTCCTGCATCAGCCTCCCAAGTAGCTGGGATTTCAGGCACACACCACCACACCCAGCTAATTTTGTATTTTTAGTAGCAATGGGGTTTCTCCATGTTGGTCACACTGGTCTCGAACTCCCGATCTCAGGAAATTCACCCACCTCAGCCTCCCAAAGTGTTGGGATTATAGGCATGAGCCACCATGTTCAGCCTGGAATTCTTCTTACATCTAGATGCCTCTTATTCATTCATTCATTCACCTGATAAATATGTATCGAAGCCTTCCTATATGCCAAAGCTCTGCTAGGCAATGAAGACAAAGTACTGACCAAACACCGTGAAGCTCCTTGCTGTCATAAAGTTTATAGTCTAATAAAAGGATATTTATTACCAATCTTACTTGCCTTCCTCTAGGAAAGATTACAGGAAGTTCTTATGTCATAGACCGGCAATTGTCCCCAGGTATCTGTTTTTCCCTTCTAGAATTGTATAAGTTTTAGCTAAGAAAATGATGATAAGTTAAAAGGCTGCATATCCCAGCCTCCCTTGCAGCTAAGTAGGGCCATGTGCCTAGGTTCTGCCCTATAGGAACCTGAGCAGAAGGATACTTGCTTCCTGGTTTGGCCCTATAGGACCCAATGAAAAGGATGCATACTTCTTGGTTCTGCTTTATAGGACCTAAGCACAGGGATATATGTAACTTCCCGGTTACTGCCATTAAAGGAAGAAATAGGGTATATTGTGCTCATTCTGTCTTTCTCCCTTCTGCTGACTGGAATGTGGGCATGGTGGCTGGAGCTATATATAACTGGTATCCTAAGTCATGAGATGTGTGGAGGTCGCCCCTGTGAGAGGCTAACAACTTGGCCTCTGCTATTAGGTGAGCTTGACTCCTTACACACGTTCCCTGGCTGGAGGCTGTCGAGCTATGAGTGAGAGGAAATTAAGAAGAGAATGAAAGAGGAAATTGAGAATGATTAAGCAGGACACTATTTTCAGCTTTTTTGGCCAATGAGATAACGGCCAGGTGAATACTGAGTGGTCTCACAAGGCATCGTGTCCCCCTTTCTGGCTCCTGATGTAAATCTGTTTTATGACTTTGTTTACCAGGCACTGTTTCAGCCTGGCGACCTCCCCTGTGGTCCTTGTCTCTCGCAGATGCACTGTTTACTGCTGAGCTTGTGACTTCTAGTTAATTAAAGATTGTTATCCAAGTTACTGATTGTTCTGACAATATCGATAATCAGCATCACCTATTTCCCCCTTGATTTTTTAAATTAGTATTTGTTCCCTTTGACAGTTCCTCAGAATCATCCCCCAAGGAATTTTCTGTTCCTTTTATTGTTTGAATAATGATCTGCATTGAGGTAATGATGTTAAAGAAAAAAGTATATAAGGAAACCTACTGCACAAATAAAATCACTGTATGGGCAGAGCCCATCCAGTCCTCCAGACCCCTCCTCTCTCTGTCTCCTTTCTTTCCGCGCATGCCCTCTTCCAGGTTTGGGACCCTCTCGCTGGACGAGATTCCCGGGCTTGTGTTCAGTTCACAGCAGAGATGAGAAAAGGGCATTGAAAATGGGTGAGGGCCAGGTGCAGTGGCTCACACCTGTAATCCCAGCACTTTAGGAGGTCAAGGAGGATGGATCTCTTGAGGTCTTGAGTTCAAGAACAGCCTGACCAATATGGCAAAATCTAGTCTCTATTAAAAATACAAAAATTAACTGGGTGTGGTGGCATGCACCTATAGTCCCAGCTACTCAGAAGGCTGAGGCAGGAGAATCACTTGAACCCCAAAGGTGGAGATTGCAGTGAGCTAAGATTGAGCCACTGCACTCCAGCCTGGGTAACAGAGCGAGACTCTTGACTCAAAAAAGTAAAGAAAAGAAAAGAAAATGGGTGAGGAGTCTAGGTTCCTGATTCCACGGAGTCGATACCATGGAGCCTCCATAAAGCCCTGTAGTGCTTATTTTTGGACAATTACTTGAGAGACAAATAAATGGCTACCTTGTATAATCCACTGTGACATTGGCCTTTGATACTGCACCCGAATCAGTTCTTTTTAACATGTAGTTCTTCATGACCTGAAAAATCTTTCTTTGAGAGCCAAGGAGTACATGGCAATCCTTAAATCATATCCTTCTAGAAAGTAATTAGATATATCCCTGCTGGGTTACTTCTGTAGGTAAGAGCCCTTCCTTGTCACCAGGGTGCATGAGGGTAGGTGATCTTCTGCACTTCATAGCTGGGCCTCTGAGTCTGCACAAGCCTGTTCACTGTGTTCTGTTCTTTTCAGTCTTGGAAAAATAAGCAGGGTTCTTAGCACCTGTTCCAACTTTTTTTTTTTTTTTGAGAGAATCTCACTCTGTTGCCCAGGCTGGAGTGCAGTGGCACAATCTTGGCTCGCTGCAACTTTCGCCTCCCAGGTTCAAGTGATTTTCCAGCCTCAGCCTCTGAAGTAGCTGGGATTATAGACTTGCAACACCATGTCGAGCTAATTTCTGTATTTTTAATAGAGGCCAATGGGGTTTCGCCATCTTGGCCAGGGTGGTCTCAAACTCCTCTTCTTATGTGATCCACCAGCCGTGACCTCCCAAAGTGCTGGGCTTACAGGCACGAGCCACTTTGCTTGGCCTACAGGTTCCCACTTTAAATATATTTTCATGACAAACTATCCACGCAAGCTGAAGAATCTATTCTTTTAAAAGCAAGCTTTCTTCAGTGAAATCTGTACCCACAGCCATATGACCCCTGCCCCCGTAATCCACAACGTGATTCCTTTCCAAATCTTCAGTCATTGGCTTAAAACTCCAAGTTGGCCCTTAAAATGGCCCACACTGCTCAGTCACATTTTCAGGGATTTTGTCAGCTGTTGAAGGGAACTTCCAGAGCCCCACCCCCCTGCAGACAGAGGTTGTCGTGAAAACCTGCAGATTCCTCCACCACAGAATACTCTGTTGAACCTAACACTGTAAATTTGGTCTTGCTCTTACTCAATAAGAAGACAATAGCTCTCATTCCCCACTCACCTCTGTCTTATTCATGGCTACATCCCAGTCTCTAGAATAAGCAACAGTAAGAGTCATACCCCTGCATAATTCCAAACTGCCAAAGGATACATCCTTCCAGAAGATTTTTTGAAGTTGCCTTCTAATATTTAAGATATTTCTCCCAGCATGGGACTGGATTGGGTCCTCAATAAAAACTCACATTACTTTTGTTTGCTTGTTTTCTTTTCTTTTTTTCACTGCATATGTGTTGATCTAACCATTATTTTTTATTTTAGTATATAATGCATAACATCTACAAAGAGGACAAGATTCTAGGAAATAATTTTATTTCCAAGAATTAGGACTTTTTCTTTACAGTTCTGTGTGGAAAATGAGGCAAAGATAGATTGATCTTTTTTTTTTTTTTGAAGACAGAGTCTTACTCTGTCTCCCAGGCTCTCTCTCTGCCCAGCCAGATTCACCATTTTAATTTCAATGTCACTAAACTTCCAGATTCTTAAAATTGTAGTCAACCCGGACTGGGAGTGGTGGCTCATGCCTGTAATCCAAACACTTTGGAGGCCAAGGCAGGCGGATCACCTGAGATCGAGAGTTCAAGACCAGCCTGACCAACATGGTAAAACTCCATCTTTTAAAAAAAAAATGGTGTCTGGGCCGGGCGTGGTGGCTCACGCCTATAATCCCAGCACTTTGGGAGACCGAGGCGGGCGTATCATGAGGTCAAGAGATCGAGACCATCCTGGTCAACAAGGTGAAACCCCGTCTCTACTAAAAATACAAAAATTAGCTGGGCATGGTGGCACGTGCCTGTAATCCCAGCTACTCAGGAGGCTGAGGCAGGAGAGTTGCCTGAACCCAGGAGGCGGAGGTTGCGGTGAGCCGAGATCGCCATTGCACTCCAGTCTGGGTAACAAGAGCAAAACTCCATCTCAAAAAAAAAAAAAACTGTGGTCAACCCATAAGGGTATCTGTGATCGTAAACTCCAGGATAGCCCCCAATGATTTCCCTCTTGGTGTTCATGCATGTCCTCGCCCTTGAGTAATTCCTTCTTTCCACTGAGTGTGGGGGTTGGACTTTGTGACTCACTTTTTTTTTTTTTGATTTGGAGTCTCCTTTTGTTACCCATGCTGGAGTGCAGTGGCACGATCTTGGCTCACTGCAATCTCTGCTTCCTGGGTTCAAGCAATTCTCCTGCCTCAGCCTCCTGAATAACTGGGATTACAGGTGCACCACCACGCCTGGCTAATTTTTATATTTTTAGTAGAGATGGGGTTTTACCATCTTGGTCAGGCTGGTCTCGAACTCCTGATGTCAAGTGATCAGCCCAACTTGGCCTTCCAAAATGCTGGGATTACAGGTGTGAGCCACCATGCCCAGCTATGATTCACTGCTAATGAATAAGATAAGGCAGAAGTTACAATGTGGGATGAAACAGGTAATAAAATGCAAAAAGGCATTTCAATCATTTGCTCTGGGGTAAGCCTTTCACCAAATCGAGGAGCTCTGTGGAAGGACCCACATGGCAAGGAACTGAAGCTTCCTACTCACAGCCAGGTGGGTGAGCTGGGAGTAAGATTCTCTAGTCCCAGACAAGTCTTCAGAGACTGTAACAAGAGCCAATAATTTCATGAAAAACCTCATGAGATACCCTGAATGAGAATCACTCAGCTAAGTCACTCCCAAATTTCTGACCCACAGAAACTGTGTAAGATGAAAAATATTTATTATTTAAGTCACTAGGCTTTGGGGTAATTTGTTATGCAGCAATAGATGAGGAGATAATAGAAAAAAATGTCAATATAGCTAAGATAATGCTACAGTTTCTTCTTCTTCTTCTTTTTTTTTTTTTTTTTTTTTTTGAGACGGAGTTTCGCTCTTGTTACCCAGGCTGGAGTGCAACGGCGCAGTCTCGGCTCACCTCAACCTCTACCTCCTGGGTTCAGGGAATTCTCCTGACTCAGCCTCCTGAGTAACTGGGATTACAGGCACGCGCCACCATGCCCAGCTAATTTTTTGTATTTTTAGTAGACACGGGGTTTCACCATGGTGACCAGGATGGTGTCGATCTCTTGACTTCGTGAACCACCCGCCTCGGGATTACAAAGTGCTGGGATTACAGGCTTGAGCCACCTCGCCTGGCCCCCTTTTTTTTTTTTTTGAAATGGAGTCTTGCTCTGTTACCCAGACTGGAGGGCAGTGGCATGATCTCAGTTCACTGCAACCTCTGCCTCCAGGTTCAAGTGATTCTCCTGCCTCAGGCTTCCCAAGTAGCTAGGACTACAGGCACATGCCACCATGCCCAGCTAGTTTTTTTTTTTTTTTTTTAGATGGAGTTTCGCTGTTGTTACCCAGACTGGAATGCAATGGCACGATCTCGGCTCACCGCAACCTCCGCCTTCTGGGTTCAAGCAATTCTCCTGCCTCAGCCTCCCCGAGTAGCTGGGACTACAGGCGCGCACCACCATGCCCACCTAATTTTTGTATTTTTAGTAGAGACAGGGTTTCACCTTGCTGAGCAGGATGGTCTCGATCTCTTGACCTTGTGATCCACCCACCTTGGCCTCCCAAAGTGCTGGGATTATAGGCGTGAGCCACCAAGCCGGGCCTAGTTTTTGTATTTTTAGTAGAGGCAGGCTTTCCCTGTGTTAGCCAGGCTGGTCTCGAACTCCTGACCTTAGATATTCTGCCCACCGTGGCCTCCCAAGTGCTGGGATTACAGGAATGAGCCACTGTGCCCAGCAGATAACTACAGCTTCTAAATATATTTACCTTCTGTGGATGGGATTAGCTGTTTGCAACACAGAAAATCAATAAATGAGAATCCGAGAGAAGATTTATTCTTTGGAAAGCATGATTTAATCATTTGCGCAATCTGTGTTTTCCCAACCCTCACAGCAGATACTGGACACCAAATTAGCTAATTGATTAATTGGTGGCTACTTACTGAGATGTGCATTGCTTTCCATTTGCCTTATTTAGACAAATTTTTAGTAGATTCACAAAGCTCTTTCTGCAGTGAAAATGTTGTTTGCCTAGTGGACCTGTTTTTTTTGAGGTGGAGTTTCACTCTCGTTTCCCAGGCCGGAGTGCAATGGCACGATCTCAGCTCTCCACAACCTCCACCTCCCAAGTTCAAGCGATTCTCCTGCCTCAGCCTCCTGAGTAACTGGGATTACAGGCATGCGCCACCATGCTGGGCTAATTTTGTATTTTTTTTTTTTTTAGGAGAGACGGAGTTTCTCCATGTTGGTCAGGCTGGTCTTGAACTTACAGCCTCAGGTGATATTCCTGCCTCAGCCTCCCAAAGTGCTGGGATTATAGGCGTGAACCACGTTGCCTGGCCCTAGTGGACTTATTTTAAATGTCTTCTTTGAAGTCTTCCCTGAGCATCCCCTGTCCCCATCCTCATCTTCACATCATCCTTCAGAGTTTGAATCACTTTCTTGGTGCTTTCATGGCACTCTGAGAATACCTTTGCTATGACACTTGTCACTGCATCGGCTGAGAACTTGCTACTTCCCTCATTAGGCTGGAAGATTTTTGAAAGCAAAGGCTGAGATTTATTCATCTTTGGTCTTAGAACAGCCTCTGGTCCATAGTATAAGCTCAACAGATATATCTAACATGAGTGACTAAGAATATATAAATGAAGAAATGAATGAAGAAAAGAATGAATTAATTGACCTTAGAAGAAAGCTAAGTGGCTGGAGAAAAACCAGTTCCCCCTCCGAATTTCTGTTCACCTATGAAATGAAAGGGGCGGACAAGATTGGGTCTAAGATCCCTTTTAACTCAGACCTTCTGTGATCTATGACTGGAGATGGGAATAGAAGCCCATGCCCTCCTATCACCTTCAAAAAGCAATACTAGGAAGAAAATAATAAAGATAAGAGTGGAAATCAGTGAAATAATAAACAGACCAACGATAAAGAAAATCAATGAAAGTAAAGGCTGTTTCCTTGAGAAGATCAATAAAATTGATAAACCTCTAGCTAGATTGATCAACAAAAGAGGAAAGACAAAAATTACCAGTATCAGGAATGAAGGGCGGGGGACATACCATTTCAGATTCCACAGACATGGAAAGGATGAAAAGGATTAAAAAGGAGTGTTATTAACAACTTTATGGAATAAATTTGGCAACTTAGATAAAATGGACAAATTACTTGAAACACACATATTACCAGAACTGGCCCAAGAAGAAATAGAAAATCTGAATAGCCTTCTATGGACTAAAGACTTGAAGCAGTAATTTTTTTTAAACTGGCAAAATTCTATCAAATACTGAAAAGTAAAATAGTCCTAATCATGCATTAATTATTTCAGAAAACAGAGAAAGAAGGAACATTTCCCAATTCATTTTTATGAGTCCAGTATTACCCTGATGCCACAACCAAAAAAAAATATATATAGATTATATATAGAGAGAGATATATATAAAATATATATATCTCTCTATATATATAATCTATCTATCTATCTATCTATCTATCTATCTATCTATCTATATATATATATATTTTTTTTTTTTTTTGAGACGGAGTTTCTCTGTTGTTACCCAGGCTGGAGTACAATGGCACGATCTCGGCTCACTGCAGCCTCCGACTCCTGGGTTCAAGCAATTCTCCTGCCTCAGCCTCCCAAGTATCTGGGACTACAGGCGCGCACCACCATGCCTAGCTAATTTTTGTATTTTTAGTAGAGACAGGGTTTCACCTTGTTGACCAGGATGGTCTCGATCTCTTGACCTCATGATCCACCCGCCTTGGCCTCCCAAAGTGCTGGGATTATAGGCGTGAGCCACCGAGCCTGGCCCACAACCAAAAATATTATAAGGAGGCCAGGCGCAGCGGCTCACTCCTGTAATCCCAGTGCTTTGGGAGGCTGAGGTGGGCGGATCACATGAGGTCAGGAGTTTGAGACCAGCCCGGCCAACATGGTGAAATAACATCTCCACTAAAAAATGCAACAATGAGCCAGGTGTGGTGGTGCACGCCTGCAGTCCCAACTACGTGGGAGGCTGAGGCAGGAGAATTGCTTGAACCTGGGAGGCAGAGGTTGCAGTGAGTTGATATCTCACTATTGCACTCCAGCCCGGGCAACAGAATAAGACTCTGTCTCAAAAAAAAAAAAAAAAAAAATTATAAGAAAGGAAAACTGGGGACTAATGCTCCTCTTGAATATAGACATAAAAACTTTAACAAAATTTCTGCAAATAGGCCTGGCATGGTGGCTCACGCCTGTAATCCCAGCACTTTGGGAGGTCACGGCCAGTGGATTGCCTGAGCTCAGGAGTTTGAGACCAGCCCAGCCAACATAGTGAACCCCTTCTCTGCTAAAAATACAAAAAGTTAGCTGAGCATGGTAGCGGCACTTGTAATCCCAGCTGCTCAGGAGGCTGAGGCTGGAGAATAGTTTGAACCTGGGAGGCGGAGGTTGCAGTGAGCCGAGATTGTGCCATTGCACTCCAGCCTGGGCAACAAGAGCTAAACTCTGTCTCAAAAAAAAAAAAAAAATCTGCAACTAGAACCCAGCAATACACAAACAAATAATATATCAAGTAAACTAGAAATGTGGGACATACCTCTAATAAAGGGAGAAATGTCTTTTTTTTTAACTAAAAAAAAACTTTTTTTTCCTTAAATAGAGATGGGGTTTCACTATGTTGCCCACACTGGTCTCAAACTTCTGGACTCAAGCAATCCTCCCACCTTGGCCTTCCAAATTGCTGGGATTTCAGGTATGAGCCACTGCTCCTGGCCAAAATTATCTTTTTTTTTTTTTTTTGAGACAGAGTCTTGCTCTATCCCCCAGACTGGAGTGCAATGACGCGATCTCGGCTCCCTGCAAGCTCTGCCTCCTGAATTCAAGCAATTCACCTGCCTTAGCCTCTTGAGTAGCTGGGACTACAGGCATGCACCACCACACTTGGCTAATTTTTGTATTTTTAGTAATTTTATTTTTGTATTTTTAGTAAATTTGTACATTTAGTACAAATTTTTGTACTAAATGTTGCTGAGAGAAATTAAAGATCTAAAAGTATAAAGAGATACACCATGTTCATGGATGATATATTAGTCAGGGTTCTCTAGAGAGACAGAACCAATAGAATACCAATGTGGTTTTTTTTGTTGTTTTTTTTTTGAGATGGAGTCTCACTCTGTCGCCGAGGCTGGAGGTCGATGGCAAGATCTCTGCTCACTGCAACCTCCGCCCCCCAGGTTCAAGGGATTCTCCTGTCTCAGCCTTCCAGGTAGCTAGGACTGCAGGCGTGCACCACCACACCTAGCTAATATTTGTATTTTTAGTAGAGATGGGGTTTCACTACGTTGGCCAGGCTGGTCTCAAACTCCTGACTTCGGGCGACCCACCCACCTTGGCCTCCCAAAGTGCTGGGATTACAGGCATAAGCCACCATGCCCAACCCAATGTGGCTTCTTTATAACATTGATGAGGAAAAGAAATCAGTCTGTTATTGTTGGTGTGGAGTTTGCACAATCTCTCCATGTTTTCATGGGTTTTTCCAGGTACTCCAGTTTCCTCCCACATTCCACAGATGTACACATGAGGTTAATCAGCGTGTCTAAATGACCCCATTCTGTGTGAGTGTGGTGTGTGTGCGTGGGCCCTGTGAGGGAATGGAACCTGTCCACGGCTGGTTCCCACCTGATCCTCTGAGCTGCTGGGACAGGATCCAGCCACCTGCAGCCCTGAACTGGAATAAGCAGGTTGGAAAATCAATGAATGATTATAAATTGTTACAAAATAAAAATTCATCCTGTCTATGATAATTATAATAATGCATGACAGTAAATGATGCAGTTCTAGAGCACTAAGCAAGCCTGAAAAATTTGTTATTGTTTGTTTTTTAACGGTGTGGTGGTTGGAGATGCTCCCTAGAATTTCCGCTTTTCACTTATTCCTTGATTTAACCCATCACTGCTCTGGCTGCCATCACTCACTGATTCACCAAATGTTGGGTAAATAATTCTCTTACCTGTTTTTATTAATCGTTTTTATATACTTTTAAATGTTTTATAAGATAACATCTAATTTTTAAGTATCTTTCTATTTTTCATTCTTACGTGCATTATCATCATCATTATTATTTTGAGACTAAGCCTCACGCTGTTGCCCATTCTGGAGTACAGCGGCACAATCTCAGGTCACTGAAACCTCCATCTCCCAGATTCACACAATTCTCCTGCCTCAGCTACTCGAGTAGCTGGGATTACAGGCGTGCACCACCATGCCTGGCTAATTTTGTATTTTTGACAGAGACGGGGTTTCACCATGTTGGCCAGGCTGGTTTCAAACTCTTAACCTCAAGTGATCTGCCCACCTCAACTTCCCAAAGTGCTGGGATTACAGGTGTGACCCACTGCTTCCAGCCCTACAAACATTATTATTATTATTATTATTTTGAGTTGGAGTTTCACTGGTGTTACCCAGACTGGAGTGCAATGGCACAACCTCGGCTCACTGCAACCTCTGCCTTCTGGGTTCAAGCAATTCTCCTGCCTCAGCCTCTCGAGTAGCTGGGACTACAGGCGTGCACCACCATGCCCAGCTAATTTTCGTATTTTTAGTAGAGACGGGGGTTTCACCTTGTTGACCAGGATGGTCTCGATCTCTTGACCTCGTGATCCACCCGCCTCGGCCTCCCAAAGTGCTGGGATTATAGGTGTAAGCCACGGTGCCCGGCCTATTAATTTTATTTTTAGAGACAGGATCTTATTCTGTCGCCCAGGCCGGAGTGCAGTGCCGTGGTGTGTCATTGCTCACTGAAGCCTTTAATTCTTGGCCTTCAGCCATCCTGCTGCCTCAGCTTCCTGAATAGCTAGAACTACAGGTATGCATTACCGTGACCAGCTAAGATGTAATTTTTTTGTAGAGATGGATTCTTGCTCAGGAGGGTCTTGAACTTCTGGCCTCAAGTGATCCTCCCTGGCCTCCCAAAATGCTAGGATTACAGGCATGATCTACTGCTCCCAGCCCTAATCTTTTTTAAATGTATGTATGCGTAGCTTACATGTATTTCAATATTTAATATTAGAAGTGTTGGTCAGGTGCAGTGGCTCACACAGAAACACCCTCACAGACACACCCAAACATAACGCTTTACCAGGTTTCTAGGTACCCTTAATCTAGTCAAGTTGACACCTAAAATTACCCATAAAATAGGAAGACTCGATATTGTTAAAATGTTAATTCTCCTAAAATTGATCTATGCATCCAATGCAATCCCAATCATAATTACCCAGTAATTTTTACAGAAATTGACAAGCTAATTCTAACATTTATGTGGAAACTCAAGAGCCTTGGATAGCCAAAGCTATCTTGACAAAGAAGAGCAAAGTTGGATTCATATCACCTGACTTCAAGACCTACTGTACAGGTACAGTAATCAAGTCAAGTATGGTATTGGCATAAGGGTGGACACATAGATCAATAAAGCAGAACAGAGTCCAGAAATAGATCCACACGTTTTGTCAATTGATTTCTTACAAACGTGCCAGGGTAGTTTAAAGAGGAAAGGATATCTTTTCAACAAATGATATTAGAACAACTATATAGTCATGGGAAAAAAATATACCTTGACCCCTACCTCGTAATACACACAAAAATAAACTAGAAAAGGATCACAGAGCTAAAATGATAAAATTCTAAAACAAAACATAAAAGAATTGTTTTCTGACTTTGGGGTAGGCAGTGGTTTCTTAGGACCCCAAAACATTTGCCATAAAAGAAACAATAAGCCTAACTCTGTTGAAATGTGAATCTTCTGCTCTTCACACTTTTAGAAAATGAAAAGAGGCCAGGCACAGTGGCATGCACCTATGATCCTAGCTACTAGGGAGGTTGACATGGGAGGATTTGCTTGAGCCCAGGGGTTGGAGGCTGCAGTGAGCTATGATTGTACCACTGCACTCCAGTGTGGAGAGCAGAGACCTTGTTTTACAAAAATCAGGGAAGTCAGGCCGGGTACGGTGGCTCATGCCTGTAATCCCAGCACTTTGAGAGGCCGAAGCAGGCAGATCACCTGAGGTCAGGAGTTCAAGACCAGATTGGCCAACATGGTGAAACCCTGTCTCTACTAAAAATACAAAAATTAACAGGATGTGATGGCTCACACTTGTAATCCTAGCCACTTGAGAAACTGAGCCAGGGAGAATTGCTTGAACCCGGGAGGTGGAGGTGGCAGTGAGCTGAGATCTTGCCATTGCACTCCACCCTGGAAGACAGACCAAGACTCTGTCTTAAAAAAAATATTTACAAGGCATATGTCAGACAAAGAATTTGTATTCAGAATATATAAAGAACACTTACAATTCAATAAGAAGAATACAAATAATCCAATTGTTTTGTTTTGTTGAGACAGAATCTCGCACTGTCTCCCAGGCTAGAGTGCAGTTGTGTGATGTAGGCTCATTGCAACCTCCGCTTCCTGGGTTCAAGTGATTCTCCTGTCTCAGCCTCCCAAGTAGCTGGAATTACAGGTGTGCGCCACCACATCCTGTCAATTTTTGTATTTTTTAGTAGAGACGAGATTTCACCATGTTGGCTAGGCTGGTTGAAAATTCTTGCCCTCCAGCAATCCTCACACCTCAGCCTCCCAAAGTGTTGGGATTACAGGTGTGAGCCACTGCACCCACCCAACCCAATTGTTTTTAATGGACAAAGTATTTGAACAGTCATTTCACCAAAGAAGATACAGGAATGACAAATAGGCACATGAAACATCATTATCAAGGAAATGCAAATGAAATCCACAATGAGACTTTACAACACTCCCAGTAGAATGATTAAAATAAAAAAGAGGCCAGACTCAGTGGCTCATGCCTGTAATCCCAGCATTTTGGGAGGCCAAGGCAGGAGGATCACCTGAGTCCAGGAATTCGAGACCAGCCTGGGAAACATAGGGAGACTCCATCTCTACAAAAATTTTAAAAATTAGCCAGGCTTGGTGGTCTATGCCTGTGGTCTCAGCTACTTGGGAGGCTGAGGCAGGAGGATCACTTAAGCCTGGAGGGTTGAGGCTGCCATGAACTGTGGTCACAACACTGCACTCAAGCCTGAGTGATAGAGCAAGAGCCTGCCTCAAACTAACACAGGAACACTAAAGCAAACACCACATGTTCTCACAAGCGGGAGCTGAACAATGAGAACACATGGACACAGGGAGAGGAACAGCACACACTGAGGCCTGTTGGTGGGGTGGGGGGGAGGGAGAGCGTAGGATAAATAGCTAATGGATGCGGGGCTTAATACCTAGGTGATGGGTCGACAGGTGCAGCAAACCACCATGGCATACGTTTACCCATGTAACAAACCTGCACATCCTGCACCTGAATCCTACAACTTAAAATTAAATTAAATTGAAGGCCAGGAGCAGTGGCTCACCCATGTAATTCCAGCACTTTGGGAGGTCAAGGTGGGTGGATCACGAGGTTGGGAGTTTGAAACCAACCTGGCCAACATAGTAAACCCTGTCTATACTAAGAAAAAACAAAAAGTAGCCAGGTGTGATGGTCGCACACCTGTAATCACAGCTACTTAGGAGGCTGAGGCAGGAGAGTCACTTGAACCCAGGAGGAGGAGGTTGCAGTGACCTGAGATCATGCCACTCCACTCCAGCCTGGGTGACAGGGCAAGACTCTGTCTCAAAGAAAAAAAAATTAAATTAACTTTTTGTTCCCCAAAAACGGAGCCTGCTTCCAAAAAAGAAAAGAAAAAAGATGACTAATACCAAGAGTACACAAAGATGTAGAGCAATCGGAGAAAAATTCCTGGTGGGTGCATACAATGTCACAATCACTTTGAAAAATAGTTTGGCAATTTCTTTTTTTCTTTTCTTTTCTTTTCTTTCTTTTTTTTTTTTTTGAGACAGGGTCTCCCTCTGTTGCCGAGGCTAGAGTGCAGTGGCATGATCATGGATCTGTACAGCCTTGACTTCCTGGGCTCAACACCCTCCCACCTCTGCCTCTCAAGTAGCTGGGACCACAGGTGCACACCCTCAAGCCTGTCTAATATTTTTTAATTAAAAAAATCATTAATAGAGACCACATCTCACTACGTTGCCCAGGCTAGTCTCAAACTCCTGAGACAAACAATATACCCACTTCAGCCTCCCAAGTGCTGATATTAGAGGTATGAGCCACTGTACCCGGCCACAATTTCTTATAAAGTTAACATACACTTACCACAAGATCCAACAATTCTGCTAGATATGTACACAAGACAAATAAAAATATGTGTCCCTAAAGACTTCTTTTCTTTTTTTTTAGAGACGGACTTTCGCTCTTGTTACCCAGGCTGGAGTGCAATGGCTCGATCTCGGCTCACTGCAACCTCCGCCTCCTGGGTTCAGGCAATTCTCCTGCCTCAGCCTCCTTGAGTAGCTGGGATTATAGGCACATGCCACCATGCCCAGCTAATTTTTTGTATTTTTAGTAGAGACGGGGTTTTACCATGTTGACCAGGATGATCTCGATCTGTTGACCTCGTGATCCACCCACCTCGGCCTTCCAAAGTGCTGGGATTATAGGCTTGAGCCACCGCACCTGGTCCCCCAAAGACTTTTTTTTTAAGACAGAGTCTTCTTCTGTCACTTAGGCTGGAGTGCAATGGCTCAATCGGCTCACTGCAACCTCTGCCTCCCCTGTTCAAGTGATTCTCCCTGCCTCAGCCTCTTGAGTAGCTGGGATTATAGGCATGCACCATCACGCCCAGCTAAGTTTTGTATTTTTTTAGTAGAGACAGGGTTTTACCATCTTGGTCAGGCTGGTCTCGAACTCCTGATGTCAAGCGATCAGCCCAACTTGGCCTTCCAAAGTGCTGGGATTATAAGCATGAGCCACCGCGCCCAGTCGTATCCATCCGCAAAGACATGTACACAAATGTTGAAGGAAGCTTTCTTCATCACAGTCCCAAATTGAAAACAGTCAAAATATCCACCAACAGGTGAATGGAAAAACAAACTGTGGTATAGCTGCGCAATGCAACCTACTCGATGAGAGAATCAAACTGGCAGAGCATGCTGCTCATGGCTATAATCCCAGCACTCTGGGCGGCCGAGGCAGGTGGATCCCCTGAGGCCGGGGGTTTGAGATCAGCCTGACCAACATGGAGAAACACTGTCTCTACTAAAAATACAAAAATTAGCTGGGTGTGGTGGTGCGTGCCTGTGGTCCCAGCTACTCGGGAGGCTGAGGCAGGAGAATCACTTGAACCCGAAAGGCAAAGGTTGTGGTGAGCTGAGATCATGCCATTGCACTCCAGCCTGGGCAACAAGAGTGAAACTCCATCTCAAAAAAAAAGAAAAGAAAGAAAGAAACTACTGATAGATGCAAAAACTGAGGAAAGCCACACACAAAAGAGCCCGTGTTCTATACGTTCACTTATATGAAAATCTCACATTTTCAAAACTGTTCAATAGGGCGAGAGACTACACAGAAACCAGATCAGTGGTTGCCTGGGGCCAGTAGCTGTGGGGCTGCAATGAAAGGAGGGAACTTTTAGAGAAATGTTCTCTATCTGGGTTGCAGTGCTGTTTACATGGGTTTATATATTTATCCAAACTTATTGAACTGTACACTTTAATCTGATATAGTTCAGCCAGGTGTGGTGGCTCATGTCTGTAATCCCAGTGCTTTGAGAGACCGAGGAGGGAGGATTGCTTGAGGCCAGGAGTTCAAGACTAACCTGGGCAACGTAGCGAGACCCCTTCATACCAGAAAAGAAAATAGCTGGGCATGGTGGCATATATCTGTAGTCTCAAGTACTCAGGAGGCTGAGGCAGGAGGATGGCTTGAGGCAAGGCAGTGAGACTGCAGTGAGCTATAGTCATACCACTGCGTTCCAGCCTGAGTGACAGAATGAGATGCTACCTCCAATGAAATAAAATAAAAACAGTGCATTTTATTTCATATTTCGTTTTATATTTAACTCGATAAAGTTAATCTAAAAAGAAAGGCAGTGTTGCTGTTTCCTACAATGAGGTTTGTAGTTTGAGGCTGTTCTTCGTGTCATCCTTTTATCTCTTCAGCATATTTCTTTTTCATCTTTTCTTTTCTTTTTTTTGAGGAGTCTTGCTCTGTCACCCAGGCTGGAGTGCCATGGTTCTATCTCCACTCACTGTAACCTCCACCTGCTGGGTTCAAGCAGTTCTCCTGCCTCAGCCTCCCAAGTAGCTAGAATTACAGGCATCTGCCACCATGGCCTGATAATTTTTGCATTTTTAGTAGAGACAGGGTTTTGCCATGTTGGCCAGGCTGGTCTTGAACTCCTGACAGGTGATCCATCCACCTCGGCCTCCCAAAGTTCTGGGATTACAGGAGGGAGTCACTGCACCCAGCCCTTCAACATATTTCTAACATCTTTTACTCCACAGCCATGTCCTAGCAGGGGCTCCTTCCTCTGTGAAAGATCTCTTTTCCAGCATGTCCTCCCCAGCCCCCACGTCCTCGGCCAAGACCTTTCTCCATCAGCCTCTACAATCCAGAGCTCCCGTATCCTCTCCCAGTGAGCTCTATGGATAAGTTGTCTGTGCTTCCCAGGGTGGGGGCTCAGGGCCAAAGCTGAGCAGACTTAGCAAATTGTGTTTAGCTGATGCAGTTGGCCCTCAACTAAACACATCATCAGCCTCACCAGCTCTTGCTGGGTCTTGGCAAGGGCGAGAGACTACACGCAGAGTCTCTGGCAACCTTGCCTTCCTACCTTAACACTTCTCATCTTGTGGACCACCAGGGCCAGCTTTTCCCTGGCCTATGCACGAGGTGCCATAAATCTGGCTCAGGCTCCTCAGTCTCTACCCTACCCTGAATACCCTTCTCTTTCCAGATCCTAGTGCGCTCTAACCCAAGTTCTCCCCCTGCTCGTAACGCATCGTTCCATCTAAGGAATTCCAAGTAGAGACACTGAAAACAAAGAAATCCAGGTTGGTGGCAATTCTGGCATAGGCCCCTGATAACCCACTTTGAGAGGGACCCAGCTGAATGCCTGTTAGAATACATCTTAAGAAAGAAAACCCTGGGCTGCCAGAATTTCTCCCCTACCTAGTGAGGGACTCTGCGAGGCTCGATGACGTAATTGCTAACATTATTGATAGGCCTATCCTTGCTGCCACTCAGCCCTTCCCTGGGGATATATGCATGAATACTTTGGGGCGTAGAGAGCAATCCTAGCCAAACAGAGGGAAAGGGGTGCCAGGAAGGCCGGGTGGCTTGGTTAGGGCTCCAGTCCTGCATTTGTTTCTAGAGTCTTCTTTGCACCCCTGTTCCAGGGAAAGACTGAGGCAGGCAATTCAGATGCATAGCAAAGGCCACAGGACTCCTGGCCAGGGATTGTGGCAATCTGGGTAGTAGCATCCTCAGGGAAGCTATAGCTCTTGGCCCTGGCTTCTTGACCTCCCGCTTTTGGACGGCAAAGAGGATGCCACAACCCTGGTCATGGGAATGACTGGACCCCTCCGACTTGGAGACAATGGCTTGGCCAGAGCACGTGGGCGAGCCCAGGAGGCTGGCTCAGGTCTGCCGCTTCCTGGGAGGAAGTGAGGCATTGTTTCTTGGGCTGTGTGGGCCCGCTGGAACTCAGCACAATGCAGGGAGAGGTGGGTGCCAGGTCTAGCCCACCGACAATTGGAAACTTGTTTATTGCTTTAATGACCCCGTGGTGGATCCACCTGGAAACAGAACTGCTAATGAGCAGAGACAGAGCTGGCACAGCCCCAAGGGAAGCCTGTCGGGCCAGCTACCCTGGAGGCGTTATGGGTGTGTGGTCTGAGACTAGGAGAGCTGGGAAGTGGAGACCTGGGTTCTGTCTGGTAAAACCACGGGACAGCTCATGCTTCTCCACTGCTATCCACCTTGTTGTGGGTAGCAAGAAGGTGACGTGGGGGAAGGGGCATGAGGCTGAGGATTCGAGGCATAGTTGGTCTCCCTATTCCAGCCTTTGCTTCCGACTGCTAGTGGCCTCGGACAAGCTGTCTATACTTTCTGGGCCTTAGTGTCCTCATCTTTCAGGAAGGGACGCCAACATCATTCCTGCTGTCTCCCCGCTTCCCCAGGGTGTTGGGAGGGTAAGGTAAGATCAGACACAGTAACTGCTTTGAACTCCTTGGAAGAAAAAAACCCTTTTAGACATCAAGGCTCTGCACTGTTTGCTTCTTTCCCCTGTGGCTGGAGCCTGGGAGCCTGGAGAGGGATGGAGTGTCTGGGACTTGGTTTTCCTAGACTGTGCATCAGACACCTGCCAGGGACTGAAACGAAATTAAAATTTCCCCTTCATCAAGGACATCTGAGAGCCAAGAGTGGGCACCAGGGAGGGAGCAATGATGTGTTGGAGCCAGCCCATGCCTTCTCACAGGAGCTCAGAATGTTGAATCCGCTGGTGGCTTGTAACTGGCTATTGTAGAAGTTTGTATTTCATAAATATCAGCAAACGCTACAAAGGCTTTCTTTCTTTCTTTTTTTTTATTTTTGAGATGGAGTTTTGCTCTTGTTGCCCAGGCTGGAGTGCAGTGATGTGATCTTGATTCACCGTAACCTCTGCCTCCTGGGTTCAAGTGATTCTCCTGCCTCAATCTCCCAAGTAGCTGGGATTACAGGCATGCACCACCACGCCCAGCTAATTTTATATTTTTGGTAGAGACAGGGTTTCTCTGTGTTGGTCAGGTTGGTCTCGAATTCCCGACCTCAGGTGATCTGCCCGCCTCGGCCTCCCACAGTGCTGGGATTACAGGCGTGAGCCACCCACCATGCCTGGCTTCCCTCCCTCCCTCCCTCCCTCCCTTCCTTCCTTCCTTCCTTCCTTCCTTCCTTCCTTCCTTCCTTCCTTCCTTCCTTCCTTCTTTCCTTCCTTCCTCCTTTCCCCCTTCTCTTCCCCCTTCCCCCTCCCTCTTTCTTTCGTTCTTTCTTTCTTTCTCTCTTTCTTTCTTCTTTCTTTCTCTATTTCTTTCTTTGTTTCTTTCTTTCTCTTCTCTCTCTTTCTTCTCTCTGTTTCTCCTCTCTCTCTTTCTTTCTCTTGAGAGCTGGAACAGGGTGTGTAGAAGACTGTGACCCCCATCACACTCCCTACCCAGGTCTCACCAAGCAGTCCCAACCAGGTGTGGCTTATTTGCCCTCTGAACACAGACTCCAGGAGACTGGAGTCCTCAGCAGTTAAGAAAATGGCCTCAGTCCACGTAGTAGTGGGACAGCAATGGCTGTGAGATGGAGGGTTCCGGGATCCAGTCCTAGGAAGCATTGGTCTCTGCTGTATCGTACTGAGTTCTGAAGGTCAGGAAGTCAAACTGAAGCTTCAGCCAGGTACTGAGTGTTTCTCTGCCTTGATTGAAACATAACAGTAAGTAGAAGATCTGGGTTTGGAGGATGAAGGGAATGGGATGAGACCACGAGGTGAACATATCAGGCATCTATGAAGACACTCTCATGGGAGCATAGCTCAGAGATCCCAGAAAGCATTTAAGGAACTGCAGGCTTGCTTGTGTTTTGGGTTTTTGTTTGTTTGTTTTTGGAGACAGAGTTGAGTTCTGTCACCCAGGCTGGAGTGCAGTGCCTTGATCTCAGCTCACTGCAAACTCCACCTCCCAGGTTCAAGCAATTGTCTTGCCTCAGCCTCCTGAGTAGCTGGGATTACAAGCACCCGCCACCACACCCGGCTAATTTTTTGTATTTTTTAGTAGAGACAGGGTTTCACCATGTTGGTCAGGCTAGTCTCAAACTCCTGATCTCGTGATCCGCCCACCTTGGTCTCCCAAAGTGCTGGGATTACAGGTGTGAGCCACTGCGCCCAGCCTTGGGGGTTTGTTTTTAATCCAAAACATTTCTTTACAGGCTGAAAATGGGAAACCATCATAGACTCTGATGGAGGTCTCTGGCACCCAGGCTGGAGTGCAATGGCACAATCTCAGCTCACTGCAGCCTCCTCCTCCCAAGTTCAACTGTTTCTTCCTCCTCTGCCTCCCAAGTGGCTGGCATTACAGGCACCCACCATCATGCCCCGCTAATGTTTGTACTTTTGTAAAGATGGGGTTTCACCATGTTGGCCAGGCTGGTCTCAAACTCCTGACCTCAGGTGATCTGCCTGCCTCGCCTCCCAAAGTACTGAGATTCCAGGCTGAGCCACTGTGCCTGGCCTCTGACTCTTCTTAAAAGAACACTAATCCAGTCCTCGAGGCTCTCCCTCAGGACCTCATTGAAACCTAATCACTCCCCAAAGGCCACATCTCCTAATACCATAACACTGGGGATCGAAGTTTCAACACATGAATTTAGGGGGTGGAGACACAAACTTTCAGTCAATAACAACACCTCAAGCCCTTATGTGCCACCTCATAGGTGTAGGGGCATTGATGAGAGAAAGCAAAGAGCAGCAAAGATCAACTGTCAAAGAGCATCAGACAAAGACAGAAAGAAAGAAAGGGCTCTGGTCTCTGGGTCTTTTTTTTTT
>CM052666.1:18451674-18495806 GCA_028533165.1 Leontopithecus rosalia
TTTTTTTTTTGAGATGGAGTCTAGTTCTGTCACCCAGGCTGGAGTGCAGTGCCTTGATCTCAGCTCACTGCAAACTCCACCTCCCAGGTTCAAGCAATTGTCTTGCCTCAGCCTCCTGAGTAGCTGGGATTACAGGCACCCGCCACCACACCTGGCAAATAGAGAAAGAAAGAAAGAGGGAGGGAGGGGGAAGGGGGAAGAGAAGGGGGAAAGGAGGAAGGAAAGAAGGAAAGAAGGAAGGAAGGAAGGAAGGAAGGAAGGAAGGAAGGAAGGAAGGAAGGAAGGAAGGAAGGAAGGAAGGAAGGGAAGCCAGGTATGGTGGGTGGCTCACTTCAAAGAGCCAGGAACCCTAGAAATCACCCCTGGATGACTGCAGAGTACAGCTGAGAGCATGCAGACCCAGGGAGAGGCAGCAGTCTGCCTGGCGTCACCTGGCACAGCCAGAGCTAGAACCCAGGTATCCTGGCTTCAGGGCCCACAGCTGTCCCTTGACCGATCCCAGGTCACTGGCAGCTTCCTCCTCCTGCTTCACAATGTCAGCCCCCCATCTCCGGGCCCCCCACCTGCCATGCCAGAGACCTTCCTCGGAGTCTATGATGGTTTCCCGTTTTCAGCCTATAAAGAAATGTCTTGGATTAAAAACAAACCCCCAAGTCTGGGAGCTCATGCCTGTAATCCCAGCACTTTGGGAGGCCAAGGTGGGCAGATCATAAGGTCAGGAGTTTGAGACTAGCCTGACCAACATGGTGAAACCCTGTCTCTACTAAAAATACAAAAAATTAGCCAGGTGTGGTGGCGGGTGCCTGTAATCCCAGCTACTCAGGAGGCTGAGGCAAGACAATTGCTTGAACCTGGGAGGTGGAGTTTGCAGTGAGCTGAGATCAAGGCACTACACTCCAGCCTGGGTGACAGAACTAGACCCTGTCTAAAAAAAAAAAAAAGTACCAGAGACCAGAGCCCTTTCTTTCTTTCTGTCTTCCATGATGTGAGGATGCAGCAAGGAGGCACAGCTTCCATCTGCAAGCCAGGAAGTGGGCCTCACCAGAAGCCAAATCTACTGTCTCCTTCATCTTGGACTTGCCTGTGGGGGACTGGCATGTTTGCTGGGGGGCTTCCGGCCAGCGGAGAGCCTCAGCCCCACTCAAATGTTCTCAACTTGGAAGAGGGAGTGCATGGAAGAAAAGACAGATAGACAGTGGGGTCTGGAGGACTGTCAGGCAATGCCAGAACAGCGAGTTTATTTGTGAACACTACAGGTTATATACCTTTCAGTGCTTGAGGAGTGACGTACATTCTATTGTATCTTAAAATAAAATCAAGAACAAGAATCACAAGAAAAGGGGTACAGAAAGTATGGCTCATAATCAAAGGGTGTATAGCAAAGGGACAATAAAGTTTACAAAAGAGGATTATAAATCTAAACATGTGTTTATCTAAAATCAGTCAAGCAAGCAAGTAAGATCATTAACAAGATACAGCTGGAACTTTCCAAATGCCATTCTAAATAGAGACAACCTTTGTCTATTCTTATAGGATCACATGCAAACAATATTAGTGAGTTAGCAGAAGTAACCAAAGTCATAAAGTTATTGTGCAGAGTAGGAACTAGGAGGCACACATTGTCTGATAAAACCACACAATGTGTTGTTAGACCACAAGGCCTGAGCTCAGCCATCCTGTTGCAAATGTCAAAGGTAAAAATAGGTGTTTATAGAATCAGTGTAACCAGACTTCCTCTTTTCCCTGTAGCTCAACAGCCCCCAGGAAAGGAGAAATGTGTACGGGCTCAAGCTCAAGATGGCGAGGGTCCTGTCAAGGGTCCCTTGCAGAAGCGACCACCACACTTGCTCTTCCAGAACTGTGAGGAATAAATGCCTGCTGTTTAAGCCACCTAGCCTATGGTATTATTTTTGACTGGTGTCTTCCCCTCCTAGGAGATTTCTACATGTGGCCTTGCCCATCTTTCACAGTTAAAGGCATTTAGGCATTTTCTCTGTCACTCAGGCAGTCCTGGTCTCAAATCTTGGCCCTTGCCTCTTGCTAACTGTGTAACCTAGGTTGATATGGTTTGTCTGTGTCCCTACTCAACCCGTGAATTGTAGCTCCCATAATTCCTATGTGTCATGGGAGAAACCTGGTGGGAGGTGATTAAATCATGGGGGTGGGATTTACCTCTGCTGTTCTTGTGATAGTGCATGTATCTCTCACAAGATCTGATGGTTTTCTAATCAGGAGTTTCCCTACCCATTCTCTCTCTTGCCTGCCACCATGTAAGACATGCCTTTCTCCTCTTTCATCTGCCACCATGATTATAAGGCTTCTCCAGCCATGTGGAACTGTGAGTCCATTAAACCTCTTTTTCTTTATAAATTACCCATCTCAGGTATTAGCAGCATGACAACAGACTAATACATAGGGCATGTTGACTTCTCTGCTCCTACTGCCTCACCTGAAAAATAAAAGTGGTCAGAGTGCCCACTATCCAGGGTTCCTGGAGGACCAAGTGAGATAATTGGTGTGAATCCTTGGCACAAATCTAGGACACAGCAGGTGTGCAGCCATGTTGGCTGTGGTTAGTCGGTCATTCTGAGGACAGCTCTGCTTTCTAGAGCAAGGTGGCATGGCAGTCCCAAGAAGGACCTGCCACCTAAGAGAGGTGGGAGACCTGGAATCCCCTCACTAGGGAAGGCTGTGTGTCTCCAGGCAGTCCTACCAGGGAATTTCAATCCAGCAAGTGAAAGTCCCAGCCCCCCAGAGGAGACCCCTATTTGTCACAGGGAAATTGCATAACTGATCTGAGGGGGAGAGCCAGGGAACACAGGTTCTGACTCCTCGGACTTGGCAAGTCCCTTAGCTGTGTTCCTTCTTAGTTCTCTTGTTTGTGAAGTTGGGCTCATCTCTGCCCTGCCTCATGGCCCAGGACAAATGAGGTCATGTTGACAAGCAAAATGAAGTCAGTAAAAATGTTTTAAAGGACTCTACAAAAATAAAACGAATTGTTATCACAAATCATAATAGAATGAATCTCCACAGCCCAGGGCAACCCTTGGAGATTTATTTGTGGGTAGAAGAACTTCTTCTCTTTCCCGTTCTTTTCCAGGGAAGTTTTTTCCAGCAGCCCCTCTGCACCTTGGGGACAGAGTGGAGCTGAATGTCCCATGTAACTCACAGTCCTGTCTTCCACTCTCCCACTCATCCCTCCACTGGGAAATCCAAATGTATTTTTAGGGAATCTCATTCCTCCCGCCCCTGTTTCCTTTCCAGGGCATGCCTGGGAACGTTCTTAGGAACTCAAGAATGGAGGCTGCTGTAAGGACGCTCTCTTTGGCCTGGGCTTTGATCCCTGGCCCACTTCCCCAGGAGGTCTGAGATGCCCCATGATAGTGAAGAGGAGATTGAGAAAAATCCATGTGACGTGTCAGGGAGGGGCAGCTGCCAGAGGCCCCCAAGGAGGGAGAATGAGTAAACAGCCCAGCAGCCATTCCCAGTCCCACTGTTCCACTTGGGTGCAGGCAGTTCCGATTCAGAAAGCTGGGGGTGGGGCAGGCGAGTGACACATGCTCCTCTGGGAGTGGGATAAATAATCTGCAGCTACAACAATAAAGATCAATTATGACCTAATCGCTCCGCCCAATTCCAAAGGCCTCATCCTCCCTCTCCCTCCAGGTTGAATTATCTGAAGAGTCATGGACTTTTATTTCGTGTGTTTTGTTCGTTTGCTTGTTTGTTTGCACCTGGTTGATGTACAAGTCCTGAACTTTGGGAGACCCAAAAGAGAAAGAAGACCTGCAAATAATTATGCCTGGGGATGGCCTTCGGGACAGAGGTGTCCGTGCGTGTGGGGTTGGGGGAGAGGATATGGCAGGTTCCCCCTTGGTACATCTGTGTGGGTTGGGTTTGGGTGAGGGCAGAGAACCAGAGCAGAGGAGAGGAGGCAGCTGAAACAGACAAGTGCTTCAGGGACAGGAAGGAGGTGGAGTGAGACCTAAGAGGCCTGATTCCCTGACCGGTAAGACAGGGAACATGGGGATCCCTTGTACACAGTTTTCCACGGTGCTCATGGCACATTTATTACAGGTGTTTTCTTTTAAAATATTTATTTCTTTATTTGAGAAGGAGTTTCACTCTGTCGCCCAGGCTGGAGTGCAGTGGTGCGATCTCGGCTGACTGCAACCTCTGCCCCCCGGATAAAAGCAATTCTTTTGCCTCAGCCTCCAGAATAGCTGGGATTACAGGCAAGTGCCACCACACCCGGCTAAATTTTGTACTTTTAGTAGAGATGGGGTTTAACCATATTGGCCAGGCTGGTCTTGAACTCCTGACCTCGTGGTCCACCTGCCTTGGCCTCCCAAAGTGCTGGGATCACAGGTGTGAGACATCTTACCCTAAATATTTATTTATAAATATTACGGGTGTTGGCAGCATCCTTGAAGAGACTAAAAGAGCTCAGAACAACACTGAACAAGCCAGCAGAGCTGTTGCACTCACTGCTGCGGTCTCTGTAGACACAGTTCATGAAAGCACTGGCCATCGGCTCTCACTGGTGCTGATGGGTCACCAGTGTGGTAGAGTTGTTTCTCTTTTTTTTTTTTTTGAGACAGAGTCTCACTCTGTCACCACGTGCCAGGCTGGAGTGCAATGGCACAATCTCAGCTCACTGCAACCTCCACCTCCTGGGTTCAGGCAATTCTCCTGCCTCAGCCTCCTGAGTAACTGGGATTACAGGTGCACGCCACCATGCCCAGCTAATTTTTGTATTTTTAGTAGAGACGGGGTTTCATCATCTCTACTAAATCTCTTGACCTCATGATCCACCCCGCCTTGGCCTCCCAAAGTGCTGGGATTACAGGCTTGAGCCACCGCGCCCGGCCTAGAGTTGTTTCTCTCTCTCTGACACTGTGTTAGTTCATTCTCACACTGCTATTAAAAGAAAACTTGGCTGGGTGTGGTGGCTCACACCTGTAATCCCAGCACTTTGGGAGGCCAAGGCAGGCAGATTATGAGATCAGGAGTTCAAGACCAGCCTGGCCAATATGGTGAAACCTCATCTTTACTGAAAATCAAAAAAAATTAGCTGGGCATGGTGGTGTGAGCCTATAATCCCAGCTACTCTGGAGGCTGAGGCAGGAAAATCGCTTGAACCAAGAGGCAGAAGTTGTGAGTGGAGATCACGCCATTGCGTTTCAGCCTGGCGACAGAGCAAGACTCCACCTCAAAAAAAAAAAAAAAAAGAGAGAAAACTTGACACTGGGTAATTTATGAAGAAGAGAGGTTTGATTGGCTCACAATTCTGCAGGCTGTACAGGAAGCATCATGGCTTCTGCTTCGGGGGAAGCTTCCAATCATGGAAGACGGCAAAGTGGGAGCAAGGAGCTCCACACGGCCACAGCAGGAGGAAGAAACAGTGGGGAGTTGCTACACACTTTCAAACAACCAGATCTCAAGACACTTTACTGTGGTGATGACAGTACCGGGGGGATGGAATTTAACCATGAGAAACCGCTCCATGATCCAATCACCACCCACCAGGCCCCACCTCCAGCCTTGGGGACTACATTTCAATATGAGATTTGAGCGGGGACACACATCCAAATCATATCAGCCACCATCCTTGGCAAAGTTTGGCCTGTTCGGCAGTGCTCTTGCCTCCACCCGACAGCAGGTGGTACCCGCTGTGTACTGTCTCACACAACTTGCTCATGTCCACCTTCTGTGCAAGAGAAATCGCTGAAATACATGTGTTTCCACAGCAGTGGCAAAGCTCAATTTGACTCGACAATCGAAACCTGTAAAAGAATTCACGGCACACAGGTTAAAAACTCCTGCTCGGTTTGGTTGGGCCCACTACTTTTCCTTAAAGGAGTGTTGTGGTTGCAATTCTTTATCTGGGGATGTCTTCCCTGGTCTTTGTCTTCAGATAGAGGTAAGCAGAAGGTCCCTAATGGGATTTCCACATCTTCTTCACCATGTTTGCCCCTTCATTCCTAAGCAATCCCTTTAGAATCATGGCCTATTAGAGCCTGAAGGAATGGTAGAGGTGATAGAATCCATTTTACAAATGAGGAAACTGAGGCATGGGGCAGGGAAGTGGCCTTCTGTCTTCTAGTTTGGTGCTCTTTTCTTACCCAAAACTGGCTCTCTTGACTCTCATTTGCTTTCTTTTTTCTTTTTTTTTTTTTTGAGATGGAGTTTTTGCTCTCGTTGCCCAGGCCGGAGTGAAATGGCGTGATCTCAGCTCACTGCAACCTCTGCCTCCCATGTTCAAGCAATTCTCCTGCCTCAGCCTCTCAAGTAGCTGGGATCACAGGCATGTGCCACCATGCCTGGCTAATTTTGTATTTTTAGTAGATACATAGTTTCACCATGTTGATCAGGCTGGTCTCGAACTCCTGACCTCAGGTGATCCACCTGCCTAGGCTTCCCAAAGTGCTGCGATTACAGGCATGAGCCACTGCCCCCGACCTCCCATTTACTTTCTAAATTATTTTCCACATTGGTTTTTGCTAGCTGGGTATATCTTTATTAGTGATAGTTTTGCATTTCCCCCAAAATCGCACGTTTTTTTAAGACAATGATGGAGGCTCACCCTGGCAGCCTGCAGGGAAGACAGAACACAAGTTGCCTGTGAGCCTGAGGCCCATCCCCCACCCTAGCGTTGAGGCTGCACTATGTTTTAAAATTACCTGGGTGTATTTATATATTAGCGTTCTTTTCTATTTTAAAAACGCTTTCCCATTGTGCTTGGCTCACCGGGGCAGTGCTGTTCTCCTGGTTGTGCCGATAGGCTTTTCAATCAAAAATGAGAACAAAAAATATCCACATTTCTATTTCTTTATATATCTCTGCTTTTTCTGGAAAATAAATATTTGTTGAATTGAATTGGGAAAATTTTTGAGAAAAATGTTTTTGTACCTTGTGTGTTCTGCTGTTATTGTTGTGAAATAAGTGCTTTCAGTGACAGGCCTTTTGTTCTGGAAAGGGGGTTTTTGCATTGGGGAGCGGAGACATTCTGCATCCAGGGGACTCTGTTAGGCGTTTCAGAGTGAGAGTCAACTCCTGCCAGCCAGCAGTGGCCACTGTCTTCTCCTCTTTCTCTCTTCTTCTCTCTTTCTTCTTCCCTACCTGGTTTCTGCCCCAAATTCACACACTCACATCACCAAAGCCACTGCTGGCCTCCCCCATGAAGTGGGAGGAGAGCAGGACAGACAACATTGCCTCCCCTGACTGCAGTCATGGGTTTGTGAGTCCATAGACAGCAGAAGTCCAGGGAACCCATCTGATGCAGTGTGAGGGGAAGGTGATGCAGCATCCCACCTTGAGATGAGAGAAAGCTGTTCCGGGGTTCCAGTGATTGGCAGCTAAGGTCACAGCCCCAAGGCTGCTTCCAGTGCCCCCAAGTTCACCTCAAGGGTTATTGCACAGCAGAAGTGAGTTTTACGTAGGTTGGGACACTCACACATAGGTAATGTAGAATAAATCTCATCCCTTCCTCAGCCAGCAGGGGCAAGGCCTTGAGAAGGAGGACATCGTGTGGGTACAGGCCAACCCCATCATCACTCACCTCTTTATTCAGCAAACACTCAGTGAGACAGCCACGGACCCTAGGGATGCAACGATGAAGGAGACACAGCTCTTCAACACCTGGCAAGGCAGAGACGCTTCAGTAGTCATTGACAGCCCCAGTGGACAGTAAGTGTGATGGCAGGGAAGGACTCAGGAGGGACACCTGACAGGCAGCTGACCTTTTCTTTTGTTTGAGACGGAGTCTCGCTCTGTTGCCCAGTCTGGAATGTAGTGGTGCGATCTCGGCTCACTGCAATCTCGCCCCACCCCCAAACCGGGTTCAAGCAATTCTCCTGCCTCAACCTCCTGAGTAGCAGAAATTACAGGCATGCACAACTGTGCCTGGCTTATTTTTGTATTTTTAATAGAGACGGATTTCATCATGTTGGTCAGGCTGGTCTTGAACTCCTGACCTCATAATCCGCCCACCTTGGCCTCCCAAAGGCTGGGATTAATTACAGGTGTAAGACACCACACCTGGTCAGCTGCTTTCTTAAAATATGTGTAGGTCTTGGGTGCAGTGGCTCACGCATGTAATCCCAACACTTTTTGGTAGGCTGAGGTAGGCAGATCGCTTAAGCCCAGGAGTTTCAGACCAGCCTGGGCAATATGACGAAACTCTGTATCCACAAAAAATACAAAAATTAGCCAGGGATGGTGGTGCCAACATGTGGTCCCAGCTACTAAGGAGGCTGATGTGGGAGTATTGCTTGAGACTGGGAGGTCAAGGCTGTAGTGAGCTGTGGTCACACCACTGCACTTCAGCCTGGGCAATAGAGCAAGACCATTGTCTTTAAAAAAAAAAAAAAAGAAAGTTGTGTAGGTGTCAGTCATCTGAACAACTGAAGAAGAAGAAGAGAAAAAGAAAAGGCATTCTGGGAGAAGGAACAATGGGTGAGACAGAACAACTAAAAAGAAACTTCACGTCCTGCAGTATGACAAGAAGCGTGGGCCGCAGGGAAGCGCAGGCAGCAAATGAGAGCTGGTGGGCTCATCTACGTGTGTCAAGCGCTGTTCTGTGTGCTGAGACCACTGTGCTGACTGAGAGGGTGCTCCCTGCTCTCATGGTGCCTCCATTCTAGTAGAGGGGAGACAGTAAAAACCAACCAACTAACCTGTCAGAGTCATAAATGCAGTGCAGAAGATGACTGTGGAAAGGCGGGCACTACTTTGGTTTGGCAGCGGGAAGAACCTTTCTAGGGAGAGTTGAGTGATAACAGAGTCAGCCATGGCAGGGCACCGTGGCTCATACATGTAATCCTAGCATTTTGGGAGGCCAAGGTGGGCAGATCACCTGATGTCAGGAGTTCAAGACCAGCCTGGGCAACATGATGAAACCCTGTCTCTACTAAAAATACAACATTAGCCAGGTGTGGTGGCACATGCCTGTAATCCCAGCTAATCCGGAGGCTGAGGCAGGAGAATCGCTTGAACCCAGGAGGCGGAGGTTGTGGTGAGCCGAGATCGCACCATTGCACTCCAGCCTGGACAACAAGAGCAAAACTTCAACTCAAAAAAAACCCCAAAAAACAAAGAAAGAGTCAGCCATGTGAAAATCAGGCACCCCAGGCAGAGGACACAGCTATCAAAAGGTGCCAGGCGATAACAGCTGTTTAAGAATTTTTTTTTTTTTTTGAGATGGAATTTCACTCTTGTTGCCCAGGCTGGAGAGCAATAGCATGATCTGGGCTCACTGCAACCTCCACCTCTGAGGTTCAAGTAGTTCTCCTGCCTCAGCCTCCTGAATAGCTGGGATTACAGGTGTACGATAACATGCCCAGCTAATTTTGTATTTTTAGTAGAGACGGGAGACAGGGTTTCTTCATGTTAGGCTGGTATCAAACTCCTGACCTCAGGTGATCTGCCTGCCATGGCCTCCCAAAGTGCTGGGATTACAGGTGTGAGCTACTGTGCCTGGCTTTTTTTTTTTGAGATGGCGTCTCACTCTGTTGCCAGGCTAGAGTATAGTGGTGCAATCTTGGCTCACTGCAACCTCTGCCTCCTGCATTCAAGCGACTCTGCTGCCTCAACCTCCTGAGTAGCTAGGACTACAAGTGCCCGCCAACCATGCCCAGCTAATTTTTGTATTTTTAGTAGAGATGGGGTTTCACCATGCTGGTCAGGACGGTCTCGATCTCTTGACCTCATGATTCGCCTGCCTCGGCCTCCCGAAGTGCTGGGATTACAGGGGCATATCATCTTAGCCAGATAATTTTTGCATTTTTAGTAGACATGGAGTTTTACCATGTTGGCCAGGCTGGTCTTGAACTCCTGACCTCAGTGATCCACCTGCCTTAGCCTCCCAAAGTTCTGAGATTACAGGCGTGAGCCACCATGCCTGTCCTGTTTAAGGATATTTTTATAGGGGATCTGCTTTAAAAGACCCCTCTCCAACTCCACCTCTCTGGCCCTTTGAAAGAGTTATTGTTGCATTAAAAATTATCCCAAAACTGGGGCGGGTGCAGTGGCTCACGCCTATAATCCCAGCACTTTGGGAGGCCGAAGCGGGTGGATCATGAGGTCAAGAGATCGAGACCATCCTGGTCAACATGGTGAAACCCCGTCTCTACTAAAAATACCAAAAAAAAAAAAAATTAGCTGGGTATGGTGGCACGTTCCTATAATCCCAGCTACTCAGAAGACTGAGGCAGGAGAATTGCCTGAACCCAGGAGGTGGAGGTTGCAGTGAGCTGAGATTGCGCCATTGCACTCCAACCTGGGTAACAAGAGCGAAACTCCATCTCAAAAAAGAAAAAAAAATTATCCCAAAACTTAGTAACATAGGCCAGGTATGGTGGGAACATGGCAAGACCCCTATCTCTACTAAAAGTACAAAAATTATCTGGGTGTGGTGGCTCACACCTGTAGTTCACAGCTACTGAGGAGGCTGGGGCATGAGAATCTCTTGAACCTGGAAGGTGGTGGTTGCGGTGAGCTGAGATTGTGCCACTGCACTGTGGCCTGGGCGACAGAGGGAGATCCTGCCTCAAAAAAAAGAAAAAAGAAAAAAAAGGAAAGAAAACAAACAAACAAAAAAAGGGTACTGCAGATGTGATTAAATTAATAAATCTTAGATTAGCAAGGATGCAAAATGTCATTACAAGAGACTTTTATTTATTTATTTATTTTTAGACAGAGGCTCACTCTGTCACCCAAACTGGAGTGCAATGGTGTGATCTTCGCTCACTTCAACCTCCGCCTCCTGGGTTCAAGCTATTCTCCTGCCTCAGACTCCCTAGTAGCTATGATTACAGGCACGTGCCACCATGACCAGCTAATTTTTCTATTTTTAGTAGAGACTGGTTTTTGCCATGATGGCTGGTCTCCAATTCCTGACCTCAGGTAATCCGCCCGCCTGAGCCTCCCAAAGTGCTGGGATTACAGGTGAGAGCCACTGCACCTGGCCACAAGAAGCCTTATAAGTAAAAGAGGGAGAAAAGAGCATCAAAGAAAGGGATGTGTTGATGTGTGCAGAGGTTGGAGTGATGCGATTTCTGGCTTGGCAGATGGACGACGCCACCAGTCAAGAAATGTGGCAGCGCCTGGAAGCTGGAAAGGCAAGGAAATGGACTTTCCCCTGGACCCACCAAGGAGAATACAGCACTGCCTCTACCTTGATTTTCACCCAGTGAGACACACTTTGGATTTCTGATCTACAGAATTGTAAGATAAATCTAAGATCTTATAAGCCACTAGGCTTGTGGCCATTTGTTATAGCCGCAACAGGAAATTATTATGGGGGAATTGCTGCCATTAAGGTATGTAGGGGTAGAAGCAGATTTGGGTACAGCAAACACTTACATTTTATACACGATAAGTTTATGGAGCCCAGGTGCAGCTGTGCAATAGCTGAGTATCTGAGGCTGGAACTCAGGAGGAAAGTCTGGCTGGCAGAGGATACTCAGGGATATCAGGGTTTTTAGGAGAAATGGAAACCATAAAATGAATGAAGGATGAGATTGAGCAGAAATGGAGGATGGCAGAGGAGCCCTTGAAGGAGAGAAAGAACAATTATCCCGGATTAACTACTTCATCTTCTAACAAAGGCAGTAAAGTGATAGCATAGTGAAGACTTTAGTTTCATTCTGCTGATTTTCTGGGGTCTGCCTTTTATTTTCCAGGCTGCCTGGATCCCCAGAGTTTGTCTGGAAAGCCTCTTGAGATGGGGTTATGTGCTCCTATGATCCCAGGAGGAAGGATGGGGCAAAAGAGACAAGCCCGTGCCTCTGCAGCAGCCATGCCATCATCCTGGGAGTGAGCTCCAGCTGTGGCTCAAGGCACATAGGCCTCCAGAGCACAATCTGGGATCCTCAGCGGACAGAAGGGCAGAGGGACTATCAGGGTGAAGCTGTCTTTTTCACTTACTTGGCGCTCAGCCCAGGGCCTGGATTTATCCTGCAGGAAAGGAACAATGCAGGTCCCTTCATCTGGGGAAAGGCCAACCAGGGCACCTAGCAGAGCTAGGAGGTCCAGGTCCTCCAGTTCCAGGGAGGGAGGAAGCTTCTTTCCAGATATTTTCTTTTCTAGATAGAGGATTGTGGTGACTCATCTCCAAGTTCAACTGTAAAGGCTAAGGGGCTCCTTGAAGTTTCCTTCCCTATGAAAATGTCCATAGTAAGTTTGTCACTTAGGAATGTCTTTCAATGATGGGAAACAGAAAAGTCAACTAGTAGGAGATGAGATAAATTGAGATTTTTTTTTTCTTAATAGCAAGAAGTCTGGATATTGTCAGTAGCTGGCATTGGTTTAGGACACAATAATACTGAGAACGACATCCTGTATTTTTCTTGGCCTTATTCTTAGAGTCACAATATGGATGCCATGGCTCCAGGTATCACATCCCTATTCAAGGGAAGAGATAGGAGGAAGGGATGGTGCCAGATACATCTGTCTCATTTATTAAAAAGCAAGTTTTTCCAAAACCCAAGCAGGTTTCTGCCTATCTGTCACTGACAGGACACTGTCAGATGTTCTCTACAGCTACAGAAGAAAAAAAAAAGATGTTCATTTTTCCAGTCTCTAGAATGTAAGGGAAAGGAGGTTCAGAATGGGTGTGGGGTAAGCCAGTCTATAATTAAATAAATGCTAGTTGACCCAAACTGCTTCCTCTTAAAAGAGACATGTTTTTCCATATGAAGGCATCCCTGGTATAAAGAATCTCTCACCCATGTCAAAGACCCCTCACTCACCACACCTGGGCATCCCCTGGTGATCTATCCAGGCACCTGCTGACATGGGCTATGGTCCATTAGCATCTCTCTCTTTCTCTCTCTCTTTTTTTTTTTTTTTTAGGCAGAGTCTCACTCTGTAGCCCAGGCTAGAGTGCAGTGGCGTGATCTTGGCTCACTGCAACCTCTGCCTCCCAGGTTCAAGCAGTTCTCCTGCCTCAGCCTCCCAAATAGCTGGAACCGCAGGTGCACACTGCCACCCCCAGCTAATTTTTTTGTATTTTAGTAGAGACAGAGTTTTACTGTTTTTGCCCAGGCTGGTCTCGAACTCCTGAGCTCATGCCACCTGCCCACCTCAGCCTCCCAAAGTGCTAGGATTAAAGGCATGAGCCACCACGGTCAGTCTCTCTCTCTCTCCATCTGTCTCTCAGAGGAAATGTCAAACCAGTTATCTGGGATAGTGACTAGCTCTCACTTTTCAACCAGCTGCCTGGACTTGAAGAGCCAGCTGACACCCAGGCCCTGGATATGTGGGGGCCTCCTTCCAGCCAGCTCTCCTCCTCTCCTTCTCCCCTCATTTCTGCTGCTTCTTCCACCTGGTCCCACCTGATCTCCACATTTGTTTACCTTGGGCTGCCTCTCATTGATCCTCTCTCACATGCAGATGGAGTATCTCCGAAGCTGACTAGACAACCAACACCTCCCTCCCTCCCTGCCCACTCTTGTCCTCTGCACCCCTCAGGAGTGGGCTGGCAGGAAGACCCACCTTCCTAACCACAGGGCACTGCCGGGTGCACACCCGGTACCGGGATTCCCTAGAGCAATGCGATGCTGTCAGATGTATTGGGAGGGTCAGGATCTGGGAGAGATCCCGACAGACTCGAAGGCATGACTCACTTGGCGTGTGGTGGGCGTCTGCCCACAAGAACATGAAGACAGGCACCTGCCCATCCTCAAGCACACCTGGGGTCTCCTGCTTGAGTGGGCACGTTTTTGCTTCTTCTGGGTTGCAGAGAGTTCATTGGCATGTCCTTTGAAGGGGACAGCAGCCAGCCTACGAGTGTCCACAGCAGGAGTCCACAGCAGGAGCCTCGCCCAGCAAGTATGTTACATCTTCTGGTGATTATCAGACAGGAGTCACTCCCATTGACCCTGAATCCCAATAGCCTGGAAATGGGGTGGGGTGCTAAACAGGGGTAGGTAGACACAGGAATAATTTCCAAAAGTCTAGGTTAGCTACTCTGCTGTGTTGGTGAAGGCTGGTGAGGGTCCGGACAAAGGGAAAAGGGACCCTTTCCTAAACTGTTGGTAGAAATATACGCTGGCTTAGTGTTTTTGAAGGACAATTTAGCCTTACCTATCTTTTTTTTTTTTTTTTTTGAGTCTCACTCTGTGGTCCAGGTTGCAGTGCAATGGCTCAGTTGTGCAGTAGTACAATCGTGGCTCACTGCAACCTTCACCTCCTGAGCTAAAGTGATCCTCCCACCCCAGCCCCCCAAGTAGCTGGGACTACAGGCATGCATCACCATGGCTGGCTAACTTTTGGTATTTTTTTTGTAGAGACAGGGTCTCGCCATGTTGCCCAGGCTGGTCTTGAACTCCTGAGCTCAAGCAATCCACCTGCCTCAGCCCCCCAAACTGCTGAGACTACAGGTGTGAACCACCGTGCCCAGCCACCTATCAAATTTTATTTTACTTTATTTTATTTTTTGAGACCAAGTCTCACTCCGTTGTCCAGGCTGGAGTGCAATGGTGCAATGACAGCTCACTACAACCTCCGCCTCCCAGCTTCAAGTGATTCTCCTGCCTCAGCCTCCTGAGTAGCTGGGACTACAGGCATGCAACACCACACCCAGCTAATTTTTGTATTTTTAGTAGACACAGGGTCTCACCACGTTGGCCAGGCTGGTCTCCAACTCCTGACCTCAGGTGATCCACCTGCCTCAGCCTCCCAAAGTGCTGGGATTACAGGCATGAAGCACTGTGCCCAGCCACCTATCAAATCTAGGCTGCAGATTTATTTCCATGTATGTATTATCTTAGCAAGCTTTCTCCCAAGGATTTGGGCAAAACAGGGGATTTACATTTTCTACTTCACACACACACACACACACACACACACACACACACACACACACACTTTGAGATGGAGTCTGCACTTGTTGCCCAGGCTGGAGTGCGATGGTGTGATCTTGGTTCACCATAACCTCTGCCTCCCCGGTTCAAGTGATTCTCCTGCCTCAGACTCCCGAGTAGCTGGGATTACAGGCATGTGCCACCATGCCCAGCCAATTTTTGTATTTTTAGTAGAGACGGGGTTTCTCCATGTTGGGCAGGCTGGTCTCGAACTCCCAACCTCAGGCGATCTGCCCACCTTGGCCTCCCAAAGTGCTGGGATTACAGGCATGAGCCACCGTGCTCAATTACATGTGTACATTTTTTATGATGAGCATATATTAACTTTCTAATTATAAAAATAGCAAAAGGGTTACCAATATTTTTCCATACTTTAAATGTGTATCAGTATAGGTAAACATATTTTCATCACCCTGGGGAAAACTCTGGCCTAGGGACTCCTGAATTCTGCTGGTAGAGGTTTTTAACAAATCAGCAGACTCAATGGGGACATGTGGTGCCCAATAAGGGGCTTTGGGGGCCATCAGAGAGGACAGAGCACCCGGCCTCATTTGGCTGGGAGCAAGGGCTGCCTCTGCTCCCCAGAGACTAGATCCTCAGCATCCAGTTTATTAAGGTGAAAAAATAGAAAACAGGAAGAGAAAAAAATATAGCAGACAATAAAAAAAGACGAAGTAAATTAAAAGAAATAAAGATTATTACAAGGATATAAAAGACAGTATGCAGCTAAATGATTAAACTAAAAATAGCCCCCGACTCAGCACGAGGCTCTCTAAGGCCGGTCAACTCTGGAGGTTGCCAAATGCAACCACAGGTTCCCCACAAGCCCCACAGCCTGCACTGCACCCACCGGGAGGAGGGCCAGGAAGGCAGGGTTCACCTTGCTGCTTAGTCCTAGGTAAGGACACGGGCTGTTCCTTTGTGCTTCATGACCAAGCTGGAATCTGGTGGGGCTGTTCAGACAAGCTGAGTGAAGACTTGGGCCCCTCAGAGGGGCGTTGGAACATGGAGACGTGTGTCCTTGCAAGTGAGTTATGACCAGGTATGCTGGCTCTGAGTCCCCTGTGACCCTGGTCCCAGTCTGCTTCCTGACCTCCCAGGCCTGCCTTCTCCTCCCTTCAGAGAGAGAGTGATCTCCAGGCTTTCTTATGGGGGACCTTCTGAGCCCCTAGGCACTCTTAGTCCACTTTTCCTGGGTCTCAATCCTTCTAAGGATCTGCCCACAACTAGGGCAATTGTCAGACGTGCATTCCCTATAGAACAAAAGGACAGAGCAGGTTTCACCTTAGCTCTGAGCAGAGGGTTTAACCAGCCTCTTTCTTCACAGCAACACATTTCCCAAGGTTGGGGTTCTTCAACCTGGCACAGCCTCGTAAGGAAACCTTGGCATGCCCCTGGGTGTGTCTAAGATTCCCTTAGTCTGGCTTTAAAGGGCACCTCTGGCTGGACATGGTGACTCACACCTGTAATCCCAGCACTTTAGGAGACTGAGGTAGGAGGATCACCTGAGGATGGGAGTTCAAGACCAGCCTGACCAACATGGAGAGAAAACCTTTGCCAAACTGGGGAGAACATTGTGTCTTGCTATCCCACTGGCAGCTTCCTCTCTGTGCCCCATCTCGCAATGGCTAGAACAGGACCAAATCCTCACTCTACAGGCATCATGCCTTCTGTGACTTTATGGAAAAGAAGCTCCTATTGTCAGGGGAAATATTAAGTAGTACACGTTGTTGCATCCTCACCAACAAGTGCTCAGTACTCCTGAGCACTTGTGAGGCTGATGAGTACCCGTATGTGGGCCAGGAAAGGCTATCTATTTTTCGAGGTTATTGAGGCCCAGGGTCTGGTCTCCCAGAACAAAGAAATATTTGCCTAAAATTAAATCCCATCACTTGTAGCAGCTTCTTGCTTTGAGGCCAAGGCTTCAAAAGTCCCAGGAGCAATGCTTGGTCAAAGCTTGAGATAAAATGTTGAGGGCTCCCCACCACACAGACATCTCCCTAAGGAAGGAAACATTCCCAAGTACACAGCAATCTGGCTCCCAGGGAGGTCAGGAGACAAATTGCCACTGCCTGCTCCTCCAAACCCCAGGAGTCTTTCCCCAGTCACTAAAAAACAGCACAATAACCATAAAAGCGAGAAGATAAGATGAGATGAAAGAATGTAATATAAAATCATAAAGAACAAAATAGAGATAAGGAACGATCAAGATAAGTAAAACAGAACTAGAGGACTCAAAGATGAAAAGGATAAAAGAGATAAATGAGCTTTTAAAATTATACAAAAAATATCATCAACAATTTATGAGATTAGAAGCTAAGGTTATAAAAACAAAAGTTTACAATGTTCAAATAACCCCAGGCAGTGGAACCTGAGCAGCCAGCAGCCTACAGGAATCTTCCTTGTCTCACACAGAGGCAGGGTTTGAAACCCTCTTTTACCAACACCAGATCCCCACTTCTAGGCAACATCTCACCGCTTAAGCACCTGGGGACTTTAGTTCTGACTTCTGATTTTTGCTGATGTCCGTGAGGTAGTATCCAATTCATCTTCTGCCTGTGCTTCCCAAAGCAAATGTTATTGGGAGCTAGTAAAACAGAGGTCCACAATTCCTAATTCTCAATTCAGAAATCCAAAAAGCCCTGAAAACCAAAACTCTGTTATCTCTTACTTGATGGCATAACCTCATCTAGCCTGAAATTCTTCTTCTTACTATTATTGTTATTATGGTAATTTTACGAGAGACAGGGTTTCACCATGGTGACCAGGCTGGCCTTGAACTCCTGACCTGGTGATCTGCGTGCCTTGGCCTCCCAAAGGGCTAGGATTACAGGTGTGAGCCATCACGCCTGGCCTAGCCTGAAACTTTTTGGCAGTGAAACCTGACCTGAACTGAGGTGAAGCTATATATAGGGTGAATCTTCATTTCCTTGCAGAAATATTCATGGGCTTGATTTTAGGAAATGTCACAGAACTTGCTCTGGGAGTTGTGTAATACAGAGAATATGCATCTTTTGTTTCTAAAATTCTGAAACACATCTGGCCCTAAGGTTTCAGATAAGAGATTGTGGACCTGAATTAAAATACTCCACCAGGTAAAAGAATAGAAAAACAAATAGTAACATAGTCATACCATGGAATACTATACAGCAATGACAATGACTTAGCCACACTACAAGCTACATAGTGTCCAGAGAAAGAAGCCAGACACAAAATCACACATGTTGGAAGGCTCAAGGCCACCTTGTTTTTGTTTTGTTGATTTGTTAAATTCTCCTGCTGTAAAGTTCAAGAACAAGGAACCTAATCAGGTAGGATTTCTTTCATTTAAACTTTCAGTAAATATAGGCCAGTACCCCGATTACCTCTTCCCACTAGAGCCTAAGCTGACTCCTTCGGAGAATGTACTGCTAAGCTCCACGCTGACGGCCCTGTCGGCAATGCAGGGCCAGCCTGTTCCCTCTCCACCTTCCTCCCTCTGCCTTTGTCTCCAGCTCCTCTTTGTTTTGCCCTGGTGGAGTGGCTCACGGGATGGTGGCAATCTTGTCTTTTCATGCTTTTGTCCCCACTCCATCCGGGGTCCTTGTCCACCCTCTTCCCTGGCCATTCACATAGGCGTTTTATCTTTCTTCATACCCTCTCCTCCTTGGCTGATGGGCTGCCCGATCCCCACGCGGCCCAGGCTCTTCCTGTCCTTATGTCTCTACCGTCTGATGCTTGGGATCCGCTGGTTTTCGGCTTTTGTTTGGGCCGCAGGGCGTTCTCTCTGCCTCTGCCTCTCACTCCCACCACCCTCCCTTCCTTCCCCCTCATCTCGATGTCCTTTGTGGGACATTCACTTTTATCTCCCTTTGATTTGCTTTCTCCTCTTTGTAGAGGGAGAATGAAAGGCTCAGCTAATTGTAGCAGTAGGGCAGTGATGCCTGGCTCCCCTTCCCAGCACCTTCCCAACCAGGGCTGAGCAGAAAAGGGAAATGAGGGCAATTCAGACTCCCACCGCCCTGAGCCTGCTCCAGATCTCTCTCCGTGGGCTTTTCTCCCCCAGTTTTTGCAAGGGGAGATTACATAGTACTGGAGCCCCTCAACCCCACCTCCACTCAGTCTCCCTGGACCCATCCCTTGGTCATTTTTGTTTTCATTGTGCCCTGATGTGTGCCAGGCAGCATGCAAGGTGCTGGGTGCAGAGTGGCCAACCAGACAGACGTGCAGTCTCTGACTACATGTCCTAACATGAAATGGGTCGCGGCTATGATAGGGGAATTACAGTGGCCTATTCAATAGAGGGACTGAACTCAGAATAGGGCCAGGGACCAGCTCCCTAAGGAAGTGATGTCTAAGCTGAGAACTGAAGGGGCCTTAGAGGAGTCAGGACAGAGGAGGAAGATGTGTCCCAAGCAGAGCATCCAGTTTAACAGGAGAGAGCATGACATAAAATTCATTATGATCTGAACATGCACTGGTGGGGGCCGGATGATGGGGTCTTGCAAGGAGTTTGGAATTCATCCTAAGGATGCAGGAAGTCATTGAAGTGTTTTCAGTGGGAATGGGACGGATCATATTTGCATTTGGGGTAATATGGGGAATAGACTGAGGGTAGCAAGACTGGAGGGAGGATGAGGACATGGAGGGCTTTCCTGTGGCTGCTGTAACAAATGACCACAGATTGAATGGCTACACATCACACAGATGCATTATCTTACAAGTCTAGAAGTCACAAGTTCAAAGTCAGACTCACTGTGCTAAAGTTAAGGAGTGGGGAGAGCTGGTTCCTTCTGGAGGTTCGAGTGGAAAATTCGCTTCCACGTCTTTTCCAGCTTCCAGGGCAGCCTGCATTTCCGGGGTCATGACACGTACCTCCATCTTCAAAGTGCATGACTCCAGCCTCTGCTTCTGTGGTCACATCTCTTCCCTATCTCTATGTCTGACTCTAGCCTTTTTATGTATGTATGTATGTATGTATGTATGTATGTATGTATATACGTATGTTTTGAATCAGAGTTTCTCTCTTGTTGCTCAGGCTGGAGTGCAATGGCACCATCTCAGCTCACTGCAACCTCCACCTCCCGGGTTCAAGTGATTCTCCTGCCTCAGGCTCCCAAGTAGCTGGGATTATAGTTGTCTGCCACCACGCTTGGCTAGTTTTTTTTTTTTTTTTTTTTTGTATTTTTAGTTGAGATGGCCAGGCTGGTCTCAAACTCCTGACCTCGGGTGATCCACGTGCCTCGGCCTCCCAAAGTGCTGGGATTACAGTTGTGAGCCACCACACCAGGCCAGCCTCTCTTTTATAAGGATCTTTGCCATTACACTGAGCCCCTCTGGGTAAACCAGGATAATTTCCCTATCTCAAGATCCTTATTTTAGCCACATCTGCAGTGCCTTTTCTCATGCAAGGCAAAATATTCATAGGTTCTGGGGATTAGGATGTGGACATCTTTGCCAGGCCGTTGTTCTGGTTACTACACAGGACTGTTGTGGTATTTGAGGCAGAAAATAGTGATTGGTAGCAGTACAGATGGAATCAAGGGCATAGATTAGAAATAACTTTAGAAATTAGACTAATTGGCAACTGATTAGATGTGGGACGTCGGGGAGAGAGACGGGGGTGGATCATGTCTGGCTTTCTGACTCCGGCACTTGACAAGATGGGGATATGGTTTATAAGACAGAGTACACTGGAGAAAAACCAGATGTCGGGAATGGACTACAGGGGGAGATGAGTCTGACTCGTCTCTGAGACAGCTAAAATGAGACGCTTAGAGGGCAGGTGGCTGTGCATCTGGAGTCCAGGAGAAGGAAGGTCTAGGGAGGGTGATATGGGTTAGAGCCAGTAAACCATGGCTAGGGGCTGGCAGCCTGTTTTGCAAATAAAGCATTATTGAAACATAGTTGAGCCCATTCATTCTGTTTCATTTATTTATTTATTTATTTTAGAGATAGGGTCTTGCCCTACCACTGAGGCTGGAGTGCAGTGGTATGATCACGGGCTCACTCTTGGGCTCAAGAGATTCTTTTGCCTCAACCTCTCAAGTAGCTAGGACTACAGATATATACCACCATACTCAGCTAATTTTAACAAAAATTATTATTATTATTTTTTTGAGATAGAGTTTTCCTCTTATTGCTCAAGCTGGAGTGCAATGGTGCAATGTAGGCTCACTGCAACCTCCACTCCCTGGGATCAAGTGATTCTCCTGCCTCAGCTTCCTGAGTAGCTGGGATCATAGGTGCACGCCAGCATACCCCGCTAATTCTTTGTATTTTTAGTTGAAATGGGGTTTCACCGTGTTAGCCAGGCTGGTCTCAAACTCCTGACCTCAGGTGATCTGCCCACCTCAGCCTCCCAAAGTGCTGAGATTACAGGTGTGAGCCACTGTGCCCGGCCTTTTAAAATTTTTTTTTGTATACTCGGGAGGCTGAGGCAGGAGAATTGCCTGAACCCAGGAGGCGGAGGTTGCGGTGAGCCGAGATCGCGCCATTGCACTCCAGCCTGGGTAAGAAGAGCGAAACTCCGTCTCAAAAAAAAAAAAAAAAAAATTTTTTTGTAGAGATGGGGTTTCCCTATGTTGTACAGGCTGGTCCTCAACTCCTAGCCTCAAGCAATCCTCCAACCATATATGTATACATATATGATATATATGATATCCTCCAACCATATATACATATATGTATATATGTATATATCCTGTGCCAAAGGCACAGGAAGGACTTGTAAGTTGGTGCCTTTTTTCAAAAATAAAAAAATAAAGCTCTTCCAAATTCACACTGTAATGAGCCAAAGCTATCTTGTGAGTGAGGACTGATTGATGCTATTGCAGTCTCCAGATGCTTCTTTTTTTCCTCCCTCCAGCATTATGTAAGTGAAAAAGCAAATGATTGCTAGTTTCACATAACTGTACTCATCCCAGCCAAGGGACCCTTACAAAAGCTGAGTTAAACTTCCTCAATTCTGGAATCATATACGACAGGACTCAGTACCCACCAGAAGGTAACTGTTAAAGAAATCAAGCTAAATTCTGCATGGATATGCTTGATCACTCTTTCCTTGAAAAATGTCCTACTCCCTTATTGTGTTCGTTATCTATTGCTGTGTAGCCAATTAATCCAAAACTTGAGAGCCTTAAGACAACAAAGAGTTATTATCTTACAGTTTCTGTGGGTCAAGAATTCCAGAGTGACTTAGCAGGGTGATTCTGGTTCAAAGTCTGTCATGTAATTACAGTCACCTGAAGGCTTGACTGGGGCTGAGGACACCATGGCGCATTCATATGGCTTTTGGCTGGAGGTGTCAGTTCCTTATCATCTGGATGTCTCCAAAGGCTATTTGTGCCATGACACTGCAGCAAATTCCCCCAGCAAGAAAGGGGCAGAATTTGACATGTCTTTAGAGACCTTGTCTCCAAATTCACACTTTGTCACTTCCACTCTATACTTTTTTTTTTTTTTTTTTAGATGGAGTCTTGCTCTGTTGCTCAGGCTGGAGTGCAGTGGCTTGATCTCAGCTCACTGCAACCTCCACCTCCCAGGTTCAAGTAATGCTCATGCCTCAGCCTCTCAGGCAGCTGGAGTTACAGTCATGTGTCACCACGCCCAGCTAATTTTTGTATTTTTAGTGGAGACGGGGTTTCATCATGTTGTCCAGATTGGTCTCGAATTCCTAGCCTCAAGTAATCTGCCTGCCTCAGCCTCCTAAAGTGCTGGGATTACAGGCCTGAGCCGCCGCACCCAGCCCACTTCATTCTATTCATTCGAAGTGAGTCACTAAGTCTAACCCACCCTGAAGAGAAAGAGATTTAGATACTGCCTTTTAAAGGGAGGGGTATCAAAGAATTTGTGCACATTTTTTAAAACTGCCATGCCTGTCTTTGGCAGCAAGACAGCTCCCCTGGTGTCTTCCTGTGTCTCTGGCTTCTCCTTCTCAGGGTCCCTTAGTGGTTCCTTGTATTCTTTCTGCTTCCTGAATGTTGGGTGTCTGGGGCTTCTTCTCTTCTCACTCCACATGTTTGCTCTGGGCTACCCTCCACTCCCGTGTTCCACCTTCGGACAGATGAGTCTCATGATTATGTTATGTTACTTGACAAAGGCGAAGGGATTCTGTAGATCTATTGAAGGTCCCAAATCAGTTGACTTTATGCTAATCAAAAGGAAGATTATCCTGGATGGGCGTGACCTAACTGGGTGAGTCCTTAAAAGGGACAGGGCCTGTATTAGTCCATTTTGCTTTCCTATAAAGGAGAACCTGAGACTGGGTAGTTTATAAAGAAAAGAGGTTTATTCAGCTCACAGTTCTGCAGGCTGTACGAGAATGGCACCGGCAAATGTTAAACTTCTGGTGGGGCCTCAGGAATCTTTTACTCATGGTGGAAGATTGCCATGTGGTGAGAGAGAGCACAAGAGAGAGATGTGGAAGATTGACAACACTTTTTTTTTGAGACGGAGTTTTGCTCTTGTTACCCAGGCTGGAGTGCAATGGCCCGATCTCGGCTCACCGCAACCTCCGTCTCCTGGGTTCAGGCAATTCTCCTGCCTCAGCCTCCCGAGTAGCTGGGATTACAGGCACGCGCCACTGGGCCCAGCTAATTTTTTGTATCTTTAGTAGAGATGGGGTTTCACTATGTTGACCAGGATGGTCTCCATCTGTTGACCTCGTGATCCACCTGCCTCGGCCTCCCAAAGTGCTGGGATTACAGGCTTGAGCCACCGCGCCCGGCCTGACAACACTTTTTTTTTAAGAGACAGGGTTTTGCTCTGTCCCCCAGCCTGGAATGCAGTGGCACAATCACAGCTCATTGCAACCTCCCAGGCTCAAGTAATCCTTGTGGGCTCAAGTGATCCTCCTAACCCCATGCACCACCATCCCTGACTAATTTTTTAAACTTTTAGTAGAGAGGAGATTTCACTGTTTCCCAGGCTGGCCTCAAAATCCTGAGCTCAAGCAATCCTCCCACCTTGGCCTCCCAAAGTGCTGGAATTATAGGCATGAGTCACCCCCAGACTCTTTAACTAGCTCACATGTGAACACATTACCACAGGGCGAGGGGGTGGGGAAAGGAGAAGCAATACATTCATGAGGGATATGTTCCCATGACCAATCACCTCCCACCAGGCCCCACCTCCAACACTGGGGACCATATTTCAGCATGAGATTTGGAGAGGACACACATTCAAACCCTATCAGGGCCCATCTTAAAGTCAGAGATCTGAAGAGAAAGATTCTGAAATGAAAGAGATTCTGCTGCTGGCCTTGAAGAAGTAGGTTGCCATGTTCAAAGGGCCTTTGGAGAGGGCTGCGTGGCAAAGACCAGAGAGTAACTTCTAGTTGTTGAAAGCAGTTCCCTGCTAACAGCGAGCAAGGAAATGGGAACCTCAGTTATGCAACCGCAAGAAAATGAACTCTCCCAACAACCTGAGGGAGCTTGGAAATAAACCTTTCCACAGCTAAGCCTCCAGATGAAGACAAACCCCGCCACCACCTTGATTTCAGCTTGGCAGGACCATCCGCTGAGGACCCAGCTAAAACATGCCAGACTCCTGACCCACAGAAACTGTGAGATCACAAATTGATATTGTTTTAAGGCACTAAACTTGTGGTCTTTTATTACACAACAGTTAAAAACTAACATATTATGTGATGTCATACTAATAACCTTGTTGGGCTGCTGAAATAGATGTGATTGTTTCTCTCATTTTGTTGAGTTTCTCTCTGAGGAGGTACAGCCTCTAATCTCCATTCACTAAACCCACTGGACATTGGCAAACCCTTATTCACATCACCATGTATCAGGAGGGGGAGCTGGGTAAGAAGTTCTCTTTGAGGAAGGATTGTCAACAGAAAAATGGTTAAAATTAACAAATATACGAAAACATGTGGTCTTGAGTTCTTCTTCCAATGAGACTCCTTGGAAGGAAGTAAGATTGAAAAACCAAAACTTGGTGTCACGATTACATTTCCCCAAAATGGACTAAACAATGTTACCCGTTCCATGTGATTACTGGGGCTCAGAAACTGAGATTCCAAAATATGGCCTTTGGACATGCTGAACTGTATTAGCCCCTTCTCATGCTGCAAATAAAGACATACCTGTAATCTGTAAGGGAAAGAGGTTTAATTGACTCACAGTTCTGCAGAGCTGGGGAGGCCTCAGGTAACTCACAATCTTGGTGGAAGGGGAAGCAAATGAATTCTTCTTCACTTGGCAGCAGGAAGGAGAAGTGCAGAGCGAAGGTGGGGAAAAGCCCCTTATAAAACCATCAGATTTTGTGAGAGCTCAGTCACTATTAGGAGAATAGCGTAGAGGAACTGCCCCCATGATTCAATTTCCTCTCACTGGGTTCTTCCCACAACATGTGGATTATGGGAACTACAATTCAAGAGGAGATTTGGGTGGGGACATAGCCAAATCATATTATGAAGGAAGAAGAAATCTCAAGGTCTCTCTGAGCTCCCCCTCACTGACTCAAAGCCAGGATGAAGTTGTTCTCTGAAGTTCCTTTATCTGCCCAAAATCCAGACCCACCAAGGAGAACAGTTGTTTTTTTCTTCCCCTCCCTGTAAGACTGAGACAAGTTAATTTCTGTTCTGGCATCCATCCATTCTCCCTAGTAATCCTTTACTGCCCCTCAGCAGAATTCCTCTTCTCCCCTTCCCATAGCCTGTTTTGCCAGGGTGATATATAAGCTTCTGAACTCCACTGGGAGGTGAGCAATCACCCTGCGGTTCTCCCCACACACACATTAATAATACATATACATGCCTTTTCTCCAGTGAATCTGCCTTTTCTAAGTTGATTTTTCAGCAAAACTTCAGAGGGCGAAGGGGAGAAGTATCCCTTGGCCCCTGCATGATCTTTTAATGAAGTGACTTGAAACTTCCCCTCATTGAGAGGTAAGTCTCTTCCCTTGAAACTGGGTAGACTTGTGACAGAAGTAACATGATGTGACTTCCAAGGAGACAGGTTGCTGCCAGTGCGGAAAAAATAAACTGTTTTTCCCCTGCTCTCACACCACAGTCAATCAACACAGAAAACTGTGACCAAGTGTGTGTGGGTTTTACCCCACACACCAATAAGCAAGCCCTCAATTCCACAGCAGATAGCAGCTGGGTGTCCTCTCAGTCTGCCTGGAGAGGCTGTCAGATCCCTCAGGTTGAGGGTTCAGTTCTAGAAGACTACCCCCAACCTCACATGCCAATCACAAACTCCAGGTTTGTTTGACCTGTGCTTCTGACTGATCAGCTGTAAACTGAGGTTTCCATGACCCCTTCCTTAGGTTTGATTAATTTGCTAGAGCAGCTCATAGAACTTCCAGGGAAATGCTTAAGTTTACTTTTTTATTTTTAGAAACAGAGTCTCACTCTATCCCTTAGGCTGGAGTGCAGTGGCATGATCTCGTCTCAATGTAACCTCCACCTCTCGGGTTCAAGGGATTCTCATCCTCAGCCTCCTGAGTAGCTGGGATTACAGGTATCTGCCACTATGCCTGGCTAATTTTTGCATTTTTAGTAGAGACAGGTTTTGCCATGTTGGCCAGGCTGGTCTTGGACTCCTGACCTCAAGTGATCCACCCTCCTCGGCCTCCCAAAGTGCTGGGATTGCAGGTGTGAGCCACTGGGCCTGGCCACCATGTTGCCTCTTAATGCACATGCTGGAGTTCACTGGCCCAGTACCTGAAATCTTGGGAAGCTTACCTATTGGGAAATTGCCTTTCCCTGGAGCTGGTCGCAACCAATTATTATTTTAGAGAGGCAGTGTGACAACTGCCTGACCATCACCACATGGTTTTCTGATATTCCTGGTGGGTGGGAGCCCTCTCCTGCCTTGCTCATGCCTGGCTGGATACTTACTATAACACACGTACTCCATGAATATGTATAAACGTAATTTGTCAATTTAAACAATAAAGACCTGGTGCGGTGGCTCTACAATCCCACAATGTCTATAATCCCATACCTTCGGAAGGTTGTGGTGGAGGATTGCTTGAGCCCAGGAGTTCAAGACCAGCCTGGGCAGCCTGGCGAAATCCTGTCTCTATACAAACAAATAAAATTGGCCAGGCATAATGGCGTGTGCTTGTAGTCCTAGCTACTTGGAAGGTTGAGGTGGGAGGATTGCTTGAGCCCCGGCCATCAAGGCTGCAGTGAGCTGTGATGGTACTACTGCACTCCAGCCTAGGTGGAGCTTCTCTCAAAAAAAAAAAAATAAATAAAATAATAAATAAAATGTAAAACTTTGGGCCAGCCTGCCCACCACATGGCTTGACTTTTGTTTTTTGTTTTTTTTTTTTTTAGATAGAGTCACATTCTGTTGCCCAGAGTGCAGTGGTATGCTCTCAGCTCACTGCAACCTCCACCTCCTGGGTTGAAGCGATTCTCCCGAATAGCTGGGATTACAGGCATGCGCTACCATAATATTTGCTTGGCTAATTTTTTTTATTTTTAGTGGAGATGGGTCTCACCATGTTGGCCAGGCTGGTCTTGAACTCTTGACTTCAAGTGATCCACGTGCCTTGGCCTCCCAAAGGGCTGGAATTAGAGGTGTGAACCACGGTGCCCTACCATGGCCAGACTCTCGATTGGCCTCCCTTCTACTCCTACCTACTCAAGACTTGACCCCCATCGTGTTTATGAGCAGGCTTATAAAATGTCCTCTTAGTGTGTAAATTGCCTCAATCCCCTTCCTTTGTCTTGAGAGACAGGAGAGTTTGGCTAAAGGTGGGATAATCTTCAATGACTCTTCTGGTACTGAGTCACCTGTGCTTTTTCAGAGCTAACTGATAGACAAGAAGACCACAAGTAGCCAGGCACTGTGGCTCACACCTGTAATCCCAGCAGTTTGGGAGGCGGAGGCAGGTGAATCATGAGGTCAGGAGATCGAGACCATCCTGGCCAACATGGTGAAACCTCATCTATACTAAAAATACAAAAAAAAATGGCTGGGTGTGGTGGCAGGTGCCTGTAGTTCCAGCTACTCAGGTGCCTGAGGCAGGAGAATCGCTTGAACATGGGAGGCAGAGGTTGCAGTTAGCTAAGATCACACCACTGCACTCCACCCTGGCAACAGAGCAAGACTCTGTCTCAAAAAAAAAGAAAAGAAGGAGAAGACCAGAAGTAAGATGATACTAGATACTGGGGACAAAGAGGTATGAAATATGACCAGTGATCTCAAGAAACTTACAAGCCATTTACTGTTTAAAATTTTAAAAAGTCAAACACGGAGGAATTCTCTGCCCAGAAAACTTCAGTGACTCCATGTTGGCTGTAGGTAGAATGAAGGATTATTTCATTTATTATTCAATTCCAAACGTTTTGATAGTAAAAAGAGACACTATAATTACTGTAGACCAGACCCCAGCGGTCCATGCCTGTAATCCCAGCACTTTGGGAGGCTGAGGCAGGAGAATTTCTTGAGGCTAGGAGTTTGAGACCAGTCTGAGCAACATAGCAAGACCCTACAAAAATTTTAAAAATTAGCTGGGCATGGTGGCACATGTCTGCAGTCCTAGCTACTCAGGAGGCTGAGGCAATAGAATCACTTGAGACCAGGAGTTTGCGATTGTAGTGAGCTGTGAACTAGCCACTGCACTCCAGCCTGCACAGCAGAGTGAGACTCTGTCTCTAAAATAATTACAATAATAAAATTACCTAGGGAAAACAGACATAAACTGCACCTATCCTGGGCAAACCAGCACAAGTGGTCCTCGTAGTTATAGGAACATAACTAAGAAAAGCTCTAACACCTTTTATGCCTTTTTTTTTTTTTTTTTTTTGAGATAGGGACTCACTCTTCTTACCTAGGCTGGAGAGCAGTGGTACAATCAGAATTCACTGCAGTCTCAACTTCCTGGGCTCAGGTGATCCTCCTACTTCAGCCTTCCAAGTAGCTGGGACTACAGTGTGCACCACAATACCTAGCTAATTTTTGTATTTGTAGTAGAGACGGGGTCTTGCCATGTTGCCCAGGCTGGTCTTGAACTCCTGGGCTCAAGTGATCCTCCCCCCTCAGCCTCTCAAGTGATAGGATTACAGGCATGAGCCACGGCTCTCAGCTCCTAACACTTCTTATTCATTGCTAAACTTACTTGGCCAAACCACAAAGTTTTTGCACTCAACTCTCCTACTACTTTGCACCTATTCCCATGCAGCTGAAGATGACTGGGAAATACACAGCATGCTGACTGGTCTGCTCTAAATTCACGACCATTTATCTCTCGTGAACCCTGAATGCTGCACAGCAATCATGCCACATTTCCCTGAATCATCCATTCTCCCACGCTCCTGGACAACACTTTTGTGTCTCCTCCTCTCTCCTCAAAACTCCAACACCTCTTCCCTCCTCCTCGATCTGAGCTGAAGACCTTACCCCTTCCACCCATCTGGCTGCCCCTGCACTCCTGCCCTCTGCCTGCTCTCCTGCTATTATCTGCACTCCCTGACGGGAGCCCTCACACTGCTTTGTCCTAGACCCTGTGTCCTCCAAGCCACTCAAGACTTTGTCCCAGCAATTCTTTCCTCTATCGCGTGCTTTATTATTTTTTCCTTCTCATCATTTCCTCAGCACACAAACGTGCTATTATATCTCATCTCCCATTTTTTTTTTTTTTTGAGACAGAGTTTCACTCTTGTTGCCCAGGCTGGAGTGCAATGGGGTAGTCTCGGCTTACTGCAACTTCTGCCTCCTGGGTTCAGGCGATTCTCCTGCTTCAGCCTCCCAAGTAGCTAGGATTGCAGGCATGTACCACCACACCCGGCTAATTTTGTGTTTTTAGTAGAGAAAGGGTTTCTCCATGTTGGTCAGACTGGTCTCGAACTCCAGACCTCAGGTGATCCTCCTGCCTACACCTCCCAAAGTGCTGGGATTACAGGTGTGAGCCACCGCACCTATCCTTATCTCCTATCTTTAAAAAACCCTCTCTTGGCTTTGTTTTCCCTTCAGTTATCACCCAGTTGCCTTCCTCCCTTCACACAAAATTATTTAAAGGAATATTCAGTCTCCAATTTCTCACCTTCCATTCTATCTTTGGCCCATTCCAGTGAGGTTTTTGTATCAGGGCTGGTTTGTGTGACCAATTGAATATGGCAGAAGCGGTATTAGGCTATGTACTGGGCTGTTCTCACATTGCTGTAAAGAAATACCTGGATATAGCCAGGTGGCTCATGCCTGTAATCCCAGAACTTTGGGAGGCCGAGGCAGGTGGATCACTTGAGGTCAGGGGTTCGAGACCATCTTGCCAACATGATGAAACCCTGTCTCTACTAAAAATACAAAAAAGTAACCAGGCATGGAGGCCCGTACCTGTAATCCCAGCTACCCAGGAGGCTGAGCAGGTGAATCACTTGAACCTGGAAGGCGGAGGTTGCGGTGAGCCGAGATGGTGCCATTGTACCCCAGCCTGGGCAACACAGAGAGAAACTCCGTCTCAAAAAAAAAAAAAAAAAAGAAATGCCTGGCTGGGCATGATAGCTCACACCTGTAATCCCAGCACTTCAGGAGGCCGAGGCATGCAGATCACTTGAGGTTAGGAGTTTGAGACCAGCTTGGCCAACATGGTGAAACCCCATCTCTACTAGAAATACAAAAATTAGCCAGGCATGGTGGCTCGTGCCTGTAGGCCCAGCTACTCAGGAGGCTGAGGCAGGAGAACTGCTTGAACCCAGGAAGTGGAGGTTGTAGTGAGCTGAGATCGTGCCACTGCACTCCAGCCTGGGTGATAGAATGAGACTGTATCTCAAAATAAATAAATAAACTAAATCAAATAAAAATGTTAAAAAAAGAAATACTTTAGAGACTGGGTAATTTATGAAGAAAAAATTAATTGGCTCATGGTTCTGCAGTCTATACAGGAAGCATAACAGCTTCTGCTACTGGGGAGGCCTCAAGAAACTTAAATCATGGCCAAAGGCAAAGGGGGAGCAAGCTCGTCTCATGACTGGAGCAGGAGCAAGGAGCCAGGGAGGAGGTACTGCACATTTTTAAATGACCAGATCTCATGACAGCTCACTCACTACCACAGGGACAGTACCAATGGGGACGGTGCTAAACCATTCATGAGAACTCCACCCCATGAGCCAATCACCTCCCTCCAGGCCCCACCTCCAACACTGGGGATTGCATTTCAATATCAGATTTTGGTAGGAACACACATCCAAACTCTACCAGGCTACCACTGATACTCAGTTATAAAAGATTGCAGGACCTGGTGTGGTGGCTCATACCTATAATCCCAACACAGGGAGGCCAGAATGGGTAGATTGCTTAGAGTTTGAAACCAGCCTGGGCAACATGGCAAAACCTTATCTCTACAGAAGTAAAAAAGAAAAAAGAAAAAAAAGTGCTTTTTTAAAAAGATTTCAGCTTTCATCTTGGACAGGTCACCTCTCCCTTCAGAAGCCTTCTCTCTGGTGATGATAAGCTGCCATATCATAGGCAGTCCTCTGATAGGAGAGGGAACTGAAGCCTCTTGCCAACAGCCATTCGAGTAAGCATGGAAGTTCACAGCACATACGTTGACAAGCTTGTGAAGGATCCTGAGCCAGAGCCACTCCAGGTAAGCCACTCCTGTTTTCCTCATGCCTATAATCCCAGCACTTTGGGTGGGTGGATCACTTGAGGTCATGAGTTTGAGACAAGCCTGGGCAGTACAGTGAAACCCCATCTCTACTAAAAATGCAAAACAGCTGGGCATCGTGGTGCACATCTGTAGTCCCAGCTACTCGGGAGGCTGAGGCATGAGAATCGCTTGAACCTGGAGGCAGAGGCTATAGTGAGCCAAGATCACACCACTGCACTCCAGCCTGGGCAACAGAGTGAGACCTTGTCTAAAAAAAAAAAAAGAAAGAAAAAGAAACTATGCAAGAGAATAAAGCTGCTAAGTTGTTAAGTTTTGGGATAATTTGTTATGTAGCAAAAGCTAATATAGACATCATAGCCAAACCCATCCCTGACATGTCACATTGACTCTTCTGCTTTATGCTTTTCTTCTTGGCATTGATTACCACCTAACACACTATAGATTTTATTTATTTATTTTGGTTTTGTTTATCTCCCCAACTAGGATGTAAATTCCCAGAGGGCAAGGATTTGTGTCTGTTTTTTTCACTGCCGTGTCTCCAACACTCAGAACAGAGTCTGGCATACAGGAGGGACTCAACAAATATTGGTCAAATGAATACATAATTGAATGAATGAATCTGATCCCAGCCTTCCGTCTGAAAATTCTTCTATGCAAATTGTTGATCCTAATCATTTACTCACAGTTCTTCAAGATTTTTATTCCATAACCCGTGCAGTCAGTTTGCTGTAGCACAACGTCTGTGCTCCTAAAATCACCCTGTTATGCAGAAAGCATGAGATAAAAACTATAGGGCTGGCTGGGCACGGTGGCTCATGCCTGTAATCCCAGCACTGTGGGAGGCTGAGGTGGACGGTCATCTGAGGTCAGGAGTTTGAGAACAGCCTGGCTAACATGCTGAAACACCATCTCTACTAAGAATACAAAAGTTAGCTGGGTGTGGTGGTGAGCACCTATAGTCCCTACTTGGGAGGCTGAGGCAGGAGACTTGCTTGAACCCGGGAGGCGGAGGTGGCAGTGAGACAAGATAGTGCCACTTCACTCCAGCCTGGGCAACAGAATGAGACTCCACCTCAATTAAAAAATAACGCACCCAAAAAATAAAAGCAATAGGGCTAATGGGAAAAATAGAGTTGGAGGGCTGGGCACGGTGGCTTAAGCCTGTAATCCCAGCACTTTGGGAGGCCAAGGCGGGTGGATCACGAGGTCAAGAGATCAAGACCATCCTGGTCAACATGGTGAAACCCCGTCTCTACTAAAAATACAAAAAATTAGCTGGGCATTGTGGTGCGTGCCTGTAATCCCAGCTACTCAGGAGGCTGAGGCAGGAGAATTGCCTGAACCCAGGAGGCAGAGGTTGCGGTGAGCCAAGATCGTGCCATTGCACTACAGTCTGGGTAATGAGCAAAACTCCATCTCAAAAAAAAAAAAATAGAGTTGGAGGTTATATCATTCAGAAATTTTGTCACTATAACAAGAAAAAAGATAGGAATCTAATAAAATCATAGCACAGTTTATACATTAAATGGTTAAGAAATACATACATGATACAGTAAATATGGCACAGTATCCTGAAACAGACATTAATTTTGTATATGGAAGTGGTTGTTGGAAGGGGTGCCGCTTATGAGTTACTGTGAAGTGGTGGAAAGAGGGTTTCCACACCCTGTAAACTCAGGTGGTAGAAATGTGAGATGTGTCCTGTGTACATTTTGTGTACTTCTGCCCTGTTTGCTTAGGCTGAGTAGAGTTTTCTCTGTTCATCTAGTGTTTCTCAGGGCAAAATCATGCACAAGCAAATGCAAAATCTGTATTACACTCACATTGCTCCCTAATATATGAATCAGGTTGAAACAAATTCATGTTTTCAAAACAGGACTTAGAGCAGAACCGACTGCGTCTTTGTTTATACTATTTCCCAGGGCGATAATAGTCTTCCTTATCCTTCTTGCCTGGCCAATTCCACCTTTACTTCAAGGTCCCTTTTCCACTGTCTCCTTTATTGCCTACATAGACTTTATCTTCTTTGAACATTCATATGCTTTCTTCTCACTTACAAAAATACAAAATACATATTTTATTATTTTTAGGGCAGTTTTAGATTGACAGCAAAATTGCAGAAGGTATAAAGAGTTCCTAGAAGCCCCTGCTTCCACACATCACGGCCTCCCCATTATTAACATCCCACACCAGAGTGGTACATTTGCTACAGTTATGAGCCTGTATCAACACATCATTATTGCCCAAAGTTAACACGAGAGTTCGCCCTTGGTATTGTAGATTCTGTGGGTTTGGACAAGCATAAAGTTACGTGTATCCACATTATGGTGTCATACAGAATTGTTTCACCACCTCAAAGATCCTCTGTGTTCTGCCTATTCATCCATCTCCACAAGTTTTACCTTTACCAGAATGTCATATTGTTGGACACATAGAGTATGTAACTTTTTTTGATTGGCTTTTTGTGTGTGTGTGTGTAATTTTGTTCTTGTTGCCCAGGCTGGAGTGCAATGGTGTGATCTTGGTTCACCGCAACCTCTGCCTCCCAGGTTCAAGCAATTCTCCTGCCTCAGCCTCCCAAGTAGCTGGGATTACAGGTATGGGCCACCACGCCCAGCTAATTTTCTTTCTTTCTTTCTTTCTTTTTTTTTTTTGAGACAAAGCTTTGTTCTTGTTGCCCAAGGCTGGAGTGCAATGGCATGATCTCAGCTCACCACAAACTCCACCTTCCATGTCCAAGCAATTCTCCTCCCTCAGCCTCTCTAGTAGCTGGGATTACAGGCATGCGCCCCCACACCTGGCTAATTTTGTATTTTTAGTAGAGATGGGGTTTCTACACGTTGGTCAAGCTGGTCTCAAACTCTCGACCTCAGGTGATCTGCTCACCTCGCCCTCTCCCAAAGTGCTGGAATTATAGGCATGAGCCACCACGCCCAGCCAGCTTTCTTTTCTTAAGACTTAATAATATGCATTCAAGTTTCCTCCATTTTCAAAAATTCAGTAATATTCATTTAAGTTTTCCTTTTCATGGCTTGATATTTCATATCCTTTTAGTGCTAAATAATTCCATTGTTTGGAGGTACCACAATTTATCGAACCATTCACCTACTGAAGGAGATCTTGGTTGCTTTCAAGTTTCCGCAATTATGAAAAAAGCTGCCATAAATATCCACGTGCAGGGTTTTGTATGGTCGTAGATTTTCAGCTCCTTTGAATTAATACAAAAGAGTGCAATTTCTGGATCATGTGGGAAGAGTATGCTTAATTTTGTAAGAAATCACCAAACTGTCTTCCAAAGGGGCCACACACACATTCCTTTTTTTTTTTAAAGACAGGGTTTCTCCATGTTGGTCAGGCTGGTCTTGAACTTCCCACCTCAGGTGATCCACCCTCCTCAGCCTCCCAAAGTGCTGGGATTACAGGCGTGAACCACTGCTCCTGGCAATATGAGTTTACATTACACCTATGTCTATCTTTCCAACTAGCTCTAAGCTACTTGAGAACAGGAGTGGCTGGGCATGGTGGCTCATGCCTGTAATCCCAGCACTTTGGGAGGTTGAGGTGGGCAGATCACCTGAGGTCGGGAGTTGGAGACCAGACTGACCAACATGGAGAAACTCCATCTCTACTAAAAGTACATAATTAGCTGGGCATGGTGGCACACGCCTGTAATCCCAGCTACTCGGGAGGCTGAGGCAGGAGACTCACTTGAATCCAGGAGGCAGAGGTTGCAGTAAGCCGAGGTCATGCCATTGCACTCCAGACTGGGCAACAAGAGCAAAACTCAGTCTAAAAAAAAAGAACAGGAGTGGCAAACAATTATTGTATCCTTTGCTCATCTTCAGTCCTCATCTTAGGCTTGTCTTGCATACAATGGCTATTGAAAATGATTTTTTAACTTGATTTTACTCCTGAGGCAGGACTAGGTAAGGCCTCTTTCATCAGGTAGCTCACTGCCTGATGGAAGCAGCAGGATGGCTCGTGGAGAAAATTCAGACCAGGAATGGGTACAGAAAACAAAAACCTGAGAGCAAAAATAAACGTGGCAAAGATAAAAGAAACAATGAGTCCAAGAACAGGGCAGTGTTCAATGACCATGTGTTCGTCAGTTTAATCAGGGAATTAATCCTAGAATGCCTGAGTTTTGATCAGAATTTTAAAGAAAAGGACAGTTTTAACTCAAAATTTAAAACTTCTTACCTAGAAGAAGAATAGCCCTAAGTACTGAACACCTAGTACACCAGCACACCCTAAATTAATACCTCCTAACCCTGAAGTTTGGCTAACATTACATTTCTCCCACAAAGGCAGCGGGCAGAGCCACAGCACCAGCAATGAGCCATCTGGGCAGTACGGTCTGGGACTGATGGCAGGGAGTGGGAATCACTTTTGTGCCTCACTGATGGGACATCAATTTGAAAAGCAGAAATGGACTGGGCCCTATCACTGTTCGTTCCAGGCAGTACCATTCAGATGCCAGTCTCCGTGAACCCCCTGTACACCAACTGGATATGAGCCTTTACAGGGGAAATTGACAACACACCTGATTCCAGCTGTGCGTTGGGTGAGGGGAGGATATGTGGTCAGGGATTGGGGTATTAGTCTATTTTCACACTGCTATAAAGAAATGTCCACAAGTGGGTATTTCATAAAGAGAATTAATTGACTTTCGATTCTGCAGGCTGTACAGGAAGCATGGCAGCATCTGCTTCTGGTGAGGCCTCAGGGAGCTTTTATTGATGGCAGAAAATGAGGCTGCAGCAGGCATCTTCACATGGCTGGAAGCAGGCCCCTTCACAGGAAGAAGAGGGAGAGATCCAGGTCTCATGAGAACTCTGACACAAGAACAGGACCAAAAAAGGATGGAGCTAAACCATTCAGGAAGGATCCACCCCCATGGTCCAATCACCTCCCACCAGGCCCCACCTTCAACACTGGGATTACAATTGAATGTAGGATTTGGGTGGGGACACAGATCAGAACCATCTCAAGTGGGGAGGATGGTGCAACAATGCTAGAACTAGCTCTAGAGGTATAAGTAGAGCCTATAACAAAACAAAAACATACCATATACATAAATATGTATATATGTATATGTAAATGTATTTATATGTATATGGTGTGTTGTTGTTTTGTGTATATATATATATACATATATATATACTTTTTTTTGAGGTGGGGTCGCTCCCTGTCACCCAGGCTGGAGTGCAATGGCTTGATCTCGTCTCACTGCAACCTCTGCCTCCTGGGTTCAAGCGATTCTCCTGCTTCAGCCTCCCAACTAGCTGGGATTACAGGCATTTGCTAACACGCCCGGCTAATTTTTTTGAATCTTTAGTAGAGATGGGGTTTCACCATGTTGGCCAGGCTGCTCTTGAACTCCTGACCTCATGATCTGCCCACCTTGGCCTCCCAAAGTGCTGGGATTATAGGCATAAGCCACTGTGCCAGGCCCACAATGTGTTATTAATTCTAAAAATCAGACCTCGAGCTTATGGTTACTTTACATGCGCTTTGCATATTCACAGCACAAGCCGAAATGCCTTCTCTGCCTTCCACAACTCAAAAGGCTCTTTCTTTCTTGGTCACCCTTCCTCATCTCCTGCTGTGATCTGAATGTTTGTGTTCATTACTTTTTTTTCCTTTTTTAGAGATGGGGTCTTGTTCACAGGCAGGATCATTGTACACTGTAGCCTCTAACAATCCTCCCACCTCAGCCTCTCAAGTGGCTGGGATTATAGGTGTATTCCACTGTACCCTGCCACTGTTGAAATCTTAACCCCCAAGTTTATCCTGTTAGGAGGTGGGGCCTTGGGAGGTGATTAGGTCATGAGGGTGGAGCCCTCATAAATGAAATTAGTGTCTTCATGAAAGAAGTCTCAGAGAGGTCCATCACCCCTCTGCTATGTGAGGTTACAACAAAAAGACAGCTGGGTGTGAACCAGGAAGGAGTGTCTCGCCAGACACTGCCAGAAACTTGATCTTGGATTTACAGCCTTCATAATCTTCATAATTGTGAGAAATAAATTGTTGTTTATAAGCCACCTAGTCCATGGTATTTTGTTATAGTAGCCTGAATGGGCTAAGCTTTAACAAGCCCAGAGTCCTTGCGATTCTCCTCACATCCTCTGAGTAAGCACCCACCTCCCCCTCCTAGACCATCTCTGCAGTAATTTAATTTCCACTGTGTTGAACTTCCACAGGAACTTGGAGCCATTGTGCAGCACTGGCTGCCTGGATTTCACAGGATTGTTTTCACTCTGGAAGATGGTGCCCTCCTCTGTGCCCGCACCCTGCAGCATCAGCCAAGGGACCTTCCCATGCATCAGAGGCAGCTGGTGTGGAATGCTTAGGCCATGTCAGAAAACACACACAAACATGCGGAAAGGGCGACAGAGCACACAAAACTCTTGTCATCTGGCCCGTCCAATGGCTGACCTACGTGGATGAGGAGAGCTAAGAGCACAGTTGCTGCTGTTGCTGCTGCTGATTACTGATTTTTTTGTTTGTTTGTTTTTGAGACAGAGTCTTGTACTGTCGCCAGGGCTGGAGTGCAGTGGCATGAACTCAGCTCACTGCAACCCCCGCCTCCCAGGTTCAAGCAATTCTCCTGCCTCAGCCTCCCAAGTAGCTGGGATTACAGGCACCCACCACCATGACCAGCTAATTTTTTGTACTTTTAGTAGAGCTGGGGTTTCACCATGTTGACCAGGCTGGTCTCAAACTCCTGACCTCGTGATTTGTCCACCTTGGCCTCCCAAAGTGCTGGGATTACAGGAACGAGCCACCGCTCCCAGCTGAATTTTTTTTAAGCTTCTGTCCTTGTCCTCTGTTGTTCAGAATGAATTAATAACATGCACAATGGTGGTTTAATCCAAACTTTAAAATTTTTCCTTCTCTGCCCTCCCTTGATGTGGGGAGTGGGGGTGGGAGGAGTCAGGAGGAAACTTCTGAAAAGCAGATTTTCCAGTTTGGCTAGCAAATAGATTACCCGCCCCAACCACTCTCCTCTCCTCCCAAAACATGACTGTGCATACAGCAGAAATTCCCATTGCTATTTATCTTATTGGAGGGAATTGACTGGTTTGATAGAGAAAGACAATCAAATGAACACTCCGAAATGATTCATAAATCTGTTTAGATTGGTTGAATATATAGGAGTCCTGATGATCTTTACCGGCCCTGATACAGTTTAACACATCAGGATTAAAATGACCACGTGAACAATGCTTGGTATAAGTGGGCACCAATAGTGGTGTTTTGTTTTTTGCTAATCTATGGGAGAAAAACATTTCAATTTCTAATTGCAAAAATGTGATTCTATTCATTAGTAACTCCCCCTACACCCTACAAATGAGGAAACAGCACCATTACCTGAACAATAGCAGCAAAATCTTTCAGTCTGAGAAAAGAGTTTGAATTGGGATGATCGTTATGGTCTTGGGTATCTATCCCTGCCTGGGAATTGCATTGAGTTTGGGGCTCACTCTGCTGTTGTCTTGGTTTGTGCCAAGGACATCAAAAGAAAAGAGTAAATGTTACCACCTCTACTTTGGAAGAATAATGAGATTCTGTGTGGACTCTACTGTGAGGCCCTTCAGAGCCCTCAGTCGACCCTGTGCAAGCCTGCTTCAGGCCTAGTAGCCTCTCCTTTCCATCAGTATGGAGTATATCAGTCTTCAAGAGCTGCCATAACAAAATGCCACAGACTGTGTGCCTTCATCAACAGGTATTTAATTGCTTGCAGTTCTGGAGGCCAGGAGTCCCAGACCACGGTCTTGCAGAGTCGGTTCTGGTGAGGGCTCTCTTCCAGGCTTACAGATGACTACCTTCTCACGATAACTGCACATGGCAGGGAGAGAAAGAGTGAGCTCTCTGGTGCCTCTTCTTACAAGGATCCCAATCCTGTCAGGGCTCTACCCTTATGACCGCGTTTAATCTTTTTTTTTTTTTTTTTTGAGGTGGAGTTTCGCTTTAGTTACCCAGGCTGGAGTGCAATGGCGCGATCTCGGCTCGGTGCAACCTCCGCCTCCTGGGTTCAGGTAATTCTCCTGCCTCAGCCTCCTGAGTAGCTGGGATTACAGGCACTCGCCACCATGCTCAGCTAATTTTTTGTATCTTTAGTAGAGACGGGGTTTCACCACTTTGACCAGGATGGTGTCGATCTCTTGACCTCCTGATCCACCGGCCTCGGCCTCCCTAAGTGCTGGGATTACAGGCTTGAGCCACCGCGCCCAGCCGACCTCATTTAATCTTGATTACTTCCTTAGTCCAAACCCAGTCACATTTTACGGTTACAACTACAACATTTGCAATTCAGTCTATAGCATTCTGCCCCTGCCACCATAAAAAATCATGTCTTCATTGCATGTAGAATATGTTTTCTCCATCTCAACAGCCTCAAAAATATTTCCTTTTTTTTCAGACAGAATCTCACTCTGTTTCCAGGCTGGAGTGCAGTGGCACATCTCAGCTCACTGTAACCTCTGCCTCTTGGGTACAAGCAATTATACTGTCTCAGACTCCCTAATAGCTGGAATTAGAGGTGCATACCACCACACCCAGCTAATTTTTGTATTTTTAGTAGAGATGCGGTTTCACCATCTTGAGCAGGATGGTCTCGATCTCTTGACCTCACGATCCACCTACCTTTGCCTCTCAAAGTGCTGGGATTACAGACATGAACCACTGTTCCTACCCTTAAATTTTAAAATTTATTTTTAAATTTTATTATATTTACATCTTCTTGGATACCAATTTTTAAATTTTATTTTAAAAAAATATTTTTGAGATGGAGTCTTGCTCTCTCACCCAGGCTGAAGTGCAATGGTGGGATCTTGGCTCACGGCAACCTTTACCACCCGAGTTCAAGTGATTCTCATGTCTCAGCCTCCCAAGTAGATAGGTTCCCACCACCAAACACAGTTAATTTTTTGTATTTTTAGTAGAGAGAGGGTTTTACCATGTTGGCCAGGCTGATCTTGAATTCCTGACCTGAAGTGATCTGCCCATCTTGGCTTCCCAAAGTGTTGGGTTACTGGTGTGAGCCACTTCACCCAGCTTGAATACCAACTAAAATTTTGTTTTTAAATTTTATTATATTTACATCTTCTTCCATAAAATCTTAATGCATTCCAGCATTAATTCTTTTTTTTTTTTTTTTTAAATTCAGTCTCTGTAGAGACTGTCAAAAATTGCCAGTGCCAACTATATTGCAAGTCATCATGGCAGGGTATTGGGAAAAGTTTTCAATTAGCAATAATCGTGCCTCGGATAAACCTCATTGGCTACAATACTGCCACTGTGCAAAGCTTCCAGCATTAATTCTAAAGTCCAAAGTCCCATCTAAATATCATCTAAATCAGATATGAGTGAGACTTGCAGTACATTCATCCTGAGGCAAAATTCCTCTCCAGCTGTGAACCTGTGAAACCAGACAAGTTATATACTTCCAGATATGATGGTGGACAGACATTCCCATTCCAAAAGGGAGAAACTGGAAAGAAGAAAGGGATCATGATCCCAAGCAAGTCCAAAATCTAGCAAGACAAATTCTATTAAATTTTAATTCTCAAAAATAATGATCTTTGGTTCAATGCTCTGCCTTTCAGACCCACCAGGAAGCCTGTCCCACATTTAGGAACTACTGGAGGAGTAGTCTCACCTTCACAGCTCTGCCCCACAGGGATTTACACCCTCAGGGCTCCACAGTGTGGCCCCACCCACGAGGCTTCAGTCAGAGGCTGTCTGGCCTCTTGAAACTGAGGCAATCACACCATCCTTTGAAACCAAGGAGGCCGCCCTGATGATATCTGAATTGCCTTTGAGGTCATTCTTCACTTTACTTGCAGAATAAGGATCTGAGAAGTCCACAGCCTTCTTTTATTTCATCTTGTTTTCTCTGCTTTATTTAGTTCAAACTGGCAATGTCTTTGCTGGTATAATCATATCTCTATTCCTGGTTTTGCTAAGAAGGTTGATGAAGTTCATGAGTCTTACTCATGACTGCTTTATCAAATAACTGTTCAGCCTTAGTTGTTTCTTTATTTTCCAGAATAAATTTTTTAATTTTTTGTTTCTTTCCTTTTATTGTTTTCAAAATGGATAGACTTTCTCAAATCCTCTATTTCTTGTTTCTTTATGCTTAACAATTCCTTTTTCAACTCATTTCTTTCCTTTCTGATTTTTCTGTAAGCAGTCAGGAGGAACAAAGTTGTTCCTTCAACACTCTGCTTAGAAATCTCCTTAGCTAAATATCCAATTATGTTGCTCATAAGTTCTGCTTTCCACAAAACACTTCACCACTTTTTATTTATTTATTTATTTATTTTTGAGACAGAGTATTGCTCTGTCACTCATGCTGGAGTGCAGAGTGCAGTGTCATCATCTTGGCTCACTGCAACTTTACCTCCTGGGTTCAAGCAATTCTCATGCCTCAGCCTCCCAAGTAGCTGGGACTACAGGCATGTGCCACCACACTCTGCTAATTTTTGTAGTTTTAGTAGAGATGGCTGAGCTTTCACCATGTTGACCAGGTTGGTATCAACTTCTGGCCTCAAGTGATCTGCTCACCTTAACCTCTCAAAGTGCTGGGATTACAGGTGTGAGCCTCCATGCCCAGTCTTCTTCACCACTTTATAACAGGTTGCCTTTCCTCCAGTTTCCAATAACATGATCCTCATTTCTGTCTGACATCTCACCAGAATTACCCTGAACACTCATGTTTGTAGCATGCACCTCAAAAATCTTCCAGCCTCTTCCCATTACCCAGTTCCAAAGCCACTTCTACATGTTTAAATATTTGTTACAGCAGCACCTCATGTCTCAGAATGTACATTAGGCAGAATTCTCCAGAGAAACAGTATAAACGGTGTGTGTGTGTGTGTGTGTGTGTGTGTGTGTGTGTGTGTGTTTCTGATGAGAGAGAGAGAAAGCAAGTGAGAGGGAGAGAGAGAGGTACTAGGGAAATTGGTTCATGTGATTATCGAGGCTAAGAAGTTGCAAGATCTGCACGCAGCAAGCTAGAGACCCAAGAGAGCAATAGTATAGTTCTAGTGCAAGTCTGAAGGCCTGAGTCCCAGACAGCAAGTGGTATAAATTGAGTTCAAAAGCCAACAAGATTGAGACCCACAAGGAGCTGATGTTTCAGTTAGAGCCAAAGGCAGAAGACCAACATCCCAGTTCAAGCAGTCAGACAGACACCATTCCCTTTCACTGAGCGTTTTTGTTCTATTCAGGCTTTTGACTGATTGAATGAGGCTCACCCATATTAGGGAAGAGAATCTGCTTCACAGTCTTCTGATTCATATGTTTAGCTCATCCAGAAATGCTTCCACAAGCACATCCGAATAATGTTTGACCAAATGTCTGGGCACCTCATGTCCCAGTCAAGTTGACACATAAAATGAACTATTAAAGGAATAATTCAAGGGAGGTAATAATAGATTATTTAGACCTTTCCCTCCACAAGCTTTAAGTATATACTAAGTGCAAAGTCCCATTCCCAAGGCTCTTTCAATGTAAATTTAAATCTGTTCTGTCTGATATTATTCCAACTGTGGAACTGGCTGTTACCACAGATAGTGAGTTTTTGTCCACCGAGGTCTTTCTGTAGCTGCCAGCTGGATGGCCTAGTCTAGCTCACAGTTTCTAAGATTCTAGGTAATGGATAGTGATAATGTTATGGTAGTAGTTTAGGAAAGGAAGGGAGGAAGAAGCTATACGAGACCGGTTGTGTGTGTCTTGAGAAACATATGGATTACCAGGCAAGCCTGTTTAAAACGTAGGTGCTGATTCAGGAAACCTGAGATTCTGCATTTCTATCAAGTTCTCAGGTGATGCTGATGCTGCTGGGCCAGAGACAACATTTTGAGTAGCAAGGTATTAGATGAACTTTAAGGTCCCTTCTGATTCTCTAAATTCAGTCCAATTCAGCAAGTGTTCATTGAGAACTCATTGTGTACCATGATGCCATGAAGTAGCCAATAGAGGTATGAAAGTATTTTCTGCCTTCAAAAAGCTAACTTATATTTAGAAAGCTGGACAAATATCAAGCCTGGCCAACACAGTGAAATTTTGTCTCTACTAAAAATACAAAAGTTAGCTGGGCATGCTGGTGGGCACCTGTAATCCCAGCTACTTGGGAGGCTGAGGCAGGAGAATCACTTGAATCCAGGAGGCGAATGTTGCAGTGAGCCAAGATCATGCCACTGCACTCCAGCCCGAATGACAAGAGAGATACTCAAAAAGAAAAACAAAAAAAAAGAAAAGAAAAAGAAAGCTGGACAAACAGCCACAAGTCCCACAGATTACACAATGACTCAACCTTCTGGGTCAACCTGAATATCTAGACTCTTAGGATGGCATTCTGCTTGAATTTTTTTTTTTTTTGAGACAGAGTTTCGCTCTTGTTACCCAGGCTGGAGTGCAATGGCGCGATCTCGGCTCACTGCAACCTCCACCTCCTGGGTTCAGGCAATTCTCCTGCCTCAGCCTCCTGAGTAGCTGGGATTACAGGCACGCGCCACCATGCCCAGCTAATTTTTTGCATTTTTAGTAGAGACGGGTTTTCATCATGTTGACCAAGATGGTCTCGGTCTCTTGACCTCGTGATCCACCCTCCTCGGCCTCCCAAAGTACTGGGATTACAGGCGTGAGCCACCACGCCCAGCCCGAATTTTTTTTTTTTAAGATGGAGTTTCC
>CM052666.1:18495906-18509485 GCA_028533165.1 Leontopithecus rosalia
ACTGAAATTTAGTAGCTTAGCCACCTAAAAAAAATAAGCTGAGTAGAATAATAATACAAAGAAGAAGATCAGCTAGATGATAAACTGTAAGGTTCTATGTAAGCCCACGAGGGCAGTCATAGTGGGCTGTGACACTGAGAAAACTGAGTACCCCAGCCGTGTGCACAAGGGGGCCCTGGGAAAGGACACCTCTAACTCAATGTTCTAGGGTCCGAGCTTCTCTAGAAAGGAACGCAGGGGTGATACGGAGTGGAAAGCCAGGACTGTGGATGAAGGTCATGGACACCCCTGTGGGAGTGGCCATCGGCCTAAGGAAGGGCCGGTGCACCCCAGTGTTTTCCCAAGCTAGGACTAGTTTCCCTGACCTCTTAGGTTCATCTGGCAGTGGAAGAGGTGGGGAGGGAAGTTGGGAGCTAGTCAAGAGACTGGCAAAATCTCAAACAAGGATGGGAGAAAGCAGTGTCTGTGGCGGTGGCATGGGGAACTTGTGGGCACAGTGGAGGAAGAGGTGGAATGACAGGGTGGGACCCTTTATAGCCTTGGCTATTATGTATGTGAAAAGCCAGCAAAACCCTTGCTAAGTAGGGCCTTTTATAGTCAATCACTCAAGCTGTCTTGTGATTTGGGGCGAGGGCAGAATCCACGGCTCTGATGATCTTCTTCACACACCCCAGTTCTCAGCCCCAATTGCCCAGAGCTGGTCTCCACTCCACTAGCTTCCCTCCATGGAGGCCACGAGAAGATAGAGGGCAGCTGGAAGTCCTGATAGAGACCCTCCCCACTTGGTCTGTTCCCAACACACACACACACACACACACACACACACGCACGCACACACACACCCCTAACCAGGCCAGTGACTTGAGCTCAGACTGCCTGGAACTGGTGGGGGTTGGAAAAGGGGAGGGAGGAGGAGGAAAGGAAGAGAAGAATCAAACAGAAACCTTCTCATCTTTCTATCAGCAGCCATGCAAGGAATATTGTTCAGTATGGCACAAAAGCGGCACTGAAAATAGCTGCAGCCAGAGCGGGGCTGCCAAGCACTGCCTGAGATAACGTCTACTTGGAGACACTGGTGTCTTTGTGGGGCTGTCAGTGTCCCTATTGTTCCGAGCCTATTGCCTGGGGAATATTGTTCCCAGCTTTTGTCTCCCCCGGCTCACTTTTGTTTGCCTTTACTTACCATTTCATTCCCGCTCCCTTTGTGCGCTCCCATTCCTTCCTTTGTCTCTCCCTCTAAGCCTGCCTGTGGCTGTGGATTGGTGCCCAGGGACACAATAGGCCCTACCCCCTCCCAACCTACAGCCCCACCCCGAGCCACACACACCCCATAGTTCCATTCTGCTTCTCCTTCTCCCAAGTGGCACCCAAGATGTCCCAAAGGCAAGGAAGCCTTGAGGGAGGGTGGGCTCCAAGCAATCCACTCCCTTCCTGGTAACAGGGCAGAAGGCCATTAGAATATTTGGTTCCCAGAGGAGGTCTGAAATGTCTGATGTGGGTCCCTGCCTCTTTTTCTTTCTTTCTTTCTTTCTTTTTTTTTTTTTAAAACAAATTAGGTTTTTGGTCCAGTCAAAGGAATAAGGACAAGCTCATGCTCCACATCCCCCAAACCCTCTTTCAAGTGCCCGGCATGCACTTCTCTGACCAGGGCACTCCGTTTTCTTCCCCTCCCTGTCAGCCTCAAGGATCAAAGCGACTTCTGTTTATTTGCACATTCAAATCCAGACTGCCTCCAGTAACCCGACCCAGTCAGGCGCCAGGATGGTGCAAGAAAAGCCCCGCCTGCACCCTCTCCATCCAGCAGCCCTTTTGGCTGAACCTGGTAGAAAGGGGATAGGGATCTCCCAGTGTCAGAGTAGGGAGTAGAAGAGGAGTGGGCAGTGAGGAAAATTAGACTGCCAATCCTTTTAGAATGGCCTCTAGGTTCTCTCACCTCAATAATGGGGGGAAACTGAGGCATCAAAAGAGATTTAGAGGCTGGATGCAGTGGCTCACGCCTATAATCCCAGCACTTTTGGAGGCCAAGGCAGGTGAATCACTTGAGGTCAGGAGTTTGAGACCAGCCTGGCCAACATGAGGAAACCCTGTCTCTACTAAAAATACAAAATTAGCCTGGGATGGTAGTGGGTGCTTGTAATCCCAGCTACTAAGGAGGCTGAGGCAGGAGAATTGCTTGAACCCGGGAGACGGAGGTTGCAGTGAGCTGAGATCACGCCACTGCACTCCAGCCTGGGCAACGGAGCAAGACTCCATCTCAAAAAAAGAAAAAGAGATTTAGAAAACACAGCAATCAAAACCCAAACTTGCTTGCCAACCCAGAGCACAGGCAGGTGTCCAATCCCAGTCCTGTAGAGAGATTCTTGTCAGTTCTAGCTAACAGAAGAAAGGCATCAGGTAGTATTTAAGGGGCTGGGTTGACTTAAAGAAAGTGCTTTTTCTTCTACCTCCCCCGTCTTCCTGCCTCAGTACAGATGGGAACAGCGATTGGAGAATCGAGGAAGCTTTTACTTTGGTTGGGGGCAGGCTGGGAGCAGGGATGTAGTCTGAAGCCAGAGAGGAGACTCTACTCTCTCATTGTTCTAGTTCCAAGGACAATGGGAATATTCTCCAGAGACCCATTGTTTGAAAAGCTGGAAATTGGGTAGGGGATTTCCGGAAAGTCTGAATGGAAGCCAGGCTTGGCTGTGAGGAGACCAGAGGAGGAGGAAGGGAAAGAGGAAGGGAAGGAGGCCGTCTCTGGGTTCAGGGAAAAGTACTACTGGGCCCTGAGGACAAATCTGCCCTCCTGATTTCACTGCTATCAATCCCAGGCTGCCCATTTTTGTTCAGATTTTTGCTCTGCCCATCTCCTCTATCTTCCTTCCCTAGCCAAGATCAGCTTAGACTGTTAGTACTCTTCAAGTAGAAAGAGAAGCCAAAAAATTCTGACCCTGCCTTGGAGGCAAGAATTGAGTCTGATCTCCCTCTGCAACTCTAGCCCATAGTGCAGAACCCAGAGCTTAGGCAGAGCTTGGTAAATGTGCAAAGAATGGATTCATGAAAACATTGTAGACTCCTGAGCTCAGAAAGTCACTTTGACTCTCCCAGAACTTCCAGTAAGGTAGGTACGGAAATGAAAGTTTGAGGTGAGAAAAATCTGAAGATCGGATAAGTGGTGTGGAAGGTGGGGCGAAATTAATAGAGAGCAATGACACAGCAATGCAGAACAAGATTTGACCTCTAGAACAAAATCACCTGCCTCGATCCTCTGTTCCCCTCCCACTCTAACTAGTCTGAGCTGTTGTTTTTTTTGAGATGGAGTCTCACTCTGTTGCCCAGGCTGGAGTACAGTGGCTCAATCTCAGCTCACTGCAACCTCCACCGCCCTGCTCCCTGCTTCAAGCAATTCCCCTGCCTCCGACTCCCGAGTAGCTGGGATTACAGGGGTGTGCCACCACATAATGTTCTTGTATTTTTAGTAGAGACAGGGTTTCACCAGGCTGGCCTGACTGGTCTTGATCTCCTGACCTCAGGCAATTCACCCGCCTTGGCCTCCCAAAGTGCTGGCTTTCAAAGACACAGATGTCATCAGTTTTTGGCTCTGTGTAAAACCATTGGCGGCTTCCCTCTGCCTTCAGTTACTTGTGAGGCACTAAGATGGAACTCTTCCAGGACAGGCGATTTTGATCGTTCCAGTATTCACCACAGGTGAATTCACCACAGGGGGCTGGTGCCTGGCCAGCACTGCCAGTGCTGTCAGCTCAATTCCACCAAGTAAATGTGGAATCGAACTAACTGACAAGTGTGTCAATGTTGCCAATTCTACAGTGGTTCCTGGATGGCATTTCAAGTTAGCTACATTTGATCATTTTGATGTTTAGTGTTCATTTTACAGTTATTGATTTGATCTTTGAAACCAGCCAAGAGTCATGAAAATGAAAACATTTACATTTATTTAAAAAATTGGTCCAGCATTTGGGAGATCAAAGTGGGAGGATCACCTGAGGCCAGAAGTTCAAGAGCAGCCTGGGCAACATAACAAGACCTTACCTCTACAAGAAAACTTAAAAATTCGCCAGGCATGGTGGCATGCACCTGTAGTCCCAGCTACACAGGAGGCTCAGGTGGAAGGATTGCTTGAGCCCAGGAATTCAAAGTTGCAGTGAGCCATGATCATGCCACTGCACTCCAGCCTGGGGAAGAGAATAAGACTCCAACTCAAAAACAAAATCACATCATACCTCATCTAAGTAGAATATGGCTGAGAACAAGGACATAAGCTAATGTCGGCTGCAGAGTAATCAAAAGTGGTGGCATAAAGGAAATATTCCATTTATATATGAGATAACAAAGTATCACCCTTGCAGCTAAAGACGGCCAAAGAAACATATGTGGAAGAGGTGGAGCATCTGGAAACTATAAAAGGGGCAAACTCAGGTGGGAGGTGTATCTTTTTGCCCTTCTCACTTTCCTCTTTGTCCTGGAATGTAGTTGTAATCAGCCCGGCATGGTGGCATGTACAAGAGGATCACTGCTTGAACCCAGGAGTTTGAGTCCAGTCTGGGCAACATAGCAAGACCCCATCTCTTAAGAAATAAAAAGAACCTGGTCATGATTGCTGGATCTCCAGCAACCATCTTGTGACCACAAAGGGACACTGAATTTGAAACTTAAGGAAGGCCAAACAGAAACAAAGTGCTTGAGCCCAGATGACTGAGGAGCCCACAGTACAAGCCTCAAATTGCTTCCCTCGGAAGCTTTTATACAGCGTGAAAAAAGCTTTTATTAGATTAAGCCCTTTAATTTGGGCCTTTATTATTAGAAGTCAGGCACAATTCCTCACTAATAAAGTACATGAGTTTTATTGATAAAGAAATACATTTCTATACCATTTCTTTGTTTGCTGAACTAGGAGGAAAAAGAAAAGAAATCGTAAGAGGTATTTCATTGTTTGCTAGAGCACATGAGTAATCCTGTGGGTTTTGAAAGTGAAATCACAAGCTGAGTTTGGAGGCAGGAGTTAGAGACATAGTGACAGTAGAATTGTTCTGTGCAGTGACGCAGGAGGACTCATTCTGAGATGACTGGGAAACAGCATAGAGCCCAAGCAACAGGCAAAAGATTGCTATAGATGTGTGTGTGGACATTGAAATCAGGTGGCAGTTTACAGCCAGAAAGAAGAGAAGAGGGGGAGAAACTCTAAAAGAAGACACAAGTGGCCAGCTGGTGGCTTACGCCTGTAATCCCAGCAATTTGGGATGCTTCAAGGCAGATGGATTGCTTGAGATCAGGAGTTCAAGAGCAACCTGGCAAACATGGCAAAACCCCATCTCTACTAAAAATACAAAAACTAGCCAGGCTTGGTGGTGGGCGCCTCTTACCCCAGCTACTTAGGAGGCTGAGGCAGGAGAATCGCTTGAACGTGGGAGGAGGTTGCAGTGAGCCAAGATCCCACCACTGCACTCCAGCCTGAGTGACAGAGCAAGACTCTGGTCTCAAAAAAAAAAAAAACAAAAAAAAAAAAACGAAGACACAGAATTGAAAAAACACAGACGTTTATCAGTGTTAATAACACTTAAATAGAAATAGGTGTATAAGCTTCACTGGGGCCGGAGGGGCATGAGGTTTTTTTTTTTTTTTTTTTTTGAGACGGAGTTTTGCTCTTGTTACCCAGGCTGGAGTGCAATGGCGCGATCTCGGCTCACCGCAACCTCCGCCTCCAGGGTTCAGGCAATTCTCCTGCCTCAGCCACCTGGGTAGCTGGGATTACAGGCATGCGCCACCGTGCCCAGCTAATTTCTTTTTTTGTGTGTTTTTAGTAGAGACGGGGTTTCACCATGTTGACCCCAGGATGGTCTCGATCTCTTGACCTCGTGATTCACCCACCTCGGCCTCCCAAAGTGCTGGGATTGCAGGCCTGAGCCACCACACCTGGCCAGGGCATAAGATTTTTGCAACACTACACAGAAGCGGATGATTGAAACTAATGAGTGCATGCCATCAAAGCAAGTCCACTCCATTTAGTAATGCAGGAACCAAGTTCTGGGTCAAGACAGCAGGTGGAGCAGAAGTTGAAACCTCCTCCTTCTCCAAACATATAAAATGAGAGAGGAAATAGGTTCAAAAACTCATAGCCACACTTGAAAACAAGAAAGAGAAATTTTAAAAGCTACCAAAGAGGGAAGATAGATTATTTACCAAGAAACAAGAATTAGATTGGGCTGGGTGAAATGGCTCAGGCCTGTAATCCCAGCATTTTGGGAGGCTGAGGAGGGAGGATCACTTGAGCCCAGGAGTTCTGGGCAACATGGCAAGACCCTGTCTCTAACAAAACAAAATTTAAAAAAAAAATTTTTTTTGAGACCGATTTTCACTCTTGTTATCCTGGCTGGAGTGCAATGGTACGATCTCAGCTCACTGCAACCTCTGCCTCCCAGATTGAAGCATTTCTCTTGTCTCGGTCTCCCAAGTAGCTGGAATTACAGGCACCCACCCCACCATGCCTAGCTAGATCTTTTATTTTTAGTAGAGACAGGGTTTCATCATGTTGCCCAGTCTCAAAGTCTCAAGTGATCCATCTACCTCAGCCTCCCAAAGTGCTGGCATTATAGGTGTGAGCCACCACATCCAGCTTACAAAAATTTTAAAAATTAGCCAGGTGTGATGGTGTGCACCTGTAGTCCCAGGTACTTGGGAGGCTGAGGTAGGAGGATCATCTGAATTCAGAAGATTGAGGCTTGCAGTGAGCTGTGATTGCACCACTGCACTCCAGCCTGGGCAACAAGTGAGACCCTGTCTCAAAAAAAGAAAATTAGGTTGATTCTGGGCTTTCTCATATGTAAGCAGATGTCAAAAGACAATGGAATAACATCTTTAAAATGCTGAAATAAAATAATGTTAAATGTAAAATTCTATGCCCAGTAAGACACACAAACTCTGAAATTTTACTAATCACAGACTCTCACTGAAAGAACTGTTTGAACAAAAAGAAAAGTGAATTCTGAAGAAGAAAAAGTGGAAATCAAAATGCAACACACATATCTGAAATTTTTTTTAAAGACAGTGTCTTGCTCTTGTCGCCCACACTGGAGTGCAGTGGTGTGATTATAACTCGTTGCAGTCTCCAGTTCTTGGACTCAAGTGATCCTCTCACCTTAGCCTCCCAAGTAACTGGGATTACAGGTGTGCATCACCATACCTGGCTAATTATTTTATTTGTTGTAGAGACAGCATCTTGCTATGTTGCCTAGGCTGGTCTTGAATTCCTGGGCAGAAACAGTCCTCCTGCCTCAGCCTCCCAAAGTGCTGTGATTACAAGTGTGAGCCATCACACCTGGCCGTATCTTTAATTTTAAAAAAGAAAAACGTGGGTAGGTGGTATCACAGTAACAAACAGCGTCCCCACACCCCAGGGGCTTACATGCACACTGGTGTATTTCCTGCTCTGGCCAACCCAGCTGCAGGTGGGACAGGGCTCTGCTCCACATGTCTTCTTTATTCTGGGGTTTAAGTGGAAGAAAAAGCTTCTACTACAAAGATGCTGTTTTCACAGCAGAGGAAAATGACAAGTGGCAGAACCAAAGCGTCAGCTAGGAAGTAGCTCAGAGCCTGTCACATACAAAACACGTCAGATGGTCATATCCACCATAGATGGGAGTGTCCTGCAAGACATGTGGCAATGAGAGGGCCGCATAAGATTCTCTCAGGAAAGGGTGTAAATAATTTGAAAACGGTAATACAACAGGCAGACAGACTGGGACAATGCGACTCCTAACAGCTGTTGATTCTGGGGTGGAAAAATATAGGTAATTATGTTCTGTATTTCCAAAGTTCTGGAAACAAACAAACAAAAAAAAAACATGGGAGAAAATTTAGATCCACTAGCACATAATTTTATCTTGCTTTTTAAAGTTTAATGTTAACTGTGTGAGCATTTGGTCGTATCACTAAGAGTCTTTCCCATTTTCTTATTATAAGAAGCAGAGAGCTAATATGGTTTATAAAGACCAAAATGGATGAGATAAAACAACTTTGGGGCTTAACAGGATAACATTATGCACATTTACAAGGAATTTGGATATCTGATATTTTATTGTATGTGATTATGACTCTGAGTGCCATATACCTTTAAATAATTAAATAGAAAATTTCATTTTTAAAAATGAAAAGGTGCCAACTAATATTGAGCACATAAAAATAATGGACAGTGAGAGAATCGTGAAGAAATGGTTCTTACCAATAACTCAGGTATTTTTAGTTGTCAGAAAAAAATCGTGAAAGGCTGTGAAATGGATCAAAGAATGACTAAATGTCTTCAGTGAAAAACAAGCTTTTTTTTCAGCACACCCTTCCAGGTTATCTGATTCTATGGGACTTGCACCTTTCATTGTCTCTAAGCTATTTCACAATACTAGGAGTTGTAAAGAACTAATAGCAATGCAAATAATTTGGCTTTATTGAAATTTTGGCTTTATTCATTTTATTTACATGAAAATGAATCTTGTCTAGTGGAGGGTCAATTGATTTTTCCCTCTTCCCATCCCCACAAAAAGCCAGTTTTGCATCTATTTGTAAATTCATTTTTTGTCCTACTTATATGTATGATCTTTGAATTCTCTTTTGAACTGGTTGAAACATCTTACTGATCTCTTCATTAATTAATGAGTTAAATAAAATCTTTGATGTGTTCACTCTCTGAGTTGTGGTTTTATATATATATATGTATGTAGATATATATATATGTATATATATATATATATATATATGTAGACATATATATATATTGATTACCCTTTAACCCTGAATAGTCTACAAAACTTCATTTGAACACTTATTAGGAGTCAGCCTTTGAAGCTATTTTTGCAAATACATACAACAGTCTCTTGAACTGTTAACCATTGCCTTTTCTTTATGACTTTTTCCTTGACTTACATCCCATTTGACCCAAGGATGTTCCCTCAGATTCTCTTTCTTAGTAATGTGTCTTACTGAGCCTGGGTTGCTCTAACAAATTATCATAGACTGCATGGCATAAACAAAAATGTATTTCTCGACCGGATGTAGTGGTTCACGCCTGTAATCCCAGCACTTTGGGAGGCTGAGGTGGGTGGATCACAAGGTCAGGAGTTTGAGACCAGCCTGACCAACATGGAGAAACCCTGTCTCTACTAAAAATCCAAAAAATTAGCTGGGCATGGTGGTACATGCCTGTTATCCCAGCTACTTGGAAGGCTGAGGCAGGAGAAACACTTGAACCCAGGAAGCGGAGGTTGTGGTGAGCCAAGATTGCGCTGCTGAACTCCAGCCTGGACAACAGAGCAAGGCTCAGTCTAAAAAAAAAAATGTATTTCTCACAGTTCTGGGGCCGGAAGTCCACTATCGCAATGCCAGCTGGCTTGGCTCCTGGAGAAGCCACTCTGCCTGGCTTGCAAGAAGGCTGCTTCTTTGCTGTGGCCTTTCCTTGCTGGAGAGAAAGCTAGCTCTCTGGTCTCTTCTTATAAGGGTGCTAATCCCATCATGTGGGCCCCACTCTCATGACCTCATCTAACCCTAGTTATCTCCCAAAGGCTCGGTCTCCAAATACCATCACCCTGGGGGTTAAGGCTTCGATGTATGAGTTTCGGGGTGACACAATTCATCTCATGGCATAATATAAATTCAAAGACAACTGTGAGTTCTGAGGCTGGGGGCTAAGTGATACCTCACTGGCAATGGCGAGGTCATCTTGTGCGAGGTAGTGGCTAGAAATGCAAAAGAGGAGGCAGACCCGGGAGCAGTGGCTCACGCCTGTAATCCCAGCACTTTGGGAGTCCACAGTGGGCAGATCATTTTACATCAGGAGTTCAGCTTGGCCAATAAAACCTGTCTCTACTAAAAATACAAAAATTAGCCACATCTGGTGGCACACGCCTGAAATCCTAGGTATTTGCCAGGCGCGGTGGCTCAAGCCTGTAATCCCAGCACCCGAGGTGGGTAAATCATGAGGTCAAGCGATCGAGACCATCTGGTCAACAAGGTGAAACCCCATCTTTACTAAAAATACAAAAACTAGCTGGGCATGGTGGTGCGCGCCTGTAGTCCCAGCTACTCGGGAGGCTGAGGCAGGAGAATTGCCTGAACCCAGGAGGCGGAGGTTGCGGTGAGCCGAGATTGCGCCATTGCACTCCAGCCTGGGTAACAAGAGCGAAACTCCATCTCAAAAAAAAAGAAAAAGAAAAGAAAAGAAAAAAAAAATCCAACTGCCTGGTCAACTTCTCCACTTAGGAAATACATACCGCAAGCTGGTGCTCCCTTAGCCTTCCCCCGCACAATTAATGGCAACTCTATCCTTCTCAGTGCTCAAGAGAGAACCTTGAAGTCAGCTTTGACTCCTTTCTTTCTTCATTGTGTATTATTTTTCTTTGAGACAAAGTCTCATTCTGTTGCCCAGGCTGAAGTGCGGTGGCGAGATCTTGGCTCACTGCAACCGCCACCTTCTGGGTTCAAGTGATCCTCCTGCCTCAGCATCCCAAGTAGCTGGGATTATGGACACCCACCACCATGCCTGGCTAATTTTTTGTATTTTTAGTAGATAAAGGTTTCACCATGTTGGGCAAGCTAGTCTCAAACTCCTGACCTCAGGTGATCTGCCCGTCTCAGCCTCCCAAAGTGCTGGGAGTACAGGTGTGAGCCACCGCACCTGGCCAACTCCTTTCTTTCTCTCAAACACCATACCCATTTCTTCCTGTGGGTTTCTCTTCAGAGTATACCCAAAATCTAACCAATTTTCACAATTTTCCCTGCTACCACCATCATTTCTTTTGTGCATTGCTGGGATAGTAACAGGTCTTCTAGCTGCTACCCTTGTGCCTCCAAAGTCTGTTCTCAACACAGCTGCCTGTGTGATCCTTTGAAAACAGAGTGGATCCTGTCGCTCCGCTACTCAAAATCCTACCACAACTCCCCATGTCCCTGAGAGTAGAAACCCAAGTCCCACAGTGGCTACAAAACCCTACGTGATTCAACCCCCATCACTTCTCTCTTTCTCTTATTTGTTTTTTTTTGAGACAGAGTTTCGCTCTTGTTGCCCAGGCTGGAGTGCAATGGCGCAATCTTGACTCCCTGCAACCTTCGCCTCCCAGGTTCAAGTGATTTTCCTGCCCCAGCCTCCTGGATAGCTGGGATTACAGGCATACGCCATCACGCCTGGCAAATTTTGTATTTTTCAGTAGAGACGGGGTTTCTCTCTTTTGGTCAGGCTAGTCTCGAACTCCTGACCTCACGTGATCTGCCCGCCTCAGCCTCCCAAAGACTAGGATTACAGGCGTGAGCCACTGCACCGGCCACTGTGAAGTCCACGGTGGAGGGGCCCGCATTTGGCCAGGGCCTTCTTGTTGCGTCTTCCCATGGCAGAAGGCAGAAGGGCAAGAGAGTAGATATGCTCTTTGTTAAAGTACCAGGCATAATCCTGCCTTGAGGCATCAGTATTAATTGCTCTCTCTGCCTGGGATGCTCTGCTCTTAAATATTCAAGTCTGACTCTCTTACTTCCTTCAAGTCTTCGTTCAGATGCCATAATCTAAACTGCGTTCCTCTGTTTAAAATTACTACCTCCCACAGATCTTTTTACCCCTGTTTACTTTTTCTTTTGTCCAAAGAACTTACTTATCACCCCCTCAACATCCTGTATGATGTACTTAGTTATTATGTAGGTTGTTATTCCACCTGCCTCCCCAGACCCCTAGAATGGAAGCTCCTCTTGGGCAAGGAACTCATGTCTCTTGCTCCCTGGTGCATTTCAAATGCTCACAACTGTGTCTGGCATGTAGGAGGCACTCAGTACTGCTATCGTTCGAATGTGATAAACTCATGTTGAAATTTAATTCCCAAGTGAGATTGCTAAGAGACAATTAGGCCATAAGGGCTCTGCCCTCATGAATGGGTTAATGCTATTATCTCGGGAATGGGGTCCTGATAAAAAGCGAGTTGGGGCCTGTCTGCTGCAGCTGGCTCATGTCTAGTCTCATGCCCTTCTGCCTTCTACCGTGGGATAATGCAGCAAGAAGGCCCTGGCCAGATGCAGGTCCCTCCACCTTGAATTCCCAGCCTCCAGAACTATAAGAAATAAATTTCTGTTCTTTATAAATTACTCAGTCTGTGGTGTTCCATCATAAACAAATCTGTTGAGTGAGATTTAGACTAATCAGAACAGTTCAACGATCTTGACAAGGGACAATAAGGCAAGTTCCAGTTGAAATGTGCAAAGCTGGAAGCAGGGGGAAAAAGCGGAACCACAAACCAGATTCTGAAATCCAGATCAATCAATCAGCAACTTGCAAGGCCCAGATGCAGGCAACCAAGTGCTCTGATTTGCTCCATTGTCGTTTAAGAATGGTTGATATGCTTGACTAGAAAAATGTGGAATCCTAAAACACTTGCTGGGAATATGGAGAAGACACTAAGGATCCCGGAAACCCTGGCCTTGGACCCTCTGAAACAGCCTCTTGTCATGCACACTCTTGCTGAAAGAAGGCTCCCATTCCAAGGCTAAGATTGGAATGCAGTTTGGGGGCAGGGGCAACATTCCTGCGGAGATTAGAGAAGACAGGTTCCTTGCAACCCCCTTATACCCTTTTGTTCTGGGTCTGTGCCTCAAGGCTGAGACCATTAAGCAGAAAACAACTGGGGATGCTAAGAAATGAAAGACCCACAGTCCTGGCCCAGGCCTGGCTTTTCACCTCAGTAGGGCCGAAAATGGTAAGGTCCAGCAATGTTGCTGACGTTCTTTCACCTGTAAACAAACATTTCTTGAGCTTCTATAAGGTCAGACAACTTCTTGGCCTTGAAGAAACAGTGATGATTCATATAAAGTCCCTGCTTCCGTGGAGCTTCTGTTCTGGTTGGGAAGACTGAAACTAAAGTAGAAAGGGGTTTAGGAAATTTCAGATGAAAAACGGAATATGAGGGAGGAGAAGCTAGTTTAGATAGGGTGGTCAGGGAAGGCCTCTGAGGTCTATTAGATATAAAAAGCCACACTAATGGATGTTCTTGCTCTCACACGCAAAACAGCACAGAGTACTTAGCCTGTGATCACCAAATTGTGTTGGCATTGCTCCCTACCAATTCTCCGGTGTATAGTGACTGCATATCCTATAATTCAATTCAATTCAATTCTGACACTAGCTACCTGGACACCGTGTCAGATCCCACAGGATGAGGGCTCAGTCCCCCAAGACTGCCCCACTTCGGATGCCAATTGCAAGTCCCAGGTTATGACCTATGATTCTGACCTACCAGCTATAAATCTGGGTTTCCACAGTCCCCCTCCTCGGGTTTGATGATTTGCTAGGACAGCTCATAGAATCCAGGGAAACACTTATGTTTACTGATTTATTATAAAGCATATTTGTTATACAGGGTAGAGATGATGAGTTCGTGTCCTTTGTAGGGACATGGATGAATCTGGAGAACATCATTCTCAGCAAATTGACACAAGAACAGAAAAGGAAACACCATATATACTCACTCATAGGCGGGTGATGAACAATGGGAACACATGGACATAGGGAAGGGAGCACCACACACTGAGGTCTATTGGGGGAAATAGGGGAGGGACAGCGGGG
>CM052666.1:18509985-18530654 GCA_028533165.1 Leontopithecus rosalia
ATGGGAACACATGGACATAGGGAAGGGAGCACCACACACTGAGGTCTATTGGGGGAAATAGGGGAGGGACAGCGGGGGGTGGGGAGCAGGGGAGGGATGGCATGGGGAGAAATGCCAAATATGGGTGAGGGGGCAGAAGGCAGCAAAACACACTGCCACGTGTGTACCTATGCAACTATCTTGCATGTTCTGCACATGTGCCCCAAAACCTAAAATGCAATAAAAATTTAAAAAAAAAAAAAAAAAAGAAAAGCCAGATGCAGAAGTACACAGGGAAAGCTATGGGGAAAGAGGCACCTCCACGTTCAGTAACTTGAAAGCTCATCAGAGCTTGTTAAGGAGTTTTTTTGTTTTGTTTTTTGTTGTTGTTGTTTTGAGACAGAGTCTCACACTGTTACCCAGGCTGGAGTGCAATGGCACGATCTCAGATTACTGCAACCTCCTCCTCCTCCCAAGGTTCAAGTGATTCTCCTGCCCCAGCTTCCCGAGTAGCTGGGATTACAGGTGCCCAAGACCACGCAGGCTGATTTTTGTATTTTTCAGTAGAGACCCTTCACTATGTTGGCCAGGCTCGTCTCGAACTCCTGACCTCGTGATCCACCTGCCTCCGCGTCCCAAAGTGCTGGGATTGCAGGCATGAGCCACTGTGCCTGGCAAAGGAGTTTTTATAGAGTTTAACATCCAACCCCCAGCCCCCTTTTCTGGAGGTTGGTGGATGAGCTGAAAGATCCAGCCCTCTAATCCTCTAATCACTGGGTCTTTTTGGTGACCGGCCACATTCTGGGCTATCTAGGGGCTTCACCCCCAAATCACTCATTAGCATGAACCCCGGTGTGATCAAAGGGGCTCATTATGAATAACAAAAGGCACTCTTATGGACATTCTAAGGATTTTAGGAGCCCTGTGACAGCAACTGGGGACAGGAACTGGGATATGTCATGTCTTATCACAGAGGGTAATATTTCCTCTAAGACCAGATGATGAAAAGGATCCAGCCATGCAAAGAACGTTCAGGTAGAGAGAAGAACAAGTAACCAGGTTCTGGGCTGGGAGGATGTTCGTGGAGCCCCAAGGAAGCAGGTGTGGCTCTGGAGAAGTGAGTGAGAAGAAAAGGGACAGAAGAGATGAAGCTGGAGAAGTAGCCTGGGCAGACACTGACAGTTACAAAGTCAATCTCATATTCTGACTTTATTATAAATATTACTCTACACTGTAGGGATGGTTAAAAGCTAATTCAGTACACCAGCTATAAAAGATTATGGCTTGGGCAAGGAGGGTGGGGTTTGTGATGGAAATAAAAAGACATGAAGGAATTCAGAGATACTAGATATTTTAGAGTATCAAAGACTGAATGCACCAGACAATTAACCATAGTAACTTCTATTTAACAGTGAAAACTAAGGGCTCAGAATATGCCACCCCAAAATATGCCACTTTGGTGTAAGGATTATTCTGAGCTGAAAACAATTGAGAAACAGCAGACACTAAAAAAATTATTTGACCTCCACCTCATTTGCCTAAAAGTCAGGCATGAATTTTCATTTGTAGAGGTGTCTCTCTCTCTCCCTCACCAGCAGTAGAAGGACAACAATTAAACTCTTAATTACCAGAGACAACTCTAGACTCTTAATAGCTCAGAAATGGCACAGAAAGGAATCCTCATAGAAACCTTATAAAATAGTCCTTATCATCCATTAGTTTCCCCCATATATTTACTTTTCTACTTGCCATCCCTAAAAACCTAAACCGCTTTTCCTTTCCTTTTTGTTTTTTGAGACAGAGTCTCACCCTGTCGCCCAGGCTGAAGTGCAATGGCGTGATCTTGGCCCACTGCAACCTCTGCCTCCCGGGTTCAAACAATTCTCCTGCCTCAGCCTCCCGAGTAGCTGGGATTACAGGCACCTGCCACCACTTCCAGGTAATTTTTGTAATTTTAGTAAAGACGGGCTTTCACCATGTTGTTCAGGCTGTTCTCGAACTCCTGACCTTGTGATCTGCCCACCTTGGCCTTCCAAAGTGCTGGGATTACAGGCATGAACCACAAAGCCTGGCTTCTTTCCTTTTTTAAATTTGAAATAAAGTCTCACTCTGTTACCCAGGCTGGAATGCAGTGGCATGATCAAGTTTCACTGTAGTCTCAACCTCCTGGGCTCAAGTGATCCTGAGTAGCTGGGATTACAGGCATGCATCACCATGCCTGTCTAACTTTTTTTTAATTTGTAGAGACGGGGTCTCCCTATGTTGTCCAGGCTGGTCTCAAACTTTTAGGCTCAAGCCATCCTCCGGCCCTGACCTCCCAAAGTGCTGGAATTATAGGTGTGAACCACAACGCTCAGCCCTAAATTGCTTTTCCTTTATCTTGTCGCTTCTCTACAAATTTATTGTTCTTTGCTAAGATGCTATAAGTGTTTAAACCAAGTTCTAAACACCCCTTCGAGTTACTCATCACTGAGTTCTTCTCCCCCGTATCCATGTCACATTTGTTAATCAACTCTGTTTGTCTTTGCAAAGTGTGGCCGTGAAAAAGTAAAAACAAAAAAACAAGAAAACAAAAACTCTGTTTTTCTGTTTATTTGTCTGTCATACCTCAGTTTAGTTTCTGGGGCCCCAGCTGCAGAACCTTGGAGGGTAAACAAAAAGATTTTTTTCCTCCCCTACAGTGGATAATTGTGCACTATCTGTCACACAATAGCATTTATATACTTCTCAAAGTGGCAGAAATGACCCTGCTCATAAAAGACCCAAAGATATGGTCTCTCTGTTGCATATAAATATAAGAAGCACATAACTTACAATTATGCTTAGTAATCAGTGTTTCTTGGAAATGATCTAGACGCCTAATGATTATCCATTCATTGCTGCAATTTAGAATCACTCTAAAATTTTAAGTTACCAAAGACCTTGGAAATTACAAGCGAATTACTGTTGAAATAAAGCTAGTCAGAATAATTTTTCTATTTGGTTGAACATATATTTATATGTTTTATAATCTTAAACATTACATAGAACTAACGCTAACTATTCAATCAGTAGATCTGTATGAATTAAAGTGCCTACCTAAGTAGAATAAAAAATGTATACTTGTATTTAATGCCTGTAATTCAGAAAACATATAGCTGTTTTTACTAAACCAAAAGTATTAAACTAGTTTTGTTTGCCAGAGATTTATCTAAATTATGTTAACTCGTGTTCTTAAAATATTTCTGAGTTAGTTTCTAGAAGAATACTTCTTTTTTCACATTAAAAATATTAGAGGGCCAGGTGCAGTGGCTCACGCCTGTAATCCCAGCACTTTTGGAAGCTAAGCGGGGGCAGATCACTTGAGCCCAGGAGTTTGAGACCAGCCTGGGCAACATGGTGAAACCCCATCACTACAAAAAGTACAAAAATTAGCCAGTCGTGATGGCGTGTGCCTGTAGCTAGTCCCAGATATTTGCAAGGCTGAAGCAGGAGGATCACTTGAGCCCAGGAGGTCTAGGCTGCAGTGAACCATGATAGTGTCGATGCACTCCAGCCTAGGTGACAGGGTGACACCCTGTGTCAGAAAAAAAGAAAAAAAATAGAGGTTCTATTTCCTTAATTTCTGGGAATTTTAGGAATATTTCATTTCTATAAGTGTGTATTTATCTCTAAGCCAATCAAAAATAGATTTTTTTCTAAGAGGCTTTGTAATCTAAATCATTAATACCATTTGGAGGCAGGGTAATACTACTGCAGATTCACACAATGAGCGCTAAAGACTTTTGTGAGAGGCCGGGCGCGGTGGCTCCAGCCTGTAATCCCAGCACTTTGGGAGGCCGAAGCGGGTGGATCATGAGGTCAAGAGATCGAGACCATCCTGGTCAACATGGTGAAACCCCATCTCTACTAAAAATACAAAAAATTATCTGGGCATGGTGGCGTGTGCCTGTAATCCCAGCTACTCAGGAGGCTGAGGCGGGAGAATTGCTTGAACCCAGGAGGTGGAGGTTGCAGTGAGCCAAGATCGTGCCATTGCACTCCAGCCTGGGTAACAAGAGTGAAACTCCATCTCAAAAAAAAAAAAAATACTTTTGTGAGTTATGGACACATAAACATACAGACAAACTCAGAAAGAACACTTAGAGCTCCAATTCTGAAATTTCAGCTATGGGTCAAGCATAACCATAAGGTGGGTCACACAGCTAGAGTTACTGCAAAGTCCTTTGAACTGACTGCACCGTGAAGTACACCATAGTCAAGCCACGGTGACCCCTGTGACCCTTGCATACACCTTCAGTTGGCCTCCCAGAACCAGAAAGTCTGAGGTAACAGGAAAACCACAAAAGAAGAAAAACAGCTAGCTCCTGCAGTGCCTGATTAACCAACCTTGTGACAGTCTGCCATTGTTCCTGCCTCAACTGATAAGCCAACCTTGTCATAGTAGACCCTGTGATGCACCCCCACCCCGGCTTGAAAAAAACCGCCCTGAACTGTAACTCTCCACTGCCTACCCCAAACCTATAAAACCAACTTCTATCCCACCACCCTCTGCTGATTCTTTTTTGGACATAGCCCGCTCACAACCGAGTGAATAAACAGCCTTGTTGCTTATCCAAAGCCTGTTTAGGTAGTCTCTTCATTTAGAGTGCACTTAACAGCACAGCCAGGATTCCAGCCCTGGCACCCTAGCTCCACAAGTGATTGAGTTAACTACTTGAAATCTCCCTACTTTATGGCTGGGCACAGTGGCTCACACCTGTAATCCCAGCACTTTGGGAGATGGAGGTGGGTGGATCACCTGAGGTCAAGAGTTTGAGACCAACTTGGTCAACGTGGTGAAACCCCATCTCTACAAATTTACAAAAATTAGCCTGGCATGATAGTGGGTGCCTGTAATCTCAGCTACGTGGGAAGCTGAGGCAGGAGAATCACTTGGACCTGGAAGGCAGAGGTTTCAGTGAGCCGAGATTGCACCACTGCACTCCAGCTTGGGCGACAAAGCAAGACTCCATCTCAAAAAAAAAAGTCCTACTTTACCAAAATAGGGATAATCAGTGTAGCTATAATACAAATTTCCTCTTAGGGAGGGGGAATAAAGGAAACTTCCAGTACAGCTCCAACACATTAATAGCCAGTGAGGTACCCAGGTCCTGCTGGGCAGGAACAAATGCTGAGGTAAAAAATAACACCTATATGGCCAGGCACAGTGGCTCACACCTGTAATCCCAGCACTCTGGGAGGCCGAGGCAGGCAGATTGCTGGAAGTCAGGAGTTGGAGACCAGGCTGGCCAACATGGTCCCCAACCATATTGAAGAAACCTCATCTCTACTAAAAATACAAAAATTATCTGGGGATGGTGGTGGGCCCTCGTAATCACAGCTACATAGGAGGCTGAGGCATAAGAATAGTTTGAACCCAGAGGTGGAGGTTGCAGTGAGCCAAGATTGTGCCATTGCACTCCAGTCTGGGCGACAGAGAGAGACTCCCTCTGAAAATAATAAAAATAATAACACCTACAAATCTAAATGGTATTAGGTCAAGTATTTGTTTCCTTAATCAGGGCGTGAGTTTGAGTTTCCTTGTCAGATAATTCAGTTGTCACAAATTCTACCCTCTGAGAGGCTATACCTGTCCCATTCCCCAGAACACACTCAGTGGCCTTCTACTTATAAATCCTTTGGCTGTACTGCCCAACTAATGGCCAAAAAACAGAAAAAAAAATACCCATTTTTCCAAGAAGCGTTTTTGACCAACTATTCTCAAGACTAGTTGAACTTCAATTTGACTTCTTAGGCTAAAGCTCTAAGCCATCTCCACTTTCTTCTCAAGGCAAAACATCCCTTCAAAACAGTTCTCAGGCTGCAGCATTCTGAATGGGCTTCATGGTGCAGTGGCTTATTTTCTCCCACAGTTTCTGGTACTGTAAGCTGGATCCTGGACCTCTTCTGCTCAAATATGGATAAAATTTGCTAGAAACTTCGCTGTTTCTTCTCCTGGGAGTACTGGTGACTCCAGAGCTGAGTAAGACCTGTTCTGGGTAAATGTGCCCCTCCTATCTCTCTCTCTTTCTTTCTCTCTCTTTTTTTTTTTTTTTTTTGAGACAGTCTCACTCTCTTCCCCAGGCTGGAGTACTACTGCACTGCAGCCTCAGTCTCCTGGGCTCAAGCCATCATCCTGCCTCAGCGTCCTGAGTAGCTGGGACTACAGACATGCGCCACCATGCCTGGCTATTTATTTATTTATTTATTTATTTTTGAGATAGGGTTTCACCATGTTGGCCAGACTGGTCTTGAACTCCTGACCTCAGGTGATCCACCCACCTCAGCCTCTCAGAGTACTAGGATTACAGGTGTGAGCCACTGTGCCTGGCCTAATTTTTGTTTTTTGTAGAGATGAGGTCTTGCTGTATTGCCCAGGCTGATCTTGGGATTATAATTTCAAGAAATCTTCCTGCCTCAGCCTCCCAAAGTGTTGATATTACAGGCATGAGCCACCACACCCAGCTCCTCCCCCCATAAACATCACCTAAACCTCTATTCTGTGTTTTTATTATTATTGTTATTGTCCTTGATATAAGCCTATTGATTTGATCCATTTTGCTCCATTCAGGACTCTTACAGGCATGGTTGGGTATAGTGCTGAGATTTTCTGGGCCAATTATTGACTCTTGTATGTTCTCATTATTTGGGTATGGGCAATCACCAGTAATTCAGTGATCTTCCAGGTCATTGTCCAGTTTCTTACACATATGTAGGTACAGACATTGTGATGTTAACTGCAGAATTTTTTTTTTTTGAGACGGAGTTTCGCTGTTGTTACCCAGACTGGAGTGCAATGGCACAATCTCGGCTCACCACAACCTCCACCTTCTGGGTTCAAGCAATTCTACTGCCTCAGCCTCCCGAATAGCTAGGACTATAGGCACGCACCACCATGTCCAGCTAATTTTTGTATTTTTAGTAGAGACGGGGTTTCATCATGTTGACCAGGATGGTCTCGATCTCTTGACTTCGTGATCCACCCGCCTCGGCCTCCCAAAGTGCTGGGATTATAGGCGTGAGCCACCGCGCCCAGCCAGAAGATTTTTTTTAACGAGATCCTGTCTCTTAAAAATATATATGTTATATATATGAGACAAGACCTCTTAGAGCTTTCATGAAGTCTTCCCTGTAGGAAAAAAAAATGGCCAAAAAGTTAAATTTGTAGGCCGGGCACGGTGACTCACACCGGTAACCCCAGCACTTTGGGAGGCCAAGGCGGGTGGATCACGAAGTGAAGAGATCGAGACCATCCTGGTCAACATGGTGAAACCCCGTCTCTACTAAAAATACAAAAATTAGCCGTGCATGGTGGCATGTGCCTGTAATCCCAGCTACTCAGGAGGCTGAGACAGGAGAATCTCTTGAACCCAGGAGGTGGAGGTTGCAGTGAGCTGAGATCAGGCCACTGCACTCCAGCTTGGGCAACAAGAATGAAACTCTGTCTCAAAAAAAAAAAAGGTCAAAAAACCAAATTTGTAGACAGAGAAAGAATAAAGTCATCCTAATTTCAGAGGCCGCTGAGCTGCCACTTTCCAGGAGGCTCTCCAGTCTTGTTAAGGGCAAGGATATCACAACTGTCTTATTCCACTTTTTCTGGATGGTCCCAAACCAAGGTGGCAGGTTTAGTTTAAAAACAGAAGGTAGTATGTTCCCTTCTCTAAATTACAAGATGTTTTAGAATACTGTGTTATTTTGACTTGGAAAAAATCTATAAATGAACTTTGTAGATGAGGTAACCAGAAATAGCTAGAACAAGGACACCTCTATGTCTAGTCTAGACAAAGACACCCGTTCATAGTATAAGGAAAAGGGACGCTGGAAGAACAGTTGCTCACCTTCACTCAAAAGATAGGATCTGAAAAGACAAAGGGCAAAGTCGGGCTGCCGAATGACAGCTGTGCAGGAGTGGCTGCTCTGGTCTGTCCACAATTGCCCTTAACACAAAAGGGAGAAATTTCCAAGCAATTGCAAACACAGAACGCTTGCTGTCTACCACAAACCCTACCACCATTCTATTGTTTTCTTCCTTGGAGTAATAAAAAGTTATCGGTGGTAGGAATCTCAAAATGCCCGTCTCTGCCTTGTCTCAGCTGTTTCCTCTCTGCTTGGGCTTTCTCATTCGTCAACACACTTTCTGCTTAGTAATTTCACTCCGGTTAATTTGTTGTAAGTGGAGTACCATAATTTGCCCAATAGTTTGATGATGGCAGAGACTGATTAATTACTGCCTGATGCCTCCCCTATAAATATCTCAGACCTTGGACCTAGCTGTGATAGACTCTGGGCCAAAGACAATTCAGACATGGGACACGTAACAAAGGCTGGATCCTAAATATCTCAACTGATCTAGCTATGACTTCCCAAAACTGCTATAAAAAGGTGGATATTGAAGCTCTTTAGGCTGTCTTATCATGTAAACTGCCAGAAAAAAAACAAAAAACAAATTATTCCTTGAAATAGCCCTTGTAGTAACTGCATTCTGCCCATCAAAAAGGCCTGTAGGTTCAGCAGCCACGTCGTACAAGAGCTAGGGATATTAATAATTTGCTTTCCTGCTTCCCTGTAAATGCCAGTGCTAATTTCATTCCATCCTCAATCCTTGAGACAGCTACTTACTCTATAGTCATACGCATATTCCTTACATGCTTTGGCATGTCCTTGCAAACATACTCAGTATTTATTTGGGAAAACCAACAATTATGTGTGGACAATAATGTCCAAAGGGCTTACAGAAGCGTCCTCTTATTTTGCCCAAGTACTCAATCTTAAGCTTGGAGACATCCAATTCTCCTATAAATTGATTTTTTTATTTTTTGAAATGAAGTTTTGCTCTTGTTACCCAAGCTGGAGTATAATGGCATGATCTCAGCTCACCACAACCTCCATCTCCTGGGTTCAAGTGATTCTCCTGCCTTAGCCTCCCAAGTAGCTAGGGTTAAAGGCATGCACCACCAAGCCCAGTTAATTTTGTATTTTTAGTAGAGATGGGGTTTCTCCATGTTGGTCAGGCTGGTCTTGAACTCCTGACCTCAGGTGATCTGCCTGCCTCAGCCTCCCAAAGTGTTGGAATTACAGGCGTGAGCCATCGTGCCCGCCCACCAATCTACTCTTATAAACTATGATGCCCTTCTGTTATGCTCTCCAGATGAAAAGGCTTGCAAAATCAATTCTCTCCATTTGCAGAGAGTGTTTACATACAAGGCACACGATGTCTTTAAGAATAAATTCCCAAGTTTATTGCATTCAAGTCCATTATTTAGGCCACGACATCACACAAATGGAAAGCCACTTCGTTGAAACACTTTAGAGACTTGCCCCCATCCCATTATTAGAAGACAACATCAAAGATTTCTCATTCTCATAGAAAACCATAGACATTGGATTCCTAATTTTCAGAACTTGCCGTCCCTTTAAATGTTCTAATAAGAGCAGAAGTACCTGAGCCCTTGCCCTGGACGGGTTCAATTGAGACTATTTTCTATGACTTAAAGGGCTTCCTTCCAAACATTCCTGTCCTTGAATTTCCCAATTACTGTAATCCTTTCTATGTATACATGAAAGATCACAACAAATCTTGGGGGCTTCTAAATCAAAAGCTCAATGGACATCATAGTCCAGTAGCTTATTTTGGCCTCTCACTTGACCCTGTAGCAAAAGCCTACCCTTCTTGTTTGTGTGTGGTCACAGCAGCTGCAAAGTTAGCTGAAGCCTTTGATGATTTAGTCTTAGGATTTCCACTTAACCTCATGGTCCCTCATGCTGTTCAAGCCTTATACTCAACTGAAAGCACCCGACATTTTTCTGCTTCCAGACTGACCTCCTATGAAATTCTTCTCTTCTAACATGCATATATTTCCAGTACTGCAATAGCCTAAACCCCACTGCCTTTCTTTCCCTTCCAGAGGAAGGTGAAACTCATGACTGTCATGCATGAGTTTGGGAGGATTCTTTTCCTTACTCTAAATTAATTGATTTCTAAATTAATTCCACCGAAGTGAAATTACACACTTTATATAATTTGATTTATTTTAAATGTAGTAAGACTTGTTTTATGTCCCAGAATATAGTCTGTGGTATATGGTTCCATGTACACCAAAAAAGAATTTTCGGGCTGAGCACAGTGGCTTACATCTGTAATCACAACACTTTGGGAGACTGAGGTGGGCAGATCACCAGGTCAGGAGTTCAAGACCAGCCTGACCAACATGATGAAACCCCCTCTCTACTAAAAATACAAAAATTAGCTGGGCGTGGTGGCACATGCCTGTAATCTCAGCTACTTGGGAGGCTGAGGCAGAAGAATCACTTGAACCTGGGAGGCAGAATTTGCGGTGAGCCGAGATCACACCATTACACTCCAACCTGGGCAACACAGCTAGGCTCCATTAAAAATTTTTTTTGAAAATAAATGAACAAAATAAAAAACAAGGCTGGGCACAGTAGCTCACACCTGTAATCCCAGCACTTTGGGAGGCTGAGGAAGTGGGATCACTTGAGACCAGGAGTTCAAGACCAGTCTGACCAACATGGTGCCCAATTCACAAATCATTCATTGTTCAATTAAACTCCTTTCAATTTAATTCAGCTGAAGTTTTTCTTTTAACAGATGGTGTCAGAAGTGGGGTCTGAGGTAGAGCTTCTCAAAAACCCCAGGAGTGCTGAGTAAACAAACAAGGTACCTGCAGGACCCACCTGTGTACATTGAGCTCTTAGAGCAGCTGGGGATCACGGGTAAGTTCTCTCGATTTTGCAGCTCCACAGATATGTGTTTTTGAGCTCTCTCAGTTTCTTTGAGCAAATTTCTGATCCAAACTGGGTTTGGAAGTCACAACAGAAATTGGACTGGGTCCAGGAATGGATTTGATCTGATAATTAACTGGTTTGGATCTGTTAGAGGCCTCTTACATCTGACTGGGTCAGAAAGAAACTGGTAATATTGCAGGATGTGTAAAATTTGGCTTTTAAAAATTTGTGAGGATTTTTGTGTTCTACCCCTTTGTTTCATTTTTCTTGTGGTTGGAAAAAAAAATCATTGGCTAAGTTAATCAAGGGAACTAGAAAATAAAGCCAATATTTTAGGTAAAAATTGGATCCTTAATTTCTGGAAAACTGAGTTCCTTCTGGCTTATACATTAGGCACAAAAAGCAGCAAAATCTTATAGAAATGGTACATTTTACTAAGGATAACTTAAATGGAATGTTTTGAATGAATAACAATGCATTGAAGTGCATTTTAGAATGAGGACCCTCAATATTAAATCTGCTAACCTTTTAGCTTAGTTGCTATCCTGATCCAAAGGAAAAGCCTGCTGCAGCCCCAATTGGCTGAGTTTGGATAAGTAATGGGGTACATTTTACCTGAGTGAAGGATGGGATTTGGTTAGATACCCTCCCCGCAGTAAAGTCCCTCTTCGTTAAAAATGGGTTAAAGCGGGGAGGGACAGCGGGGGGTGGGGAGGTTGGGGAGGGATAGCATGGGGAGAAATGCCAGATATAGGTGATGCGGGAGGGGGGCATGGAGGCAGCAAACCCCCTTGCCATGTATGTACCTATACAACAATCCTGCGTGATCTGCACATGTACCCCAGCACCTAAAGCAAATTTTTTTAAAAAGTGAGTTAAAGGTGCCAGGGTCCAATCAGGGTCAAATTTGAGGCTTACCAGTCTGATATTTGGCACCCCCATGCAGCCAGTTGAGTGGCAACTTGCAAAATTCAGATGCTTTTGCCTGTTATTCCATGAAACAGAAAAATATGATTTTCCTTTTCAATGTGGCTTGGTCTCCAGGTCTATGGTGTGGAGAACTGGATCACTAGGGCCACTCACGAAAACCCAGAGGCCTGGCAGACAGGCAAAAGCGTAAGAATTTCTTACTAGTCAGACTTCTGGCCTCTCTCTCCCTCTCTCTCTGTGCAAACTGGCTGAAAGAATGGTAAAAATCACTGTTTATCTCCTCTGTAAAGTTTTGATTAATGGAAAAATGATTCATGAGGCTAATCGTAAGCTGTATTATGCTTTTTGTGTCTTTCTGTATTATTGTGTCGTAACGAGGGGTATCTTAGGATAGAATGCAGGCTTACGACCCCATAAGCCTGCTGTTCAGGTGGGCCCTGACCAGCATAACTGGTCAATAATAAACTTTGCTACAGTCCCTTGAAAAAAAACTGGATGAAGTCTTTATCTTGTCTTGTATGTCTTTGGGTGCTTGATCTTGTAGTTACGTGGCAATACTTTCTTTTGGCCTCCGCCATTTTAAAATTGTGGCACAGGTTCAATTCCTGGCTTAGGCAATGAGTACTTTCTGACTGATATTTGGGTAACCTTTGCCAGTTTTTGATTCTCTTCCCCTCCATAAATTGTCTTGAATTTTCCTTTCTCAGAGAACCTGTGAGATTACTTTTGGTAGAGTTTAAAAGCCAGAAATATCAGGCATTTTGCCTGGGTAAAGCAAGCTAACAAGAAATTTAAAAGCATTTTTTTTTTAAACTGAGTCTTGCTCTGTTGCCAGGCTGGAGTGCAATGGCACAATCTCGGCTCACTGCAACCTCCACCTCCCAGGTTCAAGCAATTCTCCTGTCTCAGCCTCCCAAGTAGCTGGGACTACAGGTACACGTCACCATGCCAAGCTAAGTTTTGTAGAGATGGGGTTTCACCATGTTGCCCAGGGTGGTCTTGATCTCTTGACCTTGTGATATGCCTACCTCAGCCTCCCAAAGTGCTGGGATTACAGGCAGGAGACATTGAGCCCAGCCTAAAAGCACTTTTTAAAAGTCAGCTTAATTAAAAGTGGATATTCAAGTTCTAACAGCGTGGGAGTCCTTGGGAAAAACAACATCTGCAAGAGACTCTGTTTTGGAAGAACCTCTGTTTTCCTCATGAAACCCCAGGAATTGGAAGTGGATAGATTCCTTTCCTTTTTTTTTTTTTTTTTTGAGACAGAGTCTCACTCTGTCACCAGGCACCAGGCTGGAGTGCAGTGGCACAATCTTGGCTCACTGCAACCTCTGCCTCCAGGGTTCAAGCAATTCTCCTGTCTCAGCCTCCTGAGTAGCTGGGACTACAGGTGCATGCCACAACGCCCAGCTAATTTTTTTATTTTTAGTAGAGATGTGGTTTTACCATGTTGGCCAGGATGATCTTGATCTCTTGACCTTGTGATCCACCCACCTCAGCCTCCCAAAGGGCTGGGATTACAGGCTTGAGCCACGGTGCCCGGCCTAGATTCCTTTCAAAATCTAAGGCTGTGTTCTGTTTTGCATTGCATTATCTGACATTTTTTACTTTAAGGGTATCAGAAATTACTTCACATTGTAAGAGAGCATTGGTGTGTCATAACTAAGTAGGAAATATAGGGATTTCTAGTGGATGTCTAGAAAAAATTTTAGGGATGTCTAGTGGCAGTTCTGGGGAAATACTTAGCTCTGCACATTTAGACCAGAGAGGCATGCTCTTGGCCATATAGAAGTATGGCGATGTCTCCACCCTCCACTGAAAGATAAGACTCCCATGGGGATGGGCTGACTCCCTCTTTTTGGGGCAGAAACCAGGATCTGGTATAAAAATGGAACCCTTAATTTTTGGAGATGTTTTGCCTTTCCAACTGTGTCTGCTTTTTATATTAGGCCCTAGAAACCATATGCTTTCTTGGCCCTGTTCTTCCAAGGACTCCACTGTAAAGCCAGTAATCCAATTAAGAATCTTAGAAACTGGTAAATAAAAAAATCTTACAACTGCTGGCTCTTCTCCTGTCTGTCTGTGTAGTTATGTATGTGCTGTGTGAGTAATGTTTATATAAAAGAGCTATAATTAATTGGCTTTAAGAAAAATAAGCACTTAAATCAAATATTTTGAAAGAAAAATAAAACCTGCAGTGCCTTTTAGTTCATGTAACTTTAGTAATCTTTGGGAAATAAAAAGTTTTAAAGATTATTGGCAAAAATAAAGACATTTGGTTTAAATTAGGCAAGTCAGATATTAAGTTTGCTAAACATTTTAAGGTCATAAACTGCTTTGACTTTTAAAAATTGTTCAATCTGCCTAGCTTGGAGACATTAAAGTCTAGGTAAGGCCTGCAGCATGTGGAATTAACCATGCACCCCTAGCTATGCAAAGAAATTTATAAAGATATTTTATATAAGAAAGAATCTTGTATAATAAATTCTTGTCATAAAGTAAAATAACTGGTTGTTTAAAAAGAAGGATGTTTAGGACAAGTCAGAAAGTCCAAGCATGTTGTAAATGATCTGTGTAAGCTGTGAGAGGAAATTTATAGACAAAAAAGTAAAAGTTGCTAAGAGTTATCATTATAATATGTAATTGAAACTACTAAAAAAAAAGTTTTACATGTAAAATGTGTGAGGAGAGTGAAATGTGTTTTTTGTAAAAGATTATAAGAAAGCACGGTAATGTAAATTATTTTGTAATATTAATTTTATATTATTTAATAATATTTTATATTATAAAATAATAATTTTATAATATAAAATTTTATAATGTTTTATAATATAATATTGTAAAATTATAATATTAATTTTATATTACAGAAATATTTTGTAATATTAATTTTATATTAATGTCAATTATTATAATTAATAATTATATTATATAATAAGTATATATTATAATACATATTTAGATATTATATAACATATAAATATTATATGATTGATTGTATATTATATAATAGTTATTATATAATATAATTAATAATGTAAATTATTATTATTATTTTGAGACAAAGTCTTGCTCTGTTGCCCAGGCTGGAGTGCAGTAGCATGATCTCTGCTCACTGCAACCTCTGTCTCCTGTGTTTCTCCTGCCTCAGGCTTCCATGTAGCTAGGACTGCAGGCACATGCCACTAAGTCCAGCTAATTTTTTGTATTTTTAATAGAGAGAGGTTTTTGCCATGTTGGCTAAGCTGGTCTCAAACTCCTGAGTTCAGGCAATCCAGCCACCTCAGCTTCCCAAAGTGCTAGGATTATAGCCTAGCCTAGGAATGTAAATTTTTGCCCAGTTTAGAGGGTTAAATTTTAAAATTAGATAAGAAAAAGCTAAAGGTTTGAGTAAGTTGTGGAAGGTTTGTAAAAATTAATCTTGTAGAAAAAATTGTTTGTGAATATGTTGACTAAATGTAAAGGGGTGTTATGCAGTTTTTCTGTAAATCAAATGTTGAAATAAAAACACAATAGGCTTTTCTTAAAGCATTTGTCTCCTTTTACACAAAAATTGTAAAGGGTTACACAAGATTTATAAGAATCTCATCTCATGGTCAAACTGGTTAAGTATAAGGTATTTTAAACTTCTAACATATTTCATAGGCTTCCCAAAATTAAATTTCAGGTTCAAAATTGCCTTTTCTGACCTCTAACTTTGGGATGCAACAGGGGGCCCCTGAAGAATCTAAAGGAAAGATAAGCAGGACTATTTGACATGTTAAGTTACACAGGAAGCATTGTCAAAATAAAAGATGTTTAACCTTCTTTTGGTTATATTTTAGTGAATGACATTAATATATGTTCCAAAATTATATGGAATTTATAAAATTCTAATATGTCTGAGTATATGCTATCAATCATAATTATGGTTATTTATGTTGTTATCGTAGACCACAGAAATAACCAAATTTTATTGTCTATTGTGTCTCTACCTGTAACTATTTAAAGTTATTTTTACAGTTCATTGCTTAATGTTGATGCAGTTTCTGAAAATTTCACAAGCATGCAAAATCCTAGAATATGGTATGTTTTAGGAGATCCATGAAGGAATGGAAAGGACCCTAACAAGCACTGTTGAATACAGGTTCTAGTAACTTTAGAATTATATCATTTGAACCAGGTAAGAATTCCTGAAACTTTAATGAAGAGACTGACTGGTTTGTATAACTGCCATCCCAAGTAGAACAAAAATTAACTGAATACCTAAAAAAATACCTTGCCAAATTTTAATGTTAAATTTGCTGATAATGAAATTGTTTAGATGTACAATTTTAATAAAAATTAATGTTTTAAGTCAAATTACCTATAACAACCCATCGGTTATCAGTGTTTTGCACCTAACTTGGAGAGACAATTGGTATTCTGCATTCCATGACTCATAATGAAAAAGATAAAATAATCCAAATAAAATATATTAGTGTGGTAATTTATAAATTGCTGAAATCATTTATAACTAATGTTTGGTTTGTCAAACCCATATTCCTAGGAAAACAATCAAGGTTCAGGTATATTTGGTTATTGAATGGGTCATTTAAACATTTTATAAAGATATTTCATTTAATTATCATTTTAAATGCATGTTTTCTGGTTGTATAAAAGCCCTCTCATGCAAAAGGACATAACAGTAGATTATTATGCTGCAGTGTATTTTCACGAGGTAAAAAAAGCTTTTTATGGTTCACTGGGGTCAGTCAACCCCTTCACAATCTAGAACATGAAGACTGGAGCTACTGAGAGCATCACATAAAGACTGTCCTTGCCATCCACAGTGCAACAAAACTTGGGGATCTTGAACCTTGGGTTCATAATCTCACAACTGAGAAGGGTCCCTCCACACTCTTGGAACTGTACACTCATTGGAACCCTTAAGGTAAAGCTAACGAAGGAAGTCTCACCAGAAGAAAATGGCATCTTTGAGGTGAACAGTTCTTTCTAAGATAATGGATCAAGACTTCTACTGTCATGAGACTCTTACCTTTGAATATTTTTTTCTTGTTATGCCTCTAGGAACAACAGAAATGAAAAAAAAGGGGTCTGTTGTATGTACTTATGGTGTATGCTTTCATTTGTTAAGGATTTTGCAACCAGACTTATACATGGATAACCTTATACTTTGACAGATAAAAGATGAAGGCCAGTCCGGGTACAGTGGCTCAAGCCTATAATCCCAGCACTTTGGGAGGCCGAGGTGGGTGGATCATGAGGTCAAGAGATCGAGACCATCCTGGTCAACATGGTGAAACCCCGTTTCTACTAAAAATACTAAAAAGTAGCTGGGCATGGTGGCACGTGCCTGTAATCCCAGCTACTCAGGAGGCTGAGGCAGGAGGATTGCCTGAACCCAGGAGGCAGAGGTTGCGGCGAGCCGAGATCGCGCCATTGCACTCCAGCCTAGGTAACTAGAGCGAAACTCAGGCTCAAAAAAAAAAAGATGAAGGCAAAATATCAGTGAGAAGCTTTAATGGTACATACATTGACTCATAATCAGAAACAGAACATTAATTCACTCCTCTTACATCACATCATGAGTTAAAGAAAACATTGCCAAGAGGCTTTTACTCTTCTACAAGTACATCATTTGTCAGGTTCTTTTTCCATGGTTTGGAATAAAAGAGACAATGATTATAAATGTATCCCTCATGATAGGGTCTATAGCAGATTCTATCATAAAGGCTATAGTTACATAACAGACTTTAAATTCTCTTGTGAAAGTTATGCTGAATAATAGAATTGGCAAAACAGAAAAGTAGCTTGCAGCTGCTGGCACTTGGGGCCTATGGAGAAATACATCAAATATAGACTATAAAAATTCAGTTTTAGAGGATTCATGAAAAGAGTACTTAGTTAAGTGAGTAGACTCTTCATCTAGCTCATTCTTTGACTTATTTAATTTTAGGAGGTTTGGTTTATGGGGACGTTGGGTAAGGAGTATACTCCAAACTCTTTCTATTATCCTCCCAATAGTCATAATAATAGTCTCCCTGGTGTGCCATATCCTCTCAAAGATTTCTAAATGTTTGCATGCAGAATGTCAAATGGTCTCTCCTCAACTGGAATGATAAAGGCCAAAAGTAATGTGCAACCTATGAATGACATGCTGAGACTGGAAACTCAAAATGATGGTAACTGAGAGTGGCACTAAGGCCCTAAGTTGTTGTTGTTGTTGTTGTTGAGATAGTGTCTTGCTCTGTTGCCCAGGCTGGAGTTCAGTGGCACAGTCTCAGCTCACTGCAACCTCTGTCTCCTGGGTTCAAGTGATTCTCCTGCCTCAGCCTCCCAAGTAGCTGGGATCACAGGTATGTGCCATCACACCCAGCTAATTTTTATATTTTAGTGGAGATGGGATTTCACCATGTTGGCCAGGCTGGTGTTGAACTCCTGACCTCAGGTGATCTGCCTGCCTCAGCCTTCCAAAGTGCTGGGATTACAGGCATGAGCCACTGCACGCTTTTTGGGTGCAGCCAAAAAGGGGGAATTTTAAAACAAAATTATGGGGGGTGGGGGCATTGTTTTGATCTGAACTCATGCACTAGGCCCCAACAGACCAAACCAAACAAAAATAGAGTCACTCATGCCAAATGTGACAAAATCATACTAACGACTTTAAGGAAACACATAAATCCTAGACGAGAACAGACCAGGTTTTGTTTTTCTCCTATAAACAGGATGTTCCAGCATAAGGACGTATTCTCTACTCAGTCCTTGTTCCCACCTTTGCAAAACTCACTAGTCTTCTGTTTCCCAGTTGGTTTCAAGACAAAATAAGTACATTTATGATGGTGATAGTGACATCAATGATTGAAGTTTTGGTCAGTCTTTCAAAAATTAAGAAAATGACCAAAAGGGGAAATTGTTAAAGCAAACTAAATATGGCCCAAGAAGGACTCCGTACTTCTGTATTTGATTCCTTGTGGATGAATTGCAACCTAATTTAATAGGGAGACAAGACTGAAACCCTAACTTAGGAATATGTGCCTGTAACAATAGCTGAGTCTTGGCCAATCCCAGCAACTATACTTAACTAGTCATATACTGCTGAGTGTTTAAACTGTGGTAAAATAAGGCAAATGCAAATCTGTAACCAATCCAGCTGTTTCTGTATCTCATTTGTGGTTTCTATATGTCACTTCCCTGGGTGAGGTATCCCTCCCTGTCAATGAATCTGCTGATTCTGGGGGCTGCCAGATTCATGAATTGTTCATTGCTCAGTTAAACTTTTCTTTCTAGATGGAGTCTCACTCAGTCACCCAGGCTGGAGTGCAATGGCACAATCTTGGCTCACTCAAACCTCCACCTCCTGTGTTCAAGCAATTCTCCTGCCTCAGTCTTCAGAGTAGCTGGGACTACAGGTGCATGCCACCACCTGGCTAATTTTCATATTTTTAGTAGAGACAGGGTTTCACCATATTGGTCAGGCTGGTATTGAACTCCTGACCTCATGATCCACCCACCTCAGCCTCCCAAAGTGCTGGGATTACAGGTGCAAGCCACCGTGACCAGCCTCAATTAAACTCTTTTAAATTTAACTTGGCTGAAGTTTTTCTTTTAACTATATTATGTATATAATATATGCTGTTATGTATATTATTAATGTATAACATATAGTATTATATATTATATTTTTAGTGTATATGTACTATTACATATTACATAATATATTAATATATGACAATAATTATATATTACATATTATGTATAGTTTATATATTTTTAATATGTTACATATATAATTTTTTAATTGACAAATATAAACGATCCAAGATGGCTGATCGCTAACATCTCAGGATTGCAGCTCCCAGTGAAAGCGCAGAGAATGAGAGGACGCCACACTTTCAGACAAATTTCTGTCGCTCATGGACCAGAAGATTCCCAGTGGAGGAACCCCATGGGTTGCCCTCATGACTCTTGTGGCCAGCACAGTGGTTTTGCCTGCACCTCAGCGTGGCAGCTCTTGGTGCAGAGTAAACGGGACTGGTTCCCCTTCTGACTGACGTTTGGAGCTCGGGGAAGGCAGAGTTGCCCATTACGGACTCAAGAAGGAAACCAGACTGGAGATTCCCAGGCAGAAAAGCACCATCAGTCTTAATGCCGCTGTTTTGGCCGGCGCAATGGGTTGCTCAGATTTCGGCCCTGGGAAATAACAACTTGGACATCCACTCAGAGACCTAATTTGAAAGTTGGTAATTACAAAGACGATAGGTGGATAAATTTGCAATGATGGGAAGAAACCAGCGTAAAAAGGCTGAGAATACTCAAAATCAGAATGCTTCTACCTCTAAAGAGGATCACAGTTCCTCATCAACAAGGGAACAAGGCTTAATGGAGAAAGAGTGCATTCCATTAACAGAATCAGGCTTCAGAAGGTGGATAATAAGAAACTACTGTGAGTTAAAAGAACAAGTTGTAGCCCAATGTAAAGAAACTAAGAACTTTGAAAAAAGGCTTGACGAAATCCTAATGAGAATAGACAATTTAGAGAGGAATATAAGTGAATTAATGGACCTGAAGAATACAATATGGAAACTCCAAGAAGTACATACAGGTTTAAACACTCAAATTGATAAAGCAGAAGAAAAGATATCAGAGGTCGAAGATCAACTTAATGAAATAACACAAGAAGACAAGATTAGAGAAAAAATGATAAAAAGGAATGAGCAAAGTCTCCAAGAAATATGGGACTATGTGAAAAGACCTAATTTACGTTTGATAGGTGTACCTGAATGCGACGGAGAGAATGAATCCAAGCTGGAAAATACTCTTCAGGATATTATTGAGGAAAACTTTCCCAACCTAGCAAAGCAGGACAATATTCAACTCCAGGTAATACAGAGAACACCACAAAGATATTCCTCAAGAAGAACAACCCCAAGGCACATACTCGTTAGATTCACCAGGGTTGAAACAATTCACCAGGGTTGAAACGAAGGAGAAAATACTAAGGGCAGCCAGAG
>CM052666.1:18530754-18549337 GCA_028533165.1 Leontopithecus rosalia
ATGGCAGTAACCCTAAATTTAAATCAACTAAATCCCCCAATCAAAAGATACAGCCAAAAGCCAACAGTATGCTACATCCAGACCCATTTCACATGCAAGGATACACAAAGACTCAAAACAAAAGGATGGAGAAAGATTAACCAACTAAATGGAGAGCAAAAATAAATAAATAAATAAATAAAAAAAGCAGGAGTTGCAATTCTCGCATCTGATAAAATAGATTTCAAAGCAACAAAGATACAGTGGTAAAAGGATCAATGTAACAATAAGAGCTAACGATCCTAACACCCGGATACATAAGACCCATAAAGAGATTTAGACTGAATGAGACAGAAAATTGATGAGGACAATCAGGACTTGAACTCAGATCCGGAACAATTAAACTTAATAAATATGTATAGCGCTCTCCACTTTAAATATACAAAATATACATTCTTGTCAATACCACATCACACCTACTCATAGGTTTAAATGAAATATTGATCGGCCATTATTAATACCCAGTTTTAGAATAAAGCAACATTTCCATTCTCTCTTCCTCTTTTTCTTCCTCTTTCTTCCTCTCCTTCACTCCTTTTTTTTTCTTTCCTTCTCTCCTTTAAAAAAAAAAGCCATTCCACGCTATGGTTCTCACCCCCCCAAAAAAATGCAGCATTCAGTTGTAGATAAAGAGGAAAAAAAATTGACAAATATATATTTTTCTTTTGCTCTTCCACCACAGAACATGTTTTCTTAATTAGCTTTGTAGCAAGTTTTAAACTGTGATTTGTGAGTCCCCCAACGTTGTTCTTCCTTTTCAAGTTTGTTTTAGCTGTTCTGGGTCCCTTGCATTTTCATACACATTTCAGAATCAATTTGTCTATTTTTGCATGAAAAGCAGCCAGAATTTTTATAAAAATTACATTACATCTGTAGATCAATTTGTTGCTACTCTAACAATATTTTAAAATATTAATATTAAAATATTGCCATTTTATTTTTTATTTTAATTTGTATGACATTTTAATAATATTAAATCAGTCTATTGACATAGGATATCTTTATACTTACCTTTATATCTTTACTTTTTTATATTGACATTTTGCAGTTTTCAGTGTACAGGTATCACCCCTCTTTAGTGAAATGTACTTGTTTTTTGTTTCTTTGAGACAGGGTCTGGCTCTGTCGCTCAGGCTTGATTGCAGAGGCACCATCATAACTCACTTCTATGGGCTCAAGTGATCCTCTCTCCTCAGCCTCCTGAGTAGCTAGGACAATAGGCACATGCCATTGTGCCTGGTTAATTTTTTAATTTTTTCAAGAGAAAGGATCTCACAATGTTGCTCAGACCAGGCTCAACCTCTTGGCCTCATGTGATCCTCCCACTTCAGCTTCCTAAAGGATTGGGATTACAGGCATGAGCCACTGCTCCCAACCAAATTTATTAAGTATTTTATTCTTTTTGATGCTATTGTAAATGAAAGTGTTTCCTTAGTTCCATTTTTGGATTGTTCCTTGATAGAGTCTAGAAATACAACTGAGTTTTATATACTGACCTTGTGTGAATACACAATCTTACTGAACTTGATAATGAGTTTGAATTGTTGTGTGTGTGGGGGGGTGGTATTTCTTCGCATTTTGTATATACAAGATCTTATCATCTCTGAATAAAAACAGTTTTTACTTTTCAATATGGATATGTTTGTTTCCTTTCTTGCCTATTTGCCTTAGCTGGGTCTCAGAATACGATGTTTTTTTGTTTTTTGTTTTTTGTTTTGAGATGGAGTCTCCCTCTGTTGCCCAGGCTAAGAGTGTACTGGAGTAATCTTGGCTCACTAAAACCTCTGCCTCCTGTATTCAAGCAATTCTCCTGCCTCAACCTCTCGAGTAGCTGGAATTATAGGTGTACACCATGTATAAACCATCATGCCCAGCTAATTTTTTAATTTTTATTCATATTTTTATTTATTTATTTGTTTATTTATTTATTTTTGAGGCGGAGTTTCACTGTTATTACCCAGACTGGAGTGCATGGCATGATCTCGGCTCACTGCAACTTCTGCCATCTGGGTTCAAGAAATTCTCCTGCCTCAGCCTCCCAAATAGCTAGGACTACAGGCGCGCACCACCATGCCCAGCTAATTTTTGTATTTTTAGTAGAGACGGGGTTTCACCTTGTTGACCAGGATGGTCTCGATCTCTTGACCTTGTGATCCACCAGCCTCAGCCTCCCAAAATGCTGGGATTATAGGCATGAGCCTCTGCGCCCTGCCTGGTTTTTTTTTTTTTTGAGACAGAGTTTCGCTCTTGTTACCCAGGCTGGAGTGCAATGGTGCGATCTTGGCTCACCGCAACCTCCGCCTCTTGGGTTCAGGCAATTCTCCTGCCTCAGCCTCCTGAGTAGCTGGGATTACAGGCACGCACCACCATGCCTAGCTAATTTTTTATATTTTGAGTAGAGACGGGGTTTCACCATGTTGACCAGGATGGTCTCGATTTCTTGACCTCGTGATCCACCCGCCTCGGCCTCCCAAAGTGCTGGGATTACAGGCTTCAGCCACTGCACCCGGCCTGGCCTATTTTTATTTATTTTATTTTATTTTTTGAGATAGAGTTTCACTCTTGTTGCCCAGGCTGGAGTACAATGGTACGATCTTGGCTCACTGCAACCTTTGCCTCCCTGGTTCAAGCAATTCTCCTTCCTCAGCCTCCCAACTAGCTGGGATTACAGGCGCCTGCCACCATGCCCAGATAATTTTTTGTATATTTGGTAGAGAAAGGGGTTTTACTATGTTAGCCAGTCTCGAACTCCCAAACTCAGGTGATCCACATGCCTTGGCCTCCCAAAGTACTGGCATTACAGGTGTGAGCTACCACGCCCAGCCTGATGTTAAATATTAACAGTAATAGTGGGGCAGACATTCTTGACTTGTTCTTCACCCTTCAGTTATTTAGCAGTGTGTTGTTTAATTTCCACATATTTGTGAGTGTGCCACATTTCCTTATGTTATTTACTTCTAATTCATTCCACTGTGGTTGGAGAATATGTTTTGCATAATTTCAATCCCTTTAAACTTATAGGGGCTGGTTTTAGGCCTAATACATATTCTGTCCTGAGGTGTGTCTCATGTGCTCTTGACACAACATGTATGCTGCTTTTGTTCAGTGAAGTGTTCCATAGATGTCTGTTGAGTCTACTTGGTTTATAGTCCTGTTCTCCTATTTTCTTACTGATCTTCTGCTTTGTTGTTCTATCTATTATTGAAAATGGGGTATTGAAGTCTCCAACTATTATTGTTGAATTGTCTATATTTTGATTCAATTATGTCAATTTTGGCTTTGTATATTTCGAGGCTCAATTGTTAGGTGTATATATGTTTGCAATTTTTAGGTATTTCTGATTAATTAACTCCTTTTTTTTTTTAGACAGAGTTTTACTCTTGTTGCCCAGGCTGAAGTGCAATGGTGCTATCTTGGCTCACTGCAACCTCCACCTCCTGGGTTCAAGCAGTTCTCCTGCCTCAGCCTCCTGAGTAGCTAGGATTACAGGCATGCGCCACCACACCTGGCTGATTTTGTATTTTTAGTGGAGATGGGGTTTCTCCATGTTGGTCAGGCTGTTCTGGAATACCCGACCTCAGGTGATCCACCCACCTTGGCCTCCCAAAGTGCTGGGATTACAGGCATCTGCCACCGAGCCTGGCCTAATTGATTCTTACCACTATAAAATGTCCTGCTTTGTCTCCAGGAGCAATTTTTTTGTTTTGAAATCTATTTTGTCTGATATTAGCATAGCCACTCCAGCTATCTTTTAGATACTATTGCATGGACTATATCTTTCCCTCATTTTATCTTTAAATTCTGTGTGTCTTTGAATCTAAAGTATGTCTCTTGTAAAATAAATAACAATGAAAAAGGATAACTAGTTGGGCATGCACTTCAGCCTGGGCAACAACAGCAAAACTCCGCCTCAAAAAAAAAAAGGATAACTAAAGTATGTCTTTTGTAGACCACATATAGTTGGATCACATCTTTTTTGTCCTTCCACCAATTCATATCTTCCTTTTCATTGGATTTTTTTTTTGAAACAGAGTTTCACTCTTTTTGCCCAGGCTGGAGTACAATGGCTCGATCTTGGCTCACTGCAACCTCAGCCTTGAAGGTTCAAATGATTCTCCTGCCTCAGCCTCCCAAGTAGCTGGGATTACAGATATGCACCACCACATCTGGCTAATTTTGTATTTTTAGTAGAGACAGGGTTTCACTATGTTGGCCAGGCTGGTTTCAAAACCCCGACCTCAGGTGATCCACCTGCCTCAGCCTCCCAAAGTGCTGGGATTACAGGCATGAGCCACCGCACCCAGCCTTCATTGGAATATTTAGTCAGTTTACATTCAGTGTAATTATTGATGAGGTAAAATCTATGTCTGCCTTTGCCTGAGGGGAACTTTAGTATTTCTTGTAGGGCAGATATTTGTTGATGAAATCTCTCAGTTTTTATTTAACTGAAAATGTCTTAATTTCTCATTTATTTTTGCAGAATAGTTTTGCTGAATATAGAATTCTTGGACTTTCTGGGTTTCAGGGTTTCCTTTTTTTTTTTTTTTGAGACAGAGTTTTGCTCTTGTTGCCCAGGCTGGAGTGCAATGGTGCAATCTTGGCTCACTACAACCTCTGCTTCCCAGGCTCAAGTGATTCTCCTGCCTCAGCCTCCCAAGTAGCTGGGATTGCAGGCATGCACCATCCTGCCCGGCTAATTTTGTATTTTTAGTAGAGATGGAGTTTCTCCGTGTTGGTCAGGCTGGTCTCAAACTCCCTACCTCAGGTGATCCACCTGCATTGGCCTCTGAAAGTGCTGAAATTACAGGCATGAGCCACCATGCCTGGCCTTGGCTTCCAGGGTTTCTGATGAGAAATCAGCTGTTAATTTTACTTAAGAACACTTGTATGTAATGAGTTGCTTTTCTCTTGCTGCTTTCAAGACTCTTTTTGTCTTTTGATAATTTTGGTTTGTTTGTTTGTTGCTCAGGCTGGAGTGCAGTGGCACTATCACAGCTCCCTGTAGCCTGGAATTGATGCTCATGCCTAAGCCTCCCAAGTAGCTAAGACTACTGGCACATGCCACCATACTCAGCTAACTTTTTTTTTTGTAGAGTTGAGGGTCTTGCCATGCTGACCAGGCTGATCCCAAACTACTGGCCTCAAGTGTTCCTTTTGCCTTGGTCTCCCAACGGGCTAAGATTATAGGTGTGGGACAACATGCTCAGTCTCTTTTAACACTTTTTATATGACATGTCAAGGTATGGATCCCTTTGAGTTTATCCTACTGGGAGTTTATTTTCTTGGATGTGCCGACTTTTGTTTGTTGTTGTTTCATTTCTTTCAGATTTGAAAGGTTTTTGGCCATTATTTGTTTGAATATTCTTTCTGACCATTTTTCTGTCTTTTCCTTCTGAGACTTCCATTATGTGTATGTTGACACACTTTATGGTTTTCCATACGTCTCTGAGGCTCTTGTTGTTGTTTTCCTTCAGTTCCTCAGAATCAGTAATCTCCTTAATTACTCTGTCTTCAAGTTCTCAGATTCTTCATTTGGCTCATTTTTGTTTGTTTTAGAGCAATAGAGTCTTGCTATGTGGTCCAGGCTGGACTGAAACTCCTTGGCTCAAGTGATGCTCCTGCTAAAGCCTGCCAAGTAGTGGAGACTAGAGGTGTGTGCCACTGTGCCTGGCTAAGTTTTTGGATTCTTTCATATGCCTGCTGAAATCAGCTGTTAAGTCTATCTAGTGATGTTTCATTTCAGTTATTTCATTTTTCAACTTCAGAACTTGTATTTGTTTCTTTTTTAATTAATTACTTTTTAAAAAATTGGCAAAAATGATATATTTATTGTGTATAAAAGGTTTTGAAATATGTATACACTATGGAATGGCTAAGTTGAGCTCATTCACATATGCATTACCTCACATATTGATTTTTTTGTGTGGTATGAACACTTAAAATATATTTTCAGCAATTTTTAAGCAAAGTGTCTCGTTATTAACCACAGTCACCAGGTTGTGTAATAGATTCCTGGAACAGGGTTTGATATTGTTGCTAGTTGTTGCTATCATTTTGTTTAGTGACTTTCCTGGACTAATTCTGTAGAGTCTATATTCTTTGTAATGTAAAATCTCTGTTCAGTTAGTTTAATGATTGGCCAGTTAATGATTGAGCAGAGATTTTCTCAACTATCTTGAATGAATAAGTCTTCCAAATTTTGTTGATTCACTATGTATTGTGGTATAGTTTCAGTTCTCTCGGGCAGTTTACGTCTCTCTTTAGCCTTCATTTCTTCCTTAGGAAAAGCCTTGGGGTCGGCCAAAGATAAGACATTGAGGCCTTCTCAGGTCTTTTCTGGGCATGCACACATCATGTGCATGGCCTTATAGATTCCTAGGACTACATCAGAGTTTTCCAAATCTCCCAATGCATGTCGTATTCTTCAGTTTTTTCCTTTCAGTTTTCCATCAGCTTCTTGTTATCTTTAACTGTTATCAACACCTCTAGCAGCTTTGACATTAAACCACTGCCAATGATTGTCTTCAACAAATGTCACATGGATAGGACTATTCACAAAGAGTGAGTTCTGATTCAGACCAAGAGAGACGTGTTCTAAGAACGGAACTGTTCATTGAGCTGCCAGACAAGTCAAATATTGACAGTCCTCGGGGACTGAGGCTTTTCTGAAGCTCCAAATCCATTCGTCCCCCTCCATTAGATGCCAGTTTCTGCTTTTCATAGCTTTTGTAACAGCATGGCTATTGGTTTTTAATGCGACTTTGAAGAGGAGTTAGGATTAGGAAAACTTAAAAACCCAAATCTCTTTGTTCTTACCAAGATTCAACCATTTTTCTCGACTAAACACTGTTCACATTGCTGTAAGCTTGTGTTTAATTTCTCGAGTCTAAAAAATCTAATTTTGACAGTTTTTGGAGGTCTTATTGCTTTTATAGAATAGCAAATTTTTGGAAGTCCTTATTCTACCATTTTGAAGGTTGGAAAGATCTCTAGCTTTCATTTCTCTCTTGTTAGTATGTTGTATTATTTTAAATTCATTTACTTTTATTTCATTTGTGCCTTTGTTTTATTAATTTTTTTCAAGTTTTCACACATAGCATTGATTGTCTCTTTATTTTAAAATGAATTTTCTTCTTCCCTGTTGATGCTGGTAAAATAAATGAATAAATAAAGTGAGTTTCTTGTAGGTAGTATGTAATTAGATCTTCCTTTTTTATCCAATTTGATAATCTCTGCTTTTTAATCAGGTTTAGAGGATTTAATTTGATTTACTTATTTTTTTATCTTATTTTTTTGAGATGGAGTTTTGCTCTTGTTGTCCAGGCTGGAGTGCAATGGCGCAGTCTTGGCTCACCACAACCTCTGCCTGTCAGGTTCAAGCGATTCTCTTGCCTCAGCCTCCCAAGTAGCTGAGCTTACAGGCATGTGCAACCACACCTGGCTAATTTTGTATTTTTAGTAGAGACAGGGTTTCTTCATGTTGGTCAGGCTGGTTTCAAACTCTTGACCTCAGGTGATCCACCTGCCTCGGCCTCCCGAAGTGCTATTTACAGGCATGAGCCACCATGCCCAACTGACTTATTTATTTTCTTTAGAAGATTTAATTTGAAAGTACTTATTAACATTGTAGAATATAAAATTACTCACTCTATTTGCTCTCCATTTGTTCTATCTATTCTTTGTTCTCTCTCTTTCTGTATCTCTCTCTCTTTTTTTTTTTGCCTCCTTTTGGATTGAGTATTTTTTATGCTTCCATTTTATCTTTTTATTGTCTTATAAGCTATACTACTTTGAGTTTCTCTTTTTGGGGGAGGTTTATTTTGTCTTTAGTCACTGCTTTTTGGTCTTTAGTATACACCTTCTACTTATCACTTCTACTTTGAAGTAAAATTATATTTCACAAATCGTATAAGAACACATGGCAGCTTCTTCTATTTCTCCTTTCTTGGCTTTTGTCCTATTGCTGTCATGTAATGTCTATACATGTCATAAGCTCCATATTTCATTTTGTTATTTTTATTTTAATACTCAGTTACCTTTTTTAAAAATTGTAAAAATAATTTTTAAAGTTCTTTTATATTCACCCACTTTTTTTTTTTTTTTGAGATGGAGTTTTTGCTCTTGTTACCCAGGCTGGAGTGCAATGGCACGATCTCAGCTCACTGCAACCTCCGCCTCCTGGGTTCAAGCAATTATCCTGCCTCAGCCTCCCGAGTAGCTGGGATTACAGGTGTGTGCCACCATGCACAGCTAATTTTTGTATTTTTAGTAGAGACGGGGTTTCACCTTGTTGACCAGGATGGTCTCAATCTCTTGACCTCGTGATCCACCCATCTCAGCCTCCCAAAGTGCTGAGATTATAGGCGTGAGCCACCCCGCCCAGCCTCACCCACATATTTACCATCTCTGGTGCTCTTTATGTTTCAGGGTGCTCTTTATATTCAGATTTTCATCTCATAATATATTCCTCCTACCTGGTGGCTTTATTCAAATTCTCTTTTTTTTTTTTTTTTGAGACATGGTCTCACTCTGTCACCCAGGCTGGAAGTGCAGTGGTGTTCATAGCTCACTTCAGCCTTGACTTCCTGGGCTCAGATTATCCTCCTACCTCAGCCCCCAAGTAGCTGAGACTATGCATGTGCACCACCATGCCTTGCCTGGATAATTTTTGTATTTTATGTAGAGATGAGATTCACCATGTTCCCCAGGCTGGTCTTGAATTCCTGGCCCCAAGCGATCCACCTACCTCAGCCTTTCATAGCGCTGAGATTACAGGTGTGAGCCACCATGCCCAGCCTCTTTCAGATTCTTTTTTTTTTTTTTTTTTTTGAGACAGAGTCTTGCTCTGTCACCAGGCACCAGGCTGGAGTACAGTGGCATGATCCTGGCTCACTGCAACCTCCACCTCCTGGGTTCAGGCAATTCTCCTGCCTCAGCCTCCCGAGTAGCTGGGACTACAGGCACATACCACCACACCCAGCTAATTTTTGTATTTTTTCAGTAGAGACGGGGTTTCACCATGTTGGCGAGGATGGTCTCGATCTCTTGACCTCATGATCTGCCTGTCTCAGCCTCCCAAAGTGCTGGGATTACAGGTTTGAGCCATGTGCCCAGGCCCACATTCTCTTTTTTCTTTTAATAAATCTGTAGTTTTGTTAAGATAAAAACTAACAGTGTGGTGTGAAGTTTACATTTAAATAAAGTTTTCACAGAAATCTAACACATGCCTAAAAAGATTTTACAATGTAGCTCTAGATGCAAGTCTAGACAATATCAAGAACTGATGGATCTTGTGACTCAAGACAGAGCATTTTGGGTATCAGTTACTTCTTAGGATTTCTTAAAAAATGGTTTTGTTTGTTTATTTGTGTTTTAAAGTGAACCACTGCCTGTTATGAAAGTTCAATCTTTTCCTGAGACCAAGACTTTTGAAATCACTTAAATCTCAAATCAATTCAATGAAACTTGTGCTGTCAGTGACTGAACCCTGCCACCAATGGTTTCAGAGTTCAAAGCTCAAAAAAAAAGACCAGCTCCGAGAATATCCCTACTAAAAACATGGGTCCTTGTCTTTCCCTACTGTCCTATTTCCTCTACTGCCCTCTTCCCCTTCCCCAGCACCTCAGCCAGTGGCTTGAACAAGCTGATATTTATAACTCCATTATTGGAAAGAAAAATGTCTTCTGTCTAATTTCAGGAATTAGTACCTCTGAGACAGAATGATCTGCTCATACTGTGTACTCTTCAATAAAAGACCTTCCCTCCTCAGTCAATTTCCATCTCCAAAAACGGCAACTTTGGTAACTTAGCAACTGACTTATCCTTTGTGGGGAACAGCATTAGGTTTAGGCAGGGAACACCTGGGCTTACAGGTTTCAGACATTCATGCTTTTAAACAGCCTGTCACAGTCCTTATTTATGTATGCCAGTGACATTTCCTTCAAGGGTAAAAGCATTCTTGACATAGAAGCAAATCATTAGTTGTCTGTTCTTTCCATTGCTTCACCATTTCCCCTATCAGGCCCCAAATTTTAATCAAAATGATGCTGCTCATCTCCCTTCCTCCTCTCCCCATCCCTCCCTCCCCCAAATAATACACCAGTAATAACCAAAAACTACACACATGTTATGCTGAAAAAATGCAGTTTACACTATTGGGAAGGAGGCTTTGGGTCAGGGAGACACTCTTTGAAGAACTACAGTGTTTTTTTTTTTTTTTTTTGCTCTCCCGCATACCCAATTCTGCAAGTTTTATCCTTCACAGAAGGCCCTTTGCTTTTCTCAGCAAAATGCAGAAAAGGTTTCCTTGAAACACTTGCGCCTCTTCCTTCCCACTGGGATGGGTGTGCAAACTATCCAGCTTGGAGTGGCTTTCAAGCACTTGGGCCGCTGCAGGGCACAGAAACCATACTGGCTCTTCAAAGGACATCGTCTCCAGCCACGTCTATGGTATCAAGATAAGTAGAACTCCTTCCCTTTCCACTTGAGACCCACAGTCAGATGTGATGGGGCTGGTACTCAGGAGGGTCAATATTCTTGTCTTTTTTGTCATCATCCTCCTTGGGGTAGGGATGCCTTTCCTCATAGAAGGATAGGACAACCTGTGGGCACTTGGCGTTGGCTTCCTTGGCAGGGACCAGGTCAGCCTCATCAGAGCTGTTTGTTTCACTGGAACATGAGCTCTCCACTGGAGTCTGTAGCTCCAATAATCTGCTCTGGCTCCAAACCCCAGGCAAAGCCTCGTGGCTTTTCTGACTCTTCCTCCTTCTTCTTGCTTTGCTCTCCTTTCCCTTATTTTCAGAATCATCAGCTTTATGCTTGTCTCCCTCGGATTTTTCTGTCTCGGGCGTTGTTTTCTGTGACTGCGGAAACTCAGCGATGAGGTCGGGGAAATCCAGGTTCTCTTCTGGTTCCCATGTGTAGTCCTCACCTGAGAACCCGTCCCCGTCTAGGAGGTGCTCCACTCTGCCCTTGACCACTCCACGGCCAAGAATTTTCTCCACCACATATTCCTCTTCCTCCACTTTCTTCTTGTTTTGTTTTGTTCCCCGTAGTGGCTGCCAGCTTTCTGGTGCAAAGGGTGCTGCTGCTCAGAGCAGCACCCAAGAGTCCAAGAGGAATTGGTGCCATGCTACTGGCACGGCGGGTTGGGCTGGCAGGGGACATGGTGCCCAGGAAAGCAGCAAGCTGGTTGGCGCAGGGGAACCCCTCACTGAAGCAGCCTACTGCAGGTCCTCATAGAAGGATATGACAATAGAAGGAGGCCTTGGTCATCTGAACAAAAGAACTCGCACTCTGCGCTGCCCGCTGCCCGCTGCCTGCCCTCTGTTAACACTGTTATGGTTCAAGTGTGCTGGTTAACTTCTTCCAGCTTTTGTATGCTTTTGTGTCCTTTGTTTTTGAAAATTTTTCTCTGGGTATAGAAATCTAAGTTGGCAATTGTCTTTTAGTACTTGAAGTATATTGCTTCACTCTTTCTGGGCTCACATTACTTGCTGCAAAAATCTTTTGCTGTTTTTAATATTCTTTACATAAGTTGTCTTTTTTCTTTTGGCTGATTTAAAATTTAAAATTTTTCTTCTTATGAGTAGTTCTAAGCAATTTGAATATGGCATACTACTTTTATTGCTGTTACTTGGGCTTGGGGTTCATTGACCTTCTTAGATCCATGGATTTATAATTTTCATCAATTTAGATTTTTTTATTTTTGAGACAGAGTCTTGCTCTGATGCCCAGGCTGAAGTGCAGTGGTGTAATCTCAGCTCATTGCAGCCTCCACCTCCCAGATTCAAGAGAGTCTCCTGTCTCAGCCTCCCAAGTAGCTGGGACTACAGGTGCCTGCCACCACGCCTGGCTAACTTTTTGTATTTTTAGTAGAGACAGGCTTTGTCATGTTGGCCAGGCAAGTCTCGAACTTTTGGCCTCAAGTGATCTGCCTGCCTCAGCCTTCTCAAGTGCTGGGGTTACAGGCATTAGCCACCATTCCAGGCCTATTTAGAAAATTTTTATGGACTTATTTTTCTCCTCTTTATGAGTTGTATTTTTCTGCTTATTTGCATAGCTTCATAATTTTTTATTAGATGACAAACTGAATTTTATATTCATGGGTGCTGAATTTTTTTTGTAGTTTTAAAGTATTGTTGTATTCATTCTGGGATGCTATTATCTGTCAAAATGTTGGTCATTTCAATGATCGCTTTTCAGGGTTTTTAGTTTTTGTTTTTGTTTTAATGAAATGGGGTCTCGCTATATTGCCAAGGCTGGTCTCAAACTCCTAAACTCAAATAATCCTCCAATCTCAGCCTTCCAAAGTGCTGGGTTTACAGGTGTGAGCCACCATGCCCGACCAGTTTTTAGTTTTTTTAAGTGAAATGAGAGCAGCCAAATTGACTTCACTACTAAGACAGTCCTTAGTACTCCACCCCAGCCTTGTGAATGTAAAGTTGTTCCACTTTGGTTATTGGGAATATGGACTATTCTCAACCTTGTGTAATTTCTGATCATTATTCTGCTCCATTCTGTCCAGTGGTTCTTTCTTTGGTCCCTGTCAGTTTTTTCACACCCATGTGCTAATCATTACTCTACTGAAGACTAAAAGGAAACCCTTTGTAGGGCTCTGCAGCTCTTTCCTCTTCAACAGTTTGCCCTGTGAATTCTAGATGCCTGCACCTCTTCAAATTCTCAGCTGTAACTTCTCAACTCAAGGAGACTATGAACTCCATGTAGGCTCCTCCTCATTGTGCAGAGGTCTAGAAAACACCTCTGGCTAGGAGGCTAGGTGAGCCATTTTTTCACTCAAAGGGACCAATACTTTTCATGGCCTGTTGTCCATTTTAGAAAAACCGTAGTTTCTTGTCTTTTGTCTGTGTTTTTAGTTGTTGAAGATAGGAGGGTAAATGTTATACTTTTATACTTCCTTGTTATACTTCCATGTTCAGAAGTGAAAGTCTCTCTAAAGAGATACTTCTAGCTAAATAGGTGCAAACAGCATACTATACCTATTATTTATTTTGCTGATTTATTTTTTAGAGACAAGGTATCATTCTGTCACCCAGGCTGGAGTGCAGTGGTGCCATCACGGCTCACTGCAGCATGGACCGTCTAGGCTCAGGTGATCCTCTCACCTCAGCTGCCCAAGTAGCTGGGACCACAGGCACAGGCTGCCATGCCTGGCTTATTTTTATTTTTTGTAGAGACGAGGTATTCCTATGTTGGCCTGTCTAGTCTCAAACTCCTGTGCTCAAGCTGATCTTGAACTCCTGCTCAGTGATCTTCCCACTTCAGCCTCCCAAAGTGATGGATTTCCCAGCCTATATTTAGACTTCTATGATGATCACAAGATGTTAGGACCATCAAAATTTCTTTAGATTACATTATATAATGTTAGAGAGAAAGAAATACCACATCTGGAAGAATATCTATAATAGGAGTGCTTACCTGATACATTTTATAACCTACAATCATTCTCCAAGATCCACAAATTAAACAAGTGAGTTCGATGAGGATATTTTAGCAATTATCATCCTTGCACATACTAAGCCAGAAAGCAAGAATAAAAAATACCAAAACATTACTATAGTGTGGCCCACATTTCCTGATCCTAATGAGATAAAAGTAGAAATCAGTAACAAAATGATAAGTTTCAAATGCAGATATTTGGAAAACATAAACACAAGTCTCTTTATGAACTCATGGAAAGAGTTCCAAGATATACAATTGAAGTAAATAATTCAAAGTACTGAATATTGTTTAACATATGGCACCATTTATGTAAAGGGGGGAAGTATATATTTCTATTTCTATATATATATAAATTATCTGGAAATATACACAAAAAATTAACAATGAGCACTTTATTGGGGGAAGTGTATGAAACCATGCAGATGGGATCACTAGTAACAGTGAAACTTTTCACTGAATGCCAACTTATAGTTTTCACTTTTCAATACTATGAATGTATCAACTAACCAAAAATTAAGTGTTCAAAATTATTTATAAAATGTATTTTTTAACAATTCCTGAGCCAAAGAAAGAAACATAATGGGGAATTATAATATATTTAGAACTGAATGTAATAATAAAATACTTACATTCTAAAATTTGTAAGAAGTTCCTGAAATAGTACAAGAGGAACATTAACAGTTTTAAATGTTTATAGTATAGCAGAGGCTAGATTGGAGGTAAAGTGGTAAGAATTCCCTTCTAAAAGTTAGAACTACTGTAATAATAGTGCAGATCCTATAAGAAGAGTGCAAAGTGTGCAAATTCAAGGGAAACATTTTTTTCTCCCTCCCCTCCGCCAAGGGAAATATTTTAATTGAATTCTACTTCTGTCATATGCTGGATAATTTATTTGAACAAATCTGATCAAAGCAATAAAAATCTGGCCGGGCGTGGTGACTCATGACTGTAGTCCCAGCCCTTTTCGAGGCTAAGGCAGGAGGATCACTCGAGCCGAGGAATTCAAGACTAGCATGGGCAACATGCTAAAACCCCGTCTCTACAATAAATTTAGCCCGGCATGGTGGTGGTGCACCTGTAGTCCCAGCTACTTGGGAGGCTGAGGTGGGAGAATCACTTGAGCCTGGGAGGCAGAAGTTGCAGTGAGCCAAGATGGTGCCATTGAACTCCAGCCTGGGTGACAGATTGAGACCCTGTCTCAAAAAATAAAGTAAAATAATAAATACAACAATTCAAATTCTCGGTAAACACTTTTTCCAATAAAAATAACATTTTAAAATGTATCGACGGGCCAGCATAAATCTCCAAATTCCCACCATGAGTTGTGAGCAGGGGTTCTGGAAGTTAAAGGCTCTTTTTTTTTTTTTTTTTTTTTTTTTAGCTACTACTTAGTTCTGAAGTTAAATGCTCTTATATCCACTCCGAGGTTGTCTAAACAACTCTGAGGTCATGATTTCCATGCTGATGGCTACATGGATTACAGCGTTTCAGGAAATAGGCCTAGTGACCTTCTCCAGTGAAGAATTTTTTTTATTTTTTAAACTTGAGTTTCACTCTTGTTGCCCAGGCTGGAGTGCAGTGGCACGATCTCGGCTCACTGCAACCTCCATCTCCTGGGTTCGAGCGATTCTCGTGCTTCAACCTCCCAAGTAGCTGGGATTACAGGTGCATGCCACTACACCCAGCCAATTTTTTGTATTTTTAGTAGAGATGGGGTTTCACCATGTTGATCTGGCTGGTCTAAAAATCCTGAGCTCAGGTGATCCACCTGCCTTGGCCTCCCAAGGTGCCGGGATTACAGGCATGAGCCACTGCACCTGGCCCCAGTGGAGAATTTAATGGGAGACAGCGACTTACAGTTAGGATCCAGATGAGTATGCCTTTAGGGTAAAAGTAAAGAAAAATAAAATCCTATTGTAAAAAAGTCAGGTGACAACTGATTTGACCTAGTACTAGACAGAATGTGGAGAAAACCTCCATGAGTAATTTACAACAATAAGCTGTCTGTGTTACCCAGGATCTAAGATGGTCTCAGTGACCTCTGCCTCCTGGCATTCACTCCTTGCATACAATTACCTTGTACATTGAATAGGGCTGATCTGTGTATCTAAAGATATTGCAGAAATCAATGTGTTATTTCCAAGGGCTAGGTCATATAAAATACTGAGACTTCTAGATTTTACTCTGTTGGAACACTCACTCTGGGGAAAATCAGCTGCCATGACATGAAGACATTCAAGTTGGCCTGTAGACAGACAAGCAACAGAGGCTTTTCCTAACAACCAGCATTACCTTGCGAGGCTTATGGCTGAGATCCCTTGAAAGTGTACCCTCCAGCCCCAGTTAAGCCTTTAGATGACTGCAGTCCTGGCTGGGAGAGGTGGCTCACGCCTGTAATCCCAGCACTTCTGGAGGCCACGGTGGGCAGATCATGAGGTCAAGAGATGGAGACCATCCTGGCCAACATGGTGAAACCTCATCTCTACTAAAAATACAACAAATTAGCTGGGAGTGGTGGTACTCACCTGCAGTCCCAGCTACTCGGGAGGCTGAGGCAGGAGGATCTCTTGAGGTGGAGGTTGCAGTGAGCCAAGATTGTACCAGTGCACTCTAGCCTGGTGACAGAGTGAGACTCCATCTCAAAAAACAAAACAAAACAAAAAACCAGATGTGTGCAGTCCTAAATGACATCTTTAATGTAACCTCAGGTGAGACCCTGAGCTAGAAGCACCCAGCTAGGCTACTCCCATATTCTACATAGATTATATAAAGATCACCAAGGTTGTTTTAAGCTACTACGTTTTATGTAATTTGTTATTTAATAAATAACTAATGTACCAGACCTCATGAAGGTTTTTGGTCTGAATTTATGCTGCCTACATGGTTACAAAAATTTCAAGTGGACATTTAACAACTGGTAGAACCAAATACAAAATGTCTTATGAAGAGCTTATTTTCAACCCAGGCCTCAAAGAATTACTAAGGATAAATTTCAAGGAAAATAATAGTTTACATTAAGAGTTACAAAATACCAGCCAAGTGTGGTGGCTCATGCCTGTAATCCCAGCATTTGGGGAGGCCAAGGTGGGCAGATCACCTGAGGTCAGGAGTTTGAGACCAGCCTGACCAACGTGGCAAAACCCCCGTCTCTACTAAAAATACAAAAATTAGTTGGGCGTGGTGGCAGGCGCCTGTAATCCCAGCTGTTCAGGAGGCTGAGTCAGGAGAATAGCTTGAACCTGGAGGAGATTGCAGTGAGTTGAGGTGGCACTGTTGCATTCTAGCCTAGGCGACAGAGACTTCATTTCCGAAAAAAAAAAAAAAAAATGGCAAAATTCCTAAAGGCAAGACACCATGAGTCAGACCCAATGAACCAACAGACAGAAGAAGCAGAAATGCAAGTACTCCTTATGTCAGATTTCCCAGTCACAGAATCTAAAATGAATATGTTTAATGTTTTCAGGAAATAAAAGCAGAAAAAGAAACTATGAGGGCGGGCACAGGGGCTCACACCTGTAATCCCAGTACTTTGGGAGGTCAAGGCTGGGTGGATCACCTGAGGTCAGGAGTTCGAGACCAGCCTGACTAACACGGTGAAACCCCCTCTCTACTAACAATACAAAAATTACCCAAGCATGGTGGTAGGCACCTGTAATTGCTGCTACTTGGGAGGCAAATCCAGGAGAATTGTTTAAACCCAGGAGGCAGAGGTTGCAGTGAGCTGGGATCATGCCATTGCACTCAAGCCTGGGTGACAAAGTGAGACTCCATCTCAATTAAAAAAAAAAAAAGAAATAAAAAAAAGAAACTATGAACAAGAAATAAGAAACTATAGAGAACAACCAAGTAGATTTTTAAAAAAACAAAGTAGAACTTCTAGAAATGAAAAATATATAATTTTAAATTAGCCAATGGACTAACAAGCAGATTATTCACAGCTGAAAAAAGAACCAGTATACTAAAGAACAGAGCCAAAGAATTTATTAGATATTGAGCATTTTTTATTTGGGTAAAAAAAGAATTTATTAGAATTCAGTTTATGGAGTCGAAGATGGAAAATATGAATGAAAGGTTAAGAGACATGGAAGAGAGAATTAAAAAGTAACATACCTCAGTGGAGCTCCAGAAAGAGAAAAGATTAAGAACAAAGATGAAGCAACATTTGAAGACAAAATGGCTGAGAATCTTCCAGGGTGGTTGAGAGATACCAATCCTCATATCCAGAAAGCCTAACAAAATTCAGAGAGGTTAAATAAAAATAAATCCGACAAAGACATATCACAATTTAAGAGCAAGTGAGAAAAGAAAGAGACAATCTTAAAAACCAGAATAAATTAAAAGTAAATATAACAAAGGAAATAATAAAAGCAAAAATAGAAATTGATGAAATAGAGAAGAAATGACATCATAGAGGGGTCCATAACGACAAAACAAGCATTAAAATAGGCAGATGTATGATAAGATTGATAACAAATAAATGCTTAATAAATACATATAAAGAATAACATATACATATACATATACATATACATATAACAAATGCATATACATATAAAGAATAACAAGTGGAAAGGGGGCATAGAGTTTTAAAGTATAGGAAACAATTATGAAGAACTTTATGTTAGTAAACTTAGATGAAATGAACAATGCATTAGGTTGTATTTGCTTTCATGTGAGAGAATATCTGATTTGCAGTTGTCAAGAAATAAAACTTTTTTTAAAATTTTTAATTTTTTATTTTTTTGTGGGGGGAGGAAGGGAGGAAGGCAGGAAGGGAGGGAAGGAGGAAGGGAGAAAGGAAGGAAGGGATGAAGGAAGGAAAGAAGGGAGGAAGGGAGGGAGGGAGGGTGGAAGGGGAGGAAGGAAATCAAGCAATGAGAGAGACATTGCTGACCTGGATCTAGAGGTTTACAAGTTGATTTCTTTCTTTTTTTGAGAGAAGGAAAGAAAAAAAAATTAGTAAAGGAGAGGAAGAAAGAGGAAGAGAAAGAGGGAAAGTGAACGGAAATATTGCTTTATTCTGAAAAATAATGGGTATTAATAATGACCAATCAATGTTTCATTTAAACCTATGAGTAGGCAT
>CM052666.1:18549837-18567714 GCA_028533165.1 Leontopithecus rosalia
TTGAACTCACGGAAGTTTTTTATTATCCATAACGTGAAGTTTGATTCTGTTAATGGGATGCACTCTTCCTCCATCAAGTCTTGTTCCATTGTTGATGAGGAACTGTGATCATCTTTAGAGGGAGAGGGGTTCTGATTTTGAGTATTCTCAGCCTTTTTACGCTGGTTTCTTCCCATCATTGTAAATTTATCCTCCTGTCATCTTTGAAATTACCAGCTTGCAGTAGATCTCCTGAGTGGACGTCCAAATTGTTAGTTCCCAGGGGCCAGAAACAGCAGCATTAAGACTGATGGTGTTTTTCTGCCCAGGCTTCTCCTGTCTGGCTTCCTTCTTGTGTCCATAATAGGTGAGTCTGCCTTCCCGGAGCTCCAAACCTTGGTCAGAAGGGGAACCCGTCGTTCACTCTGTGCCGAGGTGCCAGCACAACCGCTGCGCCGGCCTCAGGAGTCAGCACTGGGAACCCGCGGGGCTCCTCCAAACCCCGGTCAGAAGGGGAGCCAGCCCCACCTAGTCAGCTCCGAGAGCTGCCGTGCGGAGGTGCCAGCGAGACCACTGCCCCACGTGGCTCCTCCACTGGGAATCTTCTGCTCCTGAGCGACCAGAATTTGTCTGAAAGTGTGGCGTCCTCTAATTCTATGAGCTTTAACTGCGAGCTGCAATCCCGAGATGTTAGCGATCAGCCATCTTGGATCGTTCCCCGACAATGTATTATTATCTGCAGTTAAGGTCCTCTGTCTTCCTTTTAGGGTTTATTTATTTCTTGAGACGGAGTCTTGCTCTGTCGCCCAGGCTGAAGTGCAATGGAGCAATCTCAGCTGACTGCAACCTTCTCCTCCCGGGTTCCAACAATTCTCCTGCCTCAGTCTCCTGAGGAGCTGGGATTACAGGCATATGCCACCATGCCTCGCTAATTTTTTTGTGTTTTTAATGGAGATGGGGGTGCACCATGTTGGCCAGGATGGTCTCAAACATCGGATCTCATGATCTGTCTGCCTCGGCCACCTACAGCGCTGGGATTACAGGTGTGAGCCACTGTGTCTGGCTGGGTTTATTTTTTTTAAATCAAGGGCTAAATTCTTCCCCTCTCTCGAACACCAGTGAAGTAGTTAAGAAAAGCAGTCACCAATTACAGTTAACATTTGAAGGACAAATTTAAAGGTGATTGTAAGTTACAAAATAAAGGCATCTTATGAACTCTCATAAGAAAAAAAGGAATATTATGACACTTATCTTTTTGAGATAGGATCTTGCTCTGTCCTCCAGGCTGGAGTACAGTGGTGCAGCCTCCCACGTAGTTGGGATTATAGGCGTCCACCACCATGTTTTTGTATTTTTAGTAGAGACGGGGTTTCACCATGTTGGCCAGGCTGGTCTCGAACTCCTGACTTCATGTGATCCTTCCACCTAGCACCTGACCAGAGAAATTAAGACATTCTCAGATAAACAAAAGCTGAGATAGTTCATTACATTGGGACCTCTCCTGCAAAAAAATGCTAAAGGGAGTCCTGCAAGTCAAAACAAAAAGATGCTAGGTGGACATTTGAAGCCACATATAAAGACCTGTATTACTGGAATTTTGATTCACATCTCTGATTTTTATTATTTGATTTAAAAGAGATGTGTAACCATAAGCCTATGTTAAATATGTAATTTATTTTAAAAAAATTAGGCATGATGGCATGCACCTGCAATCTCAGCTATGGAGGATCACTTGAATTCAGGGTCTTCAGGTTACAATGAGCTATGACAGTGACACTGCACTCCAGCCTGGGTGACAGAGTGAGACCCTCTCTCTAAAATAGATATCCTTTGTAGCATCAAGAACACAGGATGGGGCAGAGCTGTCCAGGAGTAGAGTATTTGTATGTGATTGAACTTACTAGTTTAAAATCAATTGCTATAACTTCAGGATGTTTTCTATAATCCTCATGGTAATTACAAAGAAAACATCTACAGAATGTACACACAAAAGGAAGTGAGAAGGCATTCTAAGTGTGTCACGCCAAAAAATCAATTAACACGAAGGAAGGCAGACGGAAGGAAATGAGGGGAAAACAAACCAGTAAGCCATGCAGAACACAATCCACAGAGTGGCACTGCGAGGCCCCGTAAATGGTGTGCTGGAGTCCTCCCAGAGGAATTGCTCACCTTAGTCCCTGGCTGTGGGCCTCATGGCACAGTCACCCACCAGGCTATTGAGTTTCATCATATGATAATCTTTAAAAATGCAAATTATTTCCACAATCTAAAGATAGTAAGAGACTTACACAAAGGATGAAAAAAGATACTCCATGGAAATGGTAACTGAAAAAAGGGTGAGGAGCTAGATTAACCTCAGACTAAATAGACTTAAGGTCAAAAGCTGTTGTAAGAGTTAATAATAGTCCATTCACCACAAAGATGCAACAGTTATAAAGGTACATGCAACGCGCCTCAGAGCTCATAAATGTATGATGCAAACACTGACAGAATGAAAGGAGAAACACATAGTTGTATAAAAATTGTAGAAAATTTCAATACCTCACTTTTTTTTTCCCCAGACAGAATCTTTGTTTCCCAGGCTGGAGTGCAGCTGCAACCTCCTGAATTCAAGTGATTTCCGTGCCTCAGCCTCAGAGTAGTTGGGATTACAGGTATATGCCACCATGCCCAGCTATTTTTAGTAGATACAGGGATTCACCTCGTTGGCCAGGCTGATCTTGAACTCCTGACCTCAAGTGATCCACCCACCTCGGCCTCCCAAAGTGCTGAGTAATCTAATTTTACATTACATAAATAAATTTTACGTTACATAAATAAAATTTACATTACATAAAATCAGCCAGGCATGGTGGCAAGCACCCGTAGTCTCAGCTACTGTGCCTGGCCCAGTAACTGACTTTCAGTAATGGGTACAACACCCAGACAGAAGATCAAGAAGGAAACAGAGCTTAAATGATACTATAGATGAATTGGACCTACCAGACATACACAGATGAGTTTACCCAGCAGCAGAATACACATTCTTCAAAGTACATGTGGAATGTTCTATGGGAAAGATCATATATTAGACCTGAAAGCAAATTTAATACATTTTAAACAACTGAAATGATAATAGCAGAAGGAAAACTGGAATATTCACAAATCTATGGGAACTCAACAACGTACTACAAAACTATGGATCAAAGAAAAATAAGGAAAATTATGAAGTATTTTGAGACAAAACATATCAAATCTTATAGGATACAGCAAAAGCATTGCTATGAGGGAAATTTATAGCTGTACATGCTTACATTTAAAAATACCTGGCTGGAGGTGGTGGCTCACATCTGTAATGCCAGCACTTTGGGAGGCTGAGACAGGCAGATAACCTGATGTCAGGAGTTTAAGACCAGCCTGGCCAACATGGGGAAACCCCATCTCTACTAAAAACATAACATTAGCCAGGCATGGTGGCAAGCACCTGTGGTCTCAGCTACTTTGGAGGCTGAGGCAGGAGAATCATTTGAACTCATGAGGAGGTTGCAGTGAGCCAAGATTGTACTACACTCCAGCCTGGGAGACACAGCTAGACTCTCTTTTCCCCCACCACCCCCCACAAAAAAACGCAGCAACCAGGCATAGTGACACTGTTCTATAATACCACCTACTTGGAAGGCTGAGGCCAGGAGATTGCTTGAACCCAGAAGTTTGAGACTAACTCAGCAAGTGGCAAGACCCTCTCTCAAATCAAAGAAAAAGGAAAAGCTCTCAAACCATAATCCTAACTTTGTACCTTAAATTATTAGAAAGAGAAGAACAGCCTAAACTCAAAGCTAGGAGAAGGAAGGAAATATTAAAGGTTAGAACAGAAATAAGTGAAATAGAAGATGAATCAGTGACCAAAAACTTGATAAGAAAGTACAAGAAGAGATGGCTTCATGGGCGACTTGTACCAAATAGTTACAGAATCAATACCAATCCTGCTCATCATCTTCCAAAATACTGACGAAAGAATACCTCCAAACTCATTCTGTGAGGCCAGCATTACCGATTCCAAAGACGGACAAAGCAGCAGAAGAAAACACACCACTATTCCTGATCAATACAGATGCAAAAGTGCTCAAGAAAATACTAATGAGAGAGGATTATACAACATGATTGAGTAAGATTTATTCCTGGAATGCAAAGGTGGTTACCATATAAACATGAGGGTAAGATACCACATTAACAGAATGAAGGAAAGAAAATGCATAATTTGTTCCAATTAGTACCGAAAAAGCATTTAATGAAGTTTAATATCCTTTCATGATTAAAACATACTGACTAGAAATCGAAACAACCTCAACGTAATAAAGGTCATATGCACAACCTCCAGCTAGTAACATTCTCAATGATGGGAAAGTTTTCCAAGATGAGGAATAAAACAGTGATGCCTGCTTTCATGATACTGGAAACCCTAGCCAGAGCTATTAAGAAAGGAAAAAGAAAAGGCATCGAAATTGGAAAAGAAGTAAAATTTTCTCTGTTAACAAACGACATGATCTTCTTTGTAGAAAATCCTGAAGAATGCATAAAATAAACTGTTAGAACTAATAATTTGTCCAAGTTTCAGGATTATGAAATTAACATACAGAAGTCAGTTGCATTTCTACACACTAACAGTCAACAATCCAAGAAGGAAATTCAGAAAACAGTTCCTGCTGGCTTGGTTGTGGATGCCTATAGTCCCAGCTACTTGGGAGGCCAAGGTAGGAGAATCGCTTGAGCCCGGGAGGTCAATGCTGTCAGTTTGTATAATGATTATGCCTGTGAATAGCCAGTGTACTCCAGCCTGGGCAACATAGTGAGACACTATCTTAAAAAAAAAGAAAAAAGAAAAAAGTCAGTTTACAATAGCATAAAAAGAATAAAACGGGAATAAACTCAACCAGGAGGCAAAGACTGGCAGGACTTTGAGTTCCAGAGACCAGTTGTGTAACAAATGTAGAGGCATCTCCTACTCATGTATTCAAAGGCTTAGTTTCGTTAAATGTCAGTACGACTCAGAGTGATCTACAGGTTTTGTTTAATTGCTCTCAAAATCTCAGTGACGGTTTTTCTTCAATTATAGGAAAATCCATCCCTACAAATTGTGTAAAGTTTATACACAATTTCAAGAGATTCCAAATGGCCAAAGCAATCTTGAAAAAGTAACCAAGTTGGAAGTCTTTTACTTCTCAATTTCAAAATGTATTATTGAAAGCTACAGAGGGCTGGGCATGGTGGCTCAAGCCTGTAATCCCAGCACTTTGGGAGGCTGAGGAGGGCAGATCACGAGGTCAAGAGATCAAGACCATCCTGGCCAACATGATGAAACCTCATCTCTACTAAAAATATAAAAATTAGCCAGGTGTGGTGGCACACGCCTGTGGTGCAAGCTACTCGGGAGGCTGAGGGAGAAGAATCCCTGGAACCCAGGAGGCAGAGGTTGCAGTGAGCTGAGATTGTGCCACTACACTCTAGCCTGGTGACAGAGCAAGACTCTGTCTTAAAAAAAAAAAAAAAAAAAAGTGGTCAAAAGTGTGATACGGCAGTAAAGACATACGGAGAGACCAGTGGAATAAAATAGAGTGCAGAAGGAAACCCTCACACATATGGTCAAATGAGTTCAATAAGGATGCCAAGACTATTCAATCAGGGAAGGGACAGTCTTTCAACAAATGGTGTGGGAAAACTAGATATCCACAGGCAAAAGAATGAAGTTAAAGCCTTACCTTATATCATGTTAAAAAAAAAAAAAAGAAAAACCTCAATAATGAATCAAAGACCTAAGTGTAAGATCTGAAGCTATACAACTCATTTTTTCTTTTTTTTTTGAGACAGAGTCTCACTCTAACACTGAGGCTGGAGTGCAGTGGCACGATCTTGGCTCACTGCAACCTCTGGCTCCTGGGTTCAAGCAATTCTCTGCCTCAGCCTCCCAGGAAGCTGGGATTACAGGAGCCCATCACCACACCTAGCTAATTTTTGTAATTTTAGTAGAGACAGAGCATCTTGGTCAGGCTGGTCTTGAACTCCTGACCTCATGATTCACCCACTTCTGCCTTCCAATGTGCTGGGATTATAGGCAGGAGCCACTGTTCCCAGCTGACAACTCTTAAAACATAGAAGGAGAGCTTCCTTTGGCCGTGATTCCTTAGATATGACACCAAAGGCCCAAACAACAAAAGGAGAAGTAGACAGATGATTGTTAATAGTATCCTTCGATGCAATCCAAACTGAAAAGGCAACCTCTGGAATGACAGATGTGCAAATCACATGTCAAAGAGTTCCCATCTAGAACAGATAAAGCACTCTCACAATGCAACAACAAAAACCCAACTAACACGGTTCAGAAATGTACAAAGGATGTGAATAGACAGTCCACCAAATAAGAGATGCAAATGGCCAATCAGCACATAAAAAGATGCTCATCAACACTATTAGGGAAACAACCCAAAATCACATGGAGAGGCTGGGCATGCTGGCTCACGCCTGTAATCCCAGCACTCTGAAAGGATAAGGTAGGCGGATCACTTAAGGTCAGGAGTTTGAGACCAGCCTGGCTGACATGGTAAAGCCATATCTCTACTAAAAATAGAAAAATTAGCTGGGTGTGGTGCCATGTCCCTGAAGTCCCAGATGCTCAGGAGGCTGAGGCAGGAGGATTGCTTGAACCTGGGAGGTGGAGATTGCAGTGAGCCAAAATTGCACGGCTGCACTGTAGCCTGGGTTACAGAGTGAGACTCCATGTCAAAGTAAAAAAAGACCTACATGGAGAGGCCACTTCAGACTCATTAGGATGACTGTAATCCATACAGAAAATGAAGTGTTAGTGAGAATGCTGAGCTGTTGGAAGCCGTGGGTACTCTTACTGGGAATTTAAAATGGAACTTAGCTATGGAAAATGGTGTTTAAACTTTTCATCAAAAAGTTAAAAACAGGCCAGGCATGGTGACACACACTTGTAATCCCAGCACTTTGTGAGTCCAGGGCAGGTGAATCACTTGAGGCTAGGAGTTCAAGACCAGTCTGGTCAACGTGGTGAAATCCATCTCTACTAAAAACACAAAAACTAGCCACGTGTGGCGGTGCAGGCCTGTAATCCCAGCTACTCGGGAAGCTGAGGGTTAAGAATCGGTTGAACCCAGGAGGCAGAGGTTGCAGTCAGCCAAGATTGCACCACTGCATTCCAGCCTGGGTGACAGAGCGAGACTCTGTCTCAAAACAAGGATTACCATATAATCCAGCATTTCCACTTCTGAGTGTGTACTCTCTACAATTCAAAGGGCCTCACACATTTATACACATGTTCATAGCAGGGCTGTTGAGAGAAAATTCTGACATGTGTGAGAAATCATATTGTTTGCTGAGAAATCCTATTGATAGAGGCGACAAGGGAAACCTAGTCAGCCCTCCAAAGCGGAAAACTTCCCCCAAGCAGCAAACTGCTCAAAGCACTATAAAGCAGTATCCAATATAATTATGTCTCACACCAGATGAATTAGTTCTTTGAACACAGGATACGTAACCTTTTCCTTTGTTTTCTTGTAAAGAGCGCTTTCTAGTTTGTCTTTAACCTATAGTAAACAAACTAGCTGCCTGGTTAGTTTACCTTTAACCAATAAAAACACAGAGCATCTGCTTGTAAAACTTGTCACTGGAAAGTCAAGAATAAATACCTAGGTTAGAGTCTGCTCTGGACTCTCAGCTGGAAGTGCTTTGAGACCCCTGGTGCTCCACTCTGAACCCACCTTTTGCTATCTCTGTGTCTGTTTCTTAATTCCTTCAGTGCCGCATGAGTTGGGGTCTCCGAGGCTGAGCTGGTCTCGGCACAGCGTTATTCATAGGAGCTGAAAAATAGCAGCAATCCAAGTGCTTATCGACAGATAAACAAATGTGGTCTCTCCATACAGTCAAACATTATTCAGCCTTAAACGGAAGGAAATTCCAACACATGCTAACACATGGATGAACCTTTATGACGTTATGCAATGTGAAATAAGGCAGTCACAAAAAGAGAAATACTGTGTGATTCCACTTATGGGAAGGACCTAGAGTAATCAGATTCAGAGAGACAGAAAGTAGAGTGGTGGTGGCCAGGAGCTGGGAGAGCCAGTAATGGCTTATTTAATGGGGACAGAGTTTCAGTTTGGCAGGGTTTAGTGAGTTCCAGAGTTTGGCTGCACAAAAATATAATTGTACTTACACTGAAGTGGGTTCTTTAAACGGTTGTGTAAATTTTTTGTTTTACCACATTGAATATTTTCGACATTGGAAATGTATATTTATTGAGCACCTCCATGCTGGGCATGATGACACGATTATCAACACCGTAGTTATAAAATACACTCTTAGGGAGGTACAATTCTAAGTGGAAAAACTAGCACAGACAGACAATAATAGACCCACAAGACTCAGATAGTAGGCTTATTAGAGATCATAGATTTCGGCAGGGAACCAGAAATTATTAAACTTACTAATCACTGAATTTATAGTTTAGTGATGTAGCCAATCAGCTAATTTACTAATTACTGAAAATTACATACTGAAAAAGAACCAGAATGTAGTAGAAAGAGATGGCAGAAAGGCCACCTAAAGCCCATCTTTTAGACATTGCTCTTAGCAGATGAGGGACAGAAGGGCACTTCCTGGCCAGACGTGGTTGCTCATGCCTATAATCCCAGATCCTCAGGAGGCTGAGGCAGGTAAGTCACCTGAACCCAGCAGGCAGAGGTTGCAGTGAGCTGATACTGTGCCACTGCACTCCAGCCTGGGCAACAGAGCAAGACTCCATCTCAAAAAAATAGCAGGGTGTGGTGGCTCACGCCTGTAATCCCAGCACTTTGGGAGGTCGAGGCGGGTGGATCACTTGAGGTCAAGAGTTGAAGACCAGCCTGACCATACCCCGTCTCTAATAAAAATAGAAAAATTAGCTGGGTGAGGTAGCAGGCATCTGTAATCTTAGCTGCTCAGGAGGCTGAGGCAGAATTGCTCAATCCTGGGAGGCAGAGGTTGCAGTGAGCCACTGTACTCCAGCCTGGGTGACAGGGCTAGACTCCATCTCAAAGAAGTTAAATAAAGCCCATCTTTTAAACCATTCTCCTAGCAGATGAGGGATAAGAGAGTGCTTCCTTACCTGGTAGCCCTGAGTGTCCAGTCTGTGCCCTTGACCAGCACACTTGATAGGGAAACAGTAGAGCAGCTTCCACTGCAAACTGTATTGAAGATCCTACCCACACTGAGAGTTCCCTTTAGCCTACACTTTGGGTTGGATGCAACCTGAGCTCTCAATGCATCGTGTGCTAAGGTTCCACCCTCCCCTGGGCTGGGAAGTATGTCTTGATCTTCTGTCTCCAGAGTGCTGGTGGCAGAGCCTGACATGGAGTGAGTGCTCCATAGATGCTTGTTTAATTTCCCAGGAACTCAGCAGACTGGGCCTAACACCACTGCCTGCAAAAGGCTTGGCAGGTGTAGAGACTCATTGATCCATCCCTGATGCTCTTACAGAAAGGGGAGAGGGAGATGGGAGGGAGTGGATGGAGAGTGGTCCTTTCAGTAAGGAGGGCCAGGGGTTGTAATATGGGCCCTGGCATAAATAAATTTTAGGAAACAGCAGGGGCCTCTCTCCTCTGGGGCCCATAACCTGGCCTTCTCTCTTCTTTTCAGTTTGAGATTTCATCTAAGCCAGCACTAGGCTGCCGAAGACTTCAAACTCCTTCACCTTCTACTCTAATTCCAGCTCCTTGACAAGGGCAAGATTCTTGGCTGAGACAGACTAACCAGCATGGAATACTAAGAAACTCAGAACCACATGTGCTTCAAATGCAGAGAAGATGAGCTGTTGGCCATCGTGCTCAAAATACTTGTGAGGACATGAAACTCTCCCACTGGTCTGGGTAATTCTCCCCCTTCCTCCACACCTCCACTGTAAACCAAGAGACAGCGTGGCCAGCGAGTCCCAGCCCTGCAGAGAGAGCTCTACCAGCTCCTATTCATGCCCAAGGTATTAACTTATTCCACAGCCATGTGGGAAGCCACCGCTTTGGAACTCTGACTGCACAAAAGGACACAAAGTCAGGTTTTCAGCTGCCCAGTCCTGGCTTTCCCTGCCTGATCCAAGGATCTCCTTAGGCAGGAGCTTCTTTGAGGGGAACTGATAGCTCTTCAGAAGCCCGATAAAGAGCTGCTCTCTGGGGTAGACACACGGGGACTGAAGGCTTTTGAGGGCCTCTGTTTGGGTAGGGGCACCTGTGAACTCAGGCTCCCAGGCTAGAGTATTCAAAGTTTTTTTTTTCTTTAACTTTCTTTTGGAAAATAACCTTTTGAGTTTTCAACTGAAGAATAAACCTAGCAGAATCCAAGAATGTGTCTCTGGATTTCTGGGGCTGATCATCAACTCAGGAGATGGGGAGACGTGGGCAGTTATGCAATCTTCTCACCGATAGGGGGAGTCCTCTTTGGGCTGAGCATTTGGTAGCAGATTGTAGAGTCCAGATTCCAGAGCAAAGGGCCAGGTGTCAGCCACGGGGACTGAGGCAAGCTGAGGGCCAGATGCCAGACTTGGCTGCCCCTGTCCTCCTCACCCATGAATTCCTGGTATACAGCAGGTGCTAGATGGAGTTCAGAAGAAACAATTCCAGGGTAAATGGAAATGAGAAGGTTGGTCCTCCACATTCCCACACTGGAGGGAAGAGAAGCGAGGGTGGCTGGGATCTGAGTGTTTGCTATGGTTACAGCCTAAAGACCCCGAGCCCAGGCACTGCTCCGAGTGCCTTGAAAGATGTTTGATCTTAAGCCTTACAATAGTCCAATGAGGAATGGATGATCTCCTTAATGAGGGAAGACACAAAGACTCAGAGAGCTGAGGGGATTCCCCCAAGGTCATATAACCTACAAATGGCCAGGACGGTGCTGACGCGGGTCTGTCTGCCTCCAAATGCTTCCCAAGCCCAATCATTCCCCACCACTTCTGCTTTTGCAATAATAGCCTTATGCCACATATTCTACCAGTTACTTTATGAAAGGAAGTCAAGTAAATTTTAGCCATAGCCCAAGCCATAACAGGTAGCACCTGTTCAAAATAACCTGTAAGTCAGGTCATGCAAGATTAGATATGCACCCACAACTGTTACAGGTACTGTGCTATCCACTGTTTTGGGGAACTCAGCCTAGGAATATGAGTGAAGTGATAACTCACAAAGAAAATCAAATCACTGGCATGCAGGGGGCCCAAGGAATTCAGATCAGAGGCAACTAGAGTGTGCAGCCACCTGACCTGCTGGTTTCCCAATATGCTTAATGGATCCATGATGTCCGGTCCACAAAGGAAATGCAGAAATTTTCCCTTCCTGCCTCCTACACTCTGTGGGTCAAGTATTTACCAAAAACACAGCAGTGGACTGGACACCAGCAGAGATACTAAGAGGAAAAACAGTTCTCCCTTTCAATGCAGGTTGGCCAACATCAATATGTTGCAGGTAGAATGTGCAGGTGGAGTGTGTGTGCATGTCCAGAATTTAAAAACAAACAGATGGGAGAGGAAATGATTACAGCAGAAAGACCAGTAAATGTTCATATCTACAGTGTACACTGAACTGCCACCTAGACAACATAGCAAGGCTCTGTCTCTACAAAAGTTTAAAAATTAAGCCAGGTGTGGTGGCACATGCCTGTAATGTCAGCTACCCAGGAGGCTGAGGCAGGAGGATCACTTTAGCCCAGGAGTTTAAAATTACAATAAAGTGTGATCACATCACTGCATTCCAGCCTGGGCATCAGAGCAAAGCCGTATCTCTAAAACAAAACGAGATAAGACATTTACATAAAAATCAATGTGTGAAAATCCAAAATAATATATTAGCAAATAAACCCCACTGGGGCTTAAAAAAACTTACCTAAACCAAGTGAGACTTGTACCGTGTGAAAGGATGGCTCGAAATTAGAACATCTTCTCTTTTCATTTATATTAGTATGTTGAAATCGTAATCACCATAGATGTTCAAAAGGCATTTGACTACACTCCAAAAGACAGTTTGGCAGTTTCTTCAAAGGTAAATATAAATTTACCTTATGGCTTTGGATGTAGTGGCTCAGGCCTGTAATCCCAGCATTTTGGGAGGCCAATGCAGGTAGATCATCTGAAGTCAGGAGTTCGAGACCAAACTTGGCCAACATGGTGAAACCCTGTCTCGTCTAAAAATACAAAAAAGTAGCCCAATGTGGTGTTGGGCACCTTTAATCCCAGCTACATGGGAGGCTGAGGCAGGAGAATTGCTTGAAACTGGAAGGCAGAGGTTGCAGTGAGCTGAGATCATGTCACTGCACTGCAGCCTCAATGACAGAGCCCTACTTTGTCTCAAAAAAACAAAAAACAGTTAGGTACAGTGGCACATGCCTGTAATCCCAGCTACTCAGATGGCTGAGGCAGAAGAATCACTTGAACTTGGGAGGTGTAGGTTGCAGTGAGTCAAGATCATGCTGCTGGACTCCAGCTTGGGCGACTCAGTGAGACTGTCTCCAAACAAACAAACAAACAAATAAATAAATAAATAAAAAGTGTCAACATCAGTGGCTCTTTGTATACTCACAGAATGGTGCATCCGTCACCACCATCGATTTTAGAACATTTTTATTTCCCCAACACGGAACTCTGTTACTTTCATCACCCCTTCCAATTCTTCCTTCCACCCCCAGCACTAGGTAATGGTTATCTGCTCCCTGTCTCTCTGGATTTTCCTATCTGGGCATTTCATATAAATGGGATGACACAGTATGTGGCCCTTGGTGACTGGCTGATTGGACTTGGCATAAACTGTCAGGCTGACCCACATGTGGCCCATGTCTGTGCTTCATTCCTTTTCACTGTCTTATTGCCCAAGTGGTGTCATAAGCTCTGCAGGTGGACTGTGAAAAGTCAGGGTGTGTGTTGTAATCCTTGGAACAATTGCTAAAGAAAGCATCTATAGCTAAAAACAGAGCAAAAAGACAGCCAAAAGGCCACTAGAGATGAAAGGATATGTGAAGAATCACTCAATTTATCCAAAAGGAGGCAGCAAAGGAGGAACAAAAGAGAAAAGAGAAATAGGCCAGGCACGCTGGCTCACTATTAAAAATACAAAAAAAATTAGCGAGACGCAGTGGCACACACCTGTAATCCCAGCTACTCGGGAGGCTAAGGCAGGAGAATCACTTGAATCTGGGAGGTGGAGACTGCAGTGAGCTGAGATCATATGTCACCCAGCCTGGGTGACAAAGCAAGACTGTCTCAAGACACACACACACACACACACACACACACACACACACACAAATGGCATAGGTTAGAAATTCTATTGAACTGTAAGTGAACTAAACATTCCAAATGAAACTGAGATAGTGAGACTGAATTTTAAGAAACACAAACAAAAACATGACCCACCTGTCTAATGTGTAGAAGAGGCACCCTTTAATTACAAAAACACAGCTAAGATGAAAACAACAGGATGAGAAAAGATCTACGGAAACATTAGTTATAAGAAAGCTCATTAACATTAGATAAATAATATGCGGGCTTCCTACTTCTTTGATGAAACAATTAATAACTGAGAATATGAGGTAGGTGCAGTGGCTCAGGCCTGCAATCCCAGCACTTTGGGAGGCCAAGGTGGGCAGATCACCTGAGGTCAGGAGTTCAAGATCAGCATGGCCAACATGGTGAAACCCCATCTCTACTAAAAATACAAAAATAAGCCAAGTGTGGTGGCACACGCCTGCAGTCTCAGCTACTCAGGAGGCTGAGGCAGGAGAATCCCTGAACCCAGGAAGTGGAGGCTGCAATGAGCCAAGGTCATGCCATTGCACTCCAGCCTGGGCAACAAGAGCAAAACTCCATCCCCAAAAGCAAAAAACAAAACAAACAAACAAAAAAACTCAGCCCAGATGGTTTTACTAAAGAATTCTATCACATTTTTTAAAAAGAATTAACAGTGGTTTTATACAATCCCTCCCAGAAAATAGAAGAGGAATGAATACATCTCAGTTCAATAAAGGGAGTGGTCTAGACATAAGGAGACTAAAGAGACATTAGAACCAAATGCAACCTGTAATTCCAAACTTGATCCTGTTGTTAAACAGAATTTGATGAGATAACCAGTAGAGGTTGAATGAAGTTGAAGATGTGATGACAGAAATGTATTGATTTTCTCATTTTGATATTACACAGAAGAATGTCTTTTTCTTAGGAAATGCCACTAAAATATTTGAAAGCAATTGGTCAACAAGTCAGCAACTTATTAGCAAATTGTTCAGCGAAAAGCAAATGTTATCTGAATTGTACTGATAACCTTCCTGTAAATTTAATCTTGTTTTAAAACAAAGAAAAATAATTCTTAAAAATATTGGAGGCTATCCTTATGATCTCAGGATACGGAAGAATTTCCTAAACTAGTGATAAAATCACTGCAAATATGAATGTTATAAATTCAGTCACATAAAGATTAAGAAAAATTTCTTAATTTATAAGTGAAACATTATTCACCTTTTCAAAAGAAGAAATTCTGGCTTTTATGAGTCACATAACATATATGTGACAACACGGATGAACCCTGAAAACATGCTAACTCAGATATGTCACTCACAAAAAGACAAATGCTGTAAGTTTCCGCTTACATGAAGTATCTAGAATAGTCAAATTCATAGAAACAAAAGGCCAGCGGCTGGCCCTGGAGGAAATAGAGAGTTGATTAATTAATATGCAGTTTCAGTTCTGTAAAATGAAAAACTAGAGATCTAGTACTCCGTGTTGTGAATACACTCATCACTACTGAACTACCCACTTAAAGATGGTTAAGATGGCAAATTTCATGCTTATTACCACATACATACATACATTTGTGGATAACACTTGAAGAAAGAAAATGGTTAACCCAATATTGCAGAAGTCTCTCCTCTCTGGGATGTGATCTGAAAAGGGCTCTCAAGGAACTTAAAAAATGTTTTAAGTTCAAGTACAAGCGGTTTTCATCATCCTCTAAAAGGATAAGCTCTTGCAAATCTAATTTTTAAAATCAACTCCCCAGGAAAGGGAAGATGAGCCAGTACAAAAGCTCTAAAAATAAAGAACTAAAGGACAGAAAAGGCAAAAGGAAAGAACCATGAATTTTCTCAGTATTATTAACTTTAAAGTCTGTTTTCTAAATAACAAAGGATCAATTTCTGTACAACAACTTAAAGTTGTAAGTGGTACTGCTTAAACTAGATGCAACTTTATGTAATTACCAACTATCTTTTTAAAATATGGAGCCAAATAATATCAATCCCTCAGCCTCCCTATATGGCTCATCAAAACAGGAGGAGCCAGACAGGACAGGGGCAGTCCTCAGTGGTATGAACAAGGGGAAGCAGAAAGAGGCACTGAGGGCCAGCGTTCTGCCTCGAGAAAGCAGAGCTGGAGGCTACACAGTATACGGCTTGTTCAGAGGCCTCCCAGTTCTGACTGGTTTCCTGCTAAGAAAAAAAAAAAGGTAAGGTTTAAAAATATATCCACAAGGATCCTTATAGGGGTGGGGGAAGAAATTAAAATGTCTAATTCTTCTTCTCAAGAGCTTTAAAACATGCGAATCAAATTCTGAATTTTCTACTGTCTACTGGCTATGTCAGCTGGGACTCAGTCAGATACAGACAGGTCACCGAGGCTGACTGAAAATCACCTATATTTTACTCTTATTGTTCACAATGCTTTAAAAAAAGTTTGATTAAAATTTTTCTCATCATTCTACTCAAAATACCACTGGCTCTTTATTCTATCAAACGAAATTACTACTCTGAAAAACACAATGGAATTCTTTCAAGATAAAATGTGCAACCTCCAAGGAGAATCTTGAGTCCTGCCCTATACCCTGAACCCCAGATTCACATCTTCACTGTTCTTCACTTTTCTACTTCAAAGTCTAGCCAGCATCTGAAACTTAACACAGTCAACAGGAACATCTTTCATATCCACCCCTTCTCACATTCCAACAGCCATTTCTCTCCCAGGCGGGTGTCAAAGGCTGTCACACTGACCTTCCACGGAGCTGTTAACACTTAAAGTGTCCATGGGCGGAGAAGCTAAAAGAGCACCGAGTGTAACACTCCTTCTGGGGCCTCAGGGCCTGCACAGAGGTTTCCTTCTCCTGGTGTGTGTGAGGTGGGCATGGTTTGTGTGTGGTGTGTGTGCTGCATATGGGTTAAGTGTGTGGGTGTGTAAGTTGGGCATGGTGTATAATGTAGTGTATGTTGTGTGAGGTGCGTACATGTGTGCTGTGTATGGTGTGTATGGTGTGTATGGGGTATGGGTGCAGTGTGTGTGAGGTGGGCATGGTTTGTGTGTTGTGTGTGCCACATATGGGTTAAATGTGTGGGGTGTGTGAGGTGGGCATAATATATACGTAGTGTGTGGTGTGTGAGGTGGGTAGATATGTTGTATATGGTGTGTGGAATGTGGTGTGTGGTACAGGTGATGTAATATGTATGTGGAGTGTGGTGTGCTGTGTATGTGGTACTTATGAAATGTGTGCTGTGTATGAAATGTGTGTGGTGTGTGCGAAACGTATACGGTGTATGCATGGTATTAGGTGGTGAGTGTGGTATGTGTGTTGTGCATATATAAGGTGTGTGTGGTGTATGTGTGTGGTGTGGGGTACGTGTGAAGAGTGCATGATGTGTAGTAAGGGTATGTATTATGTTTGTGAAGTGGACATGATAGGTGTGTGGTGTATAGGAGGTATGTGTGGTGTCTGGTGTATATAGGTTAAGTGCATGGTGTGTGTGAGGTGGGCAGGGTATATATGTGATGTGTGTGAGGGTTATATGCATGTGTGTGTAGGGGGTACGTGTGTGGTAAGGGTGGTGTATATGGGTTCAATGTGTGTGGTGTGTGAGGTGGGCATGGTGTAAATGTGGTATGATGAGTGTGGTGTGTGTGAAGTGGGCATAATGTGTGCAGTGACTAGTGTATATAAGTGCATGGTGTGTATATGGTGGACATGGTATATATGGGGTGTGTGCACAGTGGTTATAATATGCATGTAGTGTGTATGGGGTATGTGTGTGAGGTGAGTATGATGCATGTGTGTCCTGATACCTGTGTGGTGTGTGTGAGGTGGGCATGGTATATACATGGTGTGTGTGAGGGTTATACGCATGTAGTATGTATGGGGTATGTGTTTGAGGTGAGTATGATACATGTGTGTCCTGTGTGAGGCGGGTATGATACCTGTGTGCTGTGTGTGAGGTGAGTATGATATGTGTGTTGTATATGGGTTAAGTGTGTGTTGTATATGGGTTAAGTGTGTGGTCTGTGAGGTGGGCAGGGCATATATATGGTGCGTGGTTTATGAGATGGATATGTGTGTGTGGTGTCTGTGTGGTGTATATAGGGTGTGTGGAATGTGTGAGATATGGTAGGTGTGTGGTGTGTATGCAGTGTATATGGGCTAAGTCCGGTGTGTGAGAGGTGGGTATGACATGTGTGTACTGTGTATGAGGTGACTATGACATGGGTGTGGTGTGTATAGTGTATATGGGTAAGTGTGTGGTGTGTGTGAGGGGGTATTTGTGTTGTGTGTGGCGTGTATGGGATGTGTGTGTGAGGTGGGAATGATGTGTGTGGTACATATGCATTAATGTGTGGAATATGTGAGGTGGGCATGGTGTATATGCAGTGTGTGGTGTGAGGTGGTTATGTTATGTGTAGGTATGATATGCATGTGCCATGTATGGGATGTGAGTGTGAGGTGGATGTAATATGTGTGGTGTGGATATGACATGTGTGGTGTGTGTTGTAATATGGTTAAGTGTGTGTGAGGTGGGCATGGTATAGATGTGGTGTGAGGGGGATATAATGTGTGTGGGGGGCATATGAGTTAAGTGTGTGCA
>CM052666.1:18568214-18588417 GCA_028533165.1 Leontopithecus rosalia
AAAACGTTGTAGCTCACATGGATTCAACTGACTTGGATTTTAACAGCAGTAAACATTTTTTTTGCCCACCAGTTCCTAAAAGAACTACATATTGAAACAGTTGTTTGTTTTCCCCCAGAATTTGAATTCTTGCCTTAGCTCTTCCTGCTCACTAAGTCCTCTATGTCCACCAATGTCTGCTGAAGTTTCCAAGAAGCTCACACATGTGAAGTAAGACCAGTGCCACAGATTAAGGTTCAGCATATAACCACGATGTGCGCTACAGAGCTACCTGGGGCCTATGAAGAGGCTTGAGGGGTGTACTGTTTTGCTAGGGACCACATCCTCACCAAGACCATGTGTGTGCAGGTTTGCCTTTTTGTAAAAGAACAAGCTGCCATGTCCTCATATAAACTACAGCCAAGGTCAAAATATGAGGTGGCTTTAGACTTAAAGGCCCCTGAGACGTTAAAAGCTATCTACAGAACAGTAAAAACCCACTTGGCTTAATATAACTTCTTTAGGATGCCAAAGTCAAAACATATTAAATATACTCTGAAGCCTAAAGCTCAAAGCTGCACACCTCACGTAACCCAATTGCCCTTTATGTGTGTATTTCGCCATCCAAAATTTAACCCCCTCTTTATTTACCAGGGTTCATAGCCCAACATTTCCGGTGTTGGGATTTTTGAGGTTACACGTCTAAAATGCAAGCCTCCTTACTATAGAGGCAATGCTTGCCTCCGCATATCTTATGTCATGGACGATAACAATGAGAAGATTCTGCTTTCTGCAGGCAAACCAGCTTCCTAAAGGAAGAGATTAAGTTCCCAGGCCCATTTTCTTTTTTCTTTCTTTTTTCTTTTTTTTTTTTTTTGAGACGGAGTTTCACTCTTGTTACCCAGGCTGGAGTGCAATGGCGCGATCTCGGCTCACCGCAACCTCCACCTCCTGGGTTCAGGCAATTCTCCTGCCTCAGCCTCCTGAGTAGCTGGGATTACAGACACGCGCCACCATGCCCAACTAAGTTTTCATATTTTTAGTAGAGATGGGGTTTCACCATGTTGACCAGGATAGTCTCGATCTGTTGACCTCATGATCCACCCACCTCGGCCTCCCAAAGTGCTGGGATTACAGGCTTGAGCCACCGCAACCACTTGGGTAACCCTTACTCCTCTTCCCAGGAAGCTAAGAGTGGGGGAGTAGAGAGAAGCCAGGAAAGTTATGCTAATGAAGCTCTCCCCCATTCACCAAGTAATAGAAAGATGCGTTCCCCGGAACCCCATTGGTTCAGAAAGCCAGTGCATTGGAAGTTAGAAGATCTCATCTTAATGTGTCAAAACTACTGTAGGAGAATATGTAACAGACCTAGAGAGTACGGTTGGAAGCTATGCACACACCTTGTCAAAGAGCTAGAGTTCCAACAAGGTGCTCAGGGGGTCCAAAAATTAGCAGTGATCGAGTCAAGGAAAATCTGTATCTTTTACTGGGTTTGATAATCACTAGGATGTAAGAGATTATGTCCTCCACAAACAGGGAGTAAAAAGTCACAAAGAGGGAATAAGAGAGATAAAAGGACAACAGAATGAAGTACAAACAGCACAAGAGAAATAAAAAGTGAGCTAGGTACGATATGGGAGAACTGCAAGGAAATAAAAATAGCTGTTACAACCAAAGATGCAAAGACAGTGAGGCAGAGAACAGACATAGTAGAAAACGCAATCAGCGAATGATGAAGGCAAATGAGGAAATCTTGTAAACTGGGAACAAGTTAGAAAGAATGAAGATGAACAAAACAAATTCATTAATAACTCGAGTTACAGCTGTTCCTAAGAGAAGGAGGAAAAATGGGGGAAAAGTCAAAATTGAGGCTCGGCATGGTGGTTCATGCCTATAATCCCATTACTTTGGGAGGCCAAAGTAGGTGGATCACTTGAGGCCAGGAGTTCAAGACCAGCCTGGCCAACATACTGAAATCCTGTCTTAGTAAAAATACAAAAGTTAACCAGGAGTGATGGCATGCACCTGTAATCCCAGCTACTCAGGAGGTCGTAGGGGAAGAATCGCTTGAACCAGAGAGGCAGAGGTTGCAGTGAGCCAAGATCGTACCACTGAACTCCAGCCTGGGTGACAGAGTGAGACCCTGTCTCAAAAAAAAAAGAAAAAAAAAGTCAAAATTGAAAGTTTTTAGAGCTGGATAAAAATAGTAAGACCATAAGTGATCATCACATTGAAGAAATGTCAGACCCATATAGATATATACGTTGGCAAAAAATTGTTAATTACAAAAAATAAAGAAAAATGGCCTGAGTACCTAAACAGGTTAGCTATAAAGAAAACAAATTATGTTTAATTTTAATCTTTTATGTAATAGTAAATATAAGAAATCAAGGAACAATAAATACCAAAATTTTAAGGGCAAACTTATATGAAAGAGCCATATATCAGCAAAAGGCATGTCCTAAAACAGATGTCCTCAAAGGGTAGTCCATGAACCCTGTAGGGTCTTTGAAATCTTTTCAGAGAGTCTGCAAGGTCAAAGTTATTTTTGTAATAATGTTGAGATGTTATTGGCCATTTCATTGTGTAGATATCTGCACTGTTGTTACAAAAACAATGCTGGATTAAACTGTTTACAGTTTAGTAGAAATCAAAGCCACAGTACCAACTGTACTAGTGATTATTATATTCTTCACCACTACCCCCTTACAGGAAGAAAAAAGAGTGTCCTTGAAGAAATAATAAAAAACACTAATTTTTGTTGTCCTGAATCTTAAGTACACATCTTTTTAATATTCTGTGTGACAAATGGGAAGTATACATAGGCCCTTCTGCTACCTAGTGGAGCATGATGATTGTCTCAAGGAAATGCATGTATGCAGGAGCCGAGGTGGCTCTGGCCAGTTGTCTTCGCGCTTGAGGAGGCGAGGCTATGAGTTCAAGGCCAACCTGAGCAACAAAACAAGCTCTCATTGATTAACAAAAAAAAAAAAAAAAAAAAAAAAAAGACAAAGTGAGCCTGTTACTCCAAAGGTAACAATTGCCAATGAAAAAATGTCAGATTTCAAGTGAAAAGTAAAATACTGGGAAAGTCATATCTGCCGCCTTCGAGCTCGGTTCTCTGATGCTTGAAGACTTTTCTGATGAGATTAGTGGCAATGCAAATGAATGTGGCTTTTTTAATATCATCTAATGAAATGTGTTGACATTTGGAAGAAATGCATAACTCAGTGAACTATTATTTTCCAAATAAACAAATGCATGATGTTACAAAATTAGGGTAAAAGATCCATTCAATGTGGAAGATAGACTGATGGATTCTAACTGAACAGAGTATGAAAGATTCACTGATATGGTTTTAGAGTCCACATTGCAACTAAACTTTAGGAAACACCACTTGTTGAATTTTTATATAGTATCAAAGAAAATTCAGAATTATCTAAAAAGAATAACAGACTATTTCTCCCTTTCCCAAGTATATATCCATGTGAAGCCAGATTTTCTTCATATATTTCAACCAAGATAATTCATTATAACAGATCGAATGCAGAAACATATGAGAATTCATCTCTCTTCTATTAAGCCAGACACAAAATGGATTTACAAAAACGTATTTTATATGTGACCAAATGAATATGCCTGGGTGAAGGCAACAGAGCTTCTGTTGCATAGTCTTGCATATTCTCAGGTATGCAAGAGCTCAGTAAATGGAATACCTATTGCCCTTTTATTTTATTATATATATATTTTTGAGATGGAGTCTTACTCCGTTGCCCAAGCTGGAGTGCAGTGGATTGATCCTGGCTCACTGCAACCTCCACCCCCAGGGCTCAAGCAATTCTTGTGCCTCAGCCTCCTGAGTAGCTGGGAATACAGGTACACACCACCACACCCAGCTAATTTTTTGTATTTTAGTAGAGACAGGGTTTCACCATGTTGCTCAGGTCTCAAACTCCTGAGCTCAGGCGATCCACCCGTCTCGGCCTCCCAAATGCTGGCATTACAGGCGTGAGCTACTGTGCCTGCCCTACTGCCCTTTAAAAAAAAGTTACTTGAAGACTTACTTCTGCCATTTAAGATATGGATTATATGGCCACACAATGAGAAGCTGGGTGATAAGAGGATTGTTTTGTGATTTATAAATTGTCTCCAAATTACTTGACTGTTGCTGGAAGAGGAGAGGGGATGTTAGACAAAATCTAGAAATATATCATCTTAAAATCAAAGTTCTCTGTTTAGAATGCTTTCTCCCTGAGTGCTCACTTAAGTCCTATTTAGATTTCAAGACATATCTCAGATCCCACATAGAATCATAGAGTCTCAGTACTGCAAAGGATCTGGAGAGAGGGAAATAACTGGCATTATTATGTGCCTGGGTGTTTAAAACTCATCCACATTTAATCTGTACAGAAACCTGCATTGTCTTATTAACCCCTTTTTCCAGATGAGAAAGTTGAAGTTCAGAGAAGTGAAACCTCTTGTCCAATGTCATCCTTCCAGTTAGATGAAGGGTGGGGATTAAAACCCAGATCTTTCCTACTTAGAAGTCCAGGTCCTTTACATTTCACTCTATTACCTCAGAGTTCATCTATAATAAACCCTGCCCAACCTGTTGCTCACGTCTTCATTAAGACAGCTTCATCCACTGTTATCAGTCTTGTCTCCTCCAGGGACAAAGAATTCAACGTATTTTAACACAGACCATTATAGCTATTGACTGCATTTAAAGGTTTATCTCCATATTAAGCCAACATATTTCTTCTGAAACTATAAATCCTAAGAATATTCTCTGGGGTTATATGTAATGAGACACTGAAAGAGATTAATAGCCACTTGTATATCTGTCCTCTCTTTATGTAGTCATAGAATTTTTATGCAGCACAAAGGCAGGTGTACCATGAAGCTAATGACGCTTCAGAGTCCTCAATCACTGGAAGTTGTGGAATGTTCAAGATGGAGAGGAAAAGAATGTGTTTAGGAAGTGGGTCTGGTAAATTGGCTAAAGAGATCTCAGAAGAAAGGGACCTGAATCTCCAAATCTCCAGGAATTTGTTGTGATTTCTTTTCTCATCTTTAGCAAGTATTTACTTTTGTACCAGTTTTGTACTGGAAGCTTTGTATCAGTTTCCTTAAAGAGGATTCCAAAAATTGTATTCAGCCCACAAAATCCAGATCCACTCCTGGTGGGTGTACTCCAGGACACCCATAGCAGTCCTGTTAAATACATTGTCAGTACTGTATTTAAGTCTAAGCATTTAGAACCCCTGTCTTGTTCAACCTACTGAGACTACAGCAGTATGCCATCACATCCAGCTAATTTTTTGTATTTTTTTTTATATTAGAGATGGAGTTTCATTGTGTTAGCCAGGATGATCTTGATCTCCTGACCTCATGATCTGTCTGCCTTGGCCTCCCAAAGTGTTGGGATTACAGGTGTGAGCCACTGCACCTGGCCTCAGAAGCCAGGAAGCTTTAATGGTACATGAGGAAAAGAGAAGAAAAGACAAGAGCTATGGAAAGTCTTTCCAATTGTTCCTTGAGGCCAGCTGCGTTTCTGCCGTTCCTATGATTTGGTTCATCAGTTCTTCCTCGACCCAAGCTAATGAAGCCATTTCTGTCTCTTATAGCCAAGAAGAGGTCTGCCTATTACAAAGAAAAATTTGCTATGCACTCTCATACATCATATATGAATCAAGCTAGGGTAAGGCCCCAGGAAACTCCCACCGTATGCCTTTCCATGTTAACAATTTGCCTGTGACTCTATCTCCTGAGCTCCTAGATCCATACATCCAACTGCCTCACTGATAGGATATCTTAAAGGCACCTCAAAGTCAGTATCATCTTTCTTCAAAACCTCTGCCTCTGGGGGCTCCCCATTGCAGTAAACTGAACTCACATTCGGGTGCTCACCTCAGACACTTGGATGAGGTCCATGAGGCCAGGTGTGGTGGTTCATGCCTGTAATCCTAACACTTTGGGAGGCCTAGGTGAAAAGATTACTTGAGCCTAGGAGTTCGAGACTAACCTGGGTAAGATGGCAAGATTCCCTTTCTATAAAATATTTAAAAATGGCTGGGCGCAGTGGCTCACACCTGTAATCCCAGCACTTTGGGAGACTGAGGCAGTATCGCTTGAGGTCGGGAATTTGAGACCAGCTTAGCCAACATGGCGAAGCCCCATATCTGCTAAAAATATGAAAAATTAGCCTGGTGTGGTGCCTGTAGTCCCAGCTACTCAGGAGGCTGAGGCAGGGCAATCGCTTGAACCCCGGAGGCAGAGGTTACAGTGAGCCGAGATCGCACCATTGCACTCCAGCCTGGGCAACAAAAGTGAAACTCCATCTCAAAAAAAAAATCAAAACTCCTAACATGTCCTGTTCCCTGCCTGCCCCTCCTGCTTAACCATACCCTTGCCTCAACTCTCTGCCCTCCAAACACATTGTTTTATTTAAAATTAATAAAGTAACATCTCCCTTCCACCAGTGTTCTTCCACTGTATCATTTGACATAGAACTTTCCTAGGCACAACTGTAAATTCTATGCAAAATACTTGAAAGAGAGCTGTGGAAGCCCCTTGCACCCGTGGGCATCCTCTAACTGGCCTAGGTCTTCTAGACATCGCTCTCAGACCTTCTACCAGGCACATCTTTTAGAAATAAGGTCATTCCAACCTTTACACACCTCAGAGTTTGAAATAAGTGGGGTAGAAATAGAAGAAACTATAGCGATCCTAGCTTTTTAGTAATGTGTGTCAGGGGCCATGCCAATTGAATTTTATTTGGGATGGCCTGAACAGGGCTCAGTCTACTTAACAAATAAATGACTGGACCTCTGCTGCCATCCTGGTAAGAAAAACTGATCCAGCTTCCTCATCCTGCTGTCTTCCTAAGCAAAATCTCACGCAGAAGCATCTGGTAAGCTTGCTTTCATGCATGTGCCATAGTTATGCATGAGAATCTGTCTCAACACGGACGGAGATAGTGGACATCTGACTTCTGTTGTAAGCAGAAAACAACTTCAAAGGGAAAGGTAATAAAAAAGATGTTGGGCAGCCTTAAAGTATATTTGTGCCTACCCCATGGTTTAACCCAGTCAGCAGGTGACATTCCTCTAGCCATAGAGATTGCTTCACTATGGGCATCTGACCCAATTCACGCCAGTGAGATATTAGGGAGGTTTCTGGGGTTGTTGTAAAATATTTTTTCTTTTCTTTCTTTCTTTCTTTTGTTGTTCAATATATTCCTTCCTTCCTTCCTTCCTTCCTTCCTTCCTTCCTTCCCCCTCTCCCCCTCCCCTCCCTTCCCCTCTCCTCCCTTCCCCTCCCTTCCCCTTCCCTCCCTTCCCCTCCCCTTCCCTTCCCTTCCCCCTCTTCCCTTTTTCTTGAGACAGAGTCTCACTCTGTCATCCAGGCTGGAGTACAGTGGCACAATCTCAGCTCACTGTAACCTCTACCTCCTGAGTAGCTGGAACTACAGGCACCAACTACCAGGTCCCACTAATTTTTATATTTTTAGTAGCGACAGGGTTTTACCATGTTGGCCAGGCTGGTCTGAAACTTCTGACCTTATGATCCACTCTCTTTGGCCTCCCAAAGTGCTGGGATTACAGGTTTGAGACAGCGCACCCAACCCCTTTTTTTTTTTCTTGAGACAGGGTCTCACTCTGTTGCCCAGGCTAGAGTGCAGTGGCACAGTCTTGGCTCCCCATAGCCTCAAAGTCTGGGGCTGAAGCAATCCTCCCACCTCAGCCTCTTGAGTACCTGGGACTACAGGCACATGCCACCACGCCCAGCTAAAATATTTTTGTATTTTTTGTAGAGACAGGGTTTTGCCATATTACCCAGCCTGGTTTTGAACCCCTGAACCTAAGCAATTTGCCCACCTTGGCCTCCCAAAGTGCTGGGATTCCAGGTGTGAGCCACCACACTTGGTCCCCTTTTTATTTATTTATTTATTTATTTTTATTTATTTTTTTTTTTGAGACGGAGTTTCGCTCTTGTTACCCAGGCTGGAGTGCAATGGTGCGATCTCGGCTCACTGCAACCTCCGCCTCCTGGATTCAGGCAATTCTCCTGCCTCAGCCTCCTGAGTAGCTGGGATTACAGGCACACGCCACCATGCCCAGCTAATTTTTTGTATCTTTAGTAGAGACGGGGTTTCACCATGTTGACCTGGATGGTCTCGATCTTTTGACCTCATGATCCACCTGCCTCGGCCTCCCAAAGTGCTGGGATTACCCCTTTTTATTCTTGAGACAGGGTCTCATTCTCTTGCCCAGGCTGGAGTGCAGTTGCACTCCATCTCAAAAAAACCAAAAACAGAAAATTGAACCCCACCAATCCCAGAGTCCACCCATTACACCTCTGGGTCTTGCTATATTGTGAGCCAGTAAATTTTTATCGTCTAAGCTAGGTTGAGGTTTTTGTTTATCTAAAAATACCTACATATCTGAAAAAGAAGTTGTATCCCAAATATATAAACAACTCTCAAAACTCAATGACAAAATAACAAACAACCCAATCAAGAAAATGGGCAAAAAACTTAAAGAGACATTTCACCAGAAAAGGTAAACAGACAGCAAATAAGCACAAGAGAAGACGATTAGCTTCATTAGTCATGAGGAGCAACATGGTGAAACCCCATCTCTACAAAAAAAAAAGATACATAAATAACAAGGTAAAGTTAGTGCATGAAGACTTCCTGGAAAGGATAAGCAGAGGTTTTAAGGATAAAATCTTGCAAGAATATGAAAGCATTTTGGAAAGTATAACTTATAAAAGTACAGGTTTCATAAGTTTCTTTGTATTCCCCCATAATTTCTAGCATAACATTGGACACGTTGCTGGTATTTGGTAAATGTTTCTTATTTATTCTTATTATAGGGTTCACAAATAAATTGTTTAATGAGTGGAAAGGCATTCAAGTCAAAGGGGAGTGTCCAGAAAAGATTCCTACAGATTAGCCCCAGACATGACTCAGGTCCCAAGGACTTTTCCCCTTCTTCTGCGGAGAGTTTAGGGTTGACAACCTTTTATTTTCTTGATCCAGGATAATTGAGGTCACACTTTTAGCTATGGCATGGTTTGCAGTTTGAGTACCTGGTGGCAATCTCGTGCTTCCTGTTCTACAAAAAGATGTAGGTTCTGATGGGTATGCGGACACAAGACGCTACCTGCCCAGGTGGGCATACTTCCTGAAGCAGCCCCCTCTGAGGGCCTCCCGCTCCTGCCTGACTGCCAGGCGGTGTTCTGCAGAAACCAGCGTTGATGATATCTCATTTCTCAGATCTGCAAGGGCCCTCTCAGCTGCAGATTGGTAATGTGACAATTAACCATCAAGGTTGTGAAGACTCAGGTATGAGGCACACAGCAGCAACCACCTCCGGTAGTCAGCATCTTGCTGGCTAGCCCACCTGCACCCCACAAATCTGGTGATGCTGTGAATTGCAGAAGTGGAAGAAAACTGTTTCATTAACCGTCTTTGCTCACCCCTCTAGGGTCGTAAAAGCTCTTGACTTTCCCCCATCAAAAGGATCTCTTCCCCATCAAGCTATACACTAGGGTATAAAGAATGTTATTCTAATAGAGACTATAATGCCCTTTCCTTTAGGAAACCTCCTAGCTGAACGCTTCACCTGGACACTGAAATTCAACTTTTTTTCCCCATAGTTTTCCTTCATTGTGAACTCTAAAATTTACTTATTTTTTAAATGAGAACACCCTACTCCTACTTCACTATTGAGGTGTTTTGGTTTCTTGTCATTGGAGGCTGGATCTTCATGAGTATACCTATCTTAAATTTTAATATCATAGAAGACAGGCACTGGCTTTGAGCTTGTATGGTAGAATCTAGCAATATATGATTTTTAAAATAATAAGCACACTACATAGCTGGGAAAACAAAGGTGTAGTTAAAAAATATTCCCAGCTTTCAGGCTCCCCCCCTAGCCATTCCCTTCCTGTCTCTAAAGAAAAGAAACTGGATTCCATGCATCACCAAGAAGCTTGGAAACTGAAAGCCACCCATTCCCTGCCAAAATGTTTTTTGGGGACGTATTTTTAAATGCAATAAGGCAGCCAGACACAGTGGCGTATGGCTGTAATCCCAGCATTCTAGGAGGTCAGGGCCAGAAGGTCTCTTTGAGGCCAGGAGTTCAAGACCAGCCTAGGCAACATAGCAAGACCACATCTCTACTTGAGAAAAAACAAATCCAATAAGGTAAAAGACCTACTTTTTATCTGTTTTCCCTTTTCATATGCTCAGAACTACAAGGGTCCCAAACAAGTGATTCACAAATTAGAAGTCATTTCACATATATTTATATTCATTATTATTATTATTATTATTGTTATTTTGTCACAGTCTCTCTCTGTCACCCAGGCTGGAGTGCAATGGTGTGATCTCGGCTCACTGCAACCTCCACCTCCCGGGTTCAAGTGATTCTGCTGCCTCCCAAGTAGCTGGGATTACAGGCACACACCACCATGCCTGACTAATTTTTGTGTTTTTAGTAGAGACAGGGTTTCACCATGTTGTCCAGGCTGGTCTCGAAACTCTTGACTTTGTGATCTGCCCCCCTTGGCCTTCGAAAATGCTGGGATTACAGGCATGAGACACTGCGCCCGGCTATTTATTATTATTTCTTAGTTCAAAAATGTTTTTCACATTCAATGCCAAAATATAGACACTGCATTCTGTAACCCTACCCACTACCCTCACACACCCGTAACACTCTCCTCTCCTGGTTTCCTCATGGTGAACAATGCCTAAGCCCTCCTGCCTACCTACCATGAACTCTTACTTTGCTCCAGTTCTTGCACTAGGCCTCAGTTGCCCTGTTAATTTCATCCTTCTAGTTGGGGCCAAACCTGGGAGATTCTTTCCCAGAGGCAGGAAGTACTATGAAAGCCTGGGGAGATTTCCCAACCCCATCCACAGAAGCTAAGTTAGGAAAAGCCTGTAGAGGCGATTCATGGGCTCTCGGTTCATGCATCCTAAACAAAGGCAGCCACCCAGAGGACTGTCTCCTAGTCAACTCAGTCACAAACCATGGAATGGCTCCTACGCCAGGAGAGACCAAGGCAGTAAGGGAAATTTTCTAACCAATCAGCTTTCCCCTTAGACTCTGAAGGAGGAAGAGGCTTTGGGACCAAGTAGGGGAAAATGGAAAGCAACACCTGGGTTAACCAGATGCAGAAAGAACAAGCATCCCTGGGCTGACCTGGGAGGCTCTCTCTTCAACAATGGGAGCATAAATTAGAACCTGAACTTTGGTGGCAATCAGTTTACACCAATGTAATAAATCCAGAGCTTAGATGATGTTTAAAGTGATGGAGACTGAAAACGTTGCCACCTTGGGTCTATCATTAAGGCTGTTAGCATTCTTTTTTCTTGTTGTTGCTTAGCATAATCCACAGAGTTATAACATTCTTGGTCAGACACGGTGGCTCATGCTTGTAATCACAGCACTTTGAGAGGCCGAGGCAGGTGGATCACCTGAGGTCAGAAGTTCGAGGCCAGCCTGAACAATGTGATGAAACCCTGTCTCTACTAAAAATACAAAATTAGCCAGGCATGGTGGCAGGCACCTGTAATCCTACCTACTTGGGAGGTGGAGACAGGAGAATTACTTGAACCTGGGAAGCAGAGGTTGCAGTGAGCTGAGATCAGGCCATTGCACTACAGCCTGGGCAACAAGAGCAAAACTCTGTCTCAAAAAATACAAATACAAATACAAATTTAAAAAAATCTCGGGGCAAGGAACAATGAACCTCTGGCTTCCATATGTTCTGTAACAGCAGAAATTTCCCAGGTAACACAGATGTAGGGCCCAAGTAATAGGTTTCAAATCCTTTTTTTTTTTTTTTGGAGACAGGGTCTCACTCTATCACCCAGGCTGGAATGTAGTTGTATGATCTCAGCTCACTGCAGCCTCCACCTCCCAGGCTCAAGCAATCCTCCCACCTCAGCCTCCTAAAGTAGCTGGGACTACAGGCACTCACCACCACACCATGCTAAGTTTTAAATTTTATGTAGAGATGGGGTTTTATGTGGAGATGTTGCCGAAGTTGATCCTCCTGGGCACAAGTGATCCTCCCACCTCAGCCTCCCAAAGCGCTTGGAATACAGGCATAAGCCATGGTGCTCAGCCCCAGAAAACCTTTTAAACCACTGCACAGTAATGCCTGGCTTTGGTACAGCCCTTTGATTTCAAGTACATTGCTCCAGCAATCATCAGAGGTTGTTAGACTCACTTCCTCTGCAATGATTAGGAAGGATAAGTAATACAGAGATAGGGGAATGAGTGCCTTGAAAGCAAGCCTCACTTTTGTAAGAATCCCAACCTAGTGGGGCTGTGGTAAGAGAAGTGGGCAGAGCAAAAGGAAGTTTGTTACTGATACTCAGTGCTATTGAGTGATAATGCAACCGTTCATCTTCCTGTTGAAGAGTTTGACATGCTTTCACAGTTATGAATGAAACTCTCTCAGATTGGTTTTAAAAATTCCTTCAAGAGAGCAGCAATACCTTCCTGCACCCGCAGTCTAACACATTTCCATGGTGACTGCTCTAACATAACATGGTGTATATTTCTTGTTTCTGTGGCTGCACTTCACCTGAGCCCACTCCATATATTTGGAGAATCCCCTATCATTTGAGCTTTAGTAAAAAGCAGGGCCAATGTCTCACTATAGAAGGACCCAGCACTCACCGCCCCAGCACCTCTTGCCACAAGGGAGAAGGCATGTGACCTTGGCTTGATCAATTGGACATGTCCACCCGAGGTGTTGCCTGAGGTAATAGTGATGCAAAGAAAGAAGCAGGGAAACTCTTTATTCCAACAACAGTAACATTCAGGCTTCATGCCGGGGTGGCATCCGGTGTCTTGTGCCTGCAGCAAGAAAGGCTTTGTGAGACTATGGTGTGACCTTGGCAGTGGTCGTGTTTCACTCTCTCCCTCCCCTTTATTTGTGATTCCTGAAAATATAGTCTTAGTCTTCCTCCCCTTAATTTATGTCCATTTGCAGAGCTTGCGTCTCCAGGTAATCTGTGAACTGTCCAACTCCTCTTGGTTGCTTCAGGCACAAACTTGGGAAACCTCTTCGAGTTTCCTCCATAACCTCGTATCTAATCCAGTAGGAAATTCTGGAAGAGGCCCATTTCCTCCACTAGTATTCTGTGGCCCAAGCCACCATTATCTCTCACCTGAATTACTGCAATAGACTCCTTTAAAAAAAGAAAATTAGTTCATCAAACTTTTTTTGTTGACAAAAATCATCTATTTATGATGTACAACATAAGGTTTTGAAATATGCATATACTGCGGAATGGCTAAATCAAGCTAAATAGCATATGCTTAACCTCACATTTTTGTTTTTTTGTAGTGAGAAGGCTTAAAATCTATTGTCCGTGATTTTGAAGAATACAACACATTTTGTGTGTGTGTGTGTGTGTCTGTGTGCGCGCGCGTGTGTGTGTGTTTTGAGATGGAGTTTCACTCTAGTCGTCCGAGGCTGGAGTGCAATGGCACAATCTTGACTCACTGCAACCTCCTTCTCCTGGGTTCAAGTGATTCTCCTGCCTCAGCCTCCCAAGTAGCTGGGTTTACAGGCACGTGCCACCACACCCAGCTATTTTTTGCATTTTTAATAGAGACAGGGTTTCACCCCATTGGCCAGGCTGGTCTTGAACTCCTGACCTCAGGTGATCTGCCTACCACGGCCTCCCAAAGTGCTAGGATTAGAGGCGTGAGCCACCGTACCCGGTCCAACACATTATGATTAATTATAATCACCATGTTTTACAACAATCTCTTGAATGTATTCCTTCTAACTGAAAATTTGTATCCTTTGATGAGTATCTCCACTCCTAACACCTAGACTCTGGTAATCACCATACTACTTTCTGCTTCTACGAGTTCACTTTTTTAGATTCCACTTATAAGTGAGATTATACACTATTTTTCTTTTTTTGAGATGGAACCTTGCTCTGTAGCCCAGGCTGGAGTGCAAGGGCGTAATCTCAGCTCACTGCAACCTCCACCTCCTGCATTCAAGCGGTTCTCCTGCCTCAGCCTCCTGAGTAGCTGGAATTAGAGGTGTGAGCCACTGTGCCCAGCTAACTTTTTTATTTTCACACAGATGGGGTTTCACCACGTTGGTCAGGCTGGTCTTGAACTCTCAGTCTCTAGCAATTCGCCTGCCCCAAACTCCCAAAGTGCTAGATTACAGGCATGAGCCACCGTGCCTGGTCACTATTTGTCTTTTTGTGTATAGCTTATTTTACTTAACATAATATCCTGCAGCCCTTTGATTTCAAGTGCATTTGACTCCTTCAGTAAAGCAGATAATGGATGTCTTCCAGGTTCATCCATGCTCTTGCAAATTACAGAATTTCCTTCTTTTTAATTTATTAGCATGTTAAGTTTCAAGAAACAGAATAATTTTATTTATTTATTTATTTCATTAATAATTTTATTTATTTCCAGGACATTCAGGTTGATTCCATATCTTTGCTATTGTGAGTAAACGATGCAGTAAACATGGGAGTGCAGATATCTCTTCAACAGACTAATTTTATTTTCTTTGGATATATACCCAGTAGTGAGATTGCTGGATCATACGGTAATTCCAGCTTTAAATTTTTGAGGAAGCTCCATACTGTTTTCCATAATGGCTATACTAATTTACATACACCCTAAGAGTGTGCCCTAAGAGTGTCCTTTTCTTCACATCCTACTAACACTGACCTTTTCACTTTTTGATTAATAGCCATTCTAAGAGGTGGAAGCTGATAGCTCCTTGTGGTTTTAATTTGCTTTTCCCTGATGATTAGTGACATTAAGTTTTCACATACCCATTGGCCACACCTGTTGGCCATTCGCATGTCCTTGTTTGAGAAATGGCTATGCAGATCCCTTGCCCATGTTTTGATCGGGTTGTTTTCTTGCTATTGAACTGTTTGGATTCCTCATATGTTTTGGATACTGACCCCTTAGTAGATGTATGGTTTGCAAATATTTTCTCCCATTCCACAGGTTGTCTCCACTCGGTTGACTGTTTCCGTGGCTCTGCCAGGGCTTTCCAGGTTGTTACAATCCCATTTGTCTGTTTTCACTTTTGTGGCCCATGCAACAGCCTCAACTGGTTTCTCTGCTTTCACTTTTGTTCCCACACCGACCTTTCTGCACAGGTGGAGTCCGTTATCTTTTACAATCATAAATGAGATCATGTCACTCTTATGCTCTGCTCCAAGTCACCCCACAGCTCCTCATTACGCAAAATAAACTGCATAATGCTCGTCAAGATCTACGTGATTGGTCTCTCACTTCCCACCTTTCTGATCTTGTCTCCTCACACTCCTTTACCTGCTCACCCCACCCTGCTGCACCAGTCTCTCCTCAGTTCCTCAAAATGCCAAGCACACTCCTGATGCTGGACTTTTGGACTTGTTATTCCCTCTGCCTAGAATCCTCTTCTCCTAGATACCTGTATGACTTGCTTCCTCACTTCCATCAGGTCTCTACTTAAATGCTGCTTCAACAAACAGGCTTCCTTGACCACTCTATCTAAAATTGCATTCCTCTCTCCTGCCAGTTCCCATCGATTTTTCTTTGCTAACATCTGAACCATTCCTTCTTATTTTTTTTTAATTCAAATGTATATATGAATGGGTTTGTTCATCTGTCTCCGCCTCTAGGATGTAAGCTCCATGAGAGTAGGGGCTTTGTCCATTTGTTTTCTGCCATATCCCCAGTGCCTAAAAGAGTACATCGTACATAGTGAGCGCTCTACAAATACACATTAAGTAGATGTATTCACCAAATACGTTTCATTTCTGTTTAAATCTGCCACAGTTGATTTCTGTTTCTTGCAATTTAACATGCTAAGAAGCTATCTGATAGACATCATGTAAGAGACTGGGGATCAAATTTCTCATTTGTTGACTTTGGGCAAAGCCACTTAGCACTCTGGGTCTCAGTTTTTTAATGTATTACCCCTCTTTGCCCTTAGATAGTTTTACTATTTTATAATTTTTTTAAATGCCATATATTTTTTCTTTGCTTTCTTTCCTTTTCTTTTTTATTTTTTTGAGACAGAGCATAGCTCTGTCATCAAGGCTGGAGTGCAGTGGCACAATCTCAGCTTACTATAACCTTCCCCTCCCAGATTCAAGCAATTCTCCTGCCTCAGCCTCCCAAGTAGCTGGGTGTGCGCCACCATGCCCAGCTAATTTTTGTATTTTTACTAGAGATGGGGTTTCCCTATGTTGGCCAAGTGGGTCTCAAACTCCTGACCTCAAGTGATCCACCAGCCTCGTCCTCCCAAAATGCTAGGATCAGAGGTGTGAGCCATCGTGCCTGGACAAAATGCTATATTTCAAAGTAACAGTAGAAGAAAGATTTTTCCAAACTATATATAGTCATATAATGACATTTTGGTAATGACAGATCACATATACCATGGTGGTTCTGTAAGATGAGAATGGAGCTGAAACATCCCTGTGGCCTAGTGACATGGGAGCCCTTGCGACATCGTAGACCTGGTCATAGCACAATGCATCACGCATATGTCTGTGGTGATGCTGGGATAAATGAATCTATGGTGCTGCCAGTCATATAAAAGTATAGCATATACAATTATATACAGTATGTAATAGAGTTTATTTTGTCTTATTTTTTATTTTTAAACATTTAGAGGTACACGTGCAGTTGTTTTACATAGATATACGTATAGTGGTAAAATCTGGGCTTTTAACGTACCCATCACTCAAACAGTATTCATTGTGTCCAACAGGTAGGATCTTATCCCTCACCCCTCCATTTTCTACACTGTGGAGTCTCCAGTATCTGTTACTCCATTGTGCATATCTGTATATACCCATTGTTTAGCTCTTACCTAAAAGTGAGAATATATAATACTTGACAATGAATATGTTACTGGTTTATGTATATACCATACTATACTTTTTATTGTTATTTTAGAATGTACCCTTCTATTCATACATATATCTTAAAAGTTAACTGTAAAACAGTCTTAGGCAGGTCCTTCCTGAGGAATTCCAGAAGAAGGCATTGGTATCATTGGAGGTGATGTCCCCTTGCATATTGTGGCAACTGGGGATCTTCCAGTGGGACGAGATGTGGACGGGAAGACAGTGCTATGAATGACCCTGACCCTGTGTAGGCCTAGACCGATGTGTGTGCTTGTGTCTTAGTTGTTAAAAAAAATGTTTAAAAAGAAAACATTTAAATAGAAAAAAAGCATATATAATAAAGATATTTAAAATTTTCGTATAGGTATATAATGTATTTGTGTTTTAAGTAATGTGTTAATATGAAAGAATCAAAAAGTGAAATAAAATAAAATAAAATAAAATAAAATTTTCAAGTTGGGTGTGGTGGTTCATGCCTATAACCCCAGCACTTTGGGAGGCTAAGGTGGACAGATTGCCTGAGCTGAGGAGTTCAAGACCAGCCAGGGCAACATGACGAAACCCTGTCTCTACAAAAAAAATACGAAAATGCATGGTGGTGCATGTCTATAGTCTCAGCTACTCAGGAGGCTGAGGTGAGAGGATCACCTGAACCTGGGAGGCCACAGTGACCTGAGATAGCACCACTGCACCCCAGCCTGGGGACAAAGTAGAACTCTATCTCAGAAAAATAAATACTAAGTTTATAAAGTAAAAAAGTTATGGTAAGTTAGGTTAATTTATTATTGAAGAAAGAACATTTTAAAGTGCATTTAGTATAGCCTAAGTGTGCGGTGTTTATTTTTATTTATTTTTTATGAGACAGAGTCTTGCTCTGTTGCCCAGGCTGGAGTGCAATGGCACAATCTCGGCTCACTACAACCTCTGCCTCCCAGGTTCAAGTGATTCTCCTACCTCAGCCTCCCAAGTAACTGGGACTACAGATGCCCGCAACCAGGCCCAGCTAATTTTTGTATTTTTAGTAGAGATGGGGTTTTGCCATGTTGGCCAGGCTGGTTCAAACTCCTGAAGTCAGGTGATATGAGCTATGGCCTCCCAAAATGCTGGGATTATAGGTTTGAGCCACCGTGCCCAGCCTAAAAATCATAATTGTTTGTGTGTTTTTTTTGTTATTAGACACAGGGTATCACTCTGTTACCAAGGCTGGAATGTGGTGGCATAATCATAGCTCACTGCAGCCTCAAACCTATGGACTTAAGCGATCTTTCTTCTTCAACCTCCCCAGTAACTGGGACTTCAGGTGAATGCCATCACACTTGGTAAACTTTAACATTTTTTTTTAGCAACTAGGTCTCACTATGTTGTCCAGGCTGGTCTTGAACTCATGGCCTCAAGCAATCCTCCCACCTCAGCCTCCCAAAGTGCTAGAACTACAGGTATGAGCCACTGTGCCTGGCCTGAAAATCATGTTTAACTCTTATAAAACTAAATATTGGTGAGCAATGAAGAACTGGGAACTTATACACTGCTAGTAGAAAGTAAACTGGTAGGCCAGGTATAGTAGCTCATGTCTGTAATCTCAGCACTTTGGGACGCTAAGGCAGGCAGATCACAAAAGTAGGAGTTCAAGACCAGCCTGACCAACATGGTGAAACTCCATCTCTACTAAAAATACAAAAAAATTAGCCAGGAGTGGTGTCACAAACCTGTAATCCCAGCTACTTGGGAGGCCGAGGCAGGAGAATCCCTTGAACCCAGGAGGCAGAAGTTGCAATGAGCTGGGATCACACCACTGCACTCCAACCCAGGCAACAGAGGCACCATCTCAAAAAAAAAACAAAAAAGTAGGCTGGGCGTGGTGGCTCACACCTGTAATCCCAGCACTTTGAGAGGAGGAGGTGGGTGGGTCATGAGTTCAAGAGATCGAGACCATCCTGGCCATGGTGAAACCCCATCTCTACTAAAATAAAAAAAATTAGCCAGGCATGGTGGCGCACGCCCGTAGTCCCAGCTACTCAGGAGGCTGAGGCAAGGGAATTGCTTGAACCCAGGAGACAGAAGTTGCAGTGAGCAGAGATCACACCACTGCACTCCAGCCTGGCAACAAAGCAAGGCTCCATCTCAAAAAAAAAAAAAGAAAGTAAACTTTGAGGAGTGATTTGGCAATAACTGATAAAGTTAAAGATGCACATAACATATGAACCAACTATTCTACTACTAAGTATAAATATTCTGGAGAACTATTGTATGTACATACAATGAGAAATATATAAGAATATTCTTTGCAGCATTGTGGTGATAATTAAAATCAGAAATAATCTAAATGTTCATCAATAGATAACTAGATGAATATAAATTCCAGCATATTTATTCAATGAAAAAGAGTCAAGATGAATATGCTAGAATTACATATACTAATAGAGATAAATATTAAAAAATAATCTTGAATAGAAAAGCCATTTTCAGAATAATGTTTATAATATGACACCATTTAAATAAACTTTAGAAACAGGCAGAACACAAGCATATATTCTAGCATATAACAAATATATTAAACTATGCAATAATATAATATATACTAAGATAATGGACATGATTGTGGAGAAAGTTTTCTTTTTGAGATGAAGTCTCGCTCTGTCACCACACTGGAGTACAGTGGCATGATCTCGACTCACTGCAACCTCTGCCTTCCAAGTTCAAACAATTCTCCTACCTCAGCCTCCCGGGTAGCTGAGACTACAGGTGAGCACCACCAGCTCCAGCTAATTTTTGTATTTTTTTAGTAGAGATGGGATTTCACCATGTTGGCCAGGATGGTCTCCATCTCCTGACCTCATGATCCGCTTGTCTCAGCCTCCCAAACTACTGAGATTACAGGTGTGAGCCACTGCACCCGGCCTAAGAAAAAGATTTTATCAGAAGGGTACAAATGGATGCAACTAGGTAAAGTTTAACTTCTTAAAAATAATCAAAACTTCTGAAGTAGATATGACCAAATGTTAAGTAAGATTTGATGAGCTGAATGGTGGATACATTGTTTTTAAATTAGTCACTGTAGCTTTCTGTTTGCCTGAAACAGTTTATTTTTTTTTAAATTTTTATTGCATTTTAGGTTTTGGGGTACATGTGCAGAACATGCAAGATAGTTGCATAGGTACACACGTGGCAGTGTGTTTTGCTGCCTTCTGCCCCTTCACCCATATTTGGCATTTCTCCCCATGCCATCCCTCCCCCGCTCCCCCCACCGCTGTCCCTCCCCTATTTCCCCCAATAGACCTCAGTGTGTGGTACTCC
>CM052666.1:18588917-18600104 GCA_028533165.1 Leontopithecus rosalia
GGCCACAAGAGGAAGGGTGGAAATTACACTGGGCCAAGAAGATTTCCATTGACTCCTTGTGTGATACGACTTTTCTTTCCAAACCCACCAAAATCTTTATATTTTTGCTGGATTATACTTTTTTTTTTTTTTGAGACGGAGTTTGACTCTTGTACCCAGGCTGGAGTGCAATGTCTCGATCTCGGCTCACCGCAACCTCCGCCTCCTGGGTTCAGGCAATTCTCCTGCCTCAGCCTCCTGAGTAGCTGGGATTACAGGCACGTGCCACCGTGCCCAGCTAATTTTTTGTATTTTTAATAGAGACGGGGTTTCACCATGTTGACCAGGATGGTCTTGATCTGTTGGCCTCGTGATCCACCCACCTCGGCCTCCCAAAGTGCTGGGATTACAGGCTTGAGCCACCATGCCCGGCGGATTATACTTTTTTAATGAATTTTAGAAAAAAGTAATATTTGGAAACCAGGTGGCAGCAGAAATTGAAAAGTCCCCCAGAACTAGGAGAGGAAACTCTGAGGAAGTAAATCCAGAAATAACTCAAAACTAAGAAATTGGGGTGTATAGAGCAACCCTTCATTAAACTCTATCTTAGAAAAACACTGCATTTTATATTTCATATGGGACTTTGTATCTTGTGTAATGGGGGGCTTCTAGGCCCCTGCTCTAGCACTTAGCTCTGTTTATTTTGATTGAGTGGTTGTGTTCTGATTGATCTGTAATTTTCTTGAGTAGCTGGCATCTGGTTCTGATTGATCCTGTCCATAATATACTCTGCTAAATAATTTTGATATCATTCTTGAATAAAGGAACTCTAACCCATATCATCTGAGGAGGAATTGAATGAAATGAAGTATGAGGTTAAGAGAGCAGAGTTAGGAAGGATATTTTAATTATTTTAAAATACAGTAGGACTTAGTGACATGTTCAAAATAAGCCATAGATTTAGATCTAGGGCAGAATTAATTTCAATATGAACATGAACCTTCTAAAGTTTAAACCTTATCAAAGTTCAAGGAGTGCGCAGGTGTAATGCTTACTCTGAATCTGCTAAGACAGCTCTCAAGGAAAGGGAGACCAAGTTAGTACTAGCCGCTTGCTCTGTCAGTTGTTTTCAATGAATCTGTGTTTTCTTACTCCGTTCTTCTGTTGTTTCCTTTGTCTTTCATTGCATTATAAAGAAGGAGCTGAGGAAGAAGAAAATTGCAACTGAAATGAGGGAATCAAAGATGACTCAGAAACAAAAGAAAAGAAAAAGGAAAAAGCTCCAGTGGGAAGCGCCACCCAGGCCAGCAATCTGCGAACCGGGCAAGGGGAGGAAGCAGAGCAAGCAAAAGGTAACACCCGCAGCCAAGTAGGTCAGGAGCGGGTGGGGGAAAGAAAAAAAATGGAAAAAGCTCAGCAGCAAAGAAAGGTCAATGCAGCCTTCAAGCGAACAGGCTCAGCCCAAGGCCGGCAACTGTGGCCCAGGCTCCGTAGTGAGCAGCGCAAGCAGAACGCAGCAAGCAGCAGCTGTGTGGGGCCAGGTCCAGACATCTGTGTGCTTCTCTCCACAGGTGTCCCACAGCAAAATTTTGTGTGTTCTTTGTAAACAAGTGACATCCAAAATTGTAATTCTCTGCTAAGGTTTAAGTAAAATTTAAATTCTAATAATAATTCCTTTGTTATCTCTGAGATAACTTTTTAAAAATCTGATTTAAGTAAAGCAGTAGCCTCTAAAGGGAAAGAAATGACAGCTAGCCCATGAATTAGTTAAAAAGCAAGTAGAAGCTAAGCATGTGAAACCACACCCTTTAAAGAAAAGCTTTAAGCCAAATGGAAATAATATTAGTTAAGTTAAAAAGTAAAAATGTTAAGCTCATTCTCAAAAAGTAAAATGGCCAAACCTGCCTGATACTCCTCAGTTGGAAAACTTAAAAGTTGTTCAAAAGGCAAACCTTGCTGCTCCAGTGGCTCTATACAGGCCTTCCACAGCAGTAATCCAGTCTATTCAGGCTGGGATTCAGCAGGCTGGTAAAGATGGAAATTTAGAGGGATAGCAGTTTCCTGTTATAATGCATCCTCAAAATGAGCAGGGACAGTTTCAGGTAACATTGAAGCCTTTCCATTTAAATTCCATTTAAATTTCTTTCTTTTTTTTTTTAAATCCATTTAAATTTCTAAAGAAACTTAAGTAAGCAATCAATAATGCTAATATAAAATGTCAGGGTGCTAAACAGCCTTTTAAAGGGATAGCTCATTTAATGGACTACATTAAGGCTCATGATGGCTATGGAAAAAATTTACATAAGGCTACATTACTGTGATTGAGGGTAAACAACAGGACTGCTGCATTTCCCGGAGCTTGTTTTAATTCTGGAAAAAGGGAACACACCAAAAGGACTGCAGACAAAATCTAAGAACAGGACCTCAGTTGAGGGTAACAACAAAAAATACTAAACCAGGCATTTGCCCTAAGTGTAAAATAAATAAATTTTTTAAAAATTGGGCTAATCAATGTCATTCAAAATTTAATAAGCAAGGGACCCCGATTCCAACCGGGGCCCATCCTGTTCAAGTTACTCTCTCAACTCTGTACAATGTTTGTCTCCTGCCACCAATAAAAGCGCAACAGCAAATTTGTGTAGCACTCAAAAAGTAAATATTTTACCTGGGGAGCCTCCACAAAAAAATACCAGCAGGAGTTTGTAAGCCATTACCTACAGAAACAGTGGTTTTGCTTTTAGGAAAACCTAGCCTTAATACTAAAGGGATCAAATTTCATACAGAAGTTATTAATAACAATTTTACAGGGCAAATGGAAATTGTAATGTCATTTTCCAATACTTGCTGTGCTAAACCTGAAAAGCGCATAGCACAACTCTTAATTTTACCTCACATCAAATTAGGTCAAAGCAAAGATAAAAGAATTAGAGGATTTGGAAGTACAAATAAGCACAGCAAAGCTGCATACTGGGCATATCAAATTACAAATAAACACCCAGCATGTAAAGTCACTATTCATAGGGAAAAAAAATTATAAAGGTTTAGTTAATACTAGCACAAATGTCTCAATTACTTCTGTTCAGCACTGACCCTTTTCTTGGCCTGTCTAAAATGCTCACTCTAATATAGTCAGAGAGGAGCAGGCTCAGAAGTTTATCAAAGCAGTCTTATCTTACCATGTAAAGGGCCTGAAGGACAGCCTGGACCTATTCAGTCTATTGTAACTCAGATTCCTATGAACTTGTAGGAAGAAACTTATTATAGCAGTGGGAACCAAAGTCTCAACACCTCAATCAGATAGCTCTCAAAATCAACAAATAAAGGAGGACATGGGCTGTGTGCCTGGAACGGGAATAGAAAAAATGTACAGGGTCTAAAAGAATCTTTAGAAGTTAAGGGACAAAGTTCTCAACATGGTTAGAATATCATTTTTAATGACAGCCATTGTTAAACCTCCAAAACCAATAGCTTGACATGGTTAAGTAATAAACCAATTTTGATAGAACAATGGCCACTTACAAAAACTGGAGATTTTTAAAAATGTAGTTGCTAAACAATTAGAAAAAGAACATATAGGTCTTACATTTTCAGCTTAAAACTCTCCTATTTTTGTAATAAAAAAGAAATCTAAGAAATAAAAAATGTTAACAGATCTTAGAGCAATTAATGCAGATATACTACTTTCACCCACTATGATTCAAAAAAATTGTCTACTATTATTGATTTGAAGAACTGTTTTATTGTTTTGTTTTGTTTTTTTTACAATTTCTTTGGCAGAAAAGAATTGTAAGCAATTTGCCTTCACGTTCCCTTTTATACTAATCAAAAACTTGCCAAAAAGTATTATTGAAAAGTGCTTCCTAAGGGATATTAAACAGTCCCACAATTTGTCAAACTTATGTGGACAAAGCTATTACGCCCACCAGAACAAAGTGTCCTCAGTGTTATATTATTCCTTATAGAACATTCTCTGTACTGCACCAAATAAAGAACTACTTATACAATGCTATCACCATTAGAAAAAAGAAATCCATTCCATGTACTGGGTTAATAGTAGCTCCAGATAAAATTCAGACCACAACTCCTATTTGTATTTGCGCACGTTGGTAAAAAAAAATATCACTATGCCACCTCAAAAGGTGTCCATCAGAAGAGATCATTGAAAACTCTAAATAATTTCCAGAAGTTACTTTGTAGTATCAATGTGATAAGACCTACTTCAGCCATTCCAGCTTATGCTATGAGTAATTTGTTTTCTATTCTTTGAGAAGATTCCAGTCTGCATAGTCCTCAAGGGTTAACCTAAAAAGCTAAAATGCAATTGCAAGTAATAGAAGAAAAAAATTCATAAGGCTCAAGTTAGTAAAATTAATCATAACAAGCCTTTCACATTATTAACTTTCCCTATTCAACACTCTCTTACAGTCTCTTAATAATCATCTCTTAGGAGTTGTTATTCAAAATCAGGACTTAGTGGGGTGGCTGCTGTAACTTCGTAGTTGCACTCACACTCTTCCTCTATATTTGAACCAAATTGCAACTCTGATCGGAATGGAGAGGTCTCAAGTTGTAAAATGCATGGCTTTAATACCATAAGAATAATAGAACCTCTTACAGAAATTCAAATTCAGCAAGCCTATATAAAGAGTGTAACATGGCAAACCTATTTGCCAAGTTTTGTGGGCACTTTAGATAATCATTATCCAAAAAACAAAAAATTTTCAATTTTTAAAATTAACCAGTTGGATTTTACCCAAAATTACTAAGTCCAATCTCATTGAAAATGTTTTTACAGATAAAATCTCTTAACAATAAAGCTTCTTATTCAGGATCTAAAAGCAAAGTTATTCAAACTCCTTATACACAGTTGGGCCTGGCAGGGGAGCCAGGGAATGGTATAGCCAGAATGGACAACTGGACCTTTGAATCTAGGCCACACATAGGCAGACTAACAAGTGATGATGCAACCAGCTCAGGCAGCTTTATGTAAGGGCATCTACTAGTTAGGAACATGCACCCACCCCAGACCCCAATCCCAGACCACCTGCCTGCACTAGGCATGGTCTCATCTTGGCAGAAAGGTGTGGGGGTGATGATCAGGTGGTGTGTCCCTGGGTCTCAGGCCTCAGAAGTTCCTTAGGAACTGGGCAGTCACTTGTCAGGGGGAGGGGCCCAGGGACCCCTTGTGTGCATTTGCCTGTGGAATGTGTTTCTACCTCAGCTTCTCAGACCTCACTGGGAGAGTCAAGGGCTCTCCCCTGCTCTGTGTTTCCAGCTCTAATTCACTCACCTGGTGACTCTGATGGCTTCCTCACCCCAGCCTGAGTCCTATTCTGTTAGATGGGGGGTCCCAGACTTCCTGCAGACAGAAGCCAACCACTAGCCCCACCTTGGTGGTTGGACCTGGACCTCTTTTTTTTTGAGATGGAGTCCCACACTGTCACCCAAGCTGTAGTGCAGTGGTGCAATCTTGGCTCACTGAAATCTCCACCTCCTGGGTTCAAGTGATTTTCCTGCCTCAGCCTCCAGAGTAGCTGGGACTACAGGTGTATGCTACCATATCCAGCTAATTTTTTGTGTGTATTTTTAGTAGAGACAGGGTTTCCCCATGTTGGCCAGGAGGGTCTCAATCTCCTGACCTTGTGATCTGCCTGCCTCAGCCTCCCAAAGTGCTGGGATTACAGGCATGAGCCACCACTCCAAGCTCTTAGTTCTTAAAGTATAATTTTTTTTCTCTCTCCAGTCTCCCATTTTTACTAAAGAAAAATTATGATATGACCAAATGTCTCTATTATACTTGGCCTGAATATTTGTATAAAGCATAGCAACAATAATTATTTTTTATGTAGGTTTTCAAAATTGGATTTCATAAAACTTTGTTTCATAAAGTGAATCTCAGATAAGACTTTTTAAAGCTGAGTCCAGCCATGGGTTTGTCCCCTCAAATAACTATATGAATGGCATAAATTTCTCTTTTGAGGTCACAGGATAACTTGGGTCTCATAAGCCTGTCAGGAAGTGACATTATTTACTTACCACAGATTAGAAACCCTGTACAGGGAATGTGTAGACAAGGTATGAAGTCAGTTTTCCCAAAGAGCTTTTATTGACTCTATACATCAAGTTTGATTCCTTAGGGGAAAGCATGCCATTCCAGTCAAAGCCTTGCCAAAATAACTAATTTCTCCAATTGTGTCCTGTTGCAGAAGAAAACATTCTTTTGCACTTATGCAAATTTTATTGTTGTAAGTTAAGAATACTCACAAATAGATTCTAAATTCTGGAGAAAACAGGTAGAGAGAAACAAATGTGCTCCTAATTTTGTTTACTCAATTGGAGTATATTTTACTCAATTGCTAAAAGCTGTAAATAGCTCAAAATAAGTTTCCTGAACTCTGAAAAACCAAACAAAGGATCAATAATATTTTAAGAACAGTCAAAAAGATTACTTCAGTCTTATATTAGTTCACACCATGCAGTTATCTCCTATTCTGCTTGATATTCTTGAACATTTCAGGTCTCCATGAGAGTCCTGAAAGTTTTTTCTTTATGCTAATGACAAAATTTCCAAAGTTATCAGAAACATGCATTTAGGAGCACCTGTCAATGTCCTATAGCAGATTATAAATCACCTTTCAAAGAGAGTTAAAACAAGACAACAAATGTCTGTGGATGACAAAGAAGTCTTAGGATAACATATTTATGCAAATACAGTCCAAGGAAAATGAAACACCATTTCACACTTGGCAATGCTTTTTTCCTGAGATAGAGTTTTGTTCTTGTTGCCCAGACTGGAGTGCAATGCTGCAATCTCTGCTCACTGAAACCTTCACCTCCTGGGTTCAAGTGATTCTCCGGCCTCAGTCTCCTGAGTAGCTGGGATTACAGGTGCTTGCCACAACACCCAGATAATTTTTTTGTACTTTTAGTAGAGACAGGGTTTTACCATATTGGCCAAGCTGATCTCTAACTCCTGACAACAGGTGATCCACCCTCCCTAGCCTCCCAAAGTGCTGGGATTACAGATGGGAGCCACTGCATCTGACCTGACAATGCTTTCTGACAATTCTTCCTGTATGGTTCCTATATCAAATAAGCCAAATGTCATTTATTTACTTTAGGGAATGTAATATCCAAAAGATAAGCATGTAAGAAAAATGCATAATTTATAATTTGATTTTTACAAGCTTGTCATATATCAAATCCCAGGTTATCATAAGTTACTCATTAACCAAAGTGATAACTCAAAAATTGTAAAAAGGCAAAAACCTTTACTCATTAATAGAGGGATGACTTCAGTTTCCAAATAATATATTTTTCCCTTTCCTGTTGCTCCAGTTTATTCAAAAGGGCAGACAAAAATCTTTCATTTTTAAAATAATACATAAAAATCTTGTTCACAGGGAAAAGCTAAATCGCACCTTTGCATTAGTGCATTATTCGTATTAAACCTAATTCTTAATAAAAACTTATTGAACCTCCTTTATGACAAGAAACTGAATCACTACAAAGAGTTTTTGAAATTTGGAGTGAATGGCAGTATGTTTCAGTAATGCTTCACCTACTCAAGGGTAAACAATCAAATCTCTTCCTGACTGTTATCTGAAGAGGGGAACCAAGATGGCCGATTAGGAACAGCTCAGGATTGCAGCTGTTAACAAAAGTGCAGAGGGTGAGTGGATGCTGCATTTCCAGATGGATTTTTATTGCCCACAGACCAGGAGATTCCCAGGAGGAGGAGCCCCACAGGTCACCAACATGGCTGGTTTGGTCCCCACAGCTGTTTTAGCCTGCACAGCTGTTTTTGCCAGCATGGCTATTTTGCCAGTGCCCCAGCGCAGTGGTTCTCCATACAAAATACATGGGTCCGGGAGCCATTTCAGCACATGATTGGAGCTCTGGGAAGGCAAAGTTGCCCATTCATCTGATTAAAAAGGGGGCTGAAACAGGGAGCCAGGCTAGGAGATTCCCAGGCAAAAAAAACACCACAAATCTCAGCACCACTGTTTCATCCAGCACAGTGGGTTACCACATAGGAAATCACATAGATCCTGGGACCTTTTCAACAGGCAACTGGAACACCTGGGAGACAGTCGACTGTTAACTAAAAAAAAAATTTTTTTTTAAGGGGCTCTGAGGCAGGGAGCCAGGTGATCAGACTCGGCTGGTCCCACCCCCACAAAAAAAAAATCAGAAATGCTCTGGATTGAGAGTTTCACAGCAAGCACAGCTGAACCTGGGAAGGACCAGCTCTGTGGGGGAGAGGTGTCCACCATTACTGAGGCATTCCACCACTATGGAGGTAGTTTGCCATTCCTGAGACAGTCTGCCTTTGCTGAGGCAGTCTGCCATTACAGAGAAGGTCTGCCATTATAGAGGTGGGCCACCAATGCTGAGGCAGTTCTAACTACATGCATATAAACATGACTGCAGGGAAGTTCACCAGGCAGCTGGGTGGAGGCCACAGCAGCTCAGCAAAGCCTCTGCAAGCAGACAGTGACTAGGCTGTCTCCTTGCTGGGTAGGGCATCTCTGAAAAAAGCCAGCAGCACAACAGAAACTCATAAATAAAGCCCTAACTCCTCAGGACAGAGCACCTGGGGAAAAAAAGGAGGAGGGTTTGAGTTGTGCTGCAGCAGACTTAAACGTACCTGCCCAGCAGCTCTGAATGGACAATGGAGCTCACAGCTCAGCACTTGAGCTCCTATAAAGGACATACTGTCTCCTCAAGCTGCTCCCTAAACCCCGTATATCCAAAGAGTCACCTCATAAAGGAGAGCTCAGACTGACATCTGATGAGTATCCTTCTGGGACAAAGATAGCAGAAGAAGAAACTGGCAGCAACCCTTACTGTTCTGCAGCCACTGCAGCCACTGCAGGTGACCCCCAGGCAAGCAGGGCCTAGAGTGGACCTCAGTAGTCCTACAGCAGAGGGGCCAGACTGTTAGAAGGAAAACAAAGAAACAGAAAGAAATCACTTCATCATCAACAAATGGGACATCCATTCAGAGACCCAATCTGAAAGTCAACAACTACAAAGATGACAGATGGATAAATCCACAAAGATGGGAAGAAACCAGTGCAAAAAGGATGAAAACACCCTAAACCAGAATGCATCTCCTCCTACAAAGGATCACAACTCCTCACCAGCAAGGGAACAGGGCTGGATGAGGAGAATGCGGATAAGGAATTGACAGAATCAGGCTTCAGAAGGTGGGTAATAAGAAACTTCTGTGAGCTAAAAGAACATGTTGTGACCCGATGCATAGAACTAAGAACCTTGAAAAAGATTTGACAAAATGCTAGTGAGAAAAAACAACTTAGAGAGGAATATAAGTGAATTGATGAGCTGAAAAACACAACACAAGAACTCCGTGAAGCATACACAAGTTTCAACAGCTGAATTGACCAAGCAGAATAAAGAATATCAGAGGTCAAAGATTAACTCAATAAAATAAAATGAGAAGACAAGATTAGAGAAAAAAAGGGTAAAAAGAAATGAACAAAGTCTCCAAAAACATGGGACTATGTGAAAAGACCTAATCTACGTTTGATAGGTGTACCTGAATGTGACAGAGAGAATAAATCCAAGCTGGAAAATACTCTTCAGGATATCATCCAGGAAAACTTCCCAACCTAGCAAGGCAGGCCAATATTCAAGTCCAGGAAATACAGAGAACACCACAAAGATATTTCTTAAGAAGAGCAACCCCAAAGCACATAATCATCAGATTCACCAGGGTTGAAATGAAGGAGAAAATGCTAAGAGCAGCCAGAGAGAAAGGTCGGGTTACCCACAAAGGGAAGCCCATCAGACTCACAGCAGATCTCTCAGCAGAAACCCTGCAAGCCAGAATAGAGTGAGGGCCAATATTCAACATCCATAAAGAAAAGAACTTTCAACTCAGAATTTCATATCCAGCCAAACTAAGCTTCATAAGTGAAGAAAAAATAAAATTCTCTGTGAAAAAGCAAATACTGAGAGATTTCATCACCACCAGGCCTGCTTTACAAGAGGTCCTGAAAGAGGCACTAAACATAGAAAGGAACAACCAGTACTAGCCACTCCAAAAACATACCAAAGGGTAAAGAGCATCAACACAACAAAGAAACTGCATCAACTAATGGGCAAAACAGCCAGCTAGAATAAAAATGGCAGGATTAAATTCACATATAACAATATTAACTCTAAATGTAAATGGACTACATACCCCAATCAAAAGACACAGACTGGCAAATTGGATAAAAAGCCAAAACCCATCGGTGTGCTGTATCCAGGAAACCCATCTCACATGCAAGGATACACAAAGGCTCAAAATAAAGGGATGGAGGAATATTTACCAAGCAAATGGAGAGCAAAAAGAAGCAGGAGTTGCAATTCTCATCTCTGTTAAAATAGACTTTAAACCAACAAAGATCAAAAGAGACAAAGAAGGACATTACGTAATGGTAAAAGGATCAGTGCAACAAGAAGACCTAATGATCCTAAATATATATGCACCCAATACAGAAGCACATAGATACATAAGACAATTTCTTAATGACTTACAAAGAGACTTAGACTCCCACACAATAAGAATGGGAAACTTTAACACTCCATTGATAATATTAGACACATCAACGAGACAGAAAATTAACAAGAATATTCAGAACTTGAACTCAGACCTGGACCAAGCAAACCTAATAGACATTTACAGAATACACATTCTTGTCAGCACCACATTGCACCTACTGTAAAATTGACCACATAATTGGAAGTAAAACACTCCTCAGCAAATGCAAAAGAATGAAAATCTTAACAGTCTCTCAGATCAAAGTGCAATCAATCAAGTTAGAACTCAGAATTCAGAAATTAACTCAGAACTGCACAGCTTCATGGAAACTGAACAACTGGCTTCTGAATGTTGACTGGTTAAACAATGAAATGAAGGCAGAAATAAACATGTTCTTTGAAACCAATGAGAATGAAGACACAACATACCAGAATCTCTGGGACACATTTAAAGCAGTCTCCAGAGGAAAATATATAGCAATAAATGCCCACAGGAGAAGCAAGGAGAGATCTAAAATCGGCACCCTATCATTAAAATTGAAAGAGCTAGAGGAGCAAGATTAAAAAAAACTCAAAACCTAGCAGAAGACAAGAAATAACTAAGATCAGAGCAGAACTGAAGGAGATAGAGACACAAAAAACCTTTCAAAAAATCAA
>CM052666.1:18611761-18628017 GCA_028533165.1 Leontopithecus rosalia
GGGTTCTGATTTTGAGTATTCTCAGCCTTTTTATGCTGGTTTCTTCCCATCATTGTAAATTTATCCTCCTGTCGTCTTTGAAATTACCAGCTTTCAGTAGGTCTCTTGAGTGGACGTCCAAGTTGTTAGTTCCCTGGGCCAGAACAGCGGTGTTAAGACTGATGGTGTTTTTCTGCCCAGGCTTCTCCTGTCTGGCTTCCTTCTTGTGTCCGTAATAGGCGACTCTGCCTTCCTGGAGCTCCAAACCTCGGTCAGAAGGGGAACCAGTCCCGTTCACTCTGTGCCAAAAGCGGTTGCACTGCGGGTTGTGCCGGCCTCAGGAGTCACGCTGGGGACCCGCGTGGCTCCTCCAAACCTCAGTCAGAAGGGGAGCCAGCCCCGCCTACTAAGCTCCAAGAGCCGCTGTGCTGAGGTGCCGGTGAAACCGCTGCGCCGTGGTGCCGGTGAAACCACTGTGCAGGCCACAAGAGTCGCACTGGTGACCCGCGTGGGTCCTCCACTGGTAATCTTCTGCTCCTGAGCAACCAGAATTTGTCTGAAAGTGTGGTGTCCTCTAGTTCTGTGCGCATTCACTGTGAGCTGCAATCCCGAGATGTTAGCGATTGGCCATCTTGGATCATTCCTCTAGTTTTCACTCTTGTTACCCAGGCTGGAGTGCAATGGCGCAATCTCATCTCACCATAGCCTCCGCCTCCTGGGTTCAGGCAATTCTCCTGCCCCAGCCTCCTGAGTAGCTGGGATTACAGGCACGCGCCATGAGGCCCAGCTAATTTTTCAGCTAATTTTTTTTTTTTTTGTATTTTTTAGTAGAGACGGGGTTTCACCCTGTCGACCAGGATGGTCTCGATCTCTTGACCTCATGATCCACCCGCCTCGGCCTCCCAAAGTGCTGGGATTACAGGCGTGAGCCACCGCGCCCAGCCATCTTATGCTTTTTACATGTATAATTTGATGATTTCTGACAAATGTATACAGTCATGTAACCATTACCACAGTCAAAATATATAATATTTCTATGATCTCAAATTTGCCCAAGGGCCCTTTACAGTCAGTCTGTCTCACTCACTCACTGCTCCCAGTAACCACTGATCTAATTTTCGACTCTGTAGTATTACATTTTTCCGAATGTTATATAAGTGAAATCTTAGGTGTCTTACAATGTAAGATTGTGTCTAGCTTCCTTCATACAATGCCTTTTTTTTTTAAGACAGTCTTGCTCTGTTGCCTAGGCTGGAGTGCTGGAGTGCAGTGTTGTAATCTCAGCTCACTGCAACCTTCACCTCCCAGGTTCAAGCAATTATCTTGCTTCAGCCTCCTGAGTAGCTGAAATAACAGGCCTGCGCCACCACGTCAGGCTGATTTTTGTATTTTTAGTAGTGATGGGGTTTCACCCTGATGGCCAGGCTGGTCTCGAAATCCTAACCTCAAGTGATCCACTTGCCTCAGCTTCCCAAAGTGCTGGGATTACAAGCTTGAGCCACTATGCCCAGGCTTGCTTTCTTTCCTTTTTTCTTTTTTGTTTTTTTAGATGGAGTCTTGCTCTGTTGCCCAGGCTGGAGTGCAGTGGTGTGATCTCGGCTCACTGCAACCTCCACCTCCCAGGTTCAAGCAATTGTCCTGCCTCAGCCTCCTGAGTAGCTGGGACAATAGGCATGCACCACCATGCCCAGCTAATTTTTGTATTTTTAGTAAAGATGGGATTTCACCATGTTGGCCAGGATGGTCTCAATCTCCGCCCACCTTGGCCTCCCAAAGTGCTGGGATTACAGGCGCAAGCCACTGTGCCCAATTATATCATGTATCTCTTTGGTGAAGTATCTCTTAAAACTTTTTGCTGATTTTTAAAAATTGGGTTGTTTGATTTCCTCTTTTCATGTTGGGAGAGTTTTTCTGGATAAAAATTTCCCTATCATATAGCTGTTTTGCAAATATTTTCTGTTGGTTTGTGGCTTGTCTTCATTTCTCTATAATGTCTTTAAAGAACACAAGTTTTAGCCTGGACAACATGGTGAAACCCCTTCTCTACAAAAAAATACAAAAATTAGCTGGCTGGGCATGGTGGTATGCTCCTATAGTTCCAACTACCTGGGGGACTGAGGTCTGGGGGTACGAAAGTGGACGAATCACTGGAACCTGGAAGGTCGAGGCTACATGAGCTGAGATCATGCCACTGCACTCCAGCCTTGGAGACAGAGTGAGACCCTGTCTTAAAAAGAAAAAAGAAGGCCAGACGCGGTGGCTCAAGCCTGTAATCCCAGCACTTTGGGAGGCTGAGGCAGGTGGATCACGAGGTCAAGAGATCAAGACCATCCTGGTCAACATGGTGAAACCCCATCTCTACTAAAGATACAAAAAATTAGCTGGGCATAGTGGCGCCTGCCTGTAATCGCAGCTACTCAGGAGGCTGAGGCAGGAGAATTGCCTGAACCCAGGAGGCGGAGGTTGCGGTGAGCCGAGGTTGCGCCATTGCACTCCAGCCTGGGTAACAAGAGCGAAACTCCGTCTCAAAAAAAACAAAAAACAGAAGTTTTTTGTTTTTTTTGATTTCATTATTTCATTTATCAATTTTTTATAGTTCATGTTTTCTCTGGTGCTTTCTTTTAAAATTCTTATATTTTTACATTTAGGATACATTTTGGGTTAATTTATTTTTATTTTTATTTTTTTTGAGACGGAGTTTCGCTCTTGTTACCCAGGCTGGAGTGCAATGGCGCGATCTCGGCTCACCGCAACCTTTGCCTCCTGGGTTCAGGCAATTCTCCTGCCTCAGCCTCCCGAGTAGCTGGGATTACAGGCACGCGCCACCATGCCCAGCTAATTTTTTGTATTTTTAGTAGAGACGGGGTTTCACCATGTTGACCCAGATGGTCTCGATCTCTTGGCCTCATGATCCACCCACCTCGGCTTCCCAAAGTGCTGGGATTACAGGCTTGAGCCACCACACCCAGCCTGGGTTAGTTTTTAAAATATGGTATGAGTTATGGATTATGGTTTACTTTTTTTTTTACATATGGACACTCAGTTATTCCAGAACTATTTTTCAAGGCTATTGGTTTTCATTGAATTGCCTTAGTGCCTTTATTCATAACCAATTGACCTATATGTGGGTACTTTTCTGGCTTCTCTTGTTTCATTGATCTATAGGTCTGTCATTTTACCGATTCCATGTCGTCTTGATTACTATAACTTTACAGTAAACTTTGACACCTCCATCTTCCTTTTCAAAGTATTTTGGCTGTTCTCGGGTCTTTGCTTTTCCATTTAGATTTTAGGATCAGTTTATTGATATCTTGAAAACAAACCAAAACCTGGGATTTTGGTTGAGACTGATTAAGTCTATTAAGCATTTTTGGGGAAATTGTCATAGTAACAATATTGTCAGCCAGGCGAACTCTATTAAGCATTTTGGGTGAAATTGTCATAGTAACAATATTGTCAGCCAGGCGTGGTGGCTCATGCCTGTAATCTCAGTACTTAGGGAGGCCGAGGTGGGTGGATCATCTGAAGTCAGGAGTTTGAGACCAGTTTGGCCAACATGGTGAAACACTGTCTCTGCTAAAAAATACAAAAGAACTAGCCAGGGATATTGGTGTGTGTGCCTGTAATCCCAGCTACTCAGGAGGTTGAGGCAGGAGAATCACTTGAACCTGGGAGGTGGAGGTTGCAGTGAGCTGAAATGGAGCCACTGCACTCCAGCCTGGGCGACAGAGCGAGACTCTGTCTCCAAAAAGCAAAACAAAAGAAAACAAAATACTGTCTTCCAGTGGTTGAGTATGGGATATCTCCCCATTTATTTGGATATTTCTTCTATTTCTCTCATCAGTATTTTGTAGTTTTCAGTTTTACTACATTTTGTTAGGTTTATCCCTTCGTAAGTCTTTCTCTTTTTTCCTTTTTGTTTTTTAATCATTCATGTAAGATGTGAGCTTTTTTTCTTATTTTGAGACAATCTCACTCTTGTCGACCAGGCCGGAGTGCAGCAGCGAGGTCATGGCGCACTGCAGCCTTGACCTCTCAGGCTCAGATGATCCTCCCACCTCAGTCTCCCATGTAGCTGTGACTACACGTGCATGCCACCATATCCAGCTCACTTTTTTGTATTGTTAGTAGAGGCAGAATTTAACCATCTTGCCCAGGCTGGTCTCAAACTTCTGGGCTCAAGTGATTGCCCTACCTCAGCCTCCCAAAGTGTTGGGGTTGCAGCCATGAGCCACTGCATCTGGCTGTTTTATGTTTTTGATGCCACTGTAAATGGTACCGTGTTTGTAATTTTGACTTCAACTTGTTTTTATTGACCTCGTATCCTGCGACCTTACTAAGCTCAGTTCTTTGTTGTAGTAGGTGTTTTTTGGTAGATTGCTTGGGATTTTCTTTTTTAAATTGTCTGTAAGGTGTACAAAACTGAAATAATTACTGCAGTCAGGAAATTATCCTATCACCTCCCATAGTTACTTGTTTTTTGTCTGGCAAGAATATTGAAATCTACTGTCTTCGCAAATTTTTGGTATCTAATAGAGTATTATTAACTGTTGTCCTCATGCTGTCCATTAGATCTCTAGACCTGCTCATCTTATATAACTGCCAGTTTTTGCCCTTAACCCACTTCTCCCCATTTCCCCCCGCTCCCTGCCCCTGGTAACCGCTGTTGTCTGTTCTCCTCTGTTTCTATGTGCAGATCTCTAATTTACAATTTTTTAACTTTCAGATGATGAGAAAATAATATTCATTTAATATACTCCTTGACTTACCGTGGGGCTATACTCAGATAAACCCATCGTAAGTTGAATATATCATAAGTCAAAAACAAAAGTTTTTTTTTTTTTTTTCCCAGATGGAGTCTTGTCTTCACCCAGGTTGGGATGCAATGGTGCCATCTCGGCTCATTGCAATCTCTACTTACCAGGTTCAAGTGATTTTTGTGCCTTAGCCTCTTGGGTAGTTGGTATTTCAGGCACCCATCACCATGCTTGGCTAATTTTTGTATTTTTTTTTAGTAGAGACAGGGTTTCACCATGTTGGACAGACTGGTCTCGAGCTCCTGACCTTGTGATCTGCCTGCCTTGTCCTCCCAAAGTACTGGGATTACAGGCGTGCACCGTGCCCAGCCCACAATTTATTTATCATTCATTTGTTGATGGACACTTAAGGTGGTTTTCACGTCTTGGAGATTGTAATACTGCAGTGAACATAGCACAAATATCTTCTACAAGGTGCTGATTTCATTTCCTTTGGGTATATACCCAGCAGAGGGGTTACTAAATCATATGGTAGTTCTTTTTTTCATTTTTTTGAGGAAACATCATACTGTTTTCCATAGTGGCAATACCTACTTTGGGTTTTCTACATAGATTTTTATGTTGCCTGCAAATAAAATAGTTTTATTTATTATTTTCCAGATAAAGCCTTTATTTCATATTCTTGCCTTATTGCAGTGGCTACAGTTTTTCTAGTATGAGTAGCAGGAGCACACATCTTTGTCTTGTTTGTGATCTTTAAATTATACCATTTCATTCTGAAAGCATGCCAGTAAGGAGCAAATATCCCATTCGGTATGATATAGCTGTTAGGAGTTTTATAGATGTCCCTTTATCATGTTGAAGAAATTCCCTCTTGGTCTAATTTGGGTAAGAGTTTTGTCATAAATGTATGTTGAATTTTACCATCCTTTTTTCTGTATCTATTGGGATGATCATATGATTCTTCTTTGATAAGTTAAATTACATTAACTGATTTTCATTGTTGAACTAACCTTTCATTTTTGGGATAAATACCATTTGGTTTTGCTGTATTATACATTTTATATACTGCTGGGTTCATTTTGCTTATTTAGGGATTTTTGTGTCTATGTTTGAGAGGGATGTGGTCTATGGTTCTCTGGTAGTGTTTTTGTCTGGTTTTAGTGCCAGGATAATAGGCTCATAAAAGTTAGGAAATGTTTCCTTGTCTTCTATTTTTCTGCAAGAGTTTTTATAAAATTGATATTATTTTTTCTTAAATGTTTGGTATATTTCACCTGTGAAGCTGTCTGAGCCCATAATTTTCTTTGTTGGAAGGTTTCTAGAATATTTTCCCCTAGATTAGGAAATCTCTGTTACATGTTCTGCCTACGGAATTTGCAAACTTGCTTATTAGGGCTCTGTATTACACATAAGTACAGTGAAAATAGTACAAGGCAATATGGAAATACTAAGGAATAAGTGGCATAAAATGCAGACTGTGGTCTGGACCACACAGTGAAAACGACATTTCCCTGTACAATAGAAATTAAAATCCTGGCCGGGCGCGGTGGCTCACACCTGTAATCCCAGCACTTTGGGAGGTTGAGGCGGGCAGATCACAAGGTCAAGAGATTGAGACCATCCTGGCCAACATGGTGAAAACCCATCTCTACTAAAAATGCAAAAATCAGCTGGGCATGGTGGCCCATGTCTGTAGTCTCAGCTACTCAGGAGGCTGAGGTAGGAGAATCACTTAAACATGGGAGGCACAGGTTGCAGTGAGTCGAGATTGCACCATGGTACTCTAGCCTAGCAACAGAGCAAGACTCAGTCTCAAAAAAAAAAAAAAATCCTTAACCTTTTAATGTTTTCTATAATCTGACTTCAACTTGCCCTTCACCCTTATCTCCCAGGACTACCCTATAATGATACTCTATATTCCAAACAGATGCTCAAACTCCCTCCCCTAAGTTTACCAATCTCCATGGTTTGTTTTTATAGCTTTAAATATGAATTCAATTACTTCAATAGATCTAGGACTATCCAGGTTATCTAATTCCATTTGAGTGAGTTTTGGAAGTTGTGTTTTTATTTTATTGCTCCTTGTCAAGCAGGGGTACTCCATAGACAGTGTGCCCAGAATAACCCAGGGGAGCTGGAGTTGTGCTTTTTAAGGGATTTGTCCATTTCATCTAAGCTATTAAATTTATTGACCCAAAGCAGTTCACAATATTCCCTTATCCTTTTAATGCCTGTAGGATCTGCAGGGGTATCTTTACTTCCATTTTTCATCTATTTCTGTTCTTTATTATTTCTATGTATCTCCTTATTGGGGTTTAATTTGATCTTATTCTAGTTTCTTAAGGCAGAAGCTTTGGTTACTGACTGAAAACATGTCTTTTTTTTTTTCCTTTTGAGACAGAGTCTTACTCTTGTTGCCCAGCCTGGAGTGCAGTGGTGTGATCTCGGCTCACTGCAATCTCCACCTGGAAACAGGGTTTCACCATGTTGTCCAGGCTGGTCTGGAGCCCCTGACCTCAAGTGATCCACCCACTTCAGCCTCCCAAAGTGCTAGGATTACAGGAGTGAGCCACCGCACCTGGCCAAACATGTCTTATTTTTTAAAAAATTTATTATTAGTTTTTTGAGATAGAGTCTCCCTCTCTTGCCTAGGTTGGAGTACAGTGGTGTGATCTCGGCTCACTGCAACCTTCACTTCCTGGGTTTAAGTGATTCTCCTGCCTCAGCCTCCCAAGTAGGTGGGATTACAGGTGCATGCCACCACACCCAGCTAATTTTTGTATATTTCATAGAGACAGGATTTCACCATGTTGGCCAGGCTGGTCTCAAACTCCTGATCTCAAATGATCCACCTGCCTCAGCCTCCCAAAGTGCTGGGATTATAGGCGTGAGCCGCTGTGCCTGACCAAAACTTCTCATTTTTTAATATAAGCATTTTACTATGACACAAATGTTGACATGTTGCTTTTTCTTTCTTTTTTTTGAGATAAGGTCTTGCGCTGTAGCCCAGGCTGGAGTGCAGTGGCATGATCTCTGCTCATTGCAACCTCCACTTCCTGGGTTCAAGCGTTTCTCCTACCTCAGCCTCTTAAGTAGCTGGAATTATAAGCTTGCACCACTGTGCCTGGCCAATTTTTGTATTTTTAGTAGAGACAGTGTTTCACTATGTTGGCCAGGCCGGTCTGGAACTCCTGACCTCAAGTGATCAACTTAACCTCAGCCTCCCAAAGTGCTAGGATTACAGGGATCAGCCACTGTGCCTAGACAACCTAGATAAAACATGTCTTATTTTTTTTTTTTTTGAGATGGAATCTCACTCTGTCACCAGGGTGGAGTGCAATGGTGCAATCTTGGCTCACTGAAACCCTTCCCTCCAAGGTTCAAACCATTCTCCTGCCTCAGCCTCCCGAGTAGCTGGGATTACAGACACACGCCACCATGCCCAGCCAATTTTTGTATTTTTAATAGAGACGGGTTTCACCCTGTTGGCCAGGATGGTCTGGATCTCCTGACCTTGTGATTGCCCGCCTTGGCCTCCCAAAGTGCTGGAATTACAGGTGTGAGCCACTGTACCTGGCCTATGTCTTATTTTTTAATATGATTTTACCATGATACAAGCATTTTACCATGATACAAATTTTGATATGTTGCTTTTTAATTTTTATTTAGTGCAAAATATTTTCTAACTTCTTCGTTAGTTCCTCTGATGCATTGATGCATAGATTATTTAGAAGTATGTTGTTTAATTTCCAAATATTTGGGGATTGTCAAGCTATTTTTCTGTTATTGGTTTATAGAATTTTGTTGTGGTAAGATTAAAAAAAAATTTTTTTTGTTAATCAATGACAGCTTGTGATGTTGCTCAGATTGGCCTTGAACTCATGGCCTTGCCTCCTCAAGCCGCCAGGACAACTGGCCGGAGCTACCACAGCCCCCCTGTAATAAGATTTTGTATGATGTTAATTACTTTAAATTTACTGGATTTGTTTGAGAGTCCATAATATGATCTATCTTGGTAACTATTCCCCATGTATTTAAGAAAAATGTGTGGGCCGGGCATGGTGGCTTACGCCTGTAATCTCAGCACTTTGGGAGGCTGAGGTGGGTGAATCAAAAGGTCATGGAGTTTGAGACCAGCCTAACCAACATGGGGAAACCTTGTCTCTACTAAAAATAAAAAAAAAATTAGCCGGGCGTGATGGCACATGCCCATAATCCCAGCTGCTTCAGAGACTGAGGCAGGAGAATCACTTGAACCCAGGCAGAGGTTGCAGTGAGCCAATTTCGTGCCATTGCAATCCAGCCTGGGTGACAGAGTGAGACTCCATCTCAAAAAAATAAATAAATAAATAAATCAAAAAAATAAAAGAAGAATGTGTGTCCTGCTGTTGTTAAGGAAAATGTTTTGCAAATGTCAGTTAGGTCAAATTGGTTAATAGTGTTGCTCAGGTCTCCTATATCCTTTTATTTAATTTTTTAAAAATTTTTGTAATTATTTTTATTTTTATATTTTTAAGCAGAGACAGGGTTTCTCCATGTTGGTCAGGTTGATCTGGAACTCCTGACCTCGGGTGATCCTCCTGCCTCAGCCTCCCAAAGTGTTGAGATTACAGGCATGAGCCACCACACCCTGCCAGATCTCCTACATCTTTACTAATTTTTTGTGTACTTTTTTTCTCTCTTACTGAATGAAGTGATTTTTATCATAGTATAAAATTTGGGTCTGGTCTGAAAATCTCTTTTAATTTAGATTATTTACCTTTAATGAGATTATTGATAGTCAGTTTCAATATACCATGTGGTGGAGACAGTTCACCATACGTCTCTTGTATTTCTATAGGTCTTGCAAGCAAGGAGCTGACTACTCTTTGTTCCAGACTATCTTTTCAAGGATATTTATCTAGCAAACAGCCTTGGAAGATACAGTGTCTCCCTTTAGAGCATGGGGAAGACATTGCATCATAAAAAATTTGGTTCCTTGGCTGCGCGTGGTGGCTCATGTCTGTAATCCCAGCACTTTGGGAGGCCAAGATGGGCGGATCACAAGGTCAGGAGTTTGAGACCAGCCTGGCCAATATGGTGAAACCCTGTCTCTACTAAAAATACAAATATTAGCTGGGTGTGGTGGTGGGCACCTGTAGTCCCAACTACTCGGGAGGTTGAGGCAAGAGAATCACTTGAACCCAGGAGGCAGAGGTTGCAGTGAGCCAAGATTGCACCACTGCACTCCAGCCTGGGCAATAGAATGAGACTCTGTCTTAAAAAAAAAATTGGTTCCTCACTTTTACACTGTTGGTGGGAGTGTAAATTAGTTCAACCATTGTGGAAGACAGTGTGGCGATTCCTCAAGGACCTAGAAATAGAAATTCCATTTGACCCAGGAATCTCATTACTGGGTATATATCCAAAGGATTATAAATCGTTCTACTATAAGGACACATGCACACAAATGTTCATTGCAGCACAGTTTACAATAGCAAAGACCTGGAACCAACCCAAATGCCCATCGATGATAGACTGGACAGGGAAAATGTGGCACATATACACCATGGAATATTATGCAGCCATCAAAAACGATGAGTTCGTGTCCTTTGTAGGGACATAGATGAACCTGGAAACCATCGTTCTCAGCAAACTGACACAAGAACAGAAAATCAAATGCCACATGTTCTCACTCATAGGCAGGTGATGAACAATGAGAACACATGGACACAGGGAGGGGAGCATCACACTGGGGTCTGTTGGGGGGAAATAGGGGAGGGACAGCAGGGAGTGGGGAGTTGGGGAGAGAGAGCACGGGGAGAAATGCCAGATATAAGTGAAGAGGAGGAAGGCAGCAAATCACACTGCCACGTGTGTATGCAACAAACTTGCATGTTCTTCACATGTACCCCAAAACCTAAAATGCAATAAAAGAAAACAAAAAAAATTGGTTCCTCAAATTTGGGGTTTTTCTGCTTATAATACAACACATTGCATATCAGGATTATTTGGCCTCTGAGAATTAGGATTTGGGGAACTGGTACTGATACACTGGATATTGCCCTTGATAAGAATAATAAACTGTCCTCTGACTCATATGTCACGTGGCTTCTACCAGCGTCAATGAAACTGAGGGGGGCGGGGCTTGCTTAGCTTGCAAGTAGGGTAAAACTAAATATACTTCACAGCTCTTTTTGTCAAGTCAAAATTCTTTTATTGTCATTCACATATTTAATAGAAAAAGAAATGCAACAAATGGCTTGGGGTTGTATTTTTTGAAAAATCCAGGTTTGTACAGTTGGTCTGTTCACATCTGAGAGCAGAGCTGTCCCCACATCAGGCACAGCAGCTGCACTTCTCCGATGCCCTTTTGCAGATACAGCCATGGGCACACTTGGCATAGCCCAAAGGGCAGCAGAAACAGCAGCTCTTCTTGCAGGAGGTGCATTTGCACTCTGCACTTGCAGGAGCTGGCACATATGCAGGAGGCACCAGTGGCCCAGGAGCAGTTGGGGTGCGTTTCGAGCCACGGTGAGGATGGAGATCCCAGGGGAGAAGTTGAGAGACTGTGAGGCACTTGGAAGGCATACTTCGCAGTTCTTTACCTCATCTTACTGGTTTTTTGTTTGTCCTATCCCCACCTCTTCTTTTCCTCAAAATTTGTGCTTTCCTTTGGATTATTTTTATGATTTCATTTTATTTCTACTGTTAGCTTATTAGCTATACTCCATTTTTAAAAAGACTTTTACTTGACTGCCCAGGGATTACAGTATACATCTTTCTTACTACAGTTCACTTTCAGTAGTTTCTTCTTTTTTTTTTTTGACCAGGTTTTGCTTTTGTCACCCAGGCTGGAGTGCAGTGGCGATCTTTGCTTACTGCAACCTCTGCCTCTCAGGTTCAAGTGATTCTTCTGCCTCAGCCTCCCAAGTAGCTGGGTTCACCACCACACCCAGCTAATTTTTGTATTTTTGGTAGAGATGGAGTTTCAGCATGTTGGCCAGGCCAGTCTTGAACTGCTGACCTCAGGTGATCCGCCGCTCTGCCTCCCAAAGTGTTGGGATTACAGGCGTGAGCCACCGCACCCAGCCTACTTCCAGTAGTATTTTAACACTCCATGTATGCTATGAGAACCTTATGCCTCCAATTCCTCCCTTCATGGTGCGTTTTTGTCGTTTGTTTTTTAAGAGACAGGGTCTTGCTCTGTCTCCTAGGCTGGAGTGCAATGGCACAATCATAGCTCACTGCAGCTTTGAACTCCTGACTCAAGTGATCCTCCTGCCTCTGCCTCCCCTATAGCTAGGGCTACAGGCATGCACCACTATGCCTAGCTAATCGTTTTGTTTTTTGGAGGTTTTTTTTGGAGGTAGAGGCAGGGTCTCTCTCTGTTTCCCAGGTGGGTCTCAATCTCCTGGGCTCAAGTGATCTTCCTGCCTCAGCCTCCCAAACTATTGAGATTACAGGCATGAGCCACTGTGTCTAGCCCTCTTTGTGCTCTTTTTGTCATACTTTTAGTTATCAGTACCATAATACATTGTTACTATCTTTGCTGTAGGCAGTTATTGAGATTCACATTGTGTACCTGAATATTGGGTTGGGAAGTCTGTCTTAGATCTTTTACCTTATGAATTTTTTAAATTTTAACAAAATTTTGGACTAGAAGTAATTTTTTGAGTCATTCTTTTTGAAGAGGTGTATTTTAATTAATTTATTTATTTATTGCCAAGTGGATCTTTTCTTGCTTCTAGTTGAGATCTTTCCATACATAACTTTCCCACCCCATCTTGAGGAAACCTGAAGGCTGATTCCGTTTATGTATAGGATCCTTCTACGGAGTTCAGTTTCAGGGAATTGGCAACGGGAAATGCTAGAGGGAAGGTCAGTGAGGGCAATTCATTTTCTTCTCTTATTGTTAATTTCCTTAAGATACCTAAAGAAAAGAAAAAGTACTTTCTACTCCAATCTTTCTACCTTGTTTTAATGCTAGGGTGTTCCTTTTTCTCCCCATTCCATTGTTAAGACAGGACATCAGAGTTTTTAAAAATATATCACCAATAATCATGCTTTCTGCAATAGTCATTTCCTGCTGCCCTTTAAGCTTTGTTCATAGTATTCCACTGAGTTGATACATCATAATTTATGATTCATTTCCTTGTGTAGTTCAGGTTTTTCATTATTATAAATTATACCACAGTAAACATCTTTGTGCATCTTTTATACCTCGTGAAGTATATTTCTATGAGCAGATATCTGTTTTTTATAACAGCATTTTTATAGTTTTTGCATATTATAAATAAGATTTAGAAAAAGAAAGACATTGGGAATGTATATACCCTAGGGAAAAGATCTTCAGACTTTGCCTAGAGAAGAATAGATAGATTGAATTGATTATAGGCTTGGTGGAGACAGGTTATGGAAAGAAAAATGTCAAAAATTTGGGTATGAATTTCAACTGTGCTTTTTTCAGAGATTAGTATTTGAGGTTTAGATACCTCTTAACTGTCTTTTAAAATCAGTATGTTGAGTCCAGTCCTGAGTTGAAATTTTGACAGTGAGTAGCTGGGACTACAGGCACACACTGCCATGCCTGGCTTATTTTTGTAGATGTGGGGTCTCACTTTGTCACCTAGTCTTGTGTCAAACTGCTGATCTCAAGTGATCTGCTGCTCGCCTTGGCCTTCCATAGTGCTGGGATTGGAGGAGTGAGCCACTGAGCCTGGCAGATGTGGATTTTAGGGCATTTAAAATTACATATGTGGCTTGCATTGTATTTCTATTGGATAATACTGGCTTACATTGTATGTGACGAAAGTGAAGAAAACCACTGTTTTCACAGCTTTGAAATGTTGTGGCTGGGCACGACAGCTCATGCCTGTAATCCTGGCACTTTGGGAGGCCAAAGTGGGAGGATCACTAAAGCTCAGGAGTTCGAGACCACTCTAGGCAACATGGCAAAACTTTGTCTCTACAAAAAACCCCACAAAAATTAGCCAGGCATCGTGGCACATGCCTGTAGTCCCAGCTACTAAGGAGACTGAGACAGGAGGACTGGTTGAGTCTGGGAGGTTGAGATGTGATTGCATCACTGCACTTCACCCTGGGAGACAAAGTGAAACCCTGTCTCAAAATAATAAATAAATAAATAAAATGTTGCAACCACAGACAACTCACTGTCTAAAGAAAGATCTGAGTTACTGAGACTACAGAGTTTAATGTTTAGGTTTTAGGAAGAGGAGCAAGAAGCGCCAATGCAGGCCAACTGGTTATAGGTAAAGGGTGGGCATTGTCAGAGTTTACTGCTTAAAAGCTACTAGTGTTCCGTTTAAAGCATGGGCTGTCTACACAGTTTTTACTGCATGACCATGCTTTCTACCTTCAGTGTGTACTACAAGAAGTATTAATATTTTTTAAAAAGGTAAACATGAGGCCAGTCATGGTGGCACATGCCTATAATTCCATCACTTTGGAAGGCTGAGGTGGGTGGTGGATTGAGCCCAGGAGTTCAAGACTAGCCTGGGCAATATGGTGAAACCCTGTCTCGAAAAAAAATACAAAAATCTGCTGGAAGTGGTGGCGCATGCCTGTAGTCGCAGCTACTTGGGAAGCTGAGAGGGGACGATCACTTGAGCCTGGAAGGTCAAGGCTTCAGTGAGCCAAGATTGTACTACTGCACTCCAGCATGGGCAACAGAGTGAGACCCTGTCTCAAAAAAATTTAAAAAGACAAAAAGGTAAACATGATGGTTAAGGTACAATAAAAAGACAAAATTAATGAGCAAAGTGATTAAACACTAAAATGAAAAGAACAGAAGGGTAGAATTAACAGAAAGCCAACTCAATAAAATTCTAAAGAAAAAGAAAAAACAAGAATTCTAAGTGTCAGATCCATGAGCCCTTCATACCAGATACAGGAGCCAATGAATCTACCTGAAATTACATGAAAAATAAGAGGAAAACCAGGTGCAGTGGCTCATGCCTGTGATCCCAGCACTTTGGGAGGCTAAGGTGGGCAGATCTGAGGTCAGGAGTTTGAGACCAGCCAACACAGTAAACCCCTTCTCTACTAAAAATACAAAAAGTTAGCTGGACGAGGTGGTGGGTACCTATAATCCCTCCCGAGTGGGAGGTTGAGGCAGGAATTGCTTGAACCCGGGAGTGTTATTGCACTCCAGCCTGGGCAACAAGAGTGAAATGCCATCTCAAAAAAAAAAATGCAAACTCTAGTGTCTGATATGAAAAATACACCTGTTAGAATCAACAGCAGATTAGACAGTGTGGAACAAAAGATGAGTAAACTTGAACACATGGCACAGGAGTTATTCAAAATTAAACACAAAGGAAAAAGGCTGAAGAAAATGAACAGAGTATCAGTAAACTGTGGGAGAATCTCTAGTGGTCTAATGTGTGTATAACTGGAGTCTCCAAAGGAGAGAAAAAGGATTTGAAAAAACAAGGGATAAAAATCTTTCAAATTTGATGAAAACTGTAAGCCCTCCACAGATATAATGGACCCCAACACAAGGAAGACAAGGAAAACAATATGACAACACATAACACTTGAAAAATTATTCAAACCAGAAATTGAGAGAAAATATTAAAGGAAGTAGGAACTAGACATGTTACAGATAGAGAAACCAAAGGATGACAGAATATTTCTTATCAGATACAATGCTGGTGTGAAAACAATGGAGTTACATCTTTAAATTGAAAGAAAATAAAAAACAACTCAAATTCTATACCCAGCCAAAATATCTTTTGAAAACAAAGGTAAAATGAAGACTATTTCAGAAATACAAAAGCTGAAAGAATTCATCACCTGCAGACTTATACTATAAAAAGCATTTAATCCTTCAGGGACAAGGAAAAAGATACCAGATAAATGTCTGGGTCTACAAAAGGAAGAACAAAGAGCTTTTTATTTTCCTCCAGTAAAACAATTGCTGCTTAAAGGAAAAAGTACTACAATTAATCATGGGATTTATAGATTTTTAATATATATATGTATATATAGAATTAAAATGCATGACCACCATAGAATAAGGCCAAGATGGGGAAAGTGAAATCTTACTGCTGTAAGACATTTTCTTTTTTTTTTTAGGGATGAGGTCTGACCATGTTGCCTAGGCTGGTCTTGAGCTCCTGGCCTCAAGCAAACCTCCCACATTAGCCTCTCAAAGTGCTGAAATTTCAGGCATGAGTTACTGCACCCGGCATGCTATAAGATTTTCACCTTGTACATGATAAATCCCAAAGTAATCACCAGAGAAATAGAAAAGCTAATAAAGAAGATTTAATGGAGTCATTAAAAATTCTCAATCTAGGCTGGGTGTGGTGGCTCACACCTGTAATCCCAGCACTTTGGGAGGCTGAGGGTATGGGTTATTTGAGGTCAGGAATTTGAGACCAGCTAAGCCAACATGCTGAAACCTTCTCTCTACTAAAAATACAAAAAATAGCTGGGTAGGGTGGCACACAACTGTAATCCCAGCTATTTGGGATTCTGAGGCAGGAGAATTGCTTGAACCAGGAGACGGAG
>CM052666.1:18628117-18642854 GCA_028533165.1 Leontopithecus rosalia
TAACCTCATGATCCACCTACCTTGGCCTCCCAAAGTTCTGGGATTACAGGTGTGAGCCACCATGCCTGGCCTCGCAACATGGTACATTTAAAACTGACCTCATCAATAGTTACACTAAGAATTGTCCAAACATCCCAATTAGCATCACAGTGGGTAAAAAGACCTACCACATGCTGCTTACAAGACAACCACTTTAAATATAAGGACAGATAGGTTAAATGTAAATGGATTAAAAGATATGCCTGTAATAAAAAGAAATCTGATGAAACTCATATTAGCATCAGACAAAGTAGATAACAGAACATAGCATACTGCCAGGGAAAAGGGGATACATTTCAGGTGATCAAAGGGTCAATTCAATAAGATGTCATACATGTTTATTTTAAACAGTTCTACATGTTTATTTGCCTAAATGATGGCTTCAAAATACATAAAGCAAAACTTGATGGAACTGTGAGGAAAAGCAATTTTCACAATTACAGTCAGATTTTAGCACCTCTCTATAATTGATAAGCAGAAAAGTAATAAGAATGTAAAAGACTTGAACCACATTATCAACCACCCGATGTAATTCATGTTTATAGAGTACCTAGCAGCAAAAATAAGTTATATTAAAAATGCTTCTCAGAGAATTTGATAAAAATTTTAAAAATTAAAATTATACAGTACTCAGCAGCAGCAGAAATCTTTTCAAGTGCACAAGGATTTTATCAAGATAGGCTAAGTTCTGGGCAACAAGTATCAATGCATTTAAAAGGATGAAAAGTCATTCAAAGTGTGATCTCAATAAAATTAAGTTAGAAATAAATGACCAATCTCTGGGAAATTAACAAATACTGGGAAATTAAATATCCTTTTATATAGTCCATGTATTAACAAAGAAACCAAAAGGAAAGTTGGGACTCATTTTGAACTGAATGAAAAATGAAAGCACAACGTATCAAAATTTGTAGGATATAGCTTAAGCATGATCCAGAGCAAAATTTATGGCATAAATGCATGCATTTGAAAAGAAGGGGCCAGGTGCGGTGACTCATGTCTGTAATCCCTGAACTTCGGGAGGCCAAGGCGAGTGGATCACCTGAGGTTAGGAGTTTGAGACAGCCTGCCAACATGATGAAACCCTGTCTCTACTAAAAATACAAAAAAATTAGCTGGGCATGGTGGCAGGCACCTGTGATCCCAGCTACTTGGGAGGCTGAGGCATGAGAATTATTTGATTGCAGCGAGCCGAGATCATGCCATTACACTCCAGCCTGGGCGACAAGAGTGAAACTGTGTCTAAAAAAAAAAGAAAAGAAGAAGGAAGACCTCACCTTCTACCTTAAGAAATTGGAAAATAGGCCAGGCGTGGTGGTTTACGCCTATAATCCAAGCACTTTGGAGGCCAAGGTGGGTGGATCACCTGAGGTCTGGAGTTCAAGACCAGCCCAACCAACAATGGTGAAACCCCATCTTTAAAAAAAAAAAAAAGAAATTGGAAAATAAAGAGCAAATAAAGAGTAAGAAGAAAAAAGGAAATAATAGAAGATGAGGGTGGAAATCAATTAGGCATAAAACAAAAGCAATAGAGAAACTCAGTAGAAATGAAAGAGCTCTTTTTTTTATTAGAAAATCAATGAAATTGATAAAACTCTAGCAGGATTGATCAGGAAAAAATAGAGGTGACCCAAATTACTAATACCAGGAATGAGGGAAGTGACCTAACTACAGATATTACATATAGTAAGAGGACAATAAGGGGATATTATGAGAAATTTTATGACAATAAATTAGACAATTTAGAAGAAATACCTTGAAAGACAAACTTAGCAAAATTCACTCAGGAGGATATAATTAACTTCAGTAGCTATATAACTCAAATAATTTGGATTTGTAGCTAGAAACCCCACAAAGACAACACTGGGACCTGATAGCTTTATTATTATATTCTACCATAGATTCAAGGAAGAAAAGCAAATACAAATTCCCCACGAAGTCTTCCAGAAAGTTAAAGAAAACAGAACATTCCCCAACTCACTCTAAGCCAATCAAGCAACTTTCCACATTAACAGCATATAAAAGAAAACAGTTAGTATGATCTCAACACTCACAAAACACTGAGTAAGTACACTCTCAGCAAATTATGGTGAGTTATCCATGAAAAACCTACCTCGAGATTATGTTTAATGTTGAAAGATTTAATGCCTTCCCTTTACAATCAGGGAGAAGGCAATGATGTCTGCTCTCACCTATTCAGTGTTATACTGAGTTATTTAACTAGTGCAATGAATCAAACAAGAAAAAGAAGCCAAGATAAGTAATAGGAAGTGGATTTACCCTTTTGACTGAAACTGGAAAACTAGACTAAACATATGAAACGGTGGTTTTCAAGATATTGGATATTAGGCTACTGAGTACAGCAATCCCTGATAAATGAGAAAGAAACGGAGCTCTATAATTGGCCCAGCTTACTGCCTGAAAATAGTTGCTAGGATGAAGGGAGGGGGAACCTAGGTGTAATCTAAACATCTCCCTGCTTTGAAGAGATGTCACTGGGTTACTGGGAGGCCATTGCAACGAGTTCTCAGGGTAGAGTACCAAATAGGAGAGATGCATATAGAGGCAGGACTCAAGATCAGCTCAGCACATTCTTCTAAAGAACAAAATTTAAGGCAGGGTGCAGTGGCTCACGCCTGTAATCCCAGCACTTTGGGAGGCCAAGGTGGGCCAATCAACTGAGGTCAAGAGTTCAAGACCAGCCTTGCCAACTTGTTGAAACCCCCATCTCTACTAAAAACACGAAAATTAGCTACTTGGGAGGCTGAGGCAGGAGAATCGCTTGAACCCAGGAGGCGGAGGTTGCAGTGAGCTGAGATCACACCATTGCACTCCAGCCTGGGCGATAGAGTAAGACTCCATCTCAAGAAAAAACAAACAGAAAAAAAAGGAAGAAGAAAAAGAGTTTAAAATTTAGAAATAAGCAAAAGAAAGTATAGCCTGTCTTTTCAATGTCTTACTAGAGCACTGTTTAACAGCCCCATCCAAGGACTGTTGACTTATTTAGGAGAATATATTTGACTTTACTATTTACCATCTGTTACAGCCCAAATCTGTGAAGTTAAATGTTAACTTTTAGATTTCTGTCCAGTGGAAAAGATAACCCCAAAGGTTATAGTTTTATTGCCTTGGAACTAATTTACCACTTTTGTATCTAACCTAGAATCTTAATCCAGCATTCTTTTTAAAAATAACATGTCTATAAATACAGACTTCCTCCAATACTCTTGGAACCACTTTTATTATTTTTGTGGTTCTATCATTAATAAGTTAATGTATTTTTGACATGGGTTCATTCTATCATTTGTGTAAAAGACATCTTTTAAACCTTTTGAATATTATACATTGATTGTTATGGAAGTTCCACTGAGAAGCACACATGGACACTTACCCAAGACAAGTAAGGAAGTTAGCCCTTGAAGGGCACCATATGGAATATCTAATATTTAAGCTCAGACATGCCATTTTATTGATCCCTGGAGTGAAGCCCAGGTGGAAAGATAACTTTAGTCTCCATCTCTTTCTTTATTCCTACCCTGGGTTGTTATTTTTGTTTTTGGTCCTTGGCTAAACTTGGTTCTATTTCTGATTTGCACCCAGTTTGCAAGCTGTTCTCAACTGGTAATAGCAACAACTGGGGATCTGATTTTATGGTCTGCACATTTGGTTATGGATCCCAACATGATAGGAGTCTATACACTCTGTCAGCTAGGAGATGATAGAATGCGGTTTGTGACACTTTTTTCTTTATGTGAAACTTTGCCTATTTGCTAGTTCAAGTCAAATAAGAAAACATTTTGTGCACACTGGACAGGAAAATCTATTTGAGATCAGAACTGGTGAGATTTTGTGTTCTATGTTTACTTTGACCCATGATAGAAGTTACAGAACTGAAGCTGGAAACTGTGGGTCTGTGAGTCTGCATTAAAAAAATTCTTCACCTCTCATTGTATGATTTGTCATATTTTCCTATCTCTAAGTATGTTAATTACGCGCTTCATTGACATAGTACAAAGTTATCACACTTGATAATTCCTTTTTATTTCATCACTTCTGATGCCTTTAAGAAGATTATGTGTATGAGTATGTATCTGGCTATATACGTATATGTTTGTGTTTGTGTGTATAGCTAACATTTTCAGTGGGAGGCGTTACGATTGCCAGGGCACCTGGCATTGTTTATCTGAAATCAAGATTTCAGATAAACAGTGAATAATTTTTGAACATAAGTATGTCTAAAATTCAATTTAAGTGGTTGTCCTGTATTTTTTCGAATCCTTCAATTGTAATAAGATATACATAACATAAAATGTACTGTCTTAACCATTTTTATGCATACAGTTCAGCAGTATTAAATACATTTATAATGTCATGCATCTTCATAGTTCTTTTCATTTTGTAAAACTGAAACCCTGTACCCATTAAACAACTTCCCATTCTTCTCTCCCCTCCACCCTCTGGCAAACACCATTCTACTTTCTGTCTGTATGATTTTGACTACTCTGCCTCAAATAAGTAGAATCATACAGCATTTGTCTTTCTGTGACTGACTTATTTCACTTAGGATAATGCCCTCAGGGTTCATTTATTTTGTAGCGTGTCAGAATTTCCTTTCTTTTTAAGGCTGTGCAATATTTCACTCTATGTATATACCATATTTTGTTTATCCATTCATCTGTCGGTGGACATTTGCTTCTATGTTTTAGATAGTATGAACAATGCAGCTATGAGCATGGGTGTGTAGATATCTCTTTGAGACCTGCTTTCAATTATTTTGAATACACTCCAAGTGGAATTGTTAGGGTAATTTAATTTTTAATTTTTTGAGAAACCACCATAGTTTTTTTATAGTGGCTGCAGCATTTTACATAGCCACTGTGGCTGATTTCCATGTATCTTTTCTTTGTAAGAAACAGTAACTAGAAGCATAATACCTTTCTGTGAGCTCTGTAAATCTTGCAAATTATCTAAGAAGATAGTTTCTGGACCCCCCTCAATTTGTCATTTGTGTCAGAATTGAGGATAGTCTTGTGGGCACTGTTTCCTCAAACTTTGTAGTTTGGGCTAGGCAAGGTGGCTCACACCTGTAATCCTAGCACTTTTGGAGGCCGAGGCAGGCAGATCATCTGAGGTTAGGAGTTTGAAACCAGCCTGGCCAACACAGCGAAACCTCATCTCCACTAAAAATACAAAAATTAGCTGGGCGAGGTGGTGGGCACCTGTAATCCCAGCTACTCAGGAGGCTGAGGCAGGAGAAGTGCTTGAATCTGGGAGGCAGAGGTTGCAGTGAGCCAAGATTGTGCCATTGCACTTCAGCCTGGATGACTGAGAGACCATCTCACACACAAACACAAAAAACAAAAAACAAGAAAAAACTTTGTAGTTTGGTTAACTCAAGGTAGAATATATCTGTACTTTCTATTTTTATTTTTCTGTCCCAATATGATGTACAAAAATATATCTACTATAGCATACTTCTAGATATACTAAATATATCTAGTTTTAATGTGAAGGTTGTTAAATTTTATTATCATGCATTTTCAAACTTCTATTGAAATGATTAATAAGTTTACCTTATCTGATGTTGTGGTTTTTGTTTCTATATTCGTCTGTCATCAGGAATGGAGCCAGGCTTTGTAGGACCTGAAGATCATGAAATCTGGGGGCTCTTTTTGTTAAAAAAAAAAAAAAAAAGAAAGAAAAGAAAAGAGGCGGGGCACGGTGGCTCACTCCTGTAATCCCAGCACTTTGGGAGGCTGAGGCGGGTGGATCACCTGAGGTCAGGAGTTCAAAACCAGCCTGACCAATAAGGTGAAGCCCTATCTTTAAAAAAAAAAAAGTGAAAGTATAAATTTATAAAATTGTAAGTACAAAATTGTGCAATTAAAAAAAATCATAACAAATTAAAAAATTTTAAAATCAAGAACACAAATTATAAAGTCCAGAAAAACAATGTAATATTAATCACCTGAATCACCTCTATGATACCTTTCTTCCAGCAACTCTGATTGCTTCATCATATGATAATATTTTGTAGTATTTTTCTTTTTATTTTTTTTTGAGACAGGGTTTCACTCTGTCTCCCAGGCTAGAGTGCAATGGCACTATCACGGCTCACTGCAGCCTTGACCTCCTGGGCTCAAGTGATCCTCCCACCTCAACCTTCCAAGCAGCTGGCACTGCAGGAACACACACCAGCAAGCCTGGCTAATTTTTGTATTTTTTGTAGAGGCAGGGTCTTGCCATGTTGCCCAGACTGGTCTTGAACATCTGAGCTCAAGTGATCCACCCATGTTGGCCTCCCAAAGTGCTGGGATTACAGATGTGAGTCACTGTGCCTGGTCAACATTTTGTAGCATTTTCTATTAAATGAATAGAAAGATAAATCAGTATTTTCTCTCTTATTGTTGTTAGAAATTTTTTTTCATTACTGATTGTTTAGAAAAGTTTCTTTCACCTTTACAACTTCCTATTGGCAATACCATGTAATTTCTTAAGATTGTTGTCAAATTTGGTAAAACCGCTACCAAGTTTCTTTCATATGTAAACTTTAAAATTTCAGGGTGTTCAAATTTTCTTGTGCAATGACTAATCTCAAATATACTTTGCATTAATAATATTCACTAATTTGTCATAGATGTCTTATTTTAGTATTTTGTTATCGTTAGCGTTAGCTAAGCAATAAACTTAAATCCATTTCCAATATATGATTTATTTATCTTCATTTATTGGATTTTTTTTTTTTTTGAGACAGAGTGTCACTCTGTTGCCCAGGCTGGAGTGCAGTGGCACGCTCACAGCTCACCACAGCTTTCACCTCCCAGATAAAGGTGCTGGCAGATTCAGTTTCTGGTGAGGCACTCTTCCTGCCTTGCAGACAGCTGCCGTACCTGTGTCCTCATGTGGCTTCTCTGTGTTCATGAAGACAAGGAGACTTCTGTTGTCTTTCCCTCTTATAAGGACACCAGTCCTATTGGATTTGGGCCCCACTCTTATGGTCTTATTTAACCTTAAAAGCCCTATCTCCAAATATAGTCACACTTGGTTAGGACTTTGATATATAAATTTCAGTGGTGGCAGGGGAGAGGAGCAGAGAGAGGTGGTGTGCTGGGAAACACAATTCAGTCCATAACAGTAAGCATTTTAAGCTTAGCATATTATGCACTAAACAAAATCATGGTTCTGTTCTCATAAAAGACGGTTGGTGCCTGGCCCATCCTCCTGCCTCAGCCTCCCAGAGTGCTGGGATTACTGGTGCGAGCCACCACGCCCAGTCTCCTGCTGGTTCTTGCTCATGGTGCTTTGTTTCCTGGTGGTTTTGTAATTTGTTTTTGTTTTACTTTGTTGCTCTACTGACTTTTTAAAAAACATTTTCTTTAGAAACGCCTTGAGGCCTGGGATAGATGAGTTCCTCCAGAGATATGCCTCTTTTGAGCATCTGAGGGCATCAATCATTGTATTAGGACTATTTTAACCCTAATTATTGGTTTATGATTTTTTTTCTTTTAGGTTATATGTGTTTCTGCTGCAAACTTGCGTTAGGGCTGGCTTGTGGTTACAGATTCTTGGAGGAGATTCAGCACCAAATTTTGAGATGAGCAATTTTTGTTGTAGTTCTCTGGTGGTGATAATTGTGATGGAGAAATGGAGGATTTCTAATTTGCCTTATATTGAGGGAACAACTCTTTGGAACCCAGCTTTATAGGGGGAAGAGGGAATCTCCTTTCAGAGTCCCTATTTTAGGTGGGCCTGGGCTTTGATTTTGAACTCATACGCTCTTCCAGTTTTGGTACAGATCCTCTATATTTCACTTCATTCCTACTTTAATTTACTATATTTCATTGTCTGAAACATAAATTTTTCACATTTTAACATCTTTGAAATCAGTATGTATCTTAAACTGTCTATAATCACTGTCAGCCAGTCAGGCATTACATAAATGTCATTGTTTATGCATGTATGACTATCAAAATTGCAGCATCAAAAATTGCAGAATGAATGTCAGTGGCTTGGAAGAAAATCTTGAGACTAATAGTGGAGCATTTTTATAACCCCAAGGCATCAAATGTTAGTGGAGAGAAGCTATCACAGTGAGTCAGACTTTTCAGTAACACTCCTAAAACATGAGCCAGAAGTAGTTCTGTTAGTGCTACAGAATTGCAAAGTCAAGCTTAAGAGCCCAGTATCAATATTTTTTCATTATTTTAAGGATTGTTTTTTGAAATAATACATTACTAATGTTTTTAATGGCACAGAGAATTGTGTGGAAGAGTTAGATTAAATGTGAGGTAGTTTTAAACATGCCTTAAGCATTTTTTTCACTTACATTTTACTTTTTATATATACTCAAGAGTAATATATTATTAAAAATAAACTGGGTCAGCCTGGTGTGGTGGCTCGCATCTGTAATTCCAGCACTTCGGGAGGCTGAGGTAGGAGGATCACTTGAGCCCAAGAGTTCAAGACCAGCTTGGGCAACATAGCAAAACCCTGTCACTACTAAAAGTAAAAAAAAAAAAAAAATTAGTTGATGGTAGTGGCGAATGCCTGTAGTTCCACCTACTTGGGAGGCTGAGGATGGAGGATCACTTGAACCCAGGAGGTCCAGGCTGCAGTGAGTTCTGATCACGCCACCCTACTCCAGCCTGGCTGACAGAGTGAGGCCCTGTCTCAAAAAAATAAAATTATAAAAATAAGCTGTGTGCAGTAGCATGTGTCTATAGTCTGAGCTACTCAGGAGGCAGGGGCAGGAGGATTGCTTGAGGTTAGGACTTCAAGTCTTGGGCAATATAGCAAGATCTTGTCTTTAAATAAATAAATAAATAAATAAATAAATGAAAACAAAGGGAAGAACAGATTAGCTTACAAGATCTTCCATAAGTATAAAATAGAAGTTATAAGAAAGCATTATATCAGTTTGATAGCATTTTTTTTCTTTCTTAATAGTAAATAAAGTAATGGTATAACGTTCAACCGATGATGACTTAGAATATATGTGTAATATATTAAGTAATCTTTACTTTCTTGTCAGCTGCTGAATGCATTTAAGACATTTTAAAATTCAGTAATTTTAGTTGATTTTACCAGATGGTTCAGTCCTCTAGCACCTAGTCTGCTATACTAAACAAATGAGGTTTTATAGTACTTTTATAATCAGAAAACATAATATTTCCAAAAAAATTGTTCGGTTTAGAAGTGGTCTTTCAGGAGGAAAGAGTAAAAACTATAGTCAAAAAAATTTTCTTTTTCTTTGGGGATAGGAACATTTTTAGCATGTTTGCATATTATTTGTTTGTTAATGTTTTTAATATTTTGTGTATCTTTTCTCTCTTCTTAATTAGATTTTCTGGAGGCTTGTATATTTCTTTTTTTTTTGGAGACAGAGTCTTGCTCTGTCCCCCAGGCTGGAGTATAGTGGCATGATCTCCGCTCACTGCAAGCTGTGCCTCCTGGGTTGAAGCAATTTTCCTGCCTTAGCCTCCTGAGTAGCTGGGATTACAGGCACCTGTCACCATGCCCAGGTTATTTTTGTATTTTTAGTAGAATCGGGGTGTTACTATGTTGGCCAGGTTGGTCTCAAACTCCTGACCTCAGGTGATCCTCCTGCCTCAGCCTCCCAAAGAGCTGGGATTACAGGTGTGAGCCACTGCACCCGACCTTCATATATTTCGTAATGTTTTCATGATCAAATTGTTCTTATTTTCCAATTAATTCTGTTTCAGTCTTAATTATTCTCATTCTTCAACTTGCTTTTGGTGATTTCATTGTTGTGGCTTTATTATTTATTATTTATTATTTTTATTTTTAGAGACAGGGTCTTGCTCTGTCACCCAGGCTGTGCAGTAACACAATCAAAGCAGTGATCCTCAAAGCAGTTCCCCCACCTCAGCCTCTTGAGTAACTAGGACTATAGGTGCATGTCACTGTGCCTGGCTAATTTTTATTTTAATTTTTGTAGAGATGGAGTTTGCTCAGGCTGATCTTAAACTCCTGGCCTCAAGTGATCCTCCTGCCTTGGCTTCCCAAAGCACTGAGATTATGGGCATGAGCCACCATGCCTAACCTGTTGTTGTTGTTTCTTTTTCAGAGAGGGTCTCACTCTGTTGCCCCGGCTACAGTGTAGTGGTGTGAACATGGCTTACTGCAGCCTTGACCTCCTGGGCTCAAGTGATCCTCTCTCCTCAGCCTTCTGAGTAGCTGGATCTCAGGCATATGGCATCACTTCTGGCTAATAATGTTTTGGAGTTTTTGTACAGACGAAGTCTCACTGTGTTGCCCAGGCTGGTCTCAAACTTCTGGGCTCAAGTGATACTCCGCCTTGGCCTCCCAAAGTGCTGGGATTACAGGTATAAGCCACCAGGCTCAGCCTGTCATTGTTTTTTATATAATACTTTTTCTCTCTCAAAAAGTAATATATCATTTAAAACTGTATTTTCTTTCAAATACTGCTTTGACTTCATCATAAAGATTTAGATACGTTGATATTTTAATTATTATTTTTAGATGGCTAATACTTCCTAACATTTGTCATACACATTTTTTTTTTTTTTGAGACGGAGCCTCACTCTTGCCCAGACTGGAATGCAACGGCGCGATGTTGGCTCACTGCAACCCTCCACCTCCCGGGTTCAAGCGATTCTTTTGCCTCAGCCTCCCGAGTAGCTGAGATTACAGACACCCGCCACCACACCCAGCTAATTTTTTTTTTTTTAGACAGAGTCTTGCTCTGTCACCAGGAGCCAGGCTGGAGTGTAGTGAAGTGCAATAGCACGATCTCGGCTCACTGCAACTCCCCCTCCCAGGTTCAAGCAATTCTCCTGCCTCAGTCTCCTGAGTAACTACCTGGGACCATAGGTGCGTGCCACCATGCCCAGCTAATTTTCCTATTTTAGTAGAGATAGGGTTTCACTGTGTTGGCCAGGATAGTCTTGATCTCTTGACCTCGTGATCCGCATGCCTCAGCCTCCCAAAGTCTTCGGATTACAGGCGTGAGCCACCGCGCCCGGCCCTGTCCTACACTTTCATGTAGCCTACCAAGCACTGGCTTTTTGTACTTTCCCTTTCCTTTGTCTTTTTTGTCCAAGTTCTCATCTGTGGCCTACTTGTTTGTTTTACAGGGTATTGAAAACTGTTCCTAAGAAAACATTTATGCCATTAATGTTTAATTGTGTTTGTTCATTTTTTTAGTGTTTTATTTATTTTGTTTGTTTGTTTATTTAAAATAGAGAAGGGGGCTTGCTTTGCTGCCCATGCTTCTCTCAAACTCCTGGCTTTAAGTGATCCTCCTGCCTAGGCATCCCAAAGTACTGGGATTACAGGCATGAACCACTGCACCTGGCCCAATGTTTAATTGTGGATGGAAAATACAGCCAACAAAATGTTTTCCTTTATTGTCTTTAATGAGATTTTTCTTTATAACCTGACATGCTTAATTTCTATATATGAGTGTATATAGCCATTATTTATAGAATACAAAATCTGAAACAATGTTCCATGCTGTGAATTATACTGTTTCAGTCCTTCCTGCCTTTATACATACTATCTAATCTATCATTGATATTAGATAATTAAAATCTCCTACTATAATTGTATTTTATATAATGTTCTCATAAGCCTACCACACTACATTATATATTTAGCTGCTACAATGTTCATGTCAGTTCCTTATTTTAATATTTTCATCATTGACTATCCTTTATCAAATGCAAAAACTTCACCTGCTTCAGTGCCTTTTTTTTTTCCTTTTTCAGCAAAAAGGTCTCTCTCTGTTGTCCAGGCTGGAATGCACTGACACCATCATAGCTCACTGCAGCCTCAAACTCCTGGGCTCAAGTGATCCTCCCGCCTCAGCCTCCTGAGTGACGGGGGCTACCAGCACAGGTTGTCACATTTGGCTAATTTTTAAATTTTTTATAGGGACAGAGCCTTGTTGTGTTACCCAAGCTGGTCTGAAACTCCTGGGTTCAAGTGATCCTCCTGTCTCATCCTCCCCAAGTGCTGGGATTACAGATGTGAGCTACCATGCCTGGCCTTTAGTGCTGTTTTGCCTGAAGTTCTAGTTTATCTGACCCTAATATTGCTAACCCTGCTTTTCTTTTATATAATGATAGCTGGTCAGGCACGGTGGCTCAAGCCTGTAATCCCAGCACTTTGGGAGGCCGAGGCGGGTGGATCACGAGGTCAAGAGATCGAGACCATCCTGGTCAACATGGGGAAACCCCATCTCTACTAAAGATACAAAAAAATTAGCTGGGCATGGTGGCGCGTGCCTGTAATCCCAGCTACTCAGGAGGTTAAGGCAGGAGAATTGCCTGAACCCAGGAGGCGGAAGTTGCGGTGAGCCGAGATCGCGCCATTGCACTCCAGCCTGGGTAACAAGAGCGAAACTCCGTCTCAAAAATATATATATATATATATAATGATAGCTTATATTCTCATTCTCTTATGTTTATCCTTTCTAAACTGTTTGGCTTTTAAGTATCTATGTATTAGTAGCATATTATTTAATTAATTTATTTATTTAGACAGAGTCTCACTGGAGTGCAGTGGCGTGATCTCAGCTCACTACAACCTCCACCTCCCAGGTTCAGGTGATTCTCCTGCCTCAGCCTCCCAAGTATCTGGGACTACAGGCGCATGTCACCATGCCCGGCTAATTTTTTGTATTTTCAGTAGAGACAGGGTTTCACCATGTTGGCCAGGCAGTTCTTGAACTCCTGACCTCAAGTGATCTACCCGCCTTGGCCTCCCAAAGTGCTCGGGTTACAGACGTGAGCCACCATGCCTGGCCTACTTGATTTTTTTTTTTTTTTGGTACTGAAACTGAGATATAAACAATTCTGGGTTTTAATTTTTTTTTTTTTTTAGGACAGAGTCTTGCTCTATTGCCCAGGCTGGAGTACGGTGGCTTAATCTCAGTTCACTGCAACCTCCATCTCCCGGGTTTAAGCTATTCTCAGGCCTCAGCTTCCCCGAGTAGCTGAGATTACAGGCACCTGCCACCACACCTGGCTAATTTCTTTTTTTTTTTTTTTTGTAAAGATGGGGTTTCACCATGTTAGCCAGACTGGTCTCGAATGCCTGACCTCAAGCGATCCACCCACCTCAGCTTCCCTAAGTGCTGGGATTACAGATGTGAGCCACTGTGCCCAGCCTAATTTTTAAATAATTCATACCCCATCCAGGAGTGGTGGGTCATGCCTATAATCCCAGCACTTTGGGAGGTGGAGGCTGGAAAATAGCTTGAGCCCAGGAGTTGGAGACCAGCCTGGGTGACAGGGAAAACCCTGCCTCTACAAAAAATACAAAAATTAGCCAAGTATGGTGGTATACCCCTGTGGTCCCAGCTATGTGGGAGGCACAGATGGGAGAATCATCTGTGCCTGGGAAGTTGAGGCTGCAGTGAGCTAAGATCAAGCCACCGAGCTTTAGCCTGGGCAACAGAGTGAGACTCTGTCTAAAAAAAAAGGCATCCCTTTGCCTCTTAGTAGAAAGATTTAGACTATTTAATTTTAACTGTTAAATTTGGTTTATCTTAGTTTCTAGTTTATGCTTTCTCTTTATTATTCTTTCTTCAGTTTGCCTTTCCTATGAATTTGACTTTGTTATCTTTCAAATCAGTTTGGAAGGGAAACAGCAGCATAAACAGCAAACATTTATTATCTCACCCAGTTACTGAAAGTCAGGAATCCAGAAGTGGTTTAACTGGGTGGTTCTGGCATAATGTCTTTCCTGAGGTGACAGTCAAGATGTTGCCTGGCGATTTAGTCTTCTGCAGATTTGACGGGCTGGAAAGTGTGCTTCCAGGCTCACTCACATGGCTGTTGTCAAAGGCCCTTGGTGTCTGTTGTCTGCAAGTCTCATTCCTTGCAAAGCAGACCTCTCCACAGGACTGCTATGGCATGGCAGGTGGCTTACCCAAGGGCAAATGATCCAAGAGGGAGGGAGAGAACAAGATAGAAACCACAGTATCTCTAATAACCCGATTTCCCAAATGACGCCCTATCACTTTTGCTGTATTCTGTTGGTCATAGAGAACAACCCCAGCATAACATGGTAGGAGACAACACAAGGACGTCAATACCAGGAGGTAGGAATCATGGGGAGCTATCCCGAAGGCTGGCTACCTCATTCCATTTTTCTTCTACTGGTGAATATATATATATATATATATATATACACACACACACACATACACATATGTAAATATCTGCCTATACACACACACACACACACACACACACACATATGTATATATATAGTCACAGAGTCCTCTGGTGAGAACCTCCAATGGAAGAGTGTGCTTGCTATGTCCTTACCTGGTTGGATGCAGTCTTCACATTTTTATTTGTTTGTTAAGCAAAATATACTTGTTGGCAAAGTTCCATATGAAATATAAAATGCAGTATTTTTCTAAGATGGAGTTTAATGAAGGATTGCTCTATACATCCCAATTTCTTAGTTTTGAGGTATTTCTGGATTTACTTCCTCAGAGTTTCCTCTCCTAGTTCTGGGGGACTTTTTAATTTCTGCTGCTACCTGGTTTCCAAATATTACTTCTTTCTAGAATTCATAAAAAAAGTATAATCCAGCAAAAATATAAAGATTTTGGTGGGTTTGGAAAGAAAAGTCGTATCACACAAGGAGTCAATGGAAATCTTCTTGGCCCAGTGTAATTTCCACCCTTCCTCTTGTGGCC
>CM052666.1:18643354-18657153 GCA_028533165.1 Leontopithecus rosalia
GCAAGAATAAATAAATAAATAAAAAGCAGGAGATGCAACTCTCGTATTAGGTAAAACAGATTTTAAAGCAACAAAGATATAGTGGTAAAAGGATCAATGCAACAAGAGCTAACGATCCTAACACCCAGATACATAGAGACTTAGATTCAATGAGACAGAAAATTAATAAGGATATCAAGGACTTGAACTCAGATCCGTAACAAGTAAACTTAATAAGTATATACAGAGCTCTCCACTTCAAATACACAAAATATACATTCTTGTCAATACCACATCACACCTATTCATAGGTTTAAATGAAACATTGGTCATTATTAATAGCCTTTTTTTTTCAGAATAAAGCAATATTTCCGTTCACCCTCCCTCTTTCTCTTCCTCTCCTTTACTCATTTTTTTTCTTTCTTTCCTTCTCTCAAAAAAAGAAAGAAATCAACTTGTAAACCTCTAGATCCAGGTCGGCAATACCTCTCTCATTGCTTGATTTCCTTCCTTCCCTTCCCTCCTTCCTTCATCCGTTCCTTCCTCCCTCCCTTCCTCCTTCCCCCCTTCCTGCCTTCCTCCCTTCCCCCCCTCAAAAAAAAAAAGAAAACTAAAGTAAATACCAACAACAAATGGTGTTACTGTGTAAAAAGTCTCCACCACTGAACAGAAGCAATGTCAATATTTTAATACAAACAATCCCATAGCATTTATTGACATCTTGTAATAACATAATGGTAATCAAAACAATATGAATAAATGTTCACACTGGACAAAGGACATCTAGAAACAAAAGGTATCCTTCTCAACAATTCCTCACTTCACTGATCATTTCTAGTTGGAGACACTTTGCAGCAGAGTAATATTATCTCCTTTTAGCATGATCCGACCTGCAACACAAAAACAACAAAAACCTATTAATAGCCACAGACTCAGAATTTTGAATACAGTTTTTGAACAATATTTTGAAAATGCTTTCTTATAGAAAAGATGTGAACATGGCTGGGCGCCATGGGCTCACACCTGTAATCCCAATCACCAGATCAGGAGTTCAAGACCAGCCTGGCCAACATGGTGAAACCCCGTCTCTACTAAAAGTACAAAAATTAGCTGGGCGTGGTGGCACATGCCTATAATCCCAGCTACTCCAGAAGGTGAGGCAGGAGACTTGCTTAAACCCAGGGGGACAGAGGTTGCAGTGAGCCGAGATTGCACCACTGCATTCCAGCCTGGGTGACAGAGCAAGACTCTCTCTTGGAAAAAAACAAGTGAACATTTTCAAGTGTCCATGTAGTGAAAGGCTTTCTGGCTCCATTAGAGTACATTCACCTTTTCAACAACCTAACAAAGGTACATAGTATTTCATGACAAGTACCATTTCTACAGACTAAGTCAACTCAACAGGCTTCATCCAACATTTCCCAATGCCAAGTCTGTAAAAGTTGGGAAATGAGTCGTATGTCAAGTTGAAGAAATACAGCATATTATAACTCCATTCTTAAAGCTGTTAGTATATAAAAGACTCCACCCAGCCAGGCACAGTGGCTCACACCTATAATCCCAGCACTTTGGGAGGGTGAGGCGGGTGGATCACGTGAGGTCAGGAGCTCAAGACCAGTTTGACCAACATGGAGAAACCCCATCTCTACTAAAAATACAAAATTAGTCAGGCATGGTAGCACATGCCTGTAATCCCAGCTACTTGGGAGGCTGAGACAGAAGCAGAAGAATTGCTTGAACCCAGGAGGCGTGGAAGTTTCGGGGCGGGGGAAGGTGGATGAGATCACACCACTGCACTCCATCCTGGGCAACAAGAGTGAAACTCAGCCTCAAAAAAAAAAAAAAAAAGACTTCACTCTGAAATAAACAAACCTGTTTAAATTTTATCCAAAAATTCCTAAGGTTATTTAAGACAATACTTTTTTATTCTGAGAAATCTATAACATCTTCAGGAACACTGGTGTTCACTGGCAGAACAGTTTTGAGACAATGTTAATCAACAGTAATTAAACTGTTTTACTTTCCCAGGCTTCTATAGGTATTAATAATATTCTTTTTTAAGATGGAGTCTTGCTCTGTAGCCCAGGCTGGAGTGCAGTGGCGCAATCTCAGCTCACTGCAACCTCTGCCTCCCAGGTTCAAGCAATCCTCCTGCCTCAGCCTCCTGAGCAGCTGGGACTACAGGCATATACCACCACACCTAGATAATTTTTTTGTATTCTTAGTAGAGACAGAGTTTCATCATATTGACCAGGGTGGTCTCGGCCTCCCAAAGTGCTGGGATTATAGGCATGAGCCACCATGCCCAGCTGCAATAATATTCTATTCCACAGGATGAATACTACCATGGAGATTCAACACTTGGTCAATAATTTATAAAAATATGACCCCACTAAGGCTAAGCTTGCCTTCCTGGCAAGATATCTTTAAATCTAAAAAAAGCCGGTGAGGTGCCATCTCTAATATATAAAAAATTAGCTGGATGTGGTGGTATGCACCTGTAATCCCAGCTACTTGGTAGGCTGAGGCAGGAGAATCGCTTGAACCTAGGAGGCGGAGGTTACAGTCAGCTGAGATCACACCTCAGCACTCCAGCCTGGGCAACAGAGCAAGCCTCATCTCTAAAAAAATAAAAATAAATCTAAAAAACCCAGGCTTTCATAAAAATAGCCTCAGCAAGAAGCAGCTCACAAAACACCATTCTGCTTCTGAGAATCTCCTTTCCACGTATCTAGTATAGGTTCAAGAGAATCCTGAGGGTCTGAGAGACACCTGAAACCCACCACTGATAAAAGTATTAGTGAGCATTTAACAAAGACGAAATACCGAAATAAACCTCAAGTGAATGGGATGTTAACAGAAACGATTCAGTGTGTCTTGATGAAACTATGAATTCGCCGGCCGGGCGGTGTGGCTCAAGCCTGTAATCCCAGCACTTTGGGAGGCCGAGGTGGGTGGATCACGAGGTCAAGAGATCAAGACCATTCTGGTCAACATAGTGAAACCCTGTCTCTACTAAAAATACAAAAAAATTAGCTGGGCACGGTGGCGCATGCCTGTAATGCCAGCTACTCAGGAGGCTGAGGCAGGAGAATTGCCTGAACCCAGGAGGCGGAGGTTGCGGTGAGCCAAGATCAGGCCCTTGTACTCCAGCCTGGGTAACAAGAGTGAAACTCCGTCTCAAAAAAAAAAAAAGAAAGAAACTATGAATTCTAGGACCATTCATTAACTGGGTTAAGAAATACCATTCATTGCCAGGCGCAGTGGCTCACACATGTAATCCCAGCATTTGGGAGGCTGAGGCAAGCAGATTGCCTGAGCTCAGAAGCTTGAGACCAGCCTGGGCAACACAGTGAAAGCCCGTCTCTTCTAAAATACAAAAAATTAGCCAGATGTGGTGATGTGTGCCTGTAATCCCACCTACTGGGGAGGCTAAAAATCACTTGAACCCAGGGGCAGGGTTCATCCTGGGCAACTCCATCCTGGGCAACAAGAGTGAAACTCAGCCTCAAAAAAAAAGAAGTCTCCACTCTGAAATAAACAAACCTGTTTAAATTTTACCCAAAAATTCCTAAGGTTATTTAAGACAATACTTTTTTCTTCTGAGAAATCTAAGCCGAGACAGCACCATGAGCGACAGAGCAAGACAAGACTCTGTCTCCAAAAAAAAAAGAAATACCCTTCATTGTTCAAAATTTTTTGAGTTTCTATTTCTATTATGTGTCAGGCACTGAGTTGAGTACCGAGTATACTAGGGACCAAGAGAACATGACTCATGCACTTATGATGAAGCATCTGATAATAGGGGAGACATGAATAAAATAAACCCATAATAAATGTTTTATTACAAGCTCAGGGAGTACATAATCCTGCCTTCCCCTATCCCCAGCAAAACCAAATTAAACTCTGAACTTTTTAGAGCAGGGCTTCCTAACTATTGAGACACAGATCAGTACTGGTCCTGGTCCCTGTTAGAAACTGGGCCACAGAGCAAGAGGTGAGCAGCCGGCTAGTGGCTTCATCTGTTTTTACAGCCACTCCCCAGCACTAGCATTCCCACCTGAGCTCTGCCTCCTGCCACGTCAGCAGAGGCCTTAGATCCTTATAGGAGCACAAGCCCTATTGTGAACTGGCCATAAAAGGGGATCTAGGACTCCTTACGAGAGCCTAATGCCTCATGATCTGTCACTATTCCCCATCACCGCCAGATGGGACCATCTTCTTGTGGGAAAACAAGCTCAGGGCTCCCACTGATTCTATATTATGGTGAGTTGCATAATTATTATATGTTACAATGTAGTAATAATGGAAATAAAGTTCACAATAAATATAATGTGCTTAAATCATCCAAAAACCATCCCCATACCCCAGTCCATAGAAAAATTATCTTCCATGAAACCAGTCCCTGGTGCCAAAATAGTTGGGGATCGTTGTCTTAAAGGAAGTGATATTCGATCTGAGCTCTAAAGACACAAGGAATATCATATACAAAGATTAATGGGCAAATGTGCAGATTCAAAGAACTGAAATAAGACAAGTGCTGCTAGAGCTCAAAAAGTGAGGCACAGTGATACAAAATGAGCAGAGGGAGAGAAGACTAGATCATGAAGATCATTAGATATGCAGATTCATTAGATATTTTTTATCCTAAGAGCAACAGGAAGTCACTGAAGAATTTCAAGCAAAGGGATGACATGGTCAGACTGGTATTTTTAAAGATGGCTGACGCCTGAAAAGAAAACTAGAGGTAGCTGCAAATGAATCAATTAAAAAGCTGAATGAAAACTGGTGCCATTCAATAAGGCAGGAAATACTACAATAGCTCTAAATTGTGTGCGTTGGAAGTGAGTTTGCTTTCTGATAGGCTGACTTTGAGAAGCCTTTGAAACATTCAAGTAGAAATGGTGAATAGGCTCAGAGGGGTCTTGGCTACAAACAAATTTGGGAGTCAATATATAGGTGGTAATTGAGGCTGTACTCCAGTGTCTAGGCAGACAACACTGAATGACAGGAAGGCCTAGAACCAAGCCTGGAGCAACTCATTTAGTGACTTCGTCCCAAAGAATGAATATACAAGTCTGAAATCCGGAAATGAAAAATAAAAACCCAAGTATAATATCGTAAAGCCAAGGTGTGATACTACAAAATATGTATTTGGTCTTCAATTCCATACAATTCCTAAAATCCTTAGAATCTGTAGGTGTTGACTTTTTGTATGCTAATGACTGAGTAATGGCCAGCACCTCCTAGTTCCAGGATGGGAGTTGGTCACTGAAAGGACCAAGGCATGATTAGTGAGGTCGGACTTTCAGCCCCACCCTCCAACCCAAGGGGGAGAAGCTGAAGGTTAAACTGATCACCAGTGGTCAACGGTTTAATCAGTCATGCCTATGTAATGAAGCTTACATAAAAACTGAAAACAGGCCAGTTGCAGTGGCTCACGCCTGTAATCCCAACACTTTGGGAGGCCAAGCGGGGGTGGATCACAAGATCAGGAGTTTGAGACCAGCCTGGCCAACATGGTGGAACCCCATCTCTACTAAAAATACAAAAATTTGCCAGGCATGGTGGCGAGTGCCTGTAATCCCAGCTACTTGGGAGGCTAAGGCAAGAGAATCGCTTGAACCTCTGAGGCAGAGGTTGCAGTGAGCCAAGACCGTGCCATTGCTTTCCAGCCTGGGCGACAGAGCGAGACTTTGTCACCCAACCTTTATCTAGCAACATCATGATGATTTGTACCTTGAAGTTCTACTGGTAAATAAAACTTCTGGGTGTGAAAAAAAAAAAACAAACCTGAAAACAATGGGATTCTGACAGCCCAACATGTGGAGGTTCCTGGAGGGCGGTGAGCTTGAAGAGGGCACAAAAGCTTTGGATTCCTTCCTATCTGCCTTGTCCTATGCATCTCTTGATCTGTATTCACTGGAGTATCCTTTATCATAAGCCAGTAAATGTAAGTATTTCCACAAGTTCCACGAGCTGCTCTAGCAAATTAGTCATACCAAAGGAGGGGTCATGGGACCCAATTTCTAGCCACTCAGTAGGAAGCACAGGTAAAACAATCTGGAGCTGACAACTGGCATCTGGTGGAGGGCTGAGGGGCAGGGAAGGGAATCTTGGGGATTGAGCCCTCAGCCTCCGGGAACTGATGCTATCTGCAGGTAGACAGTGTTAGAACTGAACTGAACTTGAGGACTCCACGCTAATATCCACTGCCGAACTGACTGCTTGCTTGGTGTGTGGGGAAACGTGCCCACACATCTGGTCACAGAAGTCTTCTGTGCTCATTACTGTCAACTGAGGAAACAGAAAAATCTCCTTGGGTTTTTCCGCCACTCAGACAAAGGAACAAAGCACTTTAAGGAGGGAGGGGCCAACAGTGCCAAACGCTGTTTAGAGTTTAACAACATAAGGATCAGTACTGACCATTAGATTTACTACCACTAGTCTTTGGTTTCCTTGGTGAGAGCTCTCTGGGTGGAGAAGCCAAAATGGAGTGTGGTGAGGAGTGAGTGGTACCGGATGATTTTTGTGTACTACTACTCTGAATAATAACTTCTCAAATGCAAACTAAGTTTAAACATGAACTGAACTGCAGGCTGCTGAATTCTGCAAGTGAGTAACACATTTCTAGATTCTGTAAGACCACTTATATCCTTACCCAGTTGTTTCCTTGACTTCGTTTTAGAATGAATCTCTTCTGCATCATCTAATACGAGGTTCATATACTCATCAAAACCCTAGAAAAATAAGCAAACTACTGTTTTCAAAGAAAATCACATCCATTTTAAATGAGTATACCCATTCCAATACAAAAATCCAACTAACTTCAAAAATTCACTCATCTGAAGCCCCACCCCACCTTCCACCCAAAGCCTTTCTTTTTCTATTTTTTTTTTTTGAGAAAGGATTTCACTTTGTCTACCAGGTTGGAGTGCAGTGGTGTGACCTCAGCTCACTACAGCCCCAACCTCCTGGTTTCAAGCGATTCTCCTGCCTCAGCCCCCCAAGTAGCTGGGATTACAGGGCGCACCACCATGGCTGGCTACTTTTTGTGAAACCCTGTCTATACCAAAAATACAATGTTGCCCAGACTGGTCTCAAACTCCTGAACTAAAGTGATTCATAGCGCTTGGCCTCCCAGAGTGCTGGGATTACAGGTGTGAGTCACCGTGTCCAACAAATTTAAAAATTAGCTGGACATGGTGGGGTATTCCTACAGTTCCACCTACTAGAGATTGAGGTATGAGAATCACTTGAGCCAAGGAGTTCAAGATTGCAGTGAGCTATGACAGCACCTGGGTGACAGAGCAAGAAAAAAAAAAGGCCAAGCACAGTGGTTCACGCCTGTAATGTCAGCACTTTGGGAGGCTGAGGCAGGTGGATCACAAGGTCAGGAGATGAAGAACATTCAGGCCAACATGATGAAACCCCGTCTTTACTAAAAATAGAAAAAAAAAAGTTAGCTGGGTGTGGTGGCGTGCACCTATAGTCCCACCTACTTGGGAGGCTGAAGCAAGAGAATCGCCTGAACCCAGGATGTGGAGGTTGCAGTGAGCCAAGATCGTGCCACTGCACTCCAGCCTGGCAACAGAGTGAGACTCCTTCTCAAAAAAAAAAAAAAAAAAAAAAATTGCTGTCCCAGAAGCCATATTTAACTAATCTCACTGAGCTCTATTCAGGCACCACCTAACCCACAACAAATAATTCCATTAGTCCCCATCCTCCCTAATTTCATTGCTTTTGTCTCCTCTCTCCATACTAACCTTGTTGCCCAAATAATTTCTTTTTCAAATAATTTTTAAAAGTTAGTTTTCAGCCAGGCATTGTGGCTCATGCCTGTAATCCCAAGACTTTGAGAGGCTGAGACTGGAGAATCACTTGGGCCTAGGAGTTTGAGACCAGCCTAGGCAACACAGTGAGAACTCATCTCTATGAACAAATTAAAATTGAGTGGGCTGTGATGGTGCACACTTGCAGTCCTAGCTACTTGGGAGGCTGAGGCAGGAGGACTGTCTGAGCCCAGGAAGTCAAGGACTCAATGAGCCATGATTGTACTACTGCACTCCAGCCTGAGCAACAGAACAAGACCCTCTCTCAAAAAATAAATACGAAATCTCTTCTCAACATAAAGAAAATGAATTAAAAGTTAATTTTCCCTGTCTTAATTAAATTACTTTCTGTGAAGTCTTTTCCTATGACCAAACTGTTTTGAGATACAATTGCCTGTATACTCACAATGATACAGCCTTCTATTCGCATATTCACTTGCTCATAGAGCCACACCTGAATCCGCGATCTCTGAAATAATCATAAAAATGGAAACGTTAAAAAAAGAAAAATAGGGCCAGGCACGATGGCTCACGCCTGTAATCTCAGCACTTTGGAAGGCTGAGGCAGGTGGATCACGAGGTCAAGAGATTGAGACCATCCTGGCCAAAATGGTGAAACCCCATCTCTCCTAAAAATACAAAAAAAGTTAGCAAGGTGTGGTGGCACGCGCCTGTAGTCCCAGCTACTCAGGAGGCCGAGGCAGGAGAATCGCTTGAACCTGGGAGGTGGAGGTTGCATTGAGGTGAGATCGCACCACTGCACACTCCAGCCTGGTGACAGAGCAAGACTGTCTCAAGAAAAAAAAGAAAAGAAAAACAGGCCAGATACCTTGATCCTCATCTGTGATTCCAGTACTTTGGGATGCCAAAGCGGAATAATTTGTTTGAAGCCAGGTGTTCAAGATAAGCCTGAATAACATTAAGCAAGATCTTGTCTCCAAAAAAAACTTTAAACAAAACCTAACCATTAATGGGAAAACGACAAAGAAATATGGCTCCTAAAAAAACTGTAATGAATGTAAGTCAAGAGTTTTAATTAGCCCATATCTAAGAATTATTCACCAAGAATAACTACCTCAAAGAAAATTTTCATTTAATAAATGCTATACTGGAACCGTACAAGCTAATAATTTTCCTGTGATCTTGGGACTCAGTATTTCCTACCGTTTCTGGTCTCAATATATTTAGAGTGAAAGTTTTTGACAGTATAGCACAAAGCAGTAATTTCTAATGACCAAGGGCTTATCTCCCGCAGCAAATTCCAGCTCCAAAACAAAGCTTTCCTATAACATACACCTAACAACCAGGATAGGAGCCCTCAATTCAGGTGGTTAAAAATGATAATCACTTGAAATTAATGTTTTTCAGTTGTATTGTCACACTATAAAATTTAAGTTGCTAAAAATTCCCCGAAATGAAAGCAGCTGCCACTAAACTCTGAAGCCACCCCTTCTCTCTTCCTTTATTCGTGTCTTTTAGCTTTCCCACAGGTACTAAACACTTCTTGACATGGTTTAAGTTGGGTTTTTCTTCCAATGTTTCATCCTAACGGGGAGAGGTTCCAATGTTCTAGCCATAATCACTGCTAACAAAAGTACTGATGCCCAAATACCACGGTCAAGTCTGCTAATAATATTTTTTGGAAATAAAAAGGCCTTTTGATCTTGCAAAGTAATGATACAATTCTCTGCATACTGGGAAGTGGCATGGATAACACCACTTCATCACATTAGTGCTTTCTCTATACTCCTTCCCCTCAATTACTCTCCAATCTCCAGTTCCATCTATTTTTAAACTCTAGAACACAGCGATCACTCGGGTTAACACAAAAAAGTAAATCAATTCGCCTCTTATTTAAAAACCAGTTACGTTTGAAACAATTAACAAGCAACTTACGTACATTTTGTAAGTATCTGAAGATGAGGTTCTGTACCACAGTGGTTAAGGAAAAAATACAAAAGCAGCATAGACTCTATTCCCTGAAACAACTGGACGACCGTGCTCTGGTCTCACCTTTTTTAACTGAACGCGAAGTCTGGTGCTTACGTAAAGAAAAATTGCCCAGCTGGGCACTCATTAGGGGTCTTCAACATCCCTCCCACTCTCATTCCCCGGGAGTTTCCCGAAACCCTTAACTGCCGTTTTCATTCAGCACCTACTTGAAGTTTCTCTTCCCTCCTTTCGCCGCCTCCATTCCTGCATTCTCCACTGCAGGGGTCCACCCAAGACCCCCTCCCCACCATCACGGGTCTTCAACTACCCGCGCTTTCTTCCCGTCTTGATCGCCCCGGGGGCTCATGGGATGTGGGTCCGTAGTCCGCTCCCCTAGGCCTGCTCAGCCTGCGCCTTAGCACCCCCTATTCTGGCCCGAACCTCCTAGTCCTGACATCCTGCGTAGGATACGATGGGCTGCACCATAACCTTCTGCACTTTCTGGCCCTGGCCACGGTACGCCATGGTGGAATTTCACAAAGAGCACACCCGCACGCCGCCTCTGATAGCAACTTCCGGAATAAAGAACCGGAAACGGAAGTTCGTGAACGTCACGTGGCGATCTGGGCGGCTCTTGGGAAATGCCCCACTAGCCAAGAAGTCGCTTTTCTGCACTGCAGAGCCTCCGAGGGAGGCTAAACTGAGGCTTCCGCGCTGTGGAAGATGGGCCGGTCCTACAGCGCCACCTGGAGGGAGGCGGGAGGAGGCGCCTTTGGTTGTAGGGTGGCCGTGGCGGGAGGAGTGTAATCTTGCCTCCATTTTCTTTCTTTCTTTTTTTTTTTTTTGAGAGTCTCGCTCTGTCGCCCAGGCTGGAGCAGTGGCTCATGCAACCTCCGACTCCCCGGGTTCAAGCGTTTCTCCTGCCTCAGCCTCCCAAGTAGCTGGGACTACAGGCGTGCCCGCCACCACGCCCGGCTAATTTTTGTGTTTGTAGTAGAGAAGGAGTTTCACCGTGTTAGCCAGGCTGGTCTCGATCTGCTGACCTCGTGATTCCCCCGCCTCGGCCTCCCAAAGTGCTAGTATTAACCGGCGTGAGCCACCGCGCCCGGCCCGTGCCATTTTCTGAGTTAACTTAAAGAGCCAAAATTGTCCCGCTGTGTATCTCTGTGTGTAAAATGAGTTAATTTCGTGGCTTTCCTGAAGCCTGTTTTGCTGGAGTTTAGGCTTGGTAGCAGCGTTGTGGTGAAAACGCAGGGCAGCAAGAAGCCCAAACGTCAGGCGCCCCCACTGGCAGTCGGCCAGGGACGATCAGTATTCCAAAGCCAGACGCCTGGTTCGCTCCAGTTACGGATTCAATTCTCAGCCACTTCGTGGAGAGGTGTTCAGGTGGCAACTGAGGGTGGCGATTTACCATGAAGACGCTGAAATCCACATGCTGGGCGTAAATCCAGCTCTTTTAGAGTTGTGTGACCAAGGATAAATTACTCAACCTCCCTGTATCTTGGCTTAGTTTCCAAAACGAAGATTAAGATGTACTTTCGGGCTTGGCGCTGTGGCTCACGCCTGTAATCCCAGCACTTTGGGAGGCCGAGGCAGGTGGATCACGAGGTCAAGAGATCGAGACCATCCTGGTCAACATGGTGAAACCCCGTCTCTACTAAAAATACAGAAAATTGGCTGGGCATGGTGGTGCGTGCCTGTAATCTCAGCTACTCGGGAGGCTGAGGCAGGAGAATCGCCTGAACCCAGGAGGCGGAGGTTGCGGTGAGCCGAGATCGCGCCATTGCACTCCAGCCTGGGCAACAAGAGCGAAACTCTGTCTCAAAAAAAAAAAAAAAAGATGTACTTTCCTCAGGGGCTTGAAGATTCAACGAAAGAATTGTCTATGTGTGCACACAGGCGTCAGCCAGTGTCAGAACATGTCCTTCCTTGGGTAACACAGCTGCTAAGTGGAGGAGCTGGAATTGGTAGGTGTGTGTGACCCCAGAGCCCACCTCCTTCCCGTTGTATCATGGCTTGTGGCCTGGCAGAGATTTCATTTAGTTGGCATACCCATTTTATGGAGGAAGAAACTTAAGTTCGGTGTTTTGAAAGGACTTGCCTAAGGGAACATGGATTGGGACAAATGGCAGAATCAAAATTAGCTTTTCTGAGGTCTTCTGTTTAATGGAGATAATAGTAATAACAACTTCAAAAAGTGGTTGAGTTGAAAGTGATTTTTAAACTACACAAAGCGGCCGGGGGTGGTGGTTCATGCCTGTAATCCCAGCATTTTGGGAGGCTGAGGCAGGTGGATCACCTGAGGTCAGGAGTTCAAGACCAGCCTGGCCAACATGGTGAAACCCCATCTTTACTAAAAATACAAAGCTTAGCCGGGTGTGGTAGCACACATGAATGTAATCCCAGCTACTTGGGAGGCTGAGACAGGAGGATTCCTTGAACCCGGGAGGCAGAGGTTGCAGTGAACTGAGATCGCACTCCAGCCTGGGCAACAGAGTGAGACTCCCTCCCAAAAATAAATAAAAATAGATGAACTACACAAAGCCAGCAAACGCTTGGGTTAACTATTTCCTTTTAAAAATTTCAGCTGGGTGTGCTAGCTCATGCCTGTAATCTCAACATTTTGAGAGGCAATCAGCAGCCTTCCTTGAGCCCAGGAGTTCAAGACCAGCCCAAGCAATATAATGAGACCTTGGCTCTACAAAAAAACAAATTTAAAAATTAGCTAAGCATAGCGTGGTGCCCACCTGTAGTCCCAGCTACTCTGGAGGCTGTGGCAGGAGAATCTCTTAAACCCAGGAGGTAGAGGATGCAGTGGGTAGAGATCATGCCACTGCACTCCAGCCTGAGCAACAGAATCAGACCCTGTCAAAAAAAAAAAAAAAAAAAAAATTCCCTAGTTAGGCTTGGTGGCATGTCCTGTAGTCCCAAGTGCTAGGGGAGGCTGAGGTGGTAGGACTGCTTGAGCCCAGCAGTTTAAGAGTGCAATGAGCTGTAATGGCACCTATAAATAGCCACTGCACTCCAGCATGGGAAACATAGTGAGACCCAGTCTTTAAAAAAAAGTTCCCCCACCCAAACCCAGTACAGTGTCATGTCGTCTGACTTCAAGACAGCATGTTTATTTATCCCGCCTTCTTTTTCTAGACAGGATCTCCTACTGTGGCCCAGGCTGACACTCAGTGTGCAGTGGTCTAATCTTGGCTCACTGCAACCTCCCCACCAGGGCTCAAGTGATTCTCTCACCTCAGCCTCCTGAATAGCTAGGACCACAGGTGTGCACCACCACACCTGGCTAGTTTTTTGTATTTTTAGTAGAGACAAGGTTTTGCCATGTTGGCCAGGCTGGTCTTGAACTCCCAGCCTCAAGTGATCCTCCTGCCTCAGCCTACCAAAGTGCTAGGATTACAGGCGTTAGCTGCACCCGGCCAGGATTACTTTTTTAAATCCAAGTACGTGATGTCTTTTTATTTGTTCAAACTTTCCTTTGACTTTTTCCTAAGTTTTTGGTTTTCTTCATAGAGGCCTTGTGATTTCTTAAGTTTAACCCTAGATATTTCATCTCTCTTGTTCTTAAAAATTGTATCTTTTCCTGAATTGTGTGCACTAGTTGGTTTTTAGGGGAAAAAAAGAATGATAAATGAAACTACATAAAAATGATAAAATTTTGCACGACTAACAAGTGAAAATAATAAAAGTCAAAGGATCCGGGAAAAATATGTTTGCATTCCATCCGAAAAATGACTAATTTTTATGTAAAGAGTTCCTGAAAAAGAATGCTATTCTGGTTCTCTGCTGATGTGTAAGAAATATTCCAAAACGTAGTAGCTTAAAACAACAACCATTGTAATTAGTGTCTTCACGGGTCAGGAATTTGGGCCTGTTCTCAGCTGAGTGATTCTTCTGCTCTACAAGACATATGTAAGGCTTTGGTGTTTATCTTTGGAAGACTGGCCTCAGCTTGGTTACTATCTCTATGTAGCCTCAGCCCTCACCACATGGTCTCTCTAGAAGGGTAGTATGCTTTCTTTTTATTATTATTTATTTATTTTTTTT
>CM052666.1:18657253-18720830 GCA_028533165.1 Leontopithecus rosalia
CCTTCTGGGTTCAAGCAATTCTTCTGCCTCAGCCTCCCAAGTAGCTGGGACTACAGGCATACACCAACATGCCCAGCTAATTTTTGTATTTTTAGTAGAGATGGGGTTTCACCATGTTAACCAGGATGTTATCGATCTCTTGACCTCGTGATCCACCCACCTCGGCCTCCCAAAGTGCTGGGATTATAGGCGTGAGCCACCGCGCCCGGCCTAGTATGCTTTTTTTTAAAATTTTATTATTTTATTTTATTTTTAAAAATAAAGATGGGCTTTCACCATGATAACCAGGCTGGTTCTGAACTCCCAATCTCAGGTGATCCACCCACCTCAGCCTCCCAAAGTGCTACTAAGATTACAGGCGTGAGCCACCACACCCGGCCACAAATAAGACATTTTAATTGCCACACATTTTATTTGCCACTATTATAAGTCTGAACTTTAAACAGATTCTTGGACTGGTGGTTCATATCCATCAGCTCGTTCAACTTTAGCACCTGTCTCATCCCCAGCGGCTTTTCCAGAACTACTGCCTTCACCATGAAGCTCCGTGAGTCTTTCCGATTCAAACGTGGGCTTCTTCAGCATTTTTACTTTTCTAACGGAGACATCATGGAGAGGATAAACAGATTGGCAAGGCTTTTCTATGTCTTTCCCAATGCTGTCTGGAATCAATTTATTGACCACTTCTTTCAAGTCATTTGTCTGCACCTCAGGTCTTGATTTCCATCATCTTCTTCCGGATTTGGTGGACCTGTTGGTGCTGAGCATAAGAGGTCTTCCGTATCTGATTGTTGCGTTTTTTAGTAAAACCAACACAGAACAGACGAAGCAAGTAACCATCGGTAGTCTTGACATCAACATGAGCTTCAATCATTGCCATTTTTTGACCATGGAACACATTTTGTCATGGGTAAGATCCATGCCATGGAAGTTAGTAAGGCAGTTTTTGCCCTGAGCATCTTCAGTAATCAGCTTGTATTTTCTAAATGCAACTTCATCATTCTGCAAATCAGCAAGACTAATTTCAAACACTCGACCCTTGAGGCCATCAGATGCAATTTTGGTTCCTTGGGTCCTGGTGACTAGCGTCTTTCCAATATTTCTTGTTTTTGTTTTTGTTTTTGTTTGAGATGGAGTTTCGCTCTTGTTACCCAGGCTGGAGTGCAATGGCACGATCTTGGCTCACCGCAACCTCCGCCTCCTGGGTTCAAGCAATTCTCCTGCCTCAGCCTCCTGAGTAGCTGGGACTACAGGCACATGCCACCATGCCCAGCTAATTTTTTGTATTTTGAGTAGAGACGGGGTTTCACCATGTTGACCAGGATGGTCTCCATCTCTTGACCTTGTGATCCACCCGCCTCGGCCTCCCAATCCAATATTTCTTATATTGAACATAGCGGGTGCTTTCACATCATACCAATCTTTCTTAGAAAATGGATCAACCACTTTCTTCTTGGCTCCCTTTTTGCCGCCTTTTGTAAGGCGCTTGTTCTTGCCAACTGCCGTAGTGCTGCTCAGAGAGCCCTAGTATGCTTTCTTATATGGGGGATTAAGGGTCTAGAAACCAAGAAACCAAGGTTGAAGCTACTTGCACTTTTAAAAGCCAAGCCTAGACGGGCGTGGTGGCTCATGCCTGTAATCCCAGAATTTTGGGAGGCCAACGTGGGCAGATCACCTGAGGTCGAGTTCGAGACCAGCCTGGCCAACATAGCGAAACTCCATCTCTACTAAAAATACAAAAACTAGCCGGGCGTGGGGGCAGGCATCTATAATCCCAGCTACTTGGGGGGCTGAGGCAGGAGAATTGCTTGAACCTGGGAGGCGGAGGTTGCAGTGAGTGGAGATCATACCACTGCACTCCAGCCTGGGTGACAGAATGAGACACTATCTCAAAAAAAAAAAAAAGACCTAAAATTAAAATTGGTGATGGATGATGTGAACAATCAGTTTGTAACAAAGGAAAGAGGAATGGTCTTTAAATGCCCAGCTTCACTCATAAGAGAAAGGCTACATTCAGAATGTCTGTCATAAAAGAAAAAAGAGAAAGGCAAACCAAACTATACTGAAGTACTATGTCCCTTATTAGATTGGCAATGATGAAAAAATAGTGGTAACTTATGAAACTCTATTTTTTTTCTTCTTTTTAAAATTATTTTTATTTATTCATTTATTTTATTTTTAAGATGGGGTTTCACCATGTTAGTCAGGCTGGTCTTGAACTCTCGACCTCAGGTGATCCACCCGCCTAGGGCCTCCAAAGTGCTTGGATTACAGGCATGAGCCACCATGCCCGGCCATGAAGATCTATTTCTAGGTACTTATCCTCCATGTAAACTTACATATGTGGTATAATGTAATCATTACAGCGTTGTTTAAAACACCAAGATGGAAAACAACCTAAATGTCTATCAGTAGGACTAGCTATTGTAAATTACTCCATCTTCACAGGGTGTAATTCTATGCAAATGTTAAGAAGATTAAAGGTCTTTGTGTCCTGATATGAAATTATATTGAATATACATTATGAGAAAAAAGCAAGTTATAATATGCTTGAGATTTACTTCAGAATAACTCAGTGGAGCCAGCAGGGCCAGATCTCAGATGAGGTAAGCCTAAGGATTTAGCATTTTAGGAATCACAATCACAGGTTCAAGTACAATCTTTGAAAGTGAGTGCCTCCCGGCCGGGAGAATTGTTTGAACCCAGGGGCGGAGGTTGCGGTGAGCCGAGATTGCGCCATTGCACTCCAGCCTGGGTAACAAGAGCGAAACTCCGTCTCAAAAAAAAAAAAGAAAGTGAGTGCCTCCTTAAATTGTGCCCAAGTACCTTGCTTGCCTCACCCTCAGCCCAGCCAAGATCAGAACAGTGGGTGCTGGATAGTTGGTATGGTAAAGATGAAATAGGATATGTCATGAATTTGTAATTGTTGAAGATGGGTGACTATGTGTAGTTTATTATACTTTATTCTAAATACATTTGATATTTTCTTTAATAAAAAAGGCAGGGTTCAGAATGTCATGTGTTCTATTAATGATATTGTATGAAGTGTATCTAAAGTATCTCTTGAAGAATACCTGAGACACTGATAGGGGAAAGTAAGATGAAATGTTTGTTTCCTTTTGTTATTGCAACTACTCATAATGTTCTCGAAAACTTCATGACACCCCTAAGGTACCTGCAAACTGGGCTTGAGATTCACTACCCCAAATAAACATACCCGAGAAAGGAGTCTGCCAAACATCCCAAATATTTCAGAACATTCTTCCTCTCAGCTTGGTTTCTTTCCTCCCAACCAGAAGCTTCACAACTTACTGAATGGCTGTGATGATTCTTTACCATGCCACAGATTCAGACTCAGCAACATTTTAGCAGTAAAATCCAACCAACTCTAAATCCTTTGGTACAAAATACAAAAAATACATTAGTAACAGACTTCAGTTAAATATGAATCCAAAATTATTATTATTTTTTTCGAGATGGAGTCTTGCTCTGTTGATCAAGCTGGAGTACAGCAGTAGTGTGATCTCGGCATCTCAGCTCACTGCACCTTCCGCCTTCCGGGTTCACACGATTCTCCTGCCTCAGCCTCCCAAGTAGCTGGGATTACAGGTGCATGCTGCCATGCCTGGCTAATTCTTTGCATTTTTAGTACAGATGGGGTTTACCTCAGCTTTCCAAAGTGCTGGGATTACAGGTGTGAGCCGCTGAACCCAGCCAAAATTACTTTTAATGTAAAATTAAATTCTGGATTGCTGTTCTTATTTAGGGTCTTTACAGTCATTTTTTTTTTTTTTGAGATGGAGTTTCGCTCTTGTTACCCAGGCTGGAGTGCAATGGCGCGATCTCGGCTCAAGGCAACCTCCGCCTCCTGCGTTCAGGCAATTCTCCTGCCTCAGCTTCCTGAGTAGCTGGGATTACAGGCACACGCCACCATGCCCAGCTAATTTTTTTGTATTTTTAGTAGAGACGGGGTTTCACCATGTTGACCAGGATGGTCTCGAACTCTTCACCTCGTGATACACCCACCTCGGCCTCCCAAAGTGCTGGGATTACAGGCTTGAGCCACCGCGCCCGGCCTCAGTCATCTTTAATGTACTGCAGAATTAAGTGTCAAAATGAGTCTGTGAATTAAAGGTACACAATAAGTACTCAATAAATGTTAGCTAATCCCACCTACTTGGGAGGCTGAGGCGGGAGAATCACTTGAACCCAGGAGGCGGAGATTGCAGTGAGCCGAGATTGATTGCATCACTGCCCTCCAGCCTGGGCAAGAGAGACCATCTCAATAAAAATAAATAAATAAATAATTATATATACATATATATAAAATTAGCCACATTTGGTGGTGCACCCCTGTAATCCCAACTACTGCAGATGCTAAGGTAAAAGAATCACTTGAAACTGGGAGGCGGAGGTTGCAGTGAGCCAAAATCATGCCATTCACTGCATTCCAGCCTGGGCAACAGAGTAAGACTCTCTCAAACAAAAAAGGAACAAAAAAACACCCTGCAGAATTATTCTGGCAAAATAAAGCCACCATTTTAGAAAAGGATCATGGAACTCTGGATCAATATATTAATAAATCAAGCTTTGTTCCTGCAATTGCAATTATTAAACATTAGTTTTATCTTTCAAATACTGATCAAGATGAAAACACACACTGTTCTGGCTTTATAAGAGGAACCACTGAGATTTAGGGTTAAGGCCAGAACTTTGGGCATTATTTGTCTTGAGATAAAATATATGGCCAAGTGCGGTGGCTCATGCCTGTAGTTCCAGCACTTTGGAAGGCCAGGGCAGGTGGATCATCTGAGGTCAGGAGTTCAAGATCAGCCTGACCAATATGGTGAAACCTGATCTCTACTAAAAATACAAATACTAGCTGGTGTGGTGGTGGGCGCCTGTAGTCCCACCTACTCAGGAGGTAGAGACAGAATTGTTTGAACCTGGGAGGCAGAGGTTGCAGTGAGCCGAGACTGTGCCATTGCACTCCAGCCTGGGTGACAGAGCAAGACTGCATCTCAAAAAAAAATAATAATAATATGTATATATATATATGTTATATATAACATAAAACTATCTTCATATTTCTGGCTATAACCAAACTGGAACATTTGGGCCTTTTTCTTACTGTTACCACTCAAAACTAGTCTTCTGCTTTTTGTGAAAAGTTGACTCAACTTGGTGGGATGACTTTTAGACTAATAGGAAAAATCTGTTCTTTGGTAGCTAACAAAGATATGTATTCCCACAACAATTTTTAAAATTGGCACTCATATTAAGAAACCCAGACTTCTGTAAATTTCTTATCTGCTGCATCTTCATGCTTGAAAATTCTAAATCGTTGACTCCAAGATCACGTTTATTGATTTATTTTTCATTAGCCTCTTGAGCCAGAGTAGGCCCAGAGAGATTCTCTAAAATCACTTTTAAACCCTCCCCCCTTTGAAAAAATTAATAGCATTGCCTGAGTTACAACATTAAAGATAAGTATGTGTCAGAAAAAAAATCCTCATATATAACAATATGAATTCTTACCTAAAACATATGCAGCTAAAAAGAAAATCCTCATATATAACAATATGAATTCTTACCTAAAGCATATGCAGCTAAAACTGAGCACACTTGTAAATTTGGCAGCATGTCCAGGTAAAAGGTTTCTTATTGATTTATTATTATTTTTTGAGACGGAGTTTTGCTCGTTACCCAGGCTGGAGTGCAATGGTGCAATCTCGGCTCACCGCAACCTCCCCCTCCTGGGTTCAGGCAATTCTCCTGCCTCAGCCTCCTGAGTAGCTGGGATTACAGGCACGTGCCACCATGCCCAGCTAATTTTTTGTATTTTTAGTAGAGACGGGGTTTCACCGTGTTGACCAGGATGGTCTCGATCTCTTGACCTCGTGATCCACCCGCCTCGGCCTCCCAAAGTGCTGGGATTACAGGCTTGAGCCACCGTGACCCGCCAGGTGAAAGGTTTCTAAGCCAAATAACTGAAATTGGGGCACTTACATGAAAGGCCAACGGCATTCTGACTGGGGCCTCAAGGTGGATCCTAGGCTGATATGATGCTGCACAATGACTCAGCTCACAACATCAAGACTTTACTACATCATTTTATTTAAAACACAAGCATTTCTCCTTCTGTAAGGGCAAATGGTTCAAATAATGCGGAACACGAAACACTGACTAATACAAGTGCTTTAAATATGAAACAAAATTTTTTTTTTAAAAAAAGCAAAAGAATAAAGAATATATACAAAAGGGACCTGGAATCTGTAAGCTGAGTCCAAAAATGAAATAAGTAGAAAATCTGTGGCGAAACCTGAACATTCTACTCCTGCTTTGGAGAAGGGGTATCATACAACATTCAGTCAGCTGAAGATGGATTGGCAGAGGTGTGTCTATACATGAATTTCAAGTCTTTTTTGCTGTGCAGAATCATCCAGATCTTCCCAAGACTGAATGGAAAGTCCTGTGGCTTTCTTCCTTTTCCATATTCCCAACAAAGCTACATGAAGTTCAACTCTTGATGAGCCGCTTACAACAGCAGTTCCTTAGGAGCCAACATGACAGGTGGGTCAGATTTCCCTATGAGAAACAAAACTGGCCACCTAGAGTAAAATATCAAAATGGACAAGTCCTTCCTTCCTCCTCCTGATTATATACAACATATCTCCTTTCAAGACTATTATTCCCATCATGCTTATTCCTTCAACAAATCTAAACCTTGAGGTGATATGAAGGAAACCAACATCAAGAAAAGAAAATTCAATTCAGAAATGAAGAAAACTGGCAGGTATACAATACACCCCCAGAGCATCTCAATATCCCTGGCACAGTACAATTCAGTGTACTGCTACAGCCCACAGATAAATACTGGCAGCTTAAATAAGCTCATTTTTTCCCAAAGGCCACCAAATAAATACTGGGCAACAGGATTTGTTGGGAGAGTTAGAAATAAAAAATTAACCAAATTTTGTCCGTTTTAATTCAATGCCAGTAAGGAGGCAAGTACTGAAGAAGGGACAAGGAATACTAAAAAAGAATTCCTTTAATCACATCACCATCTCATATAATGAATCCAGGGAATCCCAGAAATAGAAAATTAGTTTCAGGGGACCCCTGAGGCACTTTAAAGCCTTTTTAAAAATTACAGTAATAATAAATTAGATATTGCTCTTCAGAGGCTAACAGAGCAGCAGAAGCATCAAAAATAGGTCCAAAGAGTTATGCCCACATTACGGGCTTCCTGAGCTGCTCAGCCCTCTTTAAAGCTTAGTTGAATCTCTAGATACCTTTAAAAAGACATACAATTTCACACAGACTGAGTGGGTATTTTTGTTTAGTGGTAGCATAAAATTTGGTCCTTAATGGTAGCAGCTGTCTTCATCCATTTCAAACTCAGGTAATATTAATTACATCAAGACAATACATAAAAAATACAACAAAGGAGAAAAAAGCCAAAACTGACAAACACCTCAAGGAGTCACTAACTTCGCTTGTACCCTTTCACGTGGATCTCCCGCTCAGTCTCTTTTTTGTGGAGAGAAGGGTATGACAGAACTTTTTTCTCAAAAGATGATAAACAATGGCATCAAATGAACAAAATTGTTATAAAGTAGCTTTAAAAATCTGACCCCAAGGAATCCAGGATACATACAGATAATTCAGAGGTATACTTCTGATTTGGGGCAAATTCTAGACTAAAGAAATGATCATCTCAGGTAAATGTTATAACAGATGAAACTAAGTCCAGTTTTTTGGTGAGTTTTTTTTTTAACGTGTCCTCACTACCACCTTCAGCTATCAATCATTTCCGACAGCTCAAGCAGAAGGTCATCTTCATCCTTCCCAGGATCCAGGTCAATCTCGGCTTCCAATTTGCCTCCTGAAATCTCCCATATTAGTTTCTCAAAATCATCCTCCACAGAGAGTGGGGGCTTTCCCGTTGAGGCAGAGCTGAGTCGGCGAGTTTTCATGCTCATTTGAGATGAGGAAGGGCCAGACACCTCCGGGGGTGAGGGATCTGAAGAGGACTGAGTTGGAGGCAGTGCAAGACTATAAGAAAAAAAAAGCTTATAAGAAAACTGCCCTTTTTGTCAATAGTTGGCTGAATCACCTAGTCTCATGGACACAAAGAGTGAGCAAAAAACTGTTTCTAAGAACATACATAAAGAATTCTTGCTCCTTTTCTTCAGCAAGACAGCTGAGTTGGTTGGTGGCTGCAGTTGTGCGGCAGATGCAGATCTTTCTGAAGATCAAACCCAAAATTCAAGACAAGGAGTGTATGCCACTTGACCAGCAGCGTCTGATATGTGCCAGCAAACAGCTGGAGGATGGCCGCACTCTCTCAGACTACAACATCCAGAAAGAGTCCACCCTGCACCTAGTGCAGCGCCTGGGAGGTGTCATTATTGAGCCTTCCTTCCACTAGCTTGCCCAGAAATATAACTGTGACAAGATGATCTGCCAAAAGTGCTATGATCACCTGTACCCCTGTGCTGTCAACTGCTGCAAGAAGTGAGGCCACACCAACAACCTACATATAAGCCTCTGCCTTCCTCAAAGGGCAGCCTCCTGCCGAGGACCCATGGCCCTGGAGTCTCAATAAAGTGTCCCTTTTGTTAAAAATATAAATAGTTCTTCTACTGATTTGGGACCAAGTTTTTTTTTTTTTTTTTTTTTGAGGCAGGGTCTCCCTGAGTTACTCAGGCTGGAGTGCAGTGGTACAATCATGGCTCACTGCAGCCTTGACCTCCTGGGCTCAAGTGATCATTCCGCCTCAGCCTCCCAAGTAGTCAGGTCTATAGGTGTGTCACCATGCCAGGCTAACTTTTGGATTTCTATTAAAAAGATGTCAGTATGTAATTCCAGCTACTTGGGAGGCTGAGGCAGGAGAATCATGTGAACCGGGGAGGCGGAGGTTGCAGTGAGCTGAGAATGCGTCACTGCTTCCAGTCTAGGTGACACAGTGAGACCCTGTCTCAAACAAAAAAACAAAAAATATCTTTTAGGTAATATAGGCAAAATGTAAACAGTGACACCAAAGGTGAACAGCAACCCTGTATTTTCATACTTCTTCGCAATTAATTTTAAGTGCAGATTGATTTAGATGTTGCTAAACTTTTTAAAGTTATTTGTTTAAAGTTATTTGTCAGTGTTATTCTCTAGAGAGCCTAAACTGTAACAGGGGCCTGGAGTTTGTTTACAAAGAATTAAAAAGCATTACCTGTCTCTAGGATTTTCTGCTTCAGGCACAGTGGCTGATTTGTCCTCAGAGACGAGCGGGACAACAGCCTACAAAAGGAAGAGTCAGGTAATTCAGCAAGAGTCAGGCTTTTTAATTTCAGCATTTTTATTTTCTTTTGCTGCCTTCTTAGAATCAAGGCTATCCTTCTTTAAGCCTGAGATCTAAGAATCAATAATCTTAGGTTGAATGTATGAAAGGCAAAAAACATCTTGCCACCTAAAACTTGGCTTTAGGTGGCAAGATGTTTTTTGCTACCTAAAAAATCCTGTCCTGCTACTTTACACATCCAACTTTAATTGTAAAATACAGTAATAACCCAAACTACCAAAATGCTAGGAAATGCCAGGAAGTGATACACACAGGTATGGAGTGCTAGTAGAGAGTTAGTCTTTCCTACTTTTCTACCACATAGAATAAAGCACCATGGAAGTGAATATACTTCTTACCACAGCTGCTTTTTTGGCTGGGATTTCCTGTAGGACACTGCTAGAGCTCAGTGGCTTCACAGCGGCAATGACAGCAGGGTGCATCTCCACTGCCTTACGTTTTGGGGCCAATTTGGGGGATGACACAACTTTAACCACAGATGGCTTCACATTCACTTTGGGTTTAGCTACAAGGGCAGAAAATACCTGATTAACAGCTAAACTCTCTTTTACGTGGAAAATAGTTTAGAATAAAATACCAAAACTCCTTCAGTACTTGAAATACCACAAATAATTTATTAAAAAAGAGACTGAAAATGATCCTAAGGCAATTTGTGGTCACCATGTAGATATAAAGCCTCTTCAATGTTACTATTCCTTTATTCCTTGTTTCTCTTCAATACCAGAGGAAAGATGCAACACAAAGTTTTACATGAAGCTTTTTAAACAGCAATTTAAAATTCTGAGAAAGGAACTCATCTCGTTTTGCCTTTGTATAATATCAGAAATACTACTATCTACTTGTGGACCTAAGGCAAATGAAATTCAAACCAATTGTTGCCAGTAACTGCCTGGCAACAATTGGTTTGAATTTGGTAATTTTGCTAAGCTAAAGCAATATAAAATAGCAAATACTTGCCTTTCCCCCTTTTTTCCAAGGTCTGTGCTGCACATTTCACATTCAATACTGAGTCTCCAGTCCCTGAGGTTTCTACCTCTACCTTCTGGGATGACTTTGTGGGAAGCCGCTTGGTCAGGTGCCGTGTGACTACTGGCACAGCAGTGAGCACTGGTTTCTCTGCCACCTGGGTATTGCAAGAGGCTACATCTCCCCAAAGAGGGGTCAAGACGGATTTTTCCCTCTCCTGCTGTTTCTGTATGTGTTTCTCTCTCATGGTGTCACATCTCTTGACTTGATTTTTAGTAATGTCAACTCCTGTGGTCTCACCTGAAGGCTGTAGATAAATTTAAATGACAGAATTAAAATACGGTACCTCTAATAACCTGTATGAGTACCAGACTACATCTAAGTTAAACAGAATCTGCCATGATTCAGAAACTGAGAGAAAAGCTCTTTATTTGATGTTAGACAATACTATTAAAGAGGAAAGATTAGAGATGTGTAGAATAATAAAAAACCCAGATTCTACGAACTAGACAACCATGACTCTAACCAAATACTAATGATTCCTAAATAATCAAATACTTGCATAAAGATTTACATACAAAGATATTTATAATTGTGTAAAATGAAATCTAAATGTCCAGAAAAAGACTACATTTATATAATGGAGAATCATATGGCTAGTAAAAACAAACTTCTTTTTTTTTTTTTTAAATGGATTCTCACTCTGTCACCCAGGCTGAAGTGCAGTGGCATGATCTTGGCTCACTGCAACCTCCGCCGCCTGGGTTCAAGCAATTTTCCTGCCTCAACCTCCTGAGTAGCTGGGACTACAAGTGCACACCACCACATCTGGCTAATTTTTGTATTTTTAGTAGAGATGGAGTTTCACCATATTGGTCAGGCTGGTCTTGAACCCCTGACCTTGTGATCCACTGGCCTCAGCCTCCTATAGTGCTGGGATTACAGGTGTGAGCCACCACGCCCAGTCAAAACAAACTTCTTGAAGAATTATTAACGTGGTAAAGTTAAAGCAGGCTGTAAGATGATATATTGTAGAGTTCTCAATTATGTTCTAAACATGGGTTTAACATTAAACAAGTTCACATGCATGTATATATAAACAAAAAGATTGAAGAAGGCCAGGTGCGGTGGCTCACACATGTAATGTGAGCACTTTGCGAGGCCAAGGCAGGTGGATTGCTTGAGGCCAAGTTTGAGACCACTCTGGACAACACGTCAAAACTCTGTCTCTACTGAAAAAATACAAAAATTAGCCAGGTGTGGTGGTGCATGACTATGATCCCAGCTATGTGGGAGGCTGAGGCACAAGAATAGTTTGAAGCCAGGAGGCAAAGGTTGCAGTGAACCAATATTGTGCCACTGTACTCCAGCCTGGGCAACAGAGAAAGACTGAAAAAGCTCAAAGCAATCCATGAAAAGGATAATGATGGTTACATCTGAGTTGTACACTTTTAGGGTTTGTTCATTTTTTTAAAAATAAAATTTCCAACTTTTGCATGATGGATAGCATTAGGAAAAACTCCGTTTAAAAAATATTAATGGCCAATTAGACCAGGCACAGTGGCTCACACCTCTAATTCCAGCACTCTGGGAGGGTGAGGTAGGCAGACCACCTGAGGTCGGGAGTTTGAGACCAACCTGACCAACATGGTAAAATCCCGTCTCTACTAAAAATACAAAAAAATTAGCCAAGCATGGTGGTACATGCCTGTAATCCCAGCTACTCAGGAGGCTGAGGCAGGAGAATCACTTCAACCTGGGAGATGGAGGTTGTGGTGAGCTGAGATTGTGCCATTGCACTCCAGCCTGGGCAACAAGAGCAAATCTCTGTCTCAAAAAAAAAAAAAAAAAATTTATGGCCAATTAAACAAAAAACTTTAAAAGGGCAGTGAGTATTGATATACACAGAACTACAGGAAATTCTCATAAGAAATTGTAAGTAGGCCGGGCTCGGTGGCTCACACCTGTAATCCCAGCACTTCGGGAGGCCAAGGTGGGCGGATCACAAGGTCAAGAGATCAAGACCATCCTGGCCAACATGGTGAAACCCCATCTCTACTAAAAGTACAAAAACTAGCTGGGTACGGTGGTGGTGTGAGCCTGTAGTCCCAGCTACTCGGGAGGCTGAGGCAGAAGAATCACTGGAACCGGGGAGGTGGAGGTTCCAGTGAGCCGAGACAGTGTCACTGCACTCCAGCCTGGCGACTGAGTGAGAATTTGTCTCAAAAAATAAAAATATAAAGAAATTATAAGTAAAAAGAAAGACTGTTTACCTAATATATCAGTGAATTATTTAGAAACTTACTGATTTATTATAAGGTAAAACTACCAATTAATCTAGCCTTTGTTTGCCATGAACAAAACTACACAATGATCTTGAATAAATTTACCTCTTTAACTTCTGTTCTAATACTGCTCTGAGAATCAACTTCATTTCCTTCCTGAAATTTCTTCTCTTCTTTTATCCCTGTATTCACATTAAAGACATCATTAGGTTATTTTATTTAAGCTGCAACTTCATGATAGAGATGTTAAACAAAACTTTATTTAATGAAAGTAGTAAGACAGGACAAATAAAATTATAGATAAAGCCCACTTGTGCTAATTAAGTCTCAAAATACACATTAAAATAACAAAGATTTGGCCAGTCGTGGTGGCTCACGCCTGTAATCCCAACACTTTGGGAGACCAAAGTAAGCAGATCACTAGAGGTCAGGAGCTTAAGACCAGTCTGGCCAACATGGTGAATGAAATCCCATCACTGCTAAAAATACAAAAATTTGCCGGGTGTGGTGGTGCATGCCTGTAGTCCCAGCTACTTGGGAGGCTAAGGCAGGAGAATTGCTTGAACCCAGGAGGTGGAAGCTACAGTGAGCCAAGATCATGCCACTGCACTCTAACCTGGGTGACAAGAGTGAGACTCTATCTCAAAAATAAAACAAAATAGCAAAGGTCTACATAGCGCTGCTGAAAAGCTTCATTTAATTCAGTGTTTTCAATGTTATCTGAGTAAAGGAAAGTTGTCCAAGAACTCCTAGGAAAACCCCATGGAACACTCCTCTGGAATATTTATTTGGGGACGTGGTACTAGAGACCAAGTTCTCGTTACCTGTTTTTTTGGTGATTCGCAGCAGCCGCCTTGCTGCTGGAGTGGCCTCATGTTGAGACGGGGAGCTGGTGCTGCCCTCAGAGCTCTGCTGCACCCTCAGTGCCTTCTCCAGTTTAATTTCCTCCAGCGTCTTGATGTGCACCTCCTGCATAGACTTTGTTTTACCTGCAGGTTCCTCTGATTGTCCTTTGCTGGAAACAATGGGTGGGAAAACTACTGTTTTTTTAATTTCACTATCAGTCTTTAGCTTGATGCAAGTTGCATCCTTTTTGCTTTTTTGTCTCTCTGCTTCCTGCTGCCGATGTTTTTTTTCAGCCAGAACCTCAGAGAAGGTTTTGATACGGATAGTGGAGGAGCTTCTTGTACCTGAAGTAGAATCATCAGTTTTTGAAGGTCCTTCTGTCTTGAGTTTAGTTTGCAATTCTCCACGTTTCTGACTGGCTCTTTCGAGAAGAATTTCTTCTAATGTCTTCACATGGATCTCACCAACTTTATTAACTTTCTCTGTTTTCATAAGAGAAAAACATCTTATTATATTTGAAGTTCATCTCTTACTGACTTATGATCTCTCTAGTCTTGGATCAAGACGGTCCAATAGAGAGCTGTATTCAAACAGACAACTAAAAGGATCAAAAGGGTAACATTCATTCCTTTTTTTTTTTTGAGACAGAATCTCATTCTGTCACCCAGGGTGGAGTGCAGTGGTACAATCTCAGCTCACTGCAACCTCCACCTCCCAGGGTTCAAGTGATTCTCTCACCTGATCCTCCCAAGTAGCTGGGACTACAGGTACCCGCCACCAAACCCAGCTAACTATTTCTACTTCAATTTTAGATCACTGCAAGTTTCAGGCAGTGGTCCTCAAGGAAAACCTTTTGCAGGGAAAAATTGATTTGTATTTCTATTCAGAAACTAGCCATTTACTATAGTTGGATAAATATGTCATCATAAATCTTAACAGAAATAGCAATAAATTCTTCCATTCACTTATGGCTATAAATGTGATAAACACTGTGCTAGAGATACAATGGTAAGCAAAATTACAATCTCTGTCCACAAGTAGTTTACAGCCTAACAGATAAACAAGCTATCACAGAGTATAGTAATAACTGCTTTGATAAGGAAGTATAATGCTATAAAAGGACACAGCAGAAACACCTACCCCTGCCTACAAGGAAGTGATACTAAAGATACTTAAAGGATAAAAAGGGCCCATGCAGTGGCTCACGCCTATAATCCCAACACTTTGGGAGGCCCAGGCGGGTGGATTATGGGGTCAAGAGATCGAGACCATCCTGGTCAACAAGGTGAAACCCTGTCTCTACTAAAAACACAAAAATTAGCTGGGCGTGGTGGTGAGCGCCTGTAGTCCCAGCTACTCGGGAGGCTGAGGCAGGAGAATTGCTTAAACCCAGAAGGCGGAGGTTGCGGTGAGCCGAGATCATGCCATTGCACTCCAGTCTGGGTAACAACAGCGAAACTCTGTCTCAAAAAAAAAAAAAAGAATAAAAAGAACATAAAACAGGTGACAAAGCAGAAGAAAAATACAAAAGGCACAGAAATTGGCATGCCACTGAAGAGCTATTTTCAATGATAACATCAATCATTCTGTATCTGTTTAAACTGAAGAGCAAATGTCACACTTCAGATAGAACCGATCTCATTACTGAAGAGCTAAGAAAAATAAAAGAGATAGTGCCATGAAATAAACAATAATTTGGAGATCATACACGTATATATATAATCACTGAAAAATAGCTTTTAATGAAATCCCCCACACCCCAAAAATATCCTTTAAAAATCTTTTTTTTTTTTTTGGTAGAGACGACGTCTTGCTATGTGGCCCAGACTGGTCTCTCAACTCCTGGCTTGAAGCGATCCTTCTGCCCCAGCCTCCCAAAGTGCTGTAATTATAGGTGTGAGACACCATACCCAGTCTGAAATCTTAAATAATATATCATATTCTGTCTCACTTTCTGAACTCTTGAGTACGCTATACCTCTACTTGGAATATTCCCTGCTGATCTCTTTTCTCTTGCTACATGGCTTTTTTTTTTCTTTTTTTGAGACAGAGTCTTGCTCTGTTGCCCAGGCTGGAGTGTACAGTGGTCGTCCTGACTCACTGCAACCTCCACCTCCCAGGCTGAAGTGATTCTCTGCTTCAGCCTCCTGAATAGCTGTGCTTACATGTGCCCCCCACCACAACTGGCTAATTTTTGCATTTTCCGTAGAGACAGAGTTTTGCCTTGTTGGCCAGGCTGGTTTCAAACTCCTGGCCTCAAGAGATTTGCCTGCCTTGGCCTCCCAAAGTCCTGTGATTACAGGCGTGAGCCACCACCCCCGGGTCTGGCTAGTTTCAACTAAGTTCAGCTTAGAACCTGATTTAGTTTTTTGGATCACAGCCCTGAGTACATCATTACTTTTTTGGATCACAGCCCTCAATACTCAGTACTGTAATTGCCTGTATCTTCAGCCACACTAAAAATTTCATAAGAACAATGACTACATTGAGTTACCTGCAATATTACAAAGAAAGTACTCACTTATTGAATATTTCTTCAAGCTCTTTAATAAAAATTGCAAATACTTGCTGGGCACATGGCTTACGCCTTTAATCCCAGCACTTTGGGAGGCTGAGGAGGGCGGATTGCCTGAGGGCGGGAGTTTGAGACCATCCTGGCCAACATGGTGAAACCCCATCTCTACTAAAAACATAAAAATTAGTGGAGCATGGCAGCAGGCACCTGTAATCCCAGCTACTCGGGAAGCTGAGGCAGGATAATCGCTTGAACCCGGGAGGTGGAGGTTGCAGTGAGCCAAGATCGCACCATGGCAGCCTGGGCAAAAGAGCAAGATTTCGTCTCAAAAAAAAAAGGAAATTCTTTCAATCCAAGGTGGCAAACATCCAAAATTACCACTTCAAGAAAGTACAACATGAATAGTGACAATGGAGGCACTGTTTCCCTCCCCTATCAAAATCTCATTGAAATGGTAAAATATTAAAAATAAAATCCACACCAGCCATTAGAAATAAAGATGTCACTGGCAGAGTATAAACCTTGAAGACAGAAAACAGATGTCTGAATTTACAGAAAAATCGAAAAAGAACAGTTAAAACCTTAGGTGTGAGATCTGTTCCTCACAATAGGGTCAGAGGAAAATGCCAAACTTGGGTTAAGTAGTATCAAAAAAAACACTGGGGGGCCCAGGCAGCCTAATCACCTGAGATCAGGAGTTCGAGACCAGCCTGGCCAACATGGTGAAACCCCATCTCTACTAAAAATGCAAAAATTAGCTGGGCGTGATTGCAAACACCTGTAATCCCAGTTACTCGGGAGGCTGAGACAAGAGAATTGCTTTAACCCAGGAGACAGAGATTGCAGAGAGCTGCTGAGATCAGGCCACTGAGGCTCAGTCTCAAAAAATAAAAGAAGAAATCCCATAGCAGCCTAAAGTCAGGCTGAAAATAAAGGAAAAAAAAATCAGAGAACAAAGGAAGTTCTTGAAAAATAAAAATAAAAGTGCCAAAATAAATTCATGTGAAGGACTGAATAATAAAAGTCATCATCAGCCATCTAAAAGGCATAGGCAAATCAGCCATCTAAAAAGGAACAGGCAAACTATATATAGCCTATAAGCCAAATTGGGCCACCACCTAATTTTGTAATTGAAATTTTGCTGGAACACAGCCACAGTCATTCATTTACATATTACATACATATGCATATGGCTGCTCTCACAATACAACAGCAGAGTTGAGTAGTTGCCATACTGTGGACTGCAAAGTTATTTACTATCTGACTCTTTACAGAAAAAATCTGTCAATTCCTTATCTAAAAAATAAAGTTGAATGAACAAAGCTAACAGAAGGTTAGGCAAAAACAAAGAAAGAAAAAGTATAAAGAGACATGCAGGCATATATCCCAAAGTTCCGACTTCTGTCTAGTATAAATTTCACAAGGAGAAAACAAAAAGATATGTGGAAAGGTTATACTCAAAAGAAATGTATGTTTCCGAGAGCCAAAAAAGACAAATCGTTAGATTCAAAGGGCCCACTGAATCAGTATTTACATATTTATCATAAATACTGATTTAGCAGAATGAACAAAAATGATTCATGTTTAGATCCGTAACAGTGAACCTGCAGTGTACTAGAGAAAGATAAAAGCCTAGAAATCTCTGAATAATTCAGGTTGTATACAACAGAGTTAGAATGTCCGACACCCGGACTCCCTTTTCATGATGCTAATGTAACTTTAACATCCAAATCAGGTAAGGATGGGGGATTAAAAAGTAACCTAAGAAGGCTAACATAATTCATAAATATAGATGTAAAAATTTTAAATTTAAAGGTGTCAAACTGAATCCAGCAAGGTATTAAAAAAAAAAAAAGATGGGAAGTTGAATACATGGATGTTCATTTTTTTATTCCTTAAACTGTACATACATATACTTATTTTAAAAATTTAAAAAATTTTAACACAGGAAGAATATAAAGAAAACTAAAAAACCCAGATAATGCCAATATACTTATATTCTGGCATATTTTTGTGGATTTTAAAAAACATGTCTATATCTTTACAAAATTAGAATAATTTAATCTCATATATATATGGATGTTTTCCCTAAGAATAAGTTTCTATAGAAAATAAACTTAAAAAAAAAGATTCTTGAACACATAGATACAGGGAGGGGAGCATCACACACTGAGGTCTGTGGTGGGGGACTAGGGGAGGGACTGTGGGGGATAGGGAGTTGGGGAAGGATAACATGGGGAGAAATGCCAGATATAGGTGATGGGGATGGAGGCAGCAAGCCACATTGCCATGTATGTACCTATGCAACAGTCCTGCATGTTATTCACATGTACCCCAGAACCTAAAGTGCGATAAAATATATATATTTAAAAAAAAGAAAAGATTCTTATGCTGCCCTAAATCAGGAGGTCAAAAGTGGTATGTACTCTTTTGTTACCTTTCTTCACTTGATACAACCCAATTTGACTTTTCCTATCATTGTTGTTCAGCATTTGACTTTTCGTGACAGCAATTATTTTAGCACATAACTACCATAATTTTATCTAAACCCTTTTTGTTGTATATTTAGGTTATTTCTAATTTCCTACTATTTGGCCAGGCACAGTGGCTTATGCCTGTAATTCCAGAACTTTAGGAGGCCAAGGCAGACGGATCACCTGAGGCCAGGAGTTTGAGATCAGCCTGACCAATATGGTGAAACCCCCATCTCTATTAAAAATAGAAAAATTAGGCAGGCGTGGTAGCCCATGCCTGTAATCCCAGTTAGTTGGGAGACTGAGGCAAGAGGATCGCTTTAACCTAGGAGGTGGAAGTTGCAGTGGGCCAAGACCACGCCACTGCACTCCAGTCTGGGCAACAAGAGCAAAACTCCCTCTCAAAAATAAATAAGTAATAATTTCCTACTATTAATGCTATGATGAACAATCATTTTGCCATCTCTAAGTACAAAAAAAGAATTGATCTCAATTGAGTTTTAAATGAATTGATCAATTACTTAAAAAACAAACAGAACTAAAAAAGAACAAAAAACAAAAGCTCTTAACAAGCAACAGGTAAATCTGAGAAAAAGCAGACTCTTACAGCAAAGAAAAAAATAATCAGAATCTGGTCTTAGCATTTCCCTACCTGTTGTCTCCTCATTATTTGGACCAGCTGACATGCCTAATCGCTCCTTCAGAGACTTGGAAACTTGAGCTGTGAAAAGAAAGATTTTCAAAAATCAAAAGTTGAACAGAAACTTTTTACAGGTTAAATACAGGTTTGCTGGGCATGGTGGCTCACACCTGTAATCCCAGAACTTTGGGAGACCGAGGCAGGCTGATCCCTTTGAGGTCAGGAGTTTGAGACCAGTCTGGCCAACATGGTAAAACCCCATCTCTACTAAAAAATACCAAAATTAGCTGGGTGTGGTGGCATGTGCCTGTAATCCCAGCTACTAGGGAGGCTGAGGCAGGAGAACTGCTTGAACCTGGGAGGCAGAGGTTGCAGTGAGCCAAGATCATACCACTGCACTCTAGCCTGGGCCACAGAGCGAGACTCTGTCTTTAAAAAAAAAAAAGTTAAATTTTTCTTCTCCATAGAACAGATTTATGTCAATCACAGATTCCCTAAAGTACTCTGGAGAGCTTAAAACATGCAAGGGGTTGTGGCTCACACCTGTAATCCCAGCACTTTAAGAGGCCAAGGTGGGTGGATCACCTGAGGTCAGGAGTTCAAGACCACCCTGGCCAACATGGTGAAACCCCATCTTTACTAAAAATACAAAACTTAGCCTGGTATGGTGGTGCATGCCTGTGATCCCATCTACTCTGGAGGCTGAGATAGGAGAAACACTTGAACCCGAGAGGCGGAGGTTGCAGGAGCCAAGATCTCTCTACTGCACTCCAGTCTGGGCAACAGAGTGAGACCTTGCCTCAAAAAACAAAAATACCTGGGGCCGGGTGTGGTGGCTCACGCCTGTAATCCCAGCACTTTGGGAAGCCGAGGTGGGTGGATCACCAGAGGAGTTTGAGACCAGCCTGGCCAACATGGTGAAACCCTGTCTCTACATCTCTTTTAAAAAAACAAAAAACAAAAATACCAAAGAAACAAAGAAAAACTTAACTTTATATCTGAAAAGCAGAAACTACTGAATTAAAGAAAATAATTTTGTTACTGGAGAGCCTTCTAAAACCTCATTGCCATCAAAAGATTTTTTCCTCCAAATAAATTTAAAATATGGTCCTTAGTTATGAAAATCTTCAGTATGATACATAAGGAGGAAAGGAATGTGGCAAAGAAAGAGTAACTTTTCCTCTAAGAATGCAAGAAAACCTCCAAACAGGAACATCTCATCAAAGCCAATTGGGCAATGGGAAAAATGAAAAGAAGTTTCTTATTTCAAAGAAGTTAAAACCAAATACAATGAGAAGGGAAAAAAGCACCTATTCTCTAATAATTTAACGCCAATGTTTCACTGCAAGTCATACAGGAAGAAACAGAATAAATCCAACCTTGACTTCTTTCTCTCCTTCAACTATAAAGAATTCTAATTCCCTGAGGGGCGAAACGGTCCATTCCTACAGTCCCAGCTACTTGAGAAGCTGAAGGAAGAGGATGGCTTGAGTCAGAAATTTGAATCCAGCCTAAGCAGCCTTGCCCTTAAAAAGTGAAATCTTGTCTTAAAAAAAAAAAAAAACCCTAACTCCCAGATATCTCTTGATTTAGTCCGCATATCTCCAAATCAACTTCCAAAATACCAAATCTATGTCACTATCTCTTCTTCATCTACTTTAACAGCCTGCTAACTCATCTCTGGGCCAGCATCCTTGCCCCCTTCTAATCTTTCTCCATATTGCAGGCAAGGTAATGATTCTAAAATGCACATTTGAGCCTCTGATCCTTGTTTATAACCTATCTTTTTTTTAAGACGGTGTCTCATTCTGTTGCCAGGCTGGAGTGCAGTCGTGCAATTTCAAGTCAATCTTCAGTCTCATTCTGTTGCCCAGGCTGGAGTGCAGTGGTGAAATCTCAGCTCACTGCAACCTCTGCCACCCGGGTTCAAGCAATTATCCTGCCTCAATCTCCTGAGTAGCTGGGATTATAAGTGACTGCTACCACACCTGGCTAATTTTTGTAGGTTTTAGTAGAGACAGGCTTTCACCATCTTGGCCAGGCTGGTCTTGAACTCCTGACCCTGTGATCCACCCACCTCAGCCTCCCAAAGTGCTGGGATTACAGGTGTGAGCCACCGTGCACAGCCTGTTTATAACTTTTCAATGGGTTGTTGCTATCTCAGAATAAGCCCAAACCTTCATGGCTTAAAGACTATATTATGATCTAGTTACCATGCTCTTCAGCCCATTTCTATGTTTTAGCCATATGCAGTTCCTTGAACATACCACTCTTACTTAGCTCAGTGCCTTTGCAGGAGTTATTCTCTCTGCCTAAGACACAGTCCCTTGCTTTCCAACTTCACCTGGCTAATTTCTAACTCGTGTCTTAGTCTAAACTTCAACATAACTTCTGTGTCAGGCATGGTGGGTCACACCTGTAATCCCAGCAGTTTGGGAGGCTGAGGCGGGAGGATCATGAGGTCAGAAGATTGAAACCATCCTGGCCAACATGGTGAAACCCTGTCTTTAAAAAAAAAATTAAAAAAAAAAAATAACTTCTTCTGTGAACTCTCCCCAACACATGGTTAACAATAGGTGCCTCTGCTACATGCTCCCCTAACACTGTGTACTTTTCTCTGTTACAAAATTTATTGCATTTATAAGTATTCCTACTTGCCATTAAACTATAAGCTCCGGAGGAGCGTGATGATGTTTTTCTCAATGGTGTCTACCTAGAATCTAGCAGAGTAAGGATTAGATGTCTGTTGAGTGAATAACACAACAGATACAATATAACCTATTTACCTGAACAAAAGAAGGACAAACCATAGCCATTAGCATCAGAAGAAACAAGTGTCACAAATACATACACAAAGTATATAAGAAGACAGGTACCTTTCTTTGGTGTTTTGTCAATGTTAGTTTCTGGAGTTTCAACTTTCTTCCCTAGCCTCTGTGCCAGGCTACGCTTTAATGGAGGATCACTGTCACCACCTATAAAGAGGGAGAACTTAGTTTAAGATTTCAAGTCAATCTTCAGCAAGGTCAAGAAATACAAACAAAAAACAGGCAACAGAGCACAATTCTGTTAAGTGATCTGCATACACATGGTGTGTTTGTTCGTCAGCTTCCTTACAGCTCAGTGTTAGAGACATAAAAATATCCTAGAAAGAAGAAGTAAGGAAGGCGAGGTGCAGTGGCTCAGGCCTGTAATCCCAGCACTTTGGGAGGTCAAGGCTGGAGGATCACTTAAGGCCAGGAGTTTGAGACCAGACTGGGCAACACAGCAAGACCCTATCTCTAAAAAATAAAAATAAAAAATACCCAGGCATGATGGCACACACCTGTGGTCCCAGCTACTTAGGAGGCTAAAGAAGGAAGATCACTTGATCTTCTACCAGGAGGTAGAAGGGCTACAGTGAGCTATGATCCTAATACTACATTCCAGCCTGGACAATATAGCAAGGCCCCATTCTCAAGGGGAAAAAAAAAAAAAAAGAAGTAAGGGAAAAAACAAAAATTAAAAAAATTAGAATGCACAAACATTTACCAAATAAAAAAACTGATTAACCCTACAAATGAAAGATCATAAACCCTGGTTGAGATTAAATTTCAGCATTAGAAATGTGAAAAATCTTCATATATAGAAGAATCTTTTTTTTTTTTTAAGACAAGATTTTGCTCCGTCACCCAGGCTGGAGTATAGTGGCACAATCTCGGCTCACTGCAACTTTCACCTCCCGGCTCAAGTGATCCTCCCACCTTAGCCTCCCAAGCACCTGGACTACAGGCACACACCATGCCTGGTTAATTTTTGTATTTTTAATAGAGACAAGGTTTTGCCATGTTGCCCAAGCTGTTTCTTGAACTCCTGAGCTCAAGATGATCTGCCCACTTCAGCCTCTAAAGGGCTAGGATTACAGGCAGGAGCCTCTATGCCAGGCCCCCCAAAATATCTTAACTGGTCAGCTGCTGAATTAAGTAAATGCAACGGGGATAAGGAGAACAGGTGAAGAATTATACATTTTTAAGTTTTTTAGTATGAAGACTCAGGGTGACATCTTGAATTCTAGAAAAGAAATCTAAGGTTCTGAAAGATTCTGTATCTCACCCAAGTCATGAGCTAGTTAAGTTAGTGATATAGCCAAGACCTAAATCAAGTTTCCTAATTCTAGGTTTTTCTTTTTCTTTTTCTTTTCTTTTTTTTTTTTTTGAGAAAGAGTATTGCTCTGTCGCCCAGGCTGGAGTGCAGTGGTGTGATCTTGGCTCACTGCAACCTCTGCCTCCTGGGTTCAACCGATTCTCCTGCCTCAGCTTTCAGAGTAGCTGGGACTACAGGCATGTGCCACCACACCCAGCTGCTTTTTGTATTTTTAGTAGAGACAGGGTTTCACCATGTTGGCCAGGCTGGTCTCCAACTCCTGATCTCAAGTGATTAGCCAGACTCAGCCTCCCAAAGTGCTGGGATTACAGGCATAAGCCACCATGCCCAGCTTTCTAGCTTTATTACACTGTTCAATACAAGTTGTTTAAAAGTTTTTAAAAACCGTTTTTTACATTACTTGTCTGAAGTTACATTCTTGCAAGGTCTCATTAAAAACTTCAAAAGACCCTACACAGAGTATGATTGTCTCTCTCCCCTCATTTATAATTTAAATATAAAACAATCACAAAGTTTATATGCATGCTGATGTTAAAACAGCTCAATTCTATATTTTAAAAACTGTTAATTATTTTTAGAGACAGGGTCTTGCTATGCTGTGCAGACTGGACCTTAAACTCCCAGACTCAAATGGTCCTCTAACCTCAGCCGCCCTAGTAGCTGGGACCATAGGTATATACCACCATACCTGGCTTATTATTATTTTTGTCTAACTAAGATTTCTAGATTAGCTTTATTCAAGCTGAAAGTCTTATTATTTTGGAACCCTAGTTTGGTTTGTACTCTAAACACATGCTGAGATAATAAAACACTGCTCTTAGCTCTTCACACTATCTTGGATCCTTCAGAGGCCTGCTGGAAATAGGACTTCTTAAAGGAAGTATATCTGGAAGGCTGTGGTCCAAGGCCATTTTTGCTGGCTCTAAGTGGGGTCTCCAGGGAAAAAAGGGAGCACACAACTTTTCTTAAAATTGAAGGTCTTTATGCCCCAGATGTAACTGAATTCTATTTGGGCAAGAGATGTGCTTATGTATAAAAAGCAAAGAACAACACAGTGACTCCTGGTGGCAAACCAAACAAAACCAGAGTAACCTGGGGAAAGCTAACTCGGGCCCATGGAAACAGTGCCAAATTCCAGAGCAATCTTCCTGCTAACACTACTGGACACAGAATCTGAGCAACACTGTCCCCTCAAGGATTTAAACTAATGGAAAGTCAGTAAAAGTGGATCTGTGCTCTTGTAAAATAAATAAATGAAAAAAAATACTGCTCTTAAAATCCAAAATTCATATTGTTTCTTGATTTACAGCTAGAAGATATTTCTAAAGACTGCCTTATTTCTGTCTCTTCTAAGCTCTTTTTGTAAACGCCTGTGTAACGTGTAATATATTCATTTGACTCTAACCTTGGGCAAGTTATTTGACCCTTCCTGAGTTTGAGCTCAGTGTAGAAAATATTTACTGATATCAAGTGCCAAGCATGGTACATGGTTTTCTCATGATTACCAAGGATTAAATGAGAATTTACATAATGTTCTTTGATACAAAGCAAAGCCATAACAAATATAAATTTCATTCATGGGTGTTATTTCATCATTGAAAGTTTTTGATTCAATAATACATTCCCATTTTCTCACTGTCTGAAAACTTAAATGTTACTAAATTCAGAAGAGTTCTGAAGATAGGGCAGTGAGAACTGCATTAAAGAAAACACAAAATAGAGATAAGATTTCCTGTTCAGCGCAGGTAAAACAGTATGAAGAAAACTCTGAAGTCAGAAAAAAATTTCAAAATAATTTTTTGGAAGCCAGGCGCAATGGCTCACACCTATAACCTCAGCATTTTGTGAGGCCGAAGTGGGTGGATCACCTGAGGGCAAGAATTCGAGACCAGCCTGGCCAACCTGGCGGAAACCCCATCTCTACTAAAAACACAAAAATTAGCCAGGGGTGGTACCTGTATTCCCAGCTACTCAGGAGGCTGAGGCAGGAGAATTGCTTGAACCCAGGAGGTGGAGGCTGCAGTGAGCTGAGATGACAGCATTGCACTCCAGTATGTGTGACGAGTGAGACTCCATTTCAAAAAATAATAATAATAATTTTTTGGAGTCAGACACATTAGGGTAGGTAATATAACAATTTACTAATATGGTAAAGTACTTCCCTAAAAATAAAACAGCAGCCGAGCATGGTGGCTCATGCCTGTAATCACAGTACTTTGGGAGGTCAAGGCCAGCAGATCACATGAGCCTAGGAGTTGGAGACCAGCCTGGGCAATGTGGTGAAACCCCATCACTATAAAAAATATAAGAATTAACCAGGTGTGGTGGTGTATGCCTATGGTCCCAGCTACTTGGGAGGCTGAGGCAGGAGGATCATTTAAGCCCAGGAGGTGGAGGCTGCAGTGGGCTGAGACCGCACCACTGCACTCCAGCCTGGGGAACAAAAAACAAGACTCTGTCTCAAAATAAATACACAAAACAGCACCAATAGACTCAAGGACTCAAATTTTATATACCTATATTTTCTTCTTTCTTCTTAGGGCTTCCTATATTCTGAGAGACACACATTATATTAACCAAACATTTCTTTTCCCCCGCTAAAAAACTCACATTTAAGTTTGTCCAGAGAAATAGAGGTGTTATTTACCATTTTTAAAATCTAGTTCCTTCTAAAATGTTGGTCATGGTCATAATCTAATTCGACTGTAACACTGTACATTTCTTTAACTTCAATGAAAGGTATAACGCACTCATGAAAACATGAGGAAATTTAAAAGCGCTTTCAGCTAATACAGGGGCACTGATAATAATGATGAGATCTGTATGAAGACAGTTTGGAGAAGCTATCATGTTAATGCACAAACAACCAGAAAAGAAGAGATATGCATAAAACTTTTCTTACCGGCTGAAAATTTTCGTTTTCCCAGTCTCTCAGTAAGACTCAATCTAATCAAGGGTTCTTCTCCTGCAATGGCAAAAGGAGAATATCGCGATCCTTAATCAATTTTTCTGTATTCAGTAACCACTTATGTGTACAAAGTATGTTCTGATATTAGCATGAACCCACCAAGAAAGTCTCTTGAAAATCAGGTCTCAGTCTTAAGAAAGGCCATCACATAAAAAAAAGAGAAAAACCCCAAAATCTATTAATAATAAACAGCCAAATATATAGCCCAAATAGAAGCAACAGCATAGTACTACTACTACTACTACTACTAATAATTATTATTATTATTATTTTGAGACGGAGTTTTGCTGTGGTTGCCCAGGCTGGAGCGCAATGGCACGATCTTGGCTCACTGCAACCTCTGCCGCCCATGTTCAAGTGATTCTCCTGCCTCAACCTCCTGAGTAGCTGAATTACACAGGCATGCATCACTATGCCCAGCTAATTTTGTATTTTTAGTAGAGACGGGGTTTCTTCATGTTGGTCAGCCTGGTCAGGAACTCCTGACCTGATTTGCCTACCCTGGCCTCCCAAAGTGCTGGGATTACAGCATGAGCCACCACGCCAGCCTAATTATTATTATTATTATTATTATTATTTGAGACAGAGTCTTGCTCTGTCACCCAGGCTGGAGTGGAGTGGCTCCATTTCAGCTCACTGCAACCTCTACCTCCTGGGTTCAAGCAATTCTCCTGTCACAGCCTCCCGAGTAGCTGGGATTACAGGTGCACAGTACCACACCTGGCTATTTTTTTTTTCTGAATTGTACAAAGTACGATTATCTTTTGACACATGATCTTTTGACATCAGTCTTGTACCACATTACAATGTTTCAGTCAACATATAGCCTACAAATAGTGGTCCTATAAGAGCTGAAAATTAATTCTTATTTTAAGGTTATTATTTCTAATAACCTTAAATTATAATCTAAATAACCTGGGATTACAGGTGCACAGTACCACACCTGGCTATTTTTTTTTTCTGAATTGTACAAAGTACGATTATCTTTTGACACATGATCTTTTGATACAGTCATGTACCACATTACAATGTTTCAGTCAACATAGAGCCTACAAACAGTGGTCCTATAAGAGCTGAAAATTAATTATTATTTTAAGGTTATTATTTCTAATATTGAAAAGTCAACATTTTTCTCCTATATATTTTACTCATAAGCATAGCAAATGTTACAGGTCTCACTGTCACCACTGCAATATACATACTGTGCTGGAAGCATAACCTATCTCAGTTTAGCCACATTAACTATTTTTGGATACCATGATCAACAATGCCCATTCTCATCCAGAATGAGGCTTTTTTTTTGAGATGGAGTCTTGCACTGTCACCCAGGCTGCAGTGCAGTGGTGCGATCTTGGCTCCCTGCAACCTCCGCCTCCTGGGTTCAAACAATTCCGCTGCCTCAGCCTCCTAAGTAGTTGGGATTACCGATGCACACCACCACGCCTGGCTAATTTTTCTATTTTGGGTAAAAATGAGGCTTCGCCATATTGGCCAGGCTGGTCTTGAACTCCTGGCCTCAAGTGATCCACCTGCCTCGGCCTCCCCAAGTGCTGGGATTATACATGTGAGCCACTGCACCCAGCCTAGCATAGTAATAATTATTAATAGCAGTCAAGTAGAAGACAGATTGTATTCTTAACCAACTGGTTATAAAACTGAAACAATAATTTTGCTTATGCACTTTAATGTGTTAAATGAAATCATACTCTACTCCAATGTGAACTCTCCAATATAATTTTCTTTAAAGGTCACCTCAGGAAGAAGTGAGCTCTCTTTCTTCTAACTTTGTTGTTCGAATTGCACATTTAAATGTATCTATAATTCCTTATTACGCTTAAAATTATCAAGTGAAAATACTTTATTACAGGCCAGGTGTGGTGGCTAACATCTGTAATACTAGCACTTTGGGAGGCTGAGGCAGGTAGATTGTTTGAGGTCTACAGTTCGAGACCAACATAGCCAACATGGTGAAATCCCGTCTGTATCAAAAATACAAAAATTAGCTGGGCGTAGTGGTGGGTGCCTGTAATCCCAGCTACTGGGGAGGTTGAAGCAGGAGAATCACTTGAACCCAGGAGGTGGAGGTTGCAGTGAGAAGATCACACCACTGCATTCCAGCCTGGGAGACAGAGCAAGATTCCATCTAAAAAAAAATTTTTTTTTAACAAAAAAACTTTGTAAGTGTTCTTTAGTCACTTTAGTCACATGGGAAGTCAATAAATGTATTGAGTGGATATAAACAGTAAATGGAAAAATAAATGTGAGGGCTGCTTGGAAAAGAATTTCAATCTTTTAAATATTAGAGCTGAATGCACCAACCTTTCATCTTTATATCTTATCAACATACTAACAACTTCTTGAAAATTCATCAAAGGTAAAAGATACCCCAAAATTTTGCATTCCCTATTATATAAAAGTAGAGGCTTAACAATTCTAAGACCTACCTATACCTTACCTTGTTTGCTGGAGAGAGTTACTGTCCTCACCACAGTCCTAACATTTTCCTTTTCAGGACCTGGAATGGGCTCAGGGTGGAGTAAAAGACTGGAAACTCCTGAAGAACCCTCTAAATAAAGCAAGTCAAGGAAAGCAAATAATTTATGGAAAATAATGCTACTACAAGTCAAAAAAATTTGTTTCTGTAACCAGTGAAGTCCAATACAGACTGCTATAATGACTATAAGCCAATCAGCCTTTCTGTATGTTTGTCTACAGTCAAACAGAGTAGTGGTGAGGGGAGCCTTGGGCATGATGTGAAAACATAAAATTATTTTGAGTGACTTAGGTACCCAACCTGCTTTTGTTTACCAATAAAGCTAATATTATCCTAAAATTAACTTCAGAGGTACATTAGCCACCAGGTGTATCAAGCCAACCTATTCTATTTAAATTTAATCATCTGAAAAACCCAACTCCAAGGTTCCTATAAAGCAAGCCTTAAACAATGTTCTCAAAACCATTTCTCTCTATACATACTACACTTCACATTCTAAATTTTAGGACTGGAGGCTGACTCACACCTGTAATCCCAGCACTTTGGAGGCCGAGGTGGGAGAATCACCTGAGGTCAGGAGTTGCAGACCAGCCTGACCAACACGGAGAAAGTCTCTACTAAAAACAGAAAATGTGGCGCATGCCTGTAATCTCAGCTACTCAGGAGGCTGAGGCAGGAGACTCGATAGAACCTGGGAGGTGGAGGTTGTGGTGAGCCGAGATGGCACCATTGCACTCCAGCCTGGACAACAAGAGCAAAACTCCCAACTCAAAAAGAAAAAAAATTTTAGGGTTGGAAAAACAGATCAATCAGGCTGAGGTAAGCTCCAAAAGAAAATCGAGCAGCTCTTGAGGAAGAACTCTTCTACTAGAAAATGAAGTTTTTCCTCTCTTAATATAATTTTTTTTAATCACTGTAAGAACTCACAGAATGAATATAGTTCTTATATGATGTTCTTTAGAGGTATATTGTTCAAGATACACAGGTTCTTTATGTACCCAGCTCTGAAGAGTTAGGGATTGAAACACAGCTGCAGTGAATTAAAAACAACCACAATTTAAGTAAGTCTGTGTTTTACTTCAAACAGGCCATGGAAATCAAAATTTATTTGTTCATTTTGGCTGCTGCTTCTAGAGGTGTCGTTAGTATTCTTCCCTAGCAACATACAACTATCCATGCCAAAACTTGTGATGACTTACCACCTTGCTTCTTAGATTTTTCCTTCATTTTCTTTGACTTAATTTCCTCAAGAGTTTTTATTCCAAAATTCAAACATTCACCTGAAAAATCAAATAGAAATTATATGAGAAACTAGAGCCTTTTAATCTTTGTATTTTATCTGCGTAGCAGGCATTTCTTTTTTGAATAAACTAAGTATAGGTATGCATGTGTGTAGCATGGGAAAAAGAAGAGGGAGGTCAATGACTGTGAACTAAATTTTAAAGGCAGTTTTTAAAGTCTGGACACATTCAAAAGTGCTTAAGATTTGGCACCAGTATAGCTTTTCCTTACCTTGCTTTAAATTGACTGCAGGTTTCCGGGCAGAAGTCACTCGTAATCCATTGTGAACTTCAGGAGTCGGTTGCAGGGTAGGTGTTTTGGTTTCATCACCTTCCTCAGAAAACTGATCTGTGTCAACATTTAAGGCAAATTCACAATTAAAAATAAGCCTACAGCTTTAATCTTGATTCTGTCCAATTCATGATATGACCCTATTTATTTGCCTTAAAGAAGGAGCTAGACAGAACTTACCATCGTCATCTTCATCATCATCTGCAGCATTAATTACAACCGGTGGATGCGTGGGGCTAGGAACATTTTCTGAACTTTCTACTTTCATAACACTCCGCAGCTGAGGGGAAGGATTGGATTGGACAGACAATTTGTTCTGCTGAACTGAAAGCTGGTTCGCCTTCACTTCCTCTTCTGGTGACTCAGGCACAGTGGGCAACACAGCTAAACACACAAGATCAGGCATAAATTAAACACAGAAGATACAACCCTAATTTACCAAAAATTCCTGACCTAGGAATTTCCTAGGTCAGGTGCAAAAATGCACCTAGGAAAAGTATGGTGCATTTTCCCGATGAGCATTTATGTCTTTTTGTTTTTTGTTTTTTTTTTTAAGAGACAGGGTTTCACCATGTTGATCAGGCTGGTCTCAAACTCCTGACCTCAGGTAATCCACCCGCCTCTGCTTCTAAGTGCTGGGATTACAGGCATGAGCCACTTAGCCTGGCTGCATTTCTGTCTTTTAACCTAATTTCCTCATTTAAGTTCTAAAGTCCCAGGGAGGGGAAAAAAATGTGTATTTAGCTAATTAACTCTCCACTATATATAAAAACAAAGTAGGCACTCAAAACAGAATAAACAGAAGACTAGAAACACAGTACCTGTTCACAAATTCTAAACCTTTAATTTTAATAGTGCTTTTTGCTCAGCAAAGAGGTAGCTTCTAAGACAAAGCACTCACACTTATTTGAACCAAACCAGAAAGAAATATGTCTACTTTTTTCCCTTAAACTGAGGCAAAAAGATGTAGCCATCAAATTTTAATGCATAGCAAATGGGGCTTTTAAATGGCTAATTCCACTTTAAATTACTTTAAAAAGAACTTTGGTAATAACTACTAGCTTTTTAAGTGTTATTTTAGATTATAGTCTATAGAGTAGGGTTGGCAAATATTTTCTGTAAAGAGCCAGACAGTTAATATTTTAGGCCTTGTGGGTCATATGGTTTCTGTCTCAACTACTCAGTTCCACAGAACTAGCACAAAACTGGTAATAGAAAATATGTAAATGAATGGGCAAGGCTGCATTCCAATAAAACTTTATATTTATTTATTTATTTTTTTGAGACAGAGTTTTGCTGTTGTTACCCAGACTGGAGTACAACGGCACGATCTCAGCTCACCGCAACCTCTGCCTTCCGGGTTCAAGCAATTCTCCTGCCTCAGCCTCCTGAGTAGCTGGAACTACAGGCATGCGCCACCATGCCCAGCTAATTTTTGTATTTTTAGTAGAGACAGTGTTTCACCTTGTTGACCAAGATGGTCTCGATCTCTTGACCTCGTGATCCACCTGCCTCGGCCTCCCAAAGTGCTGGGATTATAGGCGTGAGCCACCACGCCCAGCCAAAACTTTATTTTTACTGAAAAGCTTTATTTTTATTGGCCTAGAAAATCAATTTTATTTTGAAAATGTTTATGGGTCTGATAAGAACATGAGAAATGAGGTAAGCATAGTAACTTAGATGGCATGCCAAGATATACTGGTTCTACAGTCAGGGATAAATCATTTAGCCTTAACAAGATTCAGTTCACTCATCTGTAAAGTGGAAATAATTCTGCTCTCTCACAAGACTGAAAGAAGCCAATGTCTAAAAAGTACTGTTGTACAGTATGCATAATAAGTATCTATTTGATAGTGTTCTTTTAAAATTAAAAACTAATCTCACTTTTGCTCGGAGGTAGGAAAAGGCCATCAACATATCGTCCTCTATTGTGATGAAAAGCACAGTTTAATTTTTGACATCCCGTTGGCTGATTTTCCCAATAACAAGGAATTTCACTGCGTTTTTTCTGTGAAAAGAGGGAAAAAACACATTACTTTCAAATAAAAAAAGTGATACATGTATTAATGTAGTAATTTGTTTTCTTTTTTTTATATAGAATATGGAACGCTTCACGAATTTGCATGTCATCTTTGTGCAGAGGCCATGCTAATCTTCTCTGTATCATTCCAATTTTAGTATATGTGCTGCCGAAGCGAGCACAGGTAATTTGTTTTCTAGACAAAGTTCACACAGGGTTCAAAAATCCGAGGCATGTGGGATGATTTTTAGAAGGAAGAGAGGTTGCTGAAAATAACATAACTTGAGGCATGAAGGAGAGATAAAAGGAGCAGGAGAGTAGTTTATATGTTATTCTTTCCTTTTTACCCTCATCCTGGAACCCCTAAAATGTCTACAGTTAATTAAAGAAGCAGGATGATATAGTAGTTTATGAAATCAAAGATAACAGGGTTTGAATCTCTATTATGCTACTTATTGGCCAGGTGGCCTTGGACAATTTATGCCTCTAAGCCTCGCTTGCCTTAGCGATAAAACAGGAATAATTGGTTTCTTATGAAGATTATATAAAAATAATGTAAATAAAGCACTAAGCACATAGGCCAAACTCAATACACTGCAGTTACTACTTGAAGCTGAGAGTTCAAGGCTTTGAGAAAATTTTTCCCATTCATGAATTCTCAAGTAAGGCACATATAACAATACACTGAGGATGTGACGTATCCTTCCCAAGTCACCTCACTTTTATAAAGGAAAACTGGGAGAAAAAAATATAACTGTGCATCGAGAATAAACTACTGCATCATAAGATATATGTCCAAGAAAACATACACATTAGTTCTCCAAAAGATGTGTATAAGTAATGTTCACAACAATATTATTTTCAATAGCTCTATAATTTTGCAAACCCACATGTATATCAATACTAGAAAAGATAAAGAAACTAAGTGCTGGGTGCAGTGGCTCACACCTGTAATCCCAGCACTTTGGGAGGCTGAGGTGGGGGGATCACCTAAGGTCAAGAGTTCAAGACCAGCCTGGCCAACATGGTGAAACCTGTCTTTACTAAAAATACAAAAATTAGCCAGGTATGGTGGTGGGCACCTGTAATTCCAGCTACTTGAGAGGCTGAGTCACGAGAATCATTTGAACCCAGGAGACAGAGGTTGCAGCGAGCCAAGATTGTGCCACTGCACTCCAGCCTAAGTGACAGGAAAAACAAAACAAACAAACAAAAAGAAACCATAAAGTTTTCATACAACAGAATGTCATCTGGTAATGAGAAGGAATAAATCACTGCTATACTCAATGCCGCAGATGTAGAATGAAGCCGACACAAGAGTGCATACCAAGTGATTCTGTTTATGAAAAGATCAAAACAGTCGAAACTTCTCCATGGTAGACTAGTTGGGATGGTGATCAGCTTTGGGGATGTGGTTACTAACGAGGGGATGAAGAGGAAGTTAGATTACTGCTAATACTCTATTTCTTGAACTAGGTGCTTATCAAATAAGCATATTCACTTTGTGAAAATTCTTCAGGTTGTAAGATTATGATTTGTGTACTTTTCTGTATATATTTTAATAGTTCAAAAAAGGGAGAAAATATATGAGAAGCACTTCCAAAAAGTAACCTCTGATGAACTTCATTATGTCGAATCTCTAATCATAATAAACAGTGTAAGGTTTAAAATTCCAGGAAAAAACACCAGCATTACTTCAGAAACTTCAGAACATGGAGAAGAGAAAAAGAAACAATAACCATTACAAAAAGATGCTTAAATTTATCAAATGTATCAAAGGCCAAAATCTACTACATTGAGAGACTGATGAAATTCAATTATACACTGTTTTTAGGGATGTGGCTGCCAAGCGTGGTGGCTCATGCCTGTAATCCAAGCACTTTGGAGGCCAAGGCAGGCAGATCACCTGAGGTCGGGAGTTCAAGGGATGTGGAACAATCAGGCAATCTCAAACACATAATAGAAATGTAAATTAGCTCCACATCTCTAAAGGTGATTTGGCAAAAACAATTTTTTTAAAGTATGTTCTAAGTTTACATCATATGCATGATTACCTATTAATATTTTTTAAAAGTACAGGCTACTCTGGGAATACTGTCTACAGAGTAGCCCTGCTCCACAAGGAGCATCAAAAATAAATACATAAATTAAGTAAAAATAAAAGTACAGCAAATGCCAAATACTGTTACCTTTCAAAGAACTAGACTTAAATTATTAGTCCTGTGTCATACCTAAAAGGTAGATGTAATAGTTATCATTGTTTTTTAGACAGGAATAACAACAATTATTCAATTCTTCCTTTCTCAAGGCAGAACCTAATCTTTCTTGTTGTTAAGCCCGCCTTTGCTTAAATTTCTATATCTTTCCTGGAAGGAATTTTCAAATTGCTGAATGATTTCTGTAACAATATCTTCTATATACAGAAGTCACATGAAATTTATTTGATCTATTTAATACATTTACTAGATTTTGTTTCTAATTGAAAAGTAATATATGTATAATGAAGACAACTTGGAAAATGGAAATAAACGCTAATTATGCTATTACTCAAAGAGAATCACTTACTTTGGTATGAATTCTTACCTGTAAAAAAAAAAATCACAAGTGACTATATCCGTACTAAAAAGAAAGGTATTCCATATAATTCTGAACATTTTTCCTAAGTAACATCCTCTACATGCCAGGCACAGTGGCTCATGCCTGTAATACCAGCACTCTGGCAGGCTGAGGTGCATGGATCACCTGAGGTCAGGAGTTCAAGACCAGTCTGACCAATGTGGCAAAACCCCATCTCTACTAAAAATTACAAAAATTAGCTGGTTGTAGTGGCAGGCACCTGTAGTCCCAGCTACCCAAAAGGCTGAGATAGGAGAATCACCTGAACCCAGAAGGCAGAGGCTGCAGTGAGCCAAGATTGCACCACTGCACTCCAGCCTGGGCAACAGAGTCAAGACTCCCCGTCTCAAATAAAAAAAAAAATTCTCCACAGTAATATTTCTCCTACGTAATTATGTCTTGAACATTTTTAATAGTAATACAGCACATGATCCAAAGATAAAACAGTTGATTCTCACTGTTTGCAGTAGTTACATTCGACAGTCACGGGGAACACTGAGTTAGTAAATACTAAATAATTTTCCTAAGGGAAATAGAGTTGGGTTGCAGTGAGCCTCTGGTCACATTTTCATCAACTAATCAATACACAAAACTTTGGTTTTGGGTGTGTCTGATATTGTTCATTTGTTAATATGAAACTCAAGACCAACAACACTGCAACTCACACCTGAACAAGGCTTATCTAACAATCTCTTTTCTCTGTAAGACACATCACAGCCTTCTATTCAGGAATACTATAAAGTATTTCAGCAGTACACACGGGAGCCATTTTAGCAGCACCACCACCAACCAAAAGCACAAAAATGTGGCACTAAACAGACCATGAAAAGGATACTTGTTTACAGTATCAGATGTGAAACAAGAAGGCAGAGAGCTCTGTTCTACCTTGCCTGGAAATGTGACTCAATTTGTGAATCAATGTGACACGTCAGATGACTCAAATATGCTGCTCTGAACATGTCTGCGAATGACCAAGTAACAGATTTGGGGGTTATAAATTTTAGTAAGCAGGCAAATTCACAAATATGGAACCCATGAATAATGAAAATGAAATGCAACAGAAGGGGTACACAGTAAAAAGACTCCTCCTCCTCCCTGTCACTTTCCCCTAGCTACTGTTGTTAAGTTTCATCTTTAGCTGAACTCAGTGGCTCACACCTGTAATCCCAGCACTTTGAGAGGCCGAGGTAGGTGGATCAACTGAGACCAGAAGTTCGAAACCCCATGTCTACTAAAAGTACAAAAATTAACTGGGCGTAGTGGTGAGCGCCTGTAATCCCAACTACTTGTGAGGCTGAGGGAGAACTGCTTGAACCCGGGAGGCAGAGGTTGCAGTGAGCTGAGATAGTGCCATTGCACTCCAGCCTGGGCAACAGAGTGAGGCTCTGTTTCAAAAAAGAAAAAAGGAAATTCACCTTTATACTTTCAGATATTTAAAAAATTCATATGCAGGCCAGGTGCGGTGGCTCACACCTGTAATCCCAGCACTTTGGGAGGCCAAGGCGGATGGATCACAAGGTCAGAAGTTCGAGACAAACTTGGCCCACATTGTGAAACCTCATCTCTGCCAAAAATACAAAAATTAGCCGGGCGTGATGGCTGGCGCCTGTAATCCCACCTACTTGGGAGGCCGAGGCAGAAGAATGGCTTGAAACAGGCAGAGGTTACAGCGAGCCAAGATCGCGCCCACTGCACTCCAGCCTGGGTGAGACTCCATCTCAATAGTTAAAAAAAAAAAAATTCATATGCAAGTGAAAAACAAATACAAATTATTTTCCCTCTCCTTTTTTTTTTAAATTTTGAGATGGGAGTCTCACTATGTCAGCCAGGCTGGAGTGCAGTGGTGCAATCTCAGCTTACTGCAATCGCTGCCTCCAGGGTCCAAGCGATTCTCTTGCCTCAGTCTTCCAAGTGGCTAGGACTTCAGGTGTGCCCCACCACGCCGGGCTAATTTTTGTATTTTTAGTAGAGACAGGGTTTCACTGTGCTGGCCAGTTGGTCTCAAACTCCTGACCTCAGGTGATCCACCTGCCTCAGCCTCCCAAAGTATTGGGATTACAGAAGTGAGCCACTGTGCCCGGCTTGTCTCTCCTTTTCTAACACACCTTGCTCTTCACCTTACATTTTTCACTTGGCAATATACCCTGATTATTTCCATTTCAACAAATTAGTTTCCCCCTTAAAATCTTTATTAACAGCTGCCCGGCACTACACTGTATGAATGTAGCAAAACTTTGTTTTAAATGAAGGACAGTTAGGTTATTTCTAATATTTTACTATTACAAATTACAATAAGTAATTCTGCATGCATCTTATTTTGCAGGTGAATACATATGTGTAAAAAATATAAGCATTTAGTTCTTTCAAGCAATACAGCCAATAAGCCTCTGTGCAAAAGAGTTAACACAGTAGCTGAGATTACTATGCTTAGAAACACCTGCTTGCAAAGCTTGCTCTTGGCTAGCCTCTGGGAACTGGTTTTTAGAACACTCCCAGTAAGTTAACTGGAAGTGGAGGAGGGAAAAGGCTTAGTATGACTAGATTGTTTGTGCAAACACTATGGTTAATGCTGAACATCTGCCTTCCTTCTGGGAGTCTAGAATTTGGGTACATGTTTGGTAAAGGTTGCCTACATGGCCAGCACCAGTGAAAATCCTGAATGTTGAAACTAACGGATTTCCCTGGGCAGAAACACCATATATGCACTGCTGCACTTTCATCACTGAGAGAAGTGTGTGCCCTGTGTCACCCCTAAAGGGAGTGAGCAAAAAAAACCAGGCACATGGATTCTTCCAGACTCTTCCTGTATCTTTTTATTTTATGATCTGACAGTGAATCCTTACCCTATTGCCATAATACATCTCAACTCTGAGTACATGCTAGAGAATCTCTAAATGAAGAGGTGCTCCTGGAGACGCTGACATACCCTTCATAGGAGTTTTGCCAATATACACTCCACTAACAATGTTATAACATAATTTTTCATGTTATAACATAAAGCATGAAAGTTGCAGAGTACTCCTTTATCAATTTATTTGATATTTGCTGCTATTTGCAATACAGGTAGCTTAGAATGTAGTTAAGAGACAAGAAATCTGAAGCCAGATTGGAGTAGCTGACCCCTGGCATATGAACTGCATATTTAGTCTTGCCCTAACAATTCAGTCCAAAGTCATTAGATGGTGTTGAGGGAGGCAGGCATTCACATGGGAGGAGGAAAGGACATGGTGGCCCAGAGCAGGGAATTGGAGCCTGACTGAGATGAGGAAGGCAACCACATGACCATGCAGAATTGGCATAGGGTGTTAGAACCCATGGAGGGTTGAGGACATGTGCATGAGAGGGTACCCTAACAAGTGCTGAGTCTCAGCAGGGTTAGCAATGTTTTGTACAGAAGAGATCCCAATGTAAGATGAAGAAGATATACTTATGTAGGGTCAGCTTAGAATGGGCATCAAAGACAAAGCGGGGTTAGAAAGGCAGGGTACTCCCAAGGAAAACTGGTATAGAGTTGGAGTATGTGAGCAGGATCAGGACAGCATCTCATATGGGAGGGCTGCCCTGCACAAAGTATCACAGCCCAAGGATGTGAAAACAGTATCCATTATAGGGATAGGGTTGGGGGTCAAAAGTAGGTTGCTGGAGTCCAAGAAGGGTGAGGAAGAGGTTTCTACGGTTAAGCAAGCAGGGAGGCTTAGCACAGGGTACTAGAGCTGAAACATGGTGAGAAAGGTGTTCCTGTGGCGAAGCTTTGTGTGTCATGTCAGAGCCTGAGAGGAAGGAAGAGTCTGTGACACAATATTAGTTTTTATACTAGGAGACTGATTAAATAAATAAAACTATTATGAACAATGGAAACTAAGTTTTTCACTTCTGCAGAAGAGTTACAGGTATGGAAAAGGAGAAATCTAGACTAAGTCCTGTGGTATTATGAACTGGAAGCATCTATATGAACCCACAATTTCTAACACTCTGTATCTATTGTTAAATACATAACGATGTAAATGTCTGTAAGTGTATACATTTATATATTCCTTAGCTCCTTCCACTGAGAGGACCTGAAAGTGATGACACTCTAGGAGCAACCCAAATCTTAACTTCTATATACCATTCTTCACTAAAAGAAACCAGGATATCTTGGATCAATGGTTGAATCCAGGGCTGAAGTAAGAAAGGTACTGGATGAGCCTGGAGAATCTTGTCAGGCTAAAAAGCAGAGATGCTCAAAGAATGATGTAAAACATCAAAAGGACACAAAAATCAGCTTGAAAGGCTCCTACTAGCCAAATCTGGGTCAACTTGGGCATAAAAAAATCAGTAATGATAGTAACAGAGTACAACACACTGATTAAAATAGAAAACCACATATATTAGTCTATTTTCACACTGCTATGAAGAACTACCTGAGACTGAATAATTTGTAAAAAGGTTACACTAACTCATAGTTCTGCATGGCTGGGGAGGCCTCAGGAAACTTACAATCAGAGGACGTAAGGCACAAACAAGTCTTACACAGCAGCAGGAGAGCACAAGCAAAGGGACTGCCACACTTTTAAACCATCAGATCTTGAGAGAATTCACTCACTATCACAAGAATAGCATGGGGGAAACTGCTCCCATGATCCAATCACTTCCCACCAGGTCCCTCCCTTAACACATGGGGATTACAATCGAGATGAGATTGGGGTGCGGATGCAGAGCCAAACCACATCACCACAAGTTTGCAACAATTCACATAAATAACTAAGAAAAAGTTGAAGTTTGATGAAAAGTGGAGTAAAGGATCTAAAAGTACCTCTCCACAAAATATTTATTAATTATAAAAAGAAAATCTTTATAATGAAGCAATCTGGCAGATACCATCTTAATCAAGTGATCAAAGTTAACATCACCAGTAATGAGAAAATTAAAACTGTGTGCCACAGGATCATATACAACAAAAATATCATTCGCCGGGCACGGCGGCTCACATCTGTAATCCCAGCACTTTGGGAGGCTGGGATTATAGCTCACTGCTGTATATATACAATCTTCACCTCAATGTCCAAGCGATTCTCCTGCCTCAGCCTCCTGAGTAGCTGGGATTACAGGCACAAATGACCACGCCTGGCTAATTCTTGTATTTTTAGTAGAGAAGGGGTTTCACCATGTTGGTCAGCCTGGTCTCAAACTCCTGACCTCATAATTTGCCCACCTCGGCCTCCCAAAGTGATGGGATTACAGGCATGAGCCACTGCCCCCAGCCTAATATATTTTTTTTAAAGTCACTTTTGTACCTATATATTTTATTGGTCCACCATGACCCTAAGCTACTTATTATGATAACAGAAATAAAAAACTTACATCAATCTCCATGTGGCGAAACCTGCACACCTGTCGAAAACAGCGCCCTTCTTGCCATAATGTGCAAACAGTTTCATTTCCTAATGCAGCTTCACAGTGACGGAATGGGCAGCTGTCACCCTGTAAACAAAAAGAGAACACAGAAAAGAACTGTAGCATCGAAATACATCCCAGGTAAAACATCTGTAACAAGAACTCCTGGAATTTAGACAAGCACAAATGAGTAAGAAAAGAAAGGTATGGTAGAAAACAACGGAGCGGAATGACTGGAACAAACTGAGAGTAACGAATGTATTATTTCCTATAACCTATTTCTAGACAGTATCCTTCATTTGATCTGACATGAGTGACACAGGCTGAGAGAAAGGGTTGAAAAAGACAAGTAGGAGTGTTAGGTATTCTTTAAAAATATATTTTAGGCCAAGGGCTGTGGATCACGCCTGTAATCTCAGCACTTTGGGAGGCTGAGGCAAGCAGATCACGACGAGGTCAGGAGACTGAAATCATCATGGTCAACATGATGAAACCCCGTCTTTACTGAAAATACAAAAATTGGCTGGGCATGGTGATGTACCTGTAGTCCCAGCTACTTGGAAGGCTGAGGCAGGAGAATTGCTTGAACCCAGGAGGGAGAGGTTGCAGTGAGCCAAGACTGCGCCACTGCATTCCAGCCTGGGCAACAGAGTGAGATTCTGTCTCAGAAAACAAAACAAAATAAAACAATACATATTTTATAGTTAATCTTCAAAACTGACATCTTGACTTCTGTAACTTTAGCTTTTGATGGAAAATCAGAAAGTAAATAGAATTTAAATATAATTAACATACTGTGCTTCACTGCAAACTTTATGCAAAGGTAATATTTGAAATAAAATGCCACTGTTGTACAACTGCTATAGGTAAGATAAAATTATCATCGCTTTGCTCAAAACTCATCATTTAAAACAGAATATTGCCAGGTGCGGTGGCTCCCGCCTGTAATCCCAGCACTTTGGAAGGCCGAGGCAGGCAGATCACAAGGTTAGGAGTTTGAGACCAGCCTGACCAACATGGCGAAACCCCGTCTCTACTGAAAATACAAAAATTAGCTGGGCATGGTGGCACATGCCTATAATCCCAGCTATTCAGGAGGTTGAGACAGGAAAATCACTTGAATCCGGAAGCGGAGGCTGCAGTGAGCTGAGATCACATCACTGCACTCCAGCCTGGGTGACAGACCAATACGTCGTCTCAAAAAAAAAAAAAAAAAAACCCACAACATCAAGATTACTGAAGAGCAAGTTTTTCTAACAACATAAACATTTATAGAATTAGTCATAAAATTACAGAAAGCAGTAGGTATATGCAAATAGACTGCAAAAGAATGAAGCAGAAAAACAGAAGTTCTGACAAAGATAAAGAAAAAAAACTGCAAAAGCATATTTAGAACAATGGCTCCATAGTCTTAGTACTCAGCAGGAAATCTGGGAAAAGAAAGAAGTCAAATTCAACCCATGACAGTTTCTGAAAGTACAATACAATCCACTCACTCATTTAATACGAAGTATATAAAACCAAAGTACGTAAGGCATAGATCAAAGTGCCCCCATTTCCATAGGCGCCCTGAACAGATTAATTCTGAGCACTGAATGATGCCTACATGTCACATATCTTTTTACTTTTGTAGAACATGGAAAAATTAGTTATATATAAAATGAAGAGAAAAAAACAATGAATTCTTCTAAATACATTATTCTTTATTTAAAAACTGACAGCCAATAATAAACACTTGGGCAAAACAAAATATATAATAAAAACAACTTAAAATGTTGGGAAAATATTATCCAATTCTACTAAGTTGTAGAAAGAAGTAATTTAAAGATGTCAGTTCTTACTTTGGTACATGTAGAATAGAAAAAAAAATAGCAGTCTTCTCCTTGATTAGGCATGCCGGGTAGAGTCTTAGATCAGAAGTGGCTTTTGGTAACAAGCCACTGCTTCCTCAAAGCAAAGATCAGGCTCCAAGTCCTCGTGAAATGGGTTTAATCTTCCAAATGACAACTCAATCACAGAAATTGTCTTTCAACTGTAATCCTAAAGTGAGGAGACAATGAATTAAAATATTTCAGGTAAATTCTTCGTCCTTCAAATCACCATGGCTAATGAGATCATACTGTTAAAATCAAATCTTATTAATACAAACTTGCTTATACAGAGCCTTGTAAACACACAGATTGTGAATACTATACTTTCCCATCTACAATGTAAAATTTTGGCTAGGAAGGCCATGCCTTTCTTTCTTTTACATACTCTATGATGCTTTTTACATGGTTTCAGCATTGTAAATTAAATAAGCATTGTTAACTAAAGATCTACATTTTATTTTTAATGATTTTTAGAGACAGTGTCTCACTCTGCTGCCCAGGCTGGAGTGCAATGATGTGATCACAGCTCACTGCAACACTGATCTCCTAGGCTCAAGTGATTCACTCTAGCCTCCCCCGTGTGGCTAGGACTTTAGGCACATCGCACTATGCCCAGCTAATTTTTTTTAAAAATTGTTTGTGAAGACAGGATCTTGTTATGTTGTTCAGTCTGGTCTTGAACTCCTGTCTCAAGCAATCCTCCTCCCCTGGCCTCCCAAAATGCTGGGAACAGGTGTGAGCCATCTCGCCTAGCTTCATCTACATGTGTGTGCACGCACGCGTCTGTGTGCGTGTCTATTTGCCTACCAATTTGAGTCTCATGACTCTACATACATTTTAAATTATTAAAGGAACTTAGATTATTAACACAAGATACTTACTAACAAAATCTGATAAAGTAGAATGTTTCATCTAAATGAAAAAAATTCAAATATTTTCACAAGCATTTTTGTTATTTCAAAAGTATATAATTATAACTAGGTGAGAAAACCCTGTTTGGCTATAAGAATAACTGATAAGCCAGGCACGATGGTTCACGCCTGTAATCCTAGCACTTTGGGAGGCTGAGGTGGGTTGATCACCTGAGGTCAGGAGTTCAAGACCAGCCTGGCCATCATGGTGAAACCCTATCTTAAAAAAAAATAATAATAACTGATGAAACAATTACTTCTGAAAATATCTATGGATCTAGCTTACATTAATGAAGATGACTAGAGTTGTACACTAATTATAAACAAGAAGCAAACTAAGTCTTCAGGGTTTTCCATAAAATAGTGATTCCACAACAACAAAAAATATTTTCTCCCCTAGTCATACCCTGGTCCCCACACTAAAATGTCCAAGTAAGTTTCTACAAAAGCAAAAGCATATAACAAGAGCACATCAGAGAATATGGAAGGGCTTTCCAGAAACTTATATACCAGAAGATCACGTTTCAGAAACAGGGATCTACAACCTGAAATTAACTCAAATTCAATCATATCTCCCACTAATAATTCCTAATGCAAGAATGGCATATCATGATGAAAAGTCACCTTGATGTTAGCAAACCAGATTAGGAGTAAGAGTCTGACACTAAACATGTACTCACATCTTTAAAGTTTACATACCCTTCGACAAACAATTCCATTTCTAGAATTTATTATAAGATAAAAGTATTAAAGGTAATGCACAAGAAATGTTATCACAATCTTGTTTTATTAACAAAATAGGCTGGGTGCAGTGGCTCATGCCTATAATCCCAGCACTCTGAAAGGCTGAGGCAGGCAGATCACTCCAGTCCAGGAGTTCAAGACAAGCTTGGCCAACATGGCAAAACCCCATCTCTAAAAAAAACAAAACAAAACAGAAAAATTAGCTGGGTGCAGTGTGGCACACCTGTGATCCCAGCTAGAAGGGGGAGCTGAGGCACAAGAATCACTTGAACCCAGGAGGCAGAGGTTGCAGTGAGCTAAGATGTGCCATTGCACTCCAGCCTGGGCAACAGAGACTCTGTCTCAAAAAAAAAAAAAAAAGGAAAAAAATAATGAAATAACATATAGAAACCAAAATGTTCAAAATAGATAGAATCTTGCTCTGTCGCCCAGGCTGCAGTGTAATGGTGTGATCTTGGCTCACTGTAATCTCTGTCTCCTAGGTTCAAGCAATTCTCCTGCCTCAGCCTAACGAGTAGCTTGGATTACAGGTATCTGCCACCACGCCCAGTTAATTTTTGTATTTTTAATAGAGACAGAGTTTCACCATTTTGGTCAGGCCGGTCTTGAACTCTTGACCTCAGGTGATCCACCTGCCTCGGCCTTCCGAGGCAGGGATTACAGGTATGGACCACTGAGCCAGGGCGACTATTTTTTAAAAATTATGATATATGGGCTGGGCATAGTAGCTCATGCCTGTAATCCAAGCACTTTGGAGGCCAAGGCGGGCGGATCACCTGAGGTTGGGAGTTCAAGACCAGCCTGACCAACATGGTGAAACCCCATCTTAAAAAAAAAAAAATTATGATATATGGCCAGGCACAGTGGCTTACCTGTAATCCCAGTACTTTGGGAGGTGGAGGCTGGTGGATCACTTGAGGTCAGGAGTTCAAGACCAGCCTGGGCAACACGACACCCTGTCTCAACTAAAAATACAAAAATTAGCCGGGTATGGTGGTACACACCTGCAGTCCCAGCTACTCGGCAGCCTGAGGGAGGGAAACTGCTTGAACCCGGGAGATGGAAATTGCTGACTGAGCCGAGATCACACACTGCACTCCAGCCTGGGTGACAGTTAAGACTCTGTCTCAAAAATAAATAAATAATAAAAATAATGGTACATTCACTTAATGTGACAATATACAGCCATTACATAGTTTCATACCAGAAAAGACTGCCGCTGTAAAAAAAACAAAAACATAAACCAAAAAAAATTCTATGTAAGTAGCTTTGGTATTAGGTTATGGGTGGAGGCTGGAAGAGCTTTGACGTGTTTGAGAGAAAAGGCCTGGAAGAATGGAAGAAACTGCTGCTAAGTCATATGAACATTTAAAGGTACTTAAGGTACTTACGGTGAGGTCTCCCTCAGAAATGACGATTGTGTTATCAGAAACTGGAGGAAAGTTTATTCTTTTTTTTTTTTGAGATGGAGTCTTACTCTGTCTCCCAGGCTGGAGTGCAATGGCATGATCTTGGCTCATTGCAACCTCTGCCTACCAGGTTCAAGCGATTCTCCTGCCTCAGCCTCCCAAGTAGCTGTAATTACAGGCTTGCACCACCATGTATGGCTAATTTTTGTATTTTTAGTAGAGACAGGGTTTCATGATATTGGCCAGGCTGGTCTCAAACACTTGACCTCAGGTGATCCGCCCGCCTCGGACTCCCAAAGTGCTGGGATTACAGGTGTGAGCCACCACGCCCAGCCAGAAAGGTTATTCTTTTTATAAAGTGGCAGAGAACTTAGAATTGTGTTCTGTCGGGCAGAGAGCAGAATTTGAAAGCAATGAACCTGGGTTTTAGTTGAGGAGATTTCTAAGCAAAATGTGGAAGGAATAGCCTGGGGTTTTCCTGCTGCTTATAGTGAAATGTAAGGAAAGGGACATACTGAGGCTAGAACTATTAAGCAAAAAGGGGTAAAGAATCTGAACTTGAAGATTTGGAAAATTCTCAGCCTATACATACTGCAAAAAAACAAGAATGTATGCTGTGTAGAGAAAAGGGCATGGGTAGTCAACAGTTTGTTGGCGATTAGGTGTGTGCCTAGATTCAGGCAACCATCTTAGCAAAAAATGCTGCCAGCTTAAAATATAAGAGATAGACATGTACAGAGGGAACATGATGAGAAGACATACAAGTAAAAGATGACCATGTGCCTGGAGTGATGTATCTACAAGCCAAGGAATGCTATGGACTGCCAGCAAACATCAGAAGCCGTAAGGGGTAAGAAAGGATCATTCCTCTACAGGATTCAGAGGGAGCATGGCCCTGCTGAAATCTTTTTAGACATCTCACCTTCAAAACTGTGAGACAATAACTTCTGTAGCCACCCAATTTGTGACACTGTTACGAAAGTCTTTTTATCCCCCCCCCCCCCGAGAGGGAGTTTCGCTGTTGTTACCCAGACTGGAGTGCAATGGCACAATCTCGGCTCACTGCAACCTCCGCCTCCTGGGTTCAAGCAATTCTCCTGCCTCAGCCTCCCGAGTAGCTGGGACTACAGGCACATACCACCATGCCTAGCTAATTTTTGTATTTTTAGAGACGGGGTTCCACCTTGTTGACCAGGATGGTCTCGATCTCTTGACCTCGTGATCCACCCGCCTCGGCCTCCCAAAGTGCTGGGATTATAGGCGTGAGCCACTGCGGAAGTCTTAAGAAACTAATACAGATTACAAGCATAGTCAAATGACCTTGGACAAACGAGCAAAGGATAATCTTTCCAAAATGTCACTGGAGCAACTGGATATCCACATATAAAAAAACAATTCTAGACACAGACTTTACACTTTTCACAAAAAATAAAATGTATAACAACTTAAATATAAAAGAAAAATAATAAATTGGTTTTCAATATAAATCATTAAAATTTAGCCAGGCGTGGAGTAATCCCACTACTTGGGAGGCTGAGGCAGGAAAACTGCTTGAACCCGGGAGGTAAAGGTTGCAGTAAGCCTAGATCATGCCAATGCACACCAGCCTGGACAATAAAAGCAAAACTGCATCTCAAAAAAAAAAACAAAAAAAAGCGGGGGGAACCATTAAATTGGAGTCCGTTAAAATTAAAAAGCTCTGCTCTGTGAATGCTGTTAAAACAATGAAAAAGCCAAAGGCTGGGAGATAATCTTTGCAAAACGTAACTGATAAGGTCTGATAAACAAAATATGTAACTCTTAAAACTCAAAAATAAGAAAAAAGCCCCCAATTCAAAAAGGCAAAAGATGTGAACAAGTACTTATTTCACCAAAGAAGATATATAGATGAAAAGTAAGCATTTGAAACCTTGCCCAACAAAATATATCATTAGGAATTGTAAATTCCTTTTTTTTTCTTTCCGAGATAGAGTTTCACTTTTGTTGCCCAAACTGGAGTGCAATGGCACAATCTCGGCTCACCGCAACCCCTGCCTCCCAGGTTCAAGGGATAATCCTATCTCATCTCCCCAAGAAGCTGGGATTACAAAGGCTTGTGCCATCATGACAGCCCAATTTTTTGTATTGTTAGTAGAGATGGGGTTTCTCCATGTTGGTTAGGCTGGTCTCAAACTCCTGTCCTCAGGTGATCCGCCTACCTCGGCCTCCCAAAGTGCTGCGATTGCAGGCCTAGCCTAAAATTCCTTTTGAGGAATATGAATTATCAAATTCATTTTGGAAATAATCTTGGAAATAGGCCTGGAGTCACCAGGCCTAGCCGAAAATTCCTTTTCTAATGGCAAAAATCCATTCAGAAACAGTGGCTCACACCTGTAATCACAGCACTTTGGGAGGTTGAGGCGGGTGGATCATTTGAGGTCAGGAGTTTGAGACCAGTTTGGCAAACATGGTGAGACCCCATCTCTACTAAAAATACAAAAATTAGCTGGGCGTGGTGGCACAGGCCTGTAATCCAGCTACTCAGGAGGTGGAGACAGGAGAATCATTTGAACCCGGGGCAGAGGCTGCAGTGAGTAGAAATCATGCCACTCTACTCCAGCCTGAGCAACAGAGTGAGACTCTGTCTCAAAAAAAACAAAACACATTACAATGGCTAAAATCCGAAACACTGACTGCCCTAAATGCTGGTGAGGATGGGAAGGAACAAAATAGAAGTCTGAAAAAAGAAAAACAATTTATAGCATGCAGCCAATAAAAAAGAACAAGATCATGTCCTCTGCAGGGACATGGATGGAGCTGGAGGCTATTATCCTTAGCAAACTAATGCAGAAACAGAAAACCAAATACAGCATGTTCTCACTTATAAGTGGGAGCCAAATGCTGAGAACACATGGACACATAGAGGGAAGCAACATACATTGGGGCCTACCAAAAGATAGAAGGCGGGAGGAGAGAAAGGATCAGGAAAAATTACTAATGGATACTAGGCTTAATACGTGGGTGATGAAATAATCTGTACAATAAACCCCCGTGACACATTCAGCTGTGTAACAAACCTGCACATCCTTCACGGGTACACCGGAATTTAAAATAAAAGTTAAGGTCCAGAGCAGTGGCTCATGCTTATAATCCTTCTAAGGATTATAAGCTTAAAAAGCACTTAGGGAGGCGGAGGTGGGTGGATCACTTGAGGTCATAAGTTTGAGACCAGCCTGGCCAACGTGGTGAAATCTCGTCTCTAACAAAAACTACAAAAATTAGCCAGACATGGCGGCACGCACCTGTAGTCCCAGCTACTCAGGAGGCTGAGGTGGGAGAATCATTTGAACGTGGGAGGTGGAGATTACAGTGAACTAAGATTGCACCACTGCACTCCAGACTGGGTGACAGTAAGACCGTGTCTTTAAAGAAAAAAAAAAGGATATCTGAATAATTTTAAGACATATATGCAACAAAGGAAAAAGTTTAATAAAAAAAAGTTACTTGAGGTCAGGAGTTCAAGACCAGCCTGGGCAAAAGAGATACCTCATTTCTTATGAGAAGAAAACAAAAAAAGAACCACTCCAGCTTTTAAATGATGTTCCAGTGACTTTATAATAAATACTACCCCATGCAAAAATACAAAACAAAGATGCACATCCATAAATTTTTTAAGTTTTAAAAGAAAAAACAGTATCCAAGTTGTCAAGAAAAACCTGGTTACTTTTATTTGTTTTTAAGATGTTGGATCGCTCTGTTGCCCAGCCTGAAGTACAGTGGCATGATCTTGGCTCACTGCAACCTCCACCTCCTGGGTTCCAAGCGATTCTCCTGCCTCAGCCTCCTGAGTAGTTGGGATTGCAGGTGCATGGCACCATGCTGGCTAATTTTTTTTTCTTTTCTTTTTTATTTTTATTTTTATTTTTTCTTTGCTCCTTTAGCACTTGAAGTAGCTTCAAAATAATTTTTGTATTTTTAGTAGAGACAGAGTTTGACCATGATAGCCAGCATGGTCTCAAATTCCTGACCACAAGTGATCCACTGGTCTCAGCCTCCCAAAGTGCTGGAATTACAGGTATGAGCCACCGTACCCCGTCAATCTGGTTAGTTTTCAACAGAAAATAACTGAAAATATGAAGCCAAGAAAAATAATTGGGCCTTTCTCAACCCACATTCTAGAAGTTAACATAGGAAAAAGGAGACACTATTTTAAAATCTTCATGCTTTCAGCAAATTTTAAAGGATACAGCATTGCTACAAATAACATGTCACTATGAAAAAAAGAATGGGAAGAAAACAAAGCTTAAAAAATAAGAAAACGAGCTGGGTGTGATGGCCTATGACTGTAATCCCAGCATTTTGGGAGGCCGAGGCTGAGGTTAAGAGTTCGATACCAGCCTGACCAACATGGTAAAACCCCATCTCTACTATAAATACAAAAGTAGCCAGCATGGTGGCATGTGCCTGTAATCCTAGCTACTTGGGAGATTGAGCAGGAGAACTGCTTGAACCCAGGAAGTAGAGGTTGCAGTGAGCCAAGATCGTGCCATTGCACTCCAGTCTGGGCAACAAGAGCAAACAGCGACTCAAAAACTAAGAAGGAATTAGGCGGATGTGGTGGCGCATGCCTGTAATCCCAGCTACTCAGGAGGCTGAGGCAGGAAAATCGCTTGAACTCGGGAGGCAGAGGTTGCCGTGAGCGAAGATCGCGCCATTGCACTCCAGCCTGGGGAACAAGAGCAAAATGCCACCACACACACACAAAAGACCGGATATGGTGGCTCATACTTGTAATCCAAGATCGGGAGTTCAAGACCAGCCTGACCAACATGGTGAAACCCCGTCTTTAAAAAAAAAAAAAAAGAAAGAAAAAAAACCTCAAATTTCCAGCCCCTACCCTCAAAAACAGTTTCAGGAGAGCAAAAAGAAGAATAAACACCAATGAAAAACATAACAACTGAATAACAAGCTATCACTGACAGGACATCTCCAAGAATCCACAGCAAAAATGCCAACACATGTCACTATGAGAGAAATTGTATATGAAATGAAAATAATTCCACAAAACTTAATTTCTATAAATAGAAATTCTAAAAAGGAATGGAATTTGTAGAGATTATGAAAGAAACAATACAAGAACATTTCTCTAAATTTGAGGGACTTGAGTCTTTAAAGGGGCTCATCAAATGCCAGGCAGAACTTTTCTTTAAAGGCATCTCTACTATATACAGACATGGTGAAATTTTTAAATACCAATGTTAAAGACAAAATACAAACTTCCAGGAAAAATAGGACTGACAACAAAGGAAAGAAAATCACACCTGACATTATTAGACTTTTCATCTGAAACTCTAAATGGCAAAAGACAAATGCTATTCATCCAGAATTTAAAGAATGTGACCTTAGATTTAGAATTTCAAACTACATTTCATGGATAGCTCAGAATTTAGAAGTTTTTAGACACAAAAATTCTCAAAAAGTACACCACCCATATACTTGTACTTTTGAAAAATAATCAAAGACGTATTCCAACTTCAGAAAAAGAATTTACAAAAAACACTCAATGAAAGTAGAAAAAGAGGCCAGGCACAGTGGCTACGCCCGTAATCCCAGCACTTTGGGAGGCCAAGGTGGGCGAATCACCTGAGGTCAGGAGTCCGAGACCAGCCTGACCAATATGGAGAAACCCCATTTCTACTAAAAGTACAAAAAATAGCTGGGCATGGTGGCGCATGCTTGTAATCCCAGCTACTCGGAAGGCCGAGGCAGGAGAATCTCTTGAACCCAGGAGGTGAAGGCTGCAGTGAGCCGAGATTACGACATTGTACTCCCACCTGGGCAACAAGAGCAAAACTCTGTCTAAAAAAAAAAAACATGGAAAAAGAACAAAACAAGCCAGGCATGTGAGCCATCTGTAATCCCAGCACTTTGAGAGGCTAAGGCAGGAGGAATGTTTGAGCCCAGGAATTCGAGACCAGAATGGGTAACATAGTGAGACCCCCGTTTCTGCAATAATTTAAACAATTAGCCCAGTATGGTAGCAGATGCCTTTATTTCCAGTAAAGGAGTAAAGTGGTGGGAGGCTGAGTCAGAAGGATTGCTTGAGCCCAAGAGGTTAAGGCTGCAGTGAGCTGTGACTACACCACTGCACTACGATCTGGGCAACAGCAAAACCCACTTTCAAAAAAATAAATAAGTAAGCCTGGACAACATAGTGAGACCATGTCTCCCTCCTAAAAAAAGATGTTAAAAAAAATTAGCTGGGCATGGTCCATAAATCTGTGGTCCTAGCTACTCAGGAGGCTGTGCTGGAAGAATCACTTGAGCCTAGGAATTTGAGATTGCAGTGAGCTGTGATCACATCGCACTCCAGCCTGGGAGGCAGAGCAAGACTCTACGTCTCCAAAAAAAAAAAAAAAGGCAAAACAAAACTTTGTGCCACATATATTACAAACTCAAAAAACAGTCATAATATTTTTTACCAATAGCCAGGCACAGTGAGTCACGTTTGTAATCCCAGCTACTCAGGGGGATAGGCTGGAGGAAGACTTGAGCCCAGGAATAATTGAGGCTACACTGAGCTTTGATCACATCACTGTATTCCAGCCTGGGCAAAAGAACAAGAGAGCAAGACACTCTCTCTAAATAAATAAATAAAAATTTTAAAAATGCTTAAAACAACTGCTTTGGACACCTGATTTACGATACAGACAAAAAAATCCTAAATAAAGCATTAGCAAATTGAACCAGCTATATATTAAAATAGTAACATGGTCAGGTATGGTAGCTCACGCTTGTAATCCCAGAGCTTTGGAAGGATTGCTAACCTGAGGCAAGGAGTTTGAGAGCAGCCTGAGTAACACAGTGAGACCCCATCTCTAAATAAAAATTAAAAATAAATAAAAAGGTCAGGCACGATAGCTCACGCCTGTAATCCCAGCACTCTGGGAGGCCAGGGCAAGCGATTACAAGGTCAGGAGTTCGAGACTGGCCTGGCCAAATAGTGAAACCATGTCTCTACTAAAAATATAAAAATTAGCTGGGTGTGATGGCATGTGCCTATAGCCCCAGCTACTCGGGAGGGTGAGCCAGGAAAATTGCTTGAACCTAGGAGGCAGACGTTGCAGTGAGCTGAGACCACACCATTGCACTACAGCCTGGGTGACAGTGAGACCCCATCTCGAAAAATAAATAAATAAATAAACACTACATAATCAAAAAGGTTTATTCTAGAACTAGGAATGAGTTAACATTAGGAAACTCATTATATTTAATAGTGTAAAAGGGGTAAAGAACAAAAAAAATCCTTAGAAACTTTTGAAAGATTTCAAAAAAGAAAAAATGGTTAAAAGTGAAGAAAAGAAGCTGGGCACATGCCTATAATCCCAGCACTTTGGGAGGCTGAGGTGGGTGGATCATGGTAGGGAGATCGACACCAGCCTAACCAACATGGAGATACCCCAACTATTCTAAAAATACAAAATTAGCTGGGTGTAGTGGCACATGCCTGCAATCCCAGCTACTCAGGAGGCTGAGGCAGGAGAATCACTTGATTCTGGGAGGCAGAGGTTGCGGTGAGCCAAGATCACACCACTGCACTCCAGCCTGGGTGACAGACCGAGATTCCCATCTCAAAAAAAAAAAAATCTCTACTATATCATATTTTAATTCTGTAGTTTCCTCAATACCACATCTTATAATCAATAATGAATATTTCTTGATATTTAATAAATAGGACATTAACAAAATTTTTTCAAAAGGAAAAAAGGCATAAATTACAAACATATATTTAAAAGATGAGACAGGTCAGGCACAGTGGCTCAGGCCTGTAATGCCAGTACTTTGGAAGGCTGAGGCAGGCGGATCACCTGAGGTCAGGAGTTTGGGACAATCCTGACCAATATGATAAAACTCCATCTCTACTAAAAATACAAAATTAGCCAGGCGTGGTGGCACACAGCTATAATCCCAGCTATTCGGGAGGCTGAGACAGGACCGTCACTTAGACCCAGGAGGAAGAGGTTGCAGTGAGCTGAGATTGAGCTACTGCACTCCAGCCTGGGCAACAAGAGTGAAACTCCATCTCAAAAAAATAAAAAAAGGAAAAAGAAAATCAACTAAAACAAATTGAAAATAAAAATATAAAATCTGGCCGGGCATAGTGGCTCACACCTGTAATCCAAGCACTTTGGAGGCCAAGGCGGGCGGATCACCTGAGGTCCGGCGTTCAAGACCAGCCTGACCAACATGGTGAAACCCCGCCTTTAAAATATATATATATATAAAATCTACAAGAAGTAGTAAATTTCCTTCATGCCAGCAGCAATTATTCAGATGATGGCAGAGTACCATTCACCAAAAAAAAAAAAAAAAAAAAAAAATACATGCAGGAAGAAAATGAAGAAGTATGCAAGATCCACATTAAATTAAAAATAAAACCAGAAAACTATGAAACTGCTAAGGCACACAAGACCCGAATGATGAGTAAATGGAACAGAGAATTAAATAAGTTACTTCTTCCCAAAATAATGCACATATCGAATGTAATTCAAGTCAAAAATCCCAATTAGTTTATGACTGGAATTTGATTATGAAATCATCTAGAGTCGTTATTTAAAAAGGAATGGGAGGCCAAGCATGGTGGCTCATGCCTGTAATCCAAACACTTTGGTTGGCGGAGGCAGGAAGACTGAACTCAGGAGTTTGAGACCAGCCTAGGCAACACAAGAAGACGCCATCTCTACAAAAAGTTTTAAAAAGTAGCTAGGTACAGTGGTGTGCGCCTGTAGTCCCAGCTACTCAGGAGGTTTCGGCAGTAGAATCTCTTGAGCCCTGGAGTTTGATGTTGCAGTGAGCTATGATCATGCCACTGCACTCCAGCCTGGGTGACAGAGCATTAAGACACTGTTTCAAAACAAAACAAAATAATCCAGTGCTTTTCTCCAAGGAGGTGGAATTACAGGAGGGTTTAAGTTTGGCTATAGTGTTTTCACCTTTTTTACAATGTACATATATTATCAAAACAAAGAAAAAACATGGGCCAGGCACAGTGGCTTATGCCTGTAATCCCAGCACTTTGGGAGGCCAAGGTAGGCAGATCACCTTAGGTCAGGAGTTCCAGACCAGCCTGGCCAACAGGGTGAAACTCTCTTTACTAATAATATAAAAATTAGCCAGGCGTGGTGGTACACACGTGTAATCCCAGCTACTCAGGAGGCTGAGGCAGGAGAATCGCTTGAGGAGGAAGAGGTTGCAGTAAACCAAGACTGCACCATTGCACTCCAGTCTGGGGGTTAAGAAAGAAGGGCAGGGAAGGCGAGGGCAGGGCAGGGCAGAACAGGGGAGGGCAGGGGAGGGGAAGAAAGAAAAGGAAAGGGAAAAAAAACTATGTTTCCATCCCAAAACTAAAAGTTTGTAAACAATTATGTAAAAGCAAAAATGTCTAGACAATGACTTTTTAATTTCTTACTGATCCATGAAAATTACCCCTTAAATGACAATAATGTTCACTCCTTTCGTAAGAAAAATGCCTGCTTCCCCACTTACATTAGCTGGTTGCTCTCAACAGGAACGTCTGTGTCTTCACTGAGTTCCAATCTATTACGCCTGTAGGTCGAACCAACACTCAATCCATGAATTAATAACAATGAGGCAGAAAAAATTTTCCTCCTCACATTGCCAAGAAAACCTCTCAGCCACAATTCAAACACAGCATGTGTTTTTAAAACATCTCCCAACTACTGGAAGATTAAGTCCATTCAAATAACCTTTGTCAGACTGGAGACAGCTAAGGTTAGCTATCTCCTCAAAAACAAAAATCAAAAAAAAGAGTTCATTTAAAGATGAACTTGAGAGTCAAAGGATTATGAAAAAAGAAAATCCATCTTCCATAGCTGAACAATTAAAAAAAAAAAAAACCACCAAAATTCAGTAAGATCCAATCTCTGGTCTTCAAGATTTCTTCACCTATTAAGAAAAAAACAGAAACCTTCCCCCATCTTTATTATCTGTATAATAAAAGCATACTTGTATGTAAAAATATAGTGTTTTATGTATATAATATACATACAGATACATACTAACTGGCTTATACACACACACACACATATATACAAATGTGTAGAAATAAAACATTTGGATAAGTTTCCCCTTTTAAAATACGCTATAAAAGACTTTAGATTTGGGTTCATTATAAAAATAAAGAACTTACTCTTATACCAAAGTATCATGAAGTTATTGTTACACTAAATTTTTCCCAGCCCACAAAATAAAGACGAAGGTAAATCCTTACACATATTATCAATATGTATAATATGGATGTATGTATATATATCATCATCATCATCATCATCAGGGAGTGTTTAACCAAAAAAGATAGAAACGTATGGTAATAGAGTAACTACAGAGTGGTGCAGCAAGCTGTAGAAGGCAGAACAACATTATAGCCATTCTAAATTGGCACTGTCAAAACACAGAAAGCTTTATCTAAGGGAAAATTTATTTCTTATTTTATATCAACACCAGTGTCACTGGTTTGCCATTAAATATTCGCCCTGGAGAGGCTTGCTTATAGAGCCTAGGTCCAAATTCTTTTCTACTAATGGCTACAGCTAAAGACTTTATAATTATATATGTACTCCAGTCAGTAAAAGGGTAAACTTTTGGAGTTGAGATTTCATTTCACAATGGCATATTCACCATTTAAGAATTTCAAAAAAAAAAAATCAAAAACAAAAACAAAAAAATCCTATTTTGATACATAGAAATGAGTTCTAAACTCTGAAACCAGCCCAGTAACAAAGCAATTTTGATTCTTATGTAATAAATACTACGTAATTTCTAGGCTAAATCTTGCCAAATACTATCCAAGACAAAACTAAAATCAAAACTTAAAAAAAAGTGGACACCTTTTACTCACACTTAATACTAGTCAATTTTCCACGAATTTTTTGGGCAGGGAATATCCCCAAATCTAAAATGAAAAAAAGGAAAAATTGGGATCTTACATTAGTTATTCAGTCTGAAACTTTTAATAGACTTTTACTAAAAGTCATCATTTTCTGGCCTCCTACTCAATCACAGAAACATACTTTCAGAGTAGAAAGGGATTTTAAAGATAATGAGATCAATTCACTCATCTCACCAATGATTCCTAACACATAAAAATACTGACTGCTAGTTTTCATTGAGAATTCAATGGCCAAAACAACTGCATAGTTAATACAGTATTATGGGTCATTAAGTATGTTTTTAAAAAGATTACCTAAAATTACAGAAATGATCTTTGGGAAATGTCTATTGGATTCTTCCAAGTATGTTCAAAGGGCTTTCATTACAATTCCCATTCAATCCTTTCCAATTCTTGCAAATGTTTTAGTATGTTTTTACCCATAAATTATTTTAAAGTACCTACACAATCTTTGTTATTTTTATATTATTTTATAAAGGTTTAAAACAGGCATTTCAAAGACTAAAAGTATATTTTCCTAATTGTTTTCTAATATTTCCCTTTTATATAAGATCCAATTCTAAATATAAAGGGTAACACTATCACAATCAACAATTTGAAATTATAAAGCTGACCAGTATGAGGAGCAATCAAAAATTTCAAATATAAAACAATTTCATGGGTTTTCTTTTTGCCAAATTGTAATTAAGCATCAGGGTTTTTAAGAAAACAGAAAAACAGGGGCAGGAGGAATGCCAGCTTAGTGTACTTTTGTTCTCATTTCACTGATTTCAGAGCAATAAAATTTCCCATGGTGGGGGAAATTTAACTTAAAACCAATTACTAGTTCAATCTACCAGGCAGAAAGCCTAAGGCCTTTCAATGCTGCACTATATTTTCTTAAACTAAAAAAACCTTTTCTCTTTCATTGGTATAAGCAAAATTTTCAAGTACTAGCTACATTGAGTTATAGCTATGAAATCTCTAAATTTAATCTTCATTTTATCAAAATTATATTGCCTCTGAGGAATTTTCAGCCCTTTTGTGATTTCAGGTTTCCCCAGATGTGTTTGTTTATAAACAGTAATGATTATATTTAACAACTATAGCTATTAAGATACAGTAACACAGCAAAAAATTGCCCATTTTAAATGGAGAAAAAGAAATTAAGGTAGTATTTCTTTTTCATTGCTTTGAACAACTTCATTCTCAGGATCCCAGCTCAGAACCAATGTAGAATAATCGTAGTTAACATTTTTCAAGTTCATTTTCAGAAACATCAGCTGTTCTATATTGTCAAAGTCCAGACTCATGATCTGTTTTGGATGAAAGTGGCTATTTTTAGTAAAGATACATTCAGATTGCCAACTACACATGGGGCAACTTAGATACTGGATGGCAACCTGAGTTAAAGCCGGCCATATGCTTATCTTCCTCTGCCAGTAAATTAAAGGGTCATCACCTTCTGAGAGCTCTGAATACTTCTCTTTGAAGTACTCATCCACAACTGCTATAGCAGAAGGGAACATGAAGCTTTTGCTTCCAAGGGCAACATTGTCTACAGCTGAGCTATCAACGGAACCTGAAGTGGAAGTGCCTTCTTTTAGAGATGAGGTAAATGAATCAGCTCCTACTGTAACTGAGGGACAAGAAGCTTCTGAAGTTGGAATTTGGCAGATCTCTGGTGAAGATTCCATATAATTACAAACCTCTTCTGCAAGGATCTGCTTATAAGTTTCTAAATCAGCACCTTGAGGAAAAAAGTCTTCCAAACTGTTTTTAAAGCAAGGATCTAACAAAGTAGCCAAGATACAGGGCTTGGACTTAAGCATGGCACTTAGTAGGGTATCCGTTTCAAGTTTCAGAGATAAACTATCCACCAGATTGAGGGCCTGAGTAATACCTCTGACTTGAAAATCTTCTCTGAGTTTCTGCAGGGAAAGGAAAAGATGATGGATTAGGGGCAGCACCTGATTCAATCCTGCCGTCCTCACACTCACTTTCTGGGTCGCCTCCTCAAATGGCTTTAGAATATCACAAACATAAGTCATTAGAGTCCACTGAAGGGAGGTGAGCACAACTCCACTGGCTCTACCAAGACTATGGTGAACTGCGTAGCAATGCTCCAAGAGCCATTTTAACATATAAAAGGTAGAAATCCAATGGCCAGTTTCATCCTGCTTCAAATTCTTCCAGGGAAGTTGGTGATCATTTTGAAACTCTTGCAGTATCTGACGGGCCTTGACCGAATGACTAAAATGATGACAGGTTTTTCTAGCAGCCACTAACATATTCTCAATGCTTTTGTGCTCACAAAAAAAGTCCTGAATGACCACATTTAAACAATGCAGGAAGCATGGCACATGAGTAAAACCACCATCTTTGACTGCATGTACCACATTAGAGGAATTGTCAGAAACAATGAAGCTAGGGATAAGGAAATTCGGAGAAAGCCACAGACCAATCTGGTCATTTAATTCTTGTAAAATATTGGTTATCAAACAGTCTTTAGCCAAACCTGTTACACAAAGCACTGCCCACTTTCTAAAATTGGGAATCCTGCCATTATTGAGAAAAGATGAAGTTTCCAAAGAGACCCAGTGTACAGTCACAATAAAATAGTCAGTGGATGGGTCATGGGTCCATATGTCAACGGTCAGGTGGATCTTTTGGCTTTGAACATTCTCTAAAGTTAAGAAAATTTTTTCTCTGACACAATCATATAACTGAGGTACAGCCTTTGTGAAAAAGTAAGTCTCTGATGGCAGCCTATAATCAGGGGCCACAATCTGCATGAACCTCTGAAAGGCTGGGGTTGAGAAGTAGTTGTAAGGATGCATATCCTCCACAATCATTTGGATAATTGCCTGACTTATTTGACTTGAGACTGGATTTCCACATGTTGTTTCTCTCTCCTGCACATGCATCAGAGTGCCTTGCTCTTCAACAGGAATAGGACTTTCAGATCTATTTTCAACCTCTAACAAAGGAGGTTCATCTGAATCAGAGTCACTAAGGTCCTCAGCTGTTAAATCTTGGCTGCCCGTAGACTTTTCTCCATGCAAAGTATCACTCAAGAGATCACTTCTCTCAGTCTCAGCTTCATCTAGGCCATCTGCAACAGCACCATTGTCTTTGTTGGCAACAGCCCAATGGATAGGATGTGTGGCTTGCAGGTGTCGTTGAAGTGTTGAAGTCCCTAAGTGGGACCCTGGCCTACCCCGGCTCACACTTCTTTTACATATATTACACACAGCTCTTGAGATGTGCTGAGGATCAGTATAAAAAAAATTCCAAACTGCAGATGTCTTGGCTCTAGTTCCAGGAATTAAAGCATGCTTGACAATGTTACTTTTGATGAGAAATCTCCCTCTTTCTGCCCTTAGGGCATCAGATGCTGACTTATCACGTTTCTTACCCATTCTACTATCATCTAATGGATCAGTAGGAATATATTCAAAGCTTCCATTGCTTCCAGAAGAGGGAGATAAAGACACATCCAAGGTAAAGTCCTCCTCTCCACTAGTGACTCCAAACTTATTGGCCCTGGTCCAATGAGGTGAATGCCTTGCTTGCAGATGTCGCTGAAGAGTAGATGTACCAAGATGGCTACCTGGTTTACCCCGGCTGACACTTTTCTCACAGAGGTTACAAATAGCCCGCCAGGTGTACTGGGGGTCAACATGAAAGAAGTGCCACACAATGGAGGTCTTGGCTCTAGTACTAGGTAGATAGATTTGTTTTTCTATATTGCTCTCAAAAAGATTTTCTTCATCCTGCTCAGAGTCATTGGAAGCTAACAAAGCCGGGGCATCTGCAACAGGCCTCCCAGATCCCAAATCCTTACTGAACTTTTTGGCAAGAATCAGTTTTTTCCGACGTCTTTTCCCCTTAATTCGCAAACCCTTCTTTCTTTTCTTTTTAGCAGGCTGTTTTGCCTCTTTATTCACTCCTTCTGCTACCATCTTTTCCTCTACCACATCTTCATCTGTATTAGAATTAATAGGAACACATCCCAGAATCCCAGAACCACTAAAAGTGCTGCATCTTCTGCCAGGAGAGAGTGAGGAAACTGGTACACTTAAAGCACATACACTCATTCTCTTTATGTCTCCACAATTCGTACCAGAATCTGTTAGTGGATTTATTACTCAAGCAGAAACACAGCTGTTCTTCTCTACTTGCATTACCTTTTCTCCAATTTCTACGGGGAATCAGATTCCCATTGGACCAATAAGTTCCAAGCCAGGTTATTTTTGGAGGAAAAGTGACAGCAATGGAGAACATTCCCAAACTCTTTCTTAGAGGGCTTTAAAGTCCCTTCCAATTTTCTAAGTTCTGAATTCAAATAGTCCAGTGTCCTCATGTTACAGAAGTGAACTCAGTCCCCTTTTCCCAGAGTCACAGAGTTGGTTAGTAGCAGCTAGAAGCCAGGTCTTCCAAATCTCAGATCCATGTTCTTTCTGCTTCATCAAAGACTGTATCTGCTTGAAATGCCTTCAACTCTTAAAATATATTTTTTTATGATGCCTCATGATAGCGACATCAATTTCCCTGAATTCTGAAATTAACTATTTTCGGGAAATTTCATTTAAACAAAAACATAGTGCACCATTCAACATTCATCATTTAAGACTGGGATTTGCCAATACAACCCAAAAAGTCAATTCTGGAAAGCTAACACAGACTCCGCATACTGGTCACAGCAAATGCTAGTTGAGCCCTTTCAGTTCTAACTAAAGGCAATACAACGTTTTAAAATGTGAGTGGCTGGAAAAAAATGCTTTGAGAATAAAATTTTAAAACAAGATTAAATGCTGCATTTTCAAAGTACTGTTTGTATCCAAGTTTCGTTTTCTGATATTTTTAGACTGGAGAAGCTTTTATAGCCTGTAAGTAACTCACAAGTTGGACGCTAAACGGACAGCAAAAAGTGAAATATGAACTTTAAGCCACTTCCATTTCTTTTCGATTGATCCCTTCCCTTCCCCCAATACCTACATACGATTACCCTAAAAAGCATCGCTATCTCTAGTTCCACAGCCTCCTTCTCAAGGTCCAGAACCAAGGCCTGCAAGATGTCAACAATACAGGCCTTCCCCATAGGAATCCGCACCGATTATGGGAGTTTAGGGGGTGTTCTTCATTACGGTTTCACCAATCCTACAAGGAGAACGGAAGTGTCCCTGTTGCTCTTGACTCCGACGCTGAGGGCCGGGGGTGGGAGTGTAGTGAGGGTGGGGAATGGGTGTAGGATACCGGAATAAGGTCGGTGGCTTTCTGTATGTGGAGTTTGAGACAAGCTCCAAAGTAGTGGGACCCTGGAGAGGAACGAGAGTTGGTAAATTCAGCGCCCGGCACTCAGTCTGATTTAGGCAGTGAGGGTCCGCAAACTAGAGAAACTGTTGCACGGAAGAAAGCAATCTAGTGTCAGTTCTCTCTCCGGGATTCGGGGGGAACAGTCGGCTTTCGGGGGCTCCTCCGGGCTCCCCCAGATTAGCAAAACCGGATGTGGGGGAGGGGAAGAAGATTGGCTGGGAAAGGAGCAGGCGCCGTGGGGGTGGGGGGAAGGGGGTGGAGGCGGGGAGGATGGGGAAAGTGAGCGGGAGACTGGGGCTCCCAGCCCGCCCCGGTGAGGGCCGCGGCCGGGAAGTGGGGGGAGGGGTTGTTACGGCGAGGCTGAAGGATCCGCTCTGACTTCCCGGGTTAGGCCTCGACCGAGGGGCGAGGGGAGGCCGCTGCCACTCCCCTCGCCCTCTCCCCCACCTCCCCGGCCCCAAGCCACCTGGGAATCAAAAAACGGGTCTAGTTACCAGAGAACAGAAACTTTACCGAACCGATGACACTATCCCCAACTCCTGCTTGCTGCCACGTCTTTCTTCTTGCTTGGCCGCTGCCGTCCGTCGTCCTCCCAGCAGCAGCAGCACCAGCAGAAAACCAAGACTGCCAGCGTCAAAGATGGCGCCCGGCTACAGGCTCCGTTCTAAGGCCCGGCCGGTAAAAGTGCCAGCACGACGCAGGGCGCGAGGGTTCTGGGAGATGTAGTTCCTCTATGAGGGGGATGCCTAAGATGGCTGCTCCGGGTCACAGGGTCACGTGAGAGGGGAGGCGCTGGGTAGGGGAGTCCCTTCCCCTCCAGGGAATGCCTGGAAGCCGGCTTTCACAACGTTTTGTTTTTGTTCTTAAATCAGATGAGGTAATAAGCGGGAGGGCCGCAGGAACTGAGTCTACCATTCAGTAAGCACCCAGTTTACTCTTACAAAGCATTTGGTTAATGAGTAAATCTCCCAAACCATGTATACATTTAATTTAGAAATACGCTACTTTTCCTAAGCATGCAATGTAGAAGGATTTATTAGTTTTTTACTTGAATAAGTGAAATTGGGCTTTAGGGGCGTTTCTTTGATTTCTTGAAACAAATTTGTGTATTGGAAAAGTAATTTATGCTCATGACAAAATTCCCGAGGGTTGCTTGGAGGTAGCAATCAGCAGTCTCCTCCCTGCTTCATTATTAACATTATCCCGCACTTTCCCTTTTGAATGTTTTTACATTTTCCCCCTGGTTATAAAGGTAATACTTGTGGCCGGGCGTGGTGGGCAGATCACAAGGTGAGGAGTTCAAGACCAGCCTGGCCAACATGGTGAAACCCTGTCTCTACTAAAAATACACACACAAAAAAATTATCTTGGTGTGGTGGTGTGCACCTGTAATCCCAGCTACTCAGGAAACTGAGGCAGGAGAATCACTTGAATCCAGGAGGTGAAAGTTGCAATGAGCCAAGATCACACCATTGCACTCTAGGCTGGGCAAAAGAGCAAGACTCTGTCTCAAAAAAATAAATAAGTCGGGTGCAATAGCTCACGCCTGTAATTCCAGCACTTTGGGAGGCTGAGGTGGGTAGATCATAAGGTCAGGAGTTCAAGACCAGCCTGGCCAACATAATGAAACCCTGTCTCTACTAAAAATACAAAAAACTAGCTGAACATGGTAGTGGGTGTCTGTAATGCCAACTACTTGGGAGACTGAGGCAGGAGAATCACTTGAACCCGGGTGTCAGAGGTTGCAGTGAGCTGAGAGCACACCATTGCACTCCAGCCCAGCTGACAGTGTGAGACTCCATCTCAAATAAATAAATAAATAATAAATTTACATGTCACTATAATCCTCTACAATAGTTTTTTCTCCATATGTGGCTGCATACTCTTTGATGGCCTCTTCATGAGACAACAGTTTTGTAATATCTTCTATGAAGAGAATGAAAAGAGGCAGGGCACAATGGCTCATGCCTGTAATCTCAGCACTTTGGGAGGCCACAGTGGGTGTATCACCTGAGGTCAGGAATTCGAGACCAGCCTGGCCAACGTGGCAAAACCCTGTGTTTACTAAGAAATACAAAAATTAGCCTGCAATCCCAGATACTTGGGAGGCTGAGACAGGAGAA
>CM052666.1:18720930-18747787 GCA_028533165.1 Leontopithecus rosalia
TTTTTTTTTTTTGAGACGGAGTTTCTCTCTTGTTACCCAAGCCGGAGTGCAATGGCGCAATCTCGGCTCACCGGAACCTCCGCCTCCTGGGTTCAGGCAATTCTCCTGCCTCAGCCTCCTGAGTAGCTGGGATTACAGGCACGAGCCACCATGCCCAGCTAATTTTTTGTATTTTTAGTAGAGACGGGGTTTCACCATGTAGACCAGGATGGTCTCGATCTCTGACCTCGTGATCCACCCGCCTCGGCCTCCCAAAGTGCTGGGATTACAGGTGTGAGCCACCGCGCCTGGCTATTATTGAATTATTTAATACCCTCTTGACCAGGCAAGAGCTACCATTTTTACTAAATCTACTATTTATTTAGTAAATATAACGAATCACCCCAAAATGTAGTGGCTTAAACCGACAAACATTTGTTATTTCATCTGTTTGTGGGTCAGGAATTCAGAAGCAGTTTGACTGGGTGGTTCTGGCTCAGAGTCTCTTATGAGTCTTCAATCAAGTTGGCTGGGACTGCAGTCATCTGAAGGCTTGACCAGGACTGGAGGATACATTTCCAAGTCGACTCATATAGCTGTTGACAGAAGACAAGACCTCAGTTTCTCACCCTGGGGGCATCTTCATAAGGCTGCTCAGGATATAGGCAGCAGGCTTCCCTCAGAGTGAATGACGAGAGAAAGATACTAAGACAGACACTGTAAGCTGCAATGCCTTTTATGACCTAGCCTTGGAAATTGCATACCAACATTTCTTCTGTATTCTGTTGATCACACAGATTAACACTGGCATGATGTGGGAGGGTACTAAGCAAGGGCACAATAACAGGAGCCAGAGATCATTGGAGTCTTTCTTGGAGTCTTGCTACCATACCAGCTGTTAGTGGTGACTGACTCTTCCATTTAAAATTTTACATGTGGTTGAGAACGCTGGTTCACGCTTGTAATCCTAGCACTTCGGAAGCTCAAGGCAGGCAGACCACCTGAGGTCAGGGCTTCGAGAACAGCCTGGCTAGCATGCTGAAACCCTGTCTCTACTAAAAACACAAAATTAGCCAGGCACAGTGGCGTGTGCCTGTAATCCCAGCTACCCAGGAGGCTGAGACAGGAGAGAATTGTTGGAACGTGGGAGGCAGAGGCTGCAGGGAGCCAAGATCACACCACTGCCCTCCAGTCTGGGCAGCAGAGCAACACTCCATCTAAAAATAAATAAATAAATAAATAAATAGGTCGGGCATAGTGGCTAACGCCTGTAATTCCAACACTTTGGGAAGCTGAGTCTGGTGGATCACCTGAGGTTAGGAGTTCGAGACCAGCCTGACCAACATGGTGAAACTTTGTCTCTACTAAAAATACAAAAATTAGGCTGGGTGCGGTGGCTCACGCCTGTAATCCCAGCACTTTGGGAGGCCGAGGTGGGTGGATCACGAGGTCAAGAGACCGAGACCATCCTGGTCAACGTGGTGAAACCCCGTCTCTACTAAAGATAGAAAAAAATTAGCTGGGCATGGTGTCGCGTGCCTGTAATCCCAGCTACTCGGGAGGCTGAGGCAGGAGAATTGCCTGAACCCAGGAGGCGGAGGTTGCGGTGAGCCGAGATTGCGCCATTGCCCTCCAGCCTGGGTAACAAGAGCGAAACTCCGTCTCAAAAAAAAAAAAATACAAAAATTAGCTGGGTGTTGTAGTGCATGCCTATAATCCCAGCTACTCAGGATGCTGAGACAGGAGAATCTCTTGAACCTGGGTGGCACAGGTTGCCATGAGCTGAGATCGTGCCATTGCACTGCAACCTGAGCAACAATAGTGAAACTCCTTCTCAAAAATAAATAAATAAAAGAAAAAAATAAAATAAAATAAAATTTTAGATATGTGGCTGGCCAGGTGCAGTGGCTCACACCTATAATCCCAGCACTTTGGGAGGCCAAAGCAGGTGGATCACCTGAGGTCAGGATTTGGAGACCAGCTTGGCCAACATGGTGAAAACCCGTCTCTATTAAAAATACAAAAATCAGCCAGGTGTGGTGGTGGGCACCTGTAATCCCAGCTACTCAGGAGGCTGAGGCAGGTGAATCACTTGAACCCGGGAGGCAGATGCTGCAATGGGCCCAGGTCACGCCACTGCCCTCCAGTCTGGGCAACAGAGCAAGACTCCATCTCAAAAGAAAAAAAATTTTAGGGGAGGAGACAGAAGGAGAAAAAGAAATTTAGACATGTGAAGAATTACAGACTAGCTCTGGTGCCATACGTTTCCAACCTTGCCTCTCCTCCATGATTTACATTCTTCCAGTTCCAGATGCTGTAGGGCAACTTTACATCAAAATGTGACCTCTGGCCCTACAACTCTGGGTCATAATGCCAGATGAGTCACTACAGTGGGTAATAGGGGTATTCTTGAAAACTATTTCTAGCGCCATAAAAGTGACCTTAAAAATCACATAAGTATAACCCAAAATGATTGCATCCCAACTCCCTTTTAGCCAGATCCCAAAATGCCCAGTAAGAAGGTACTAGAAAGAAGAGCTGAGTGAAAAGAAACAAGACTCTTAACCATTGCCATTCAAATCTTACTTTTGCGAGCTTTATAATGACAGCCTTGCTAAGGCCTTGCCCAGAGCCTTGAAGGGAGCTTGTGAAAGAAAGGGTAACTGAAGGTTAAGCTTTGTTATTTGCATAGCAGATCCTACCCTCTTTGGGTGGTGGTAAAATGTGTTGACTCTCATATGATCTGGATTCAAATCAGAATCTAGCCTTCGCCCAGAGGCTCTAGTCAGTCCTGTGGGCTCCAAAAGCTGAGGGTAGCCCTGTGTTTGTACTACTCGACATGATTATCCATCACCTTGACTCTTATTTTTTTCTTTTTGAGATGGAGTTTTGCTCTTCTTGCCCAGGCTGGAGTATAATGTCAGAATCTCAGTTTACTGCAACCTCCGCCTCCCAGATACAAGCAATTCTCCTTCCTCAGCTTCCCAAGTAGCTAGGATTACAGGCGCCTGTCACCATGACTGGCTAATTTTTTTGTATGTTTAGTAGAGATGAGGTTTCACCATATTGGCCAGCTAGTCTTGAACTCCTGATCTCAGGTGATACGCCTGCCTCAGCCTCCCAAAGTGCTGGGATTACAGGCATAAGCCACTGGGCCCAGCCTCATCTTGCTTCTTCTTTTTTTTTGGGGGGGGGGGGACCAAGTTTTGCTTTTGTCACTCAGGCTGGAGTGCAAATGGTGTGATCTCGGCTCACCGCAACCTCTGCCTCCCAGGTTCAAGCAATTCTCCTGCCTCGGCCTCCCAAGTAGCTGGGATTACAGGCATGTGCCACCACAGCTGGCTAATTTTTGTATTTTCAGTAGCGATGGGGTTTCTCCATGTTGGTCAGGCTGGTCTTAAACTCCTCACCTCAGGTGATCTGCCCACCTCAGCATCCCAAAGTGCTAGGATTACAGGCGTGAGCCACCGTGCCAGGCCCCATCTTGCCTCTTTTGATCCCTGCCTTTGGGTCTCAGCTGTCTGACTTGTGTGAGAAGACAGTGACTAACAGAGCATTCTAGCAAGAAGCCTTAGACAGGAGTCACAAATAACCTACTAGCTACAGATGACACAATTTAAACTTCTTTTTCTGACTGCAGGATCTGAACTGGTATCATTGAAATCAACCCTTCTAGGCCTGCCTTCTCCTTCTAGTGCTGCTGATGCTTCCTTATCCTCTTTTCTTTCCTCACATAGGATTTTTTACTTTGTACAACAGGTCCTCAAATAACATTGTTCCATCCAATGTCATTGCATTATAATGATGATGAAGAAAAAAAAAACGAAAACAATTCCTGGCCGAGTAGACTCTGTATGGAGTTGGCACATTTCTCCCATGTCTGTGTACGTTTTCTCCAGGTACTCCAGTTTCTTCCCACATCTCAAAGATGTGCAAGTTAGGTGAACTGGTGTGTCTAAATGATCCCAGTCTGAGTGAGCCTGGGTGTGCGTGAGTATATGCTATGATGGAATGGCAGCCTGTCCAGGTTTGGTTTACGTTCTGCTCCCTGAGCTGCTACGATAAGCTTCAGCCACCAAGACCCTGAACTGGAATAATTGGGTAAATAATTAGCTTGTTCTTACTAATTTTTTTTTTTTTTGAGACAGAGTCTGCCTCTGTCACCCAGGCTGGTGTGTAGCGGCATGATCTTGGCTCACTGCAACCTCTGCCTCCTGGGTTCAAGCAATTCTACTGCCTCAGCCTCCTGAGTAGCTGGGATTACAGGTGTACGCCACCACACCTGGCTAATTTTAGTATGTTTAATAGAAATGGGTTTCAACATGTTGGTCAGGCTCTTCTCAAACTCCTGACTTTGTAATCTGCCCACCTTGGCCTCTCAAAGCCCTGGGATTACAGGCTTGAGCCACCACTCCCGGCTTCTTTTTTTTTTTTTAGATGAAGTCTTGCTCTGTTGCCCAGGCTGGAGTAAAGTGGCAGAATCTCAGTTTATCCAACCTCCACCTCCTGGTTTCAAGCTTTTCTCTTGCCTCAGCCTCCTGAGTAGCTGGGATTTCAGGTGCCTGCCACCATGCCCAGCTAATTTTTATATTTTTAGTAGAGAGGGGTGTGATGGTTAATACTGCGTGTCAGCTTGATTGGATTGAAGAATACAAAGTATTGATCCTGGGTGTGTCTGTGAGGGTGTTGCCAAAGGAGATTAACATTTGAATCAGTGGGCTGGGAAAGGCAGACACACCCTTAATCTGGGTGGACACAATCTAATCAGCTGCCAGCATGGCTGGAATATAAGCAGGCAGAAAAATGTGAAAAGAGAGACTGGCCTAGCCTCCCAGCCTATATCTTTCTCCCATGCTGGATACTTCCTGCCCTGGAACATTGGACTCCAAGTTCTTCAGTTTGGAACTTGGACTGGTTCTCCTTGCTCCTCAGCCTGCAAATGACCTATTGCGGAACTTTGTGATGGTGTGCATTAATAGTTAATAAACTCCCCTTTATATGTGTATCTATTCCATTATTTCTGTCCCTCTAGAGAACCCTGACTAATAACAACAGTGTTTCACCATGTTGGCCAAGGCTGGTCTCCAACTTCTGACCTCAAGTGATCCTCTGGCCTGAGGATCATCTCACATGGAGAGGTACATCTCACATGGCGGCAGACAAGAGAGGAGAGCCTGTGCAGGGAAACTCCCTTTTTTTTGAGACAGAGTCTCACTCTGTTGCCCAGGCTGAAATCCAGTGGCATGATCTCAGCTCACTATAACCTCCACCTCCTAGGTTTAAGCGATTTTCCTGCCTTAGCCTCTTGAGTAGCTGGGATTACAGGTGTCTGCCACCATGCCCAGCTAATCCCAAAGTGCTGGGATTACAGGCATGAGCCACTGCTCCCAGCCTACTAAACTTTCTTAAATGCATCTATAACTCACATTTATTTCAATTTTAATATTGAATGTTAAATGTTCAATGTTTTTGGTCTTTATTTAGAAGTTTGACCCTGTCTTTAAAAAAACATAAAAAGGCCGGGAGCGGTGGCTCATGCCTATAATCCCAGCACTTTGGGAGGCCGAGGCGGGTGGATCACGAGGTCAAGAGATCGAGACCATCCTGGTCAACAAGGTAAAACCCCATCTCTACTAAAAATACTTAGTAGAGACGGGGTTTCACCATGTCGGTCAGGCTGGTATCAAACTCCCGACCTCAGGCGATCTGTCCTCCTTGGTGTCCCAAAGTGCTGGGATTACAAGCATGAGCCACTGCGCCCTGCCTCTTTTTTTTTGAGGCAGGGTCCTACTCTGTCATCCAGGCTGGAGTGAATGGTGAGATGTGGCTCACCACAACTTCTACCTCCGCACATGAAGGGATCCTCCCACCTCACCCTCCAGAGTAGATGGGACCACAGGTGCCTACCACCAGGCCTGGAACTTTTCAGTATTTTTTGTAGAGACGAGGTTTTGCCATGTTGCCCAGGCTGGTCTCAAACTCCTGGACTGAAGTGATCCTGCAGCCTTGGTCTCCCAAAGTGCTGGGATTACAGGAGTGAACCATTGCACCCGGCCCCATCATCTTTTTATAGTTGTCTAGGGAGTACTTGTACACAAAGACCTTTACCACTCTGAGATTATAAAACTTTTTCCCCAGTCTCTTTTCGGAACTGCCATAGTTTTAGATTGTATTATTTTAATAGAGTTACTAATTGAAGGAATTAGTCAGAAGTCCACATCTTGCACTGATAGCATAACAAAAAGGACACATGGATAGAAAAACTATTGTCTATTTGACCTTTGGACTGGGGCCCTGTCTTTCTCTGCATGAGTCTGATAGCATAGGTGGGGATGGCTGTTTACTGTCCATGAAGCTGACATTCAAGATTGCAAAACTTAGGCTTGGGGCACAGTGTGCTGGGGAGAGTGAAGGAAAGAGAGCAAGAGCTCTTTCTGTGAGAAAGGATGTGTCTTCCTCATTTGGAGTAGAGTTGGGACATCCACATTCCTGAAGAGGCTCAGATAAGCACATAAGCATGAGGGTAAGGAGGACAGGCCCATAGGCCCAGGGCTGGCTACATTATGTGTGGGACCCGGTGCTAACTGAAAATGTGGAATCACTTGTTCACAAAAGAGAAAAAAAATTGGCTGGGCATGGTGGCTCATGCCTGTAATCCCAGCACTGTGGGAGGCTAAGGCAGGGAGATCACCTGAGGTCAGGTGTTCATTTTTAAAAAAAAAAAAAAAAAGATGGGGTTTCACCATCATGGCTAGGCTGGTCTCGAACTCCTGACCTCAGGTGATCCACCCACCTCAGCCTCCCAAAGTGCTAGGATTACAGGCGTGAGCCACCACGCCCAGATGAGATCAGGTGTTTGAGACCAGCCTGGCCAACATGGTGAAACCTCTCCTCTACTAAAAACAGAAACATTAGCTGGGCGTGGTGGCACATGCCTGTAATCCCAGCTACTCAGGAGGCTGAGGCAGGAGAATCGCTTGAACCCAGGAGGCAGAGGCTGCAATGAGCCGAGATCGTGCCATTGTACTCCAGCCTGAGTGACAGAGCAAGATTCTGTCTCAAAACAAAACAAAACAAAACAACAACAACAAAAAAACGCTGTTAAAGTTGTTAGAATATAAAGCTTTCCCCTTTCTTCTAGTCCAGGCTTGTTCAACCCACTGCCTGCAGGCCGCATAAAGCCCAGGATGGCTTTGAATGTAGCCCAACAGAAATTCAAATTCATAAACTTTTTCAAAACGTGAGTTTTTTTGCGATTTTATTTTTTTAACTCCTGAGCTATCATTGGTGTTATCATATTTTATGTGTGGCCCAAGACAATTATTCTTCTTTCAGTGTGGTCCAGGAAACCGAAAGATTGGACACCCCTATATCCAGTTTTTCTTGACATGGTGTTTTTAATTTACTATTTAATGCCATTCTAAGTAAAGAGAATTAACATCTAACATAGTTAGCATAGTTTCATCTTTATATTGTGCAATCCCAGCTTTATGAGTTTTTTTGAGACAGTTTCACTCTTGTTGCTCTGGCTGGAGGGCAATGGTGCGATCTCAGCTCACTGCAGCCTCCACCTCCTGGGTTCAAGAGATTCTCTTGCCTCAGCCTCCCAAGTAGTTGGGATTACAGGCACCTGCCACCAGGCCCAGCTAATTTTTGTATTTTTAGTAGACACCGGGTTTCACTATGTTGGTCAGGCTTGTCTCGAACTCCTGACCTCGTGATCTGCCCACCTTGGCCTCCCAAAGTGCTGGAATTACAGGCATGAGCCACTGCACCTGGCCTAATGCCAGCTTTATATGCAAATATAACAGCATTTAACTCATGTGGAATTACCAAAATTGCACAGTTTTTTATTTTGTACTTTGTACAGTCGATCTTCACTATTTGTAGATTCCATTCATGTGAATTTGCGTACTTGCTAACATTTATTTATAACCCCCACATCAATACTCTTGGTGCTTTGGGTTATTCATGGTCAGGTGCATGTGTAGTGTAGGAAAATGCTGAGTCAGCTCATGAGCGCATTCCCACCCAAGAGTAAACAGGCAAAGCTCTGCCTTCTGTTTCAGCTCTCATACCATAAACAATCTCTTTTGCAGCCCATCCAGTGCCACACTTGTTGAATTTTGTGTTTTTTTCCTTGGAGGTTTCAGAGTTTCATAAGGCCCCTAAGGATGAGGCTGACGTGCTGTCTGGTGTACCTAAGTGCAAGGGGGTTTAATGTGCCTTATGCAAAAATATGTGTGTTAGCTAAGCTTCGTGCAGGTGTGAGTTATAATGCCATGACTTGTGAGTGCACTGTTAGTGAACAGACAGTGTATATTAAATAAGGTATGCCACATTGTGTCTTTAAACAGAGACACACATAAAACAAGGTATATATTGATCAACTGATGACAAAGTTGTGACCAGAAGCTGATAGAAACTCAAACCTGCATTTCTCCTGGATGTGCTTCACAAATGTAGTGTTGTTGGTGATTTTATAGAACATAACTACCGTGGATAATGAGAATGAACTGTATTTGATTATCACCAGAATAGTGGGAGCATTGCTCACCACTGACTGACTCAACTTTTTTTTAACCCCATTTCTTGACACTTCATGCGTATTTTACCAACACTATCTACCTTCCACTCGCTGATGAGTGAAGGGAGACCAACGGAAATGGAACGGTGGGTTATCCTTTTGTTCTCTTTCCTGCCATGCTATTATTTATTTTCAGCATAAGTGGTTAACGAATACAGGCAAGTAACACAAGTAGAAAGGATACGATAGGTCTTCTCAGTCATTTGTGTTTCTTAGAACACCCATTGGCCAGCCCAGTGGCTCACACCTGTAATCCCAGCACTTTGGGAGGCCAAGGTGGGCAGATTACCTCAGGTTAGGAGTTTGAGACCAGCCTGGGCAACATAGTGAAACCCCATCTCTACAAAAAAAAAAAAAAATACAAAAATTAGCCGGGTGTGGTGGTGCATGCTTGTAGTCCCAGCTACTTGAAAGGCTGAGGTGGGAGGATGACTTAGACCCAGGAGGTGAAGGTTGCAGTGAACTGAGATCTCACCACTGTACTCCAGCCTGGGCGACAGAGTGACACCCACTCTCAAAAAGAAAAAAAATGACACAGTGGCTCATGCCTTTAATCCCAGCACTTTGGGAGGCAGAGGCAGGCAGATCACTTGAGGTCAGGAGTTCAAGACCAGCCTGGCCAACCATGGCGAAACTGTATCTGCTAAAAACACAAAAATTAACTGGGCGTGGTGGCATGCATCAGTCATCCCATCAGGAGGCTGAGGCAGGAGAATTGCTTGAACCCAGGAGGTGGGGTTGCAGTGAGCCAAGATCGCACCACTGCACTCCAACCTGGGTGACAGAGGGAGACTACGTTTGTACAAAAAAAAAAAAAGAAGGAGTCATCAATGGGTGTTGCTTTTTTGTTTATTTGCTTTATTCTTTCTTTTTTTTTTTTTGAGACAAGGTCTCACTCTTCAGCCGCGATCTTGGCTCACTGCAACCTCTCTCCTGGGTTCAAGCGATCCTCCCTCCTTAGACTCCTGAGTAGTTGGTACTGAGGGCGCCTGCCACCATACTTGGCTAATTTTTTTTTTCAGTAGAGATGGGGTTTTACCATGTTGCCTAGGATGGTCTCGAACTCCTGGGTTCCAGCCATCTAACCACCTCAGTCTGGGATTACAGGCCTACACCATTGCGCCTGGCCCCCATCGACATCTTTATGTGTTCAAAGTTCTGTTTTGTTTGGTTTTTGAATTTCTGTTCTGACACTTCCTAGCAGGCTCTGGTTTCAACTGAAAACATGGCCTTGGGGATTGTTGGTGTCCTTGCTTACTCAGTTGTAGACGCAACATGCTTACCTTGTACCTCTTACCGGAAAGGGGGCTTGATCCAGACCCCAGGAGAGGATTCTTGGATCTGGTGTGAGAAAGAATTAGGGACGAGTCCACAGAGTAAAGTGAAAGCAAGTTTATTAAGAAAGTAAAGGAATAGGCCAGACGTGGTGACTTACGCCTTTAATGGCAGCACTTTGGGAGGCTGAGGCAGGTGGATCACTTGAACTAAGGAGTTTGAAACCAGCCTGGCCAACATGGCAAACCCTGCCTCTACAAAAAAAAGAAAGAAAGGAAAAAAAAGCTGGGCGTGGTGGCATGCACCTGTAGTCCCAGCTACTTGAAAGGCTGAGGTGGGAGGATCACTTGAGCCCAGAGATTGAGGCTGCATGCAGTGAGCCGTGATAGCTCCACTGCACTCCAGCCTGGGGACAGAATGAGAACCTGTCTCCAAAGGAAAAAAAAAATAAGAGGAAAGTAAAGGAATAAAGGCTCTGTCTATGGAATATGGCTACTCCATAGACAGAGCAGCCCTGAAGGGAACTGGTTGACTGTTTTCACGGTTATTTGTTTTTTTGTTTTAGGTGGAGTCTTGCTCTGTTGCCCAGGCTGGAGTGCAATGGTGCAATTCCAGCTCACTGCAAACTCCGCCTCCTGAGTTCAAAGGATTCTCTTGCCTCAGCCTCCTGAGTAGCTGGGATTGCAAGTGTGTGCCACCACACCTGGTTAATTTTTCTATTTTAGTAAAGATGGGGTTTCTCCATGTTGGCCAGGCTGGTCTCAAACTCCTGACCTCAAGTGATCTGCCTGACTCAGCCTCCCAAAGTGCTGGGATTGCAGGCATGAGCCACCACACCTTTGACCTTTCTTGGTAATTTATTGATCATATGCTAAACAAAGGGTGAACTATTCATTAGTTTACTGGGAAAGGGGTGGGGATTTCCTAAAACTCAAGGTTCCTTGTCCTTTTAGACCATAGAGGGTAACTTCTAGACATTGCTGACATTGCCATGACATTTGTAAACTGTCATGGTGCTGGTAGGAATGTCTTTTAGCATGCTAATGCATTCTAATTAGCATAAAATGAACAATGAGGACGACTAGCGGTCACTGTCATTGCCATCTGGGTTTTGATGGATTTGGGTTGGCTTCTTTATCACATTCTGTTTTATCAGTGAGGTCTTCCGTACCTGTAGCTTGTCCCAACTTCCTATCTAATCCTGTGACTAAGGATGTCTAACCCATGGGACAAGGTGGCTCACACCTGTAATCCCAACACTTTGGGAGCCTGAGGTGGGTGGATCACTTGAGGTCAGGAGTTCAAGACCACCCTGGCCACCATGGTGAAACCCCATCTCTACTAAATATATAAAAAATTATCCGGGTGTGGTGGTGAGCACCTGTAGTCCCAGCTACTTGGGAGGTTGAGGCAGGAGAATCACTCAAACCCAGCAAGCAGAGGTTGCAATAAGCCAAGATTGTGCCACTGCACTCTAGCCTGGATGACAGAGCTAGACTCCATCTCATTACAAAAAAAAATGTCTAACCTCCTGGGAATGCAGCCCAGCAGGTCTCAGCCTCATTTTACCTGGCTGCCATTTAAGATGGAATCGCTCTGGTTCCAGTGCCTCTGACATACCCACTCTGAATCTTCCTGAACTTCTATGAAATGTGGGTCTGCCAGAATTCTCTACTCATAGACACCGCAAACACTATACATAAATGGGAAGCAATGAATGACAAACATGCATATTGTGGGTATCTTCTCTTCCCATGTGCATTCTCCATTGTCCCAACCGACTTAATTTACAAAACACGAGTTCAAAGATAAGAATTTCTTTCTCTTCTTTTTTTTTTCTTTTTGGAAATGGAGTTTCGCTCTGTCACCCAGGCCAGAGTGCAGTGGTGCAATCTCGGCTCATTGCAATCTCCACCTCCCAGGTCTAAGTAATTCTCCTGCCTCAGCCTCCCAAGTAGCTGGGATTACAGGTGCCCACCACCATGCCTGGCTAATTTTTGTATTTTTAGTAGAGATCTTTTCACCATGTTGGCCATGGCTGGTCTCGAACTCCTGACCTCATGATCTGCTCGCCCCAGCCTACCAAAGTGTTAGGATTACAGGCGTGAGTCACCTCGCTTGGCCTAAGGATTTCTTTTGAAGGTAAGAATTTCAGGCCGGGTGCGGTGGCTCACTCCTGTAATCCCAGCACTTTGGGAGGCCGAGGTGGGCAAATCACAAGGTCAGGAGTTCGAGACCAGTCTAGCCAATATGGTGAAACCCTGTCTCTACTAAAAATACAAAAATTAGCCAGGCACGGTGGCATGTGCCTGTAATCCCAACTACTCAGGAGGCTGAGACAGGAGAATTGCTTGAACCCAGGAGGTGGAGGTTGTAGTGAGCCATTGCACTCCAGCCTGGGTGACAGAGGGAGACTCTGCCTCAAAACAAAAAAGAAAGTAAGAATTTCAAGACGGCAACAGCACATTAACTCAAGTGCAGGGCCCTTCTGAGTGCCAGGCCCTGTGCAGCTATTCAGGTAGCACGCCCAGGAAGCTGGCCCTGCATGGGAAATCACGCTTTTGTGAAGGGCCTCCGGTTCCTTTCATTTCCCCTGGAGAGTCAAAGAAGCATCGGAGATAGGAAGAAAAGGTTAGAGTTTTCTGGCTATGTTATCATATTCTTCTGAAATGATCCTAACCTTTTAGGGTAGAAACAGACATTTACCTTCCCAGTCTGGAGCTGGGAATGCTGAAGGAAATGATTGGCAAGAGGAAAGTGAAGCCTGTTTACTTCCATTTCCCTCTAACTTCAGCAGAGCAGGACACCGGCTTATTGACCGAAAGTTTCTGGAAATATTTGCAAGTCAGCATAGGCCCTCAGCCCACAGGAAACCCGGAAGTGACGATGAAGCCTGTTACAGTAAGGGGATACTGAAGGAGGACAGATGCCAGAGGGACAGCAACACCTTATCTACTCCCTGTTAGAGGATAGGGGCTTCTAGAGGGAAGGAGGGAACTTAGCAAACCTCTGTATTTTGTACTAAAAAGTATCCTGGTGGAAGACACAATCAATATAATATAGGTTTGAATAATTGATTAACTTTATTTATCCAATTGAGGACTCAAAACGGGTTAGTTATCTTTGTTTGTTTGAGGTCTTGCTGTCTCCCAGGCCGCAGTGGCAAGAATACAGCTCACTACAGCTGCGACCTCTTGGGCTCAAGCAGTCCTCCCACCTCAGCCTCCCAAGTAGCTGGGACTACAGGCAAGCACCATCATGTCGAGCTAATTTTTGTTTTGTAGAGATGGGGTTTTACTATGTTGCCCAGGCTGGTCTTGAACCCCTGGGCTTAAGTCATCTGCCTGACTTGGCTTCCCAAAGAGCTGGCATTGCAGGCGTGAGCCATTGTGCCTGGCCTTGGTTATCTTTATATCTACTTTTTCATCCTGTCCTAATCTTGAAAAACTTCCTCATATTTTGCATTATTGAGTGTATGAGATAAGACAATTAGTCAAAATTTCCTGGCAACTAATGTGAGAAAACAAAACCATAAATGGAAAGAAAAAAATTAACATTCAATAAAATTTTTTTCATTGACTCATTTGCAAAAAATTCTTAGAACAAGAAATAAACAGAAAAGCTACCTATCTGAGACAATCTAAAATGCATTAATTATTCTTCATTTGGGAGAATATGTAAGTGTGACTGGCTGATTGAAGTATCCAGATTGTTGGTGTCTAACAAGAGCTGGCTTAGGGCCAGGCCCGGTGGCTCACTCCTGTAATCCCAGCACGCTGGGAGACCGAGGCAGGTGGATCACGAGGTCAGGAGATCCAGACCATTCTGGCCAACATGGTGAAACCCCTTCTCTACTAAAAATACAAATTTAGCCGGGTGTGGTGGCAGGTGCCTGTAATCTCAGCTACTTGGGAGGCTGAGGCAGATCACTTGAACCGGGGAGATGAAGGTTGCAGTGAGCTGAGATCATGCCATTGCACTTCAGCCAGGGCAACAAGACCGAAACTCCATCTCAAAAAATAAACAAAAACAAAAACAAGAGCTGGCTTAGTTTATTCCAGGACCTGCCCCCAACAGTCCCTCCCAATACTGGGTGACAGCTATTGTCACAACTTCTTTTTTTTTTTGAGACGGAGTTCCGCTCTTGTTACCCAGGCTGGAGTGCAATGGCGTGATCTTGGCTCACCACAACCTCCGCCTCCTGGGTTCAGGCAATTCTCCTGCCTGAGCCTCTTGAGTTGCTGGGATTACAGGTATGCGCCACCATAATTTTTTGTATTTTTAGAAGAGACGGGGTTTCACCTTGCTGACCAGGCTGGTCTTGAGTTCCTGACCACAGGTGATCCACCCACCTCGGCCTCCCAAAGTGCTGGGATTACAGGCTTGAGCCACCGCGCCTGGCCATCACAACTTCTAATTTAGATCCCATAACTTTTCATCCTCTCTTAATTATGAGAATTCCCTCATACCAATATTTAAGATTTAAGATATTGTCCCTCATACCAATATTTAAGCTTTATTCTCACATATGAAACAAACTTCTTCTTACTTGACTGTGAGACTGTCTATTCTCTGGGCTTGCTGCTGCCCTGGCTAATACCCTGCTTGGCCATCAGCACCAGACTGTCATGGTGTCCTCTGTGTGGCATGAATTTAAATGCTGGCCGCTTGGTGGAGTAATGGTCTGTTTTCACTCACAACACTTCTGACACCAAACGTATGGGGATTTTTCCCCCAACAGCTGATTAGTTTTCCAGCTCTCTAAACACCAGTTGAGTGTCCTACAATTGAATTCTTATACTAACTTGTCTCTCCTTATCTACAATAGATTGAGTTATTTAAGCCAAATGTACATTTAAAGTAGTTTCAGAATTGCTAAACCACACTTCTGTGAGATACAAATTTACCAACCAGAGTGCAGTTTTTTTTTTGTTTTTTTTTTTTTGTTTTTTGAGACAGAGTTTCGCTCTTGTTACCCAGGCTGGAGTGCAATGGCACGATCTCGGCTCACCGCAACCTCCGCCTCCTGGGTTCAGGCAATTCTCCTGCCTCAGCCTCCTGAGTAGCTGTGATTACAGGCACGCGCCACCATGCCCAGCTAATTTTTTGTATTTTGAGTAGAGACGGGGTTTCACCATGTTGACCAGGATGGTCTCGATCTCTTGACCTCGTGATCCACCCGCCTTGGCCTCCCAAAGTGCTGGGATTACAGGCTTGAGCCACACCGCCCGGCCAGTTTTTTTTTTTTTTTTTTTTTTGAGACAGAGTCTTACTCTGCCGCCCAGGCTGGAGTACAATGGCTCAATCTCGGCTTGCTGCAACCTCCGCCTCCCGGGTTCAAGCGATTCTCCAACTTCAGCCTTCCGAGTAGCTGGAATTACAGGAGCCCGCCACCACACCCGGCTAATTTTTGTATTTTTAGTAGAGATGGGATTTCACCATGTTAGGCTGGTCTGGGACTCCTGACTTCGTGATCCGCCTGCCTCGGCCTCCCAAAGTGCTGGGATTACAGGTGTGAGTCACCGCGCCCCAGCAGAGTGCAATTTTTGTATACAGTTCTTTGTGTCCTTATCTACAGTTACAAATCAAAACACTGTTTTCCAACTTTAATTGTCAGTTCTTTTTATACCCCATCCCTTTCAGTGAGTTGATGTCATGTATTTATAATACAACTAGATTCGTTAACCGCAATTTACATACCATCCTGGGTTCCCTTTACAGTCTGTTCATTTTTTTAAATCTGCATACAATAAAAGCCTCTTTTTCTAGTGTATAGTTATTTATTTATTTATTTTTGAGACTGAGTCTCACTCTATTGCCCAGGCTGGAGTGCAGTGCCATGATCTCAGCTCACCGCAACCTCTGCCTTGAACCTGAGTTCAAGCAATTCTCCTGCCTCAGTCTCCTGAGTAGTTGGGACTACAGGCGAATGCTACCATGACCAGCTTATTTTTGGAGTTTTTAGTAAAGATGGGGTTTTACCATGTTGGCCAGGATGGTCTCGATCTCCTGACCTTGTGATCTACCTGCCCTGGCCTCCCAAAGTGCTGGGATTACAGGCATGAGCCACCACGCCTGGCCATGTGTATAGTTATTGTATTTGCAAATGGATATAGCCATGTATCCACCACACACAGTATCATGCAGAACAGCTCCAGCTCCATCAGCCAAAAGTTCCCTTTGCAGCGCTTTGTAGCAAACTTCTCTCCTTTCCTCAAACCTGGTAACAACTGATCTGTTTTTCTTCCCTATAGTTTAGCCTTTTCCAGAATGCCATATAAATAGAATTGCACAACATGTAGGCTTTTAGACCTAGCTTCTTTCACTTAGCAAAATGGATTTAAGATTTGTTCATATTATTGGGTGAACCAATAGTTCATTTATTTTTTTTTTAAGATGGGGTTTCACCATGTTGGTCAGGCTGGTCTTGAACTCCTGACCTCAGGTGATCCTCCCGCCTTGGCCTCCAAAGTGCTTGGATTACAGGCGTGAGCCACCACACCCGGCCAGTAGTTCATTTTTTACTGTTGAGTGTGGATAAACTCAAGGAATGTATATCAACAGTTTATCCAGTCACCTGTTGAAGGATATCTGGGTTATTTCTAGTTTTCAGTAATTATGAATGAAGCTGCTATAAATAGTCATGTGAGGGTTTTTGTGTGAATATAAGTTTTCAATTCATTTGGGTCAATTTCTAGTAGTGGTGTGGCTGGGCCATATGATAAGTTATGCTTATAAGAAACTGCTGAACAGTTTTTCAGAGTGGCTCTAACATTTCGAAATCCCATCAGCGACCAGTGAGAGTTCCTGTTCCTCTGCATCCTCAACCACATTTGGTTGCCCACACTTTTTTTTTTTAAGAGCGAGTCTTGCTCGTCACCCAGCCTGGAGTGCAGTGGCATAATCGTGGCTCACTGCAACCTCCACCTCCTAGTTTCAAGGGATTCTCCTGCCTCAGCCTCCTGAGTAGCTGGGATTATAGGCTCGCACTACCAAGCTTGGCTAATTTTTATATTTTTAGTAGAGACGGGGTTTCTCCATGTTGGCCAGGCTGTTCTAGAGCTCCTGGCATCAAGTGATCCGCCTGCCTTGGCCTACCAAAGTGCTGGGATTATAGGCACGAGCCACTGCCTGGCCTGCCCACACTCTTTAAAATGGAAATTGCCCACCCCACTCTATCCCAACTTCTTCCTTTCTTTTGACCTCTGCCTGGATTATACAATAATCTATACTCTTGCTTTGCAGCCTGTTGGTGTTAATGAAGGTAATAATCTTAGAGTACTGTGCACTACTTCCCTGCTTTCCTCAGAGTTCTAGGAAGCAGTTTCAGCATGCATTCTTAGGTTGGTACAGAAGATAACCACACTCTACTTGAGAAAAATTCCCTTCTGGAATTCCCAAACCTCTGCTTTTGTGTGGCCTCTTGGTTCCCGCTCATTTCAGCCTCTCTTTAGTCTAACCAAGTGAATCCACTGAAGCACTAGGGTGATTCACGGGTCTGCAGTGGACTCTGCAGTGGCTAAAGATCGCACAGGATAGACTACTCCATGTGGCTTTGCAGCTGGGTACCTGGGTCTTAATTCATCAGGAAGGAGCTGAGTGCCAGGCCCCTGCTCAGAGTCCCTGCCTTCTAACTTGGCAGGTAGCACATTCTCATAGTCATGGGAGTCCTCATTTGACATCTCTTCTCTAGGTTCCATCTCACTGTCCTCACTCTGTGTGAACGGCTGAAAGTCTCCGTAATCCCCTGAAGCAAGGATTGTCCTTTTGACACATTGCACGTGGGTCCCTGGATCATCTGTCTTGTCCTCAACATGACATGTGTTTGCGGATGGCACATCTTTCTCAGCCTGTTGCTGGCTTCCACTGGGATCTGCTGCTGGAACATTTTCATAGTCTCTGCCACACTGAAAAGCCACCCAGAGCTGCCTCTCCTGGATGGCACTGAGATCCAACCCTGTCATGTTGACATAGTCATTTGAGGTCTGAGAAGAACCTTCTCCATCGCTGAGTGAATCACGTCCCTCAGTTCCCAGAGAATGAAACCTGGTACGGTCACCAGCATCCCCACAGCCCTCATCTCTTTCCTCACTAAACTCCTCCAGCTTCTGGGTACTGGGAAGAACACAGACATTTCCGGAAGGGCTTCTGGTAGAAGCTGAAGTCTCAGCAATCTGTTCTGCTGTGGGGACATTGACATAATCATGGGAATCCTCTGAAGAAATGCTTGTGCAGTCTCTGGAAGCTCTGACATTGACGCAGTGTGCTGAGGGAGTGAGGTTCCCACACATCTGGGGCACCAGGGTGTTGTCATAGATACCCACCGCGTACTCTGTGGCATGGATATGGGCTCTATTTTCCAGTGGGAGATTGCCTGCTTGGGAGGGCTATGAGGAAGAAGAGGAAACCAGTGATCAGGTGCAAGCAGAAATATGGACAAAGTCTTTCTTCTTCCCGGCAGATACCACTGGCATAGTTCACTTGGTTCTCCACCTTGGAGAAAATGCCTAAGTCAGGGGTCCCAAACTGCAAGGCTCTACATGCCAGGCAGGAATAAGGGAAATGGGATGAGTTTAAGAAGAGCAACAGTGCAAATGTGATGATAAATTGCAACTGGTTTTTGGCCACAGAATGGGAATCAATGGGGGGTGGAAGGAAAGTATTATCAACCCTAGAGCCCATTGAGAGGCTGTACAACACAGTGGCTAAAGGGGAGGCTTAGACTCAGACTGAAGGCACAAATCCTAGCCTCCCCTCTTTGTGCCAAGTGAGTATGAGCACCTGACCTAATCTCTTGGTATCTTCATTTCTTAGTTTATAAAATGAGGATTATCATAATATTTACATCATAAGTTTATTTTGGTTTTCGATTTTGAGAACTTATTTCACTCTTGTTGCCCAGGCTGGAGTGCAGTGGCACGATCTCAGCTCACTGCAACCTCTGCCTCCCATGTTCAATTAATTTTCCTGCTTCAGCCTCCTGAGTAGCTGGGTGGTGCCTGCTACCACCACCCGGCTAATTTTTTTGTATTTTTAGTAGAGACAGGGTTTCATCATGTTGGCCAGGCTGGTCTCAAACTCCTGACCTCAGGTGATTCTCCTGCCTCAGCTTCCCAAAGTGCTGGGATTACAGGCGTGAGCCACTGCGCTTGGCCACTGCATAAGATTTTGTGAGGAGTAAATGGATTACTATGTATAAATGGTTTAGAATAGTTCCTGGCACATAGAAAACACTGAAAATTGCTTGCCTTTTTATTTTTTAGAGTGCAACGGCATGATCTCGGCTCACTGCAACCCCCGCCTCCCAGATTCAAGAGATTCTCCTGTCTCAGCCTCCCAAGTAGCTGGGATTACAGGTGCCCGATACCATGCCCGGCTAATTTTTGTATTTTTAGTAGAGATGGAGTTTCATCATGCTGGGCAGGGTGGTCTCGAACGCCTGACCTCAGTTGATCCACCAACCTCAGCCTCCCAAAGTGCTGAGATTACAGGCATGAGCCACTGTGCCTGGTGGAAAAAGTCCTTGCCATTTTATTAGAGGGACAGGTGATACAAAGGCTCAGCTGATTGTAGCCATTCAGGAATGCTGGTCTGATGTTTCCAGAAATTCTGAATTTTCAAGAAAAGCTGGAAATCTGGACTTTCAGATGTCTTAAAATGTCTTTATTAAAAAAATTTTTGTTTGAGACAGAATCTCTCTTTGTTGCTCAGACTGCAGTCTCCATCTCCCAGGCTCAAGTGATCCTCTTGCCTCAGCCTCCTAAATAGCTGAGACTACAAGTGGGTACCACCAGGCTCAGCTAATTTTTTTGATTTTTAGTAGAGACAAGGTCCTGCTAAGTTGTCCAGGCTGGTCTCAAATTTCTGGGGTCAAGCCATGCTTCTCTCTCAGCCTCCCAAAGTGCTGGGATTATAGACATGAGCCACTGCAATTTGATTCAAAATATTTTCTTTTTCTGAGACGGAGTTTTGCTCTTGTTGCCCAGTCTGGACTGCAATGGCGTGATCTCGGCTCACTGCAACCTCTGCCTCCCGGATTCAAGCAATTCTCCTGCCTCAGCCTCCCAAGTAGCTGGGATTACAGGCACACACCACCATGCCCAGCTAATTTTTTTGTATTTTTAGTAGAGACAAGGTTTCTCCATGTTTGTCAAGCTGGTCTCCAACTCCTGACCTCAAGCGATCCACCCACCTTGGCCTCCCAAAGTGCTGGGATTAATTGCATGAGCCACGGCACCCGGCCCAAAATATTCTTAAAACACTAGAGTCCAAGCCAAGTACATTTGTGAATTTAAGACAACTTGGTACCTAAACTCCCTTTGGGAGGCCAAGGTGGGCAGATTGCTTGAGCTCAGGAGTTTGAGACCAGCCTGAGCAACATGGTAAAATCCCATCTCTGCACAAAATACAGAAGTTAGCCAGGTGTGGTGGTGTGTGGCTGTGGCCCCAGCTACTTGGGGGGCTAAGGTGGGAGAATCACCTGAGCCCAGGAAGCAGAGGTTGTAGTGAGTTGTGATCATGCCACTGTACTCCAGCTTGGGTAACAAAGTGAGACCCAGTCTCAAAAAAAAACTATCATCTATCTATCTATCTATACACACAAACACACACACACACACACACACACACACACACACACACACACCAGTCAATTTCAGTTCTCACACTATGCACTTGAATATCTGTACTCTGGCACCGTTTTTAAAACAGGCACTTGCCTCTGTCCTTAATTTTTCCTTTTGGGTATAGGGAGGTCCTGAGGCTAGTCTTCCCAATTTATTAATAGGACTTCAGGCAAGTGCCAAAAGGCATGCTGTTTGTTTGTAGTGAAACCAGATCCAAGCCCTGTAACTCTGTCCCCTCAGTTCTTCTGCCAGAAACATGTCATTCTCCCAGGAAGCTTGACTCTTACCACACGCTCAGGGCTCTCAGAATTTCGGGAGAGGAGGCTCTCAGTACTGAAAATGCAGATACTCCTTGACTGATGTCTCCCTGAAAGGACAGAGAACAAATCCTGAAGAGAGCCAGTCCTCTGGGTGCTTCAGCCCAAGTAACCCCTGCATCATGGATGAACTGAGTTTGCACGGTGTCTGGAATTTCCAGCCTTGGGTCCGGGGTTCCGTGGTGTTCTGAGGTCAGAGCCATGGGGAGGACGCTCTGAGGACTGGAAGCCTGTCAGTTTCTGTGGCATTGGAGGATGCTAGCACAGAGGCTGGGAGGCTGAGAAACAAGCCCCAGTGGGAGAACCTCCTCCCCATCCCATCCTCTGCCTGTGAGGCTGTCACCGAAATTCTCCTCCTTTTCGTCTTCCCCATGCCTGGACACACTTGGCTTTCTTCTGTTGCCTTAACATTAAGAAAAAAAAAACAGGCTGGGAACAGTGGCTCATGCCTGTAATCCCAGTACTTTTGGAAGCTGAGGCGGATGGATCAAGAGGTCAGAAGTTCAAGACCAGTCTGGCCAACATAATGAAACCCTGTCTCTACTAAAAATACAAAAAATTAGCCGGGTGTGGTGGTGTGCACCTGTAATCCAGCTAGTCGGGAGGCTGAGGCAGGAGAATCATGTGAACCCGGTAGGTGGAGGTTGCAGTGAGCTGAGATCGTGCTGGATTCCAGCCCCGGCAACAATACAAGACTTCATTTTAAAAGAATTAAAAAAAAAAAACAAAAAGCTCCCAGCCCAGATGACCCTCCGCTCCCTTTCTGGAGCCCTCCAGGCACCCCTGGAGTTGCAGCTGACTGTCTGTCTATCCCAGTCTCCCTGATGCTCTCTGAAGGGCGAACAGGTTTGAGAGCGTAGAGGAAGTCGCCTCCGGAGAGTGAGAGGCACAATCTGGGAGCAGAAGTCTGAACATCTGGATTCCGTGGATTAGAAGGAAAAACCTACCCAGCTCTTCTTGTCGCCAAGGCAAGATGTCATAAATATTTTTGGCTCTTTGTCTGGTTTGTGGCAGAGTCAGCAAGGGCATGACGGTAACTCGGAGGTAAGGAACTTGCCCTGCAAAGCAATGAGAGAGATGGGAGTCATGGCGGGGTCGGCTGCACAGAGTGTAGGGACTCATGGGAATGAGATGGCCCCTGAAAAGGCTCCCCATCCTCGCCAGTGCTCACAAAAATACACTTGCAAACTTGAGCTACAGAAATTTGCATTTGAGTGAGAGGAGTAGAGGACTTGATGGGCAGAGCATAAAGAGGAAACTGGCCTCAGGGCCACCCGGGCAATGTCCTTCCAAGGGGAACCCCATCAGCGCTGGGCCTTTGGGGCCACAGTTCAGGATCTTGAGTGAGACAATGGCCAGTATATCAGGTAAGAACTGAGGACTCCCCAGGCCAATAGTTTATTCCTGGAAAATAAGCTGGGCTTTAATTACCAGGCTAGATTATTAATCTTACTGTGTCTCAACTCAGGACAAACAAGGGACTCACGCTTCTTCCGTTTATTCCAGTTCCACAGGATGCAGAAAACCGCAACGACCAGGAGGATGGTGAGGAGTCCCAGGAACCCAGAAAAGATGCTGCTGATCTGGTCTTTATTTCTGGAAAATCAATCACATGCCATGTGCTAGCTGTAGGAGGGTGGGGAGGCTGGAGGAGACATTTCCTTCAAGAGTTAGAGCCTGAAGATTTGGAATGGAAGCTGAGTGAGGGAAAGCCGAGGTGGGGTGTGGTGGAAAAGAGGGTTATCTCTGAATATGGACTTTATGGAGAGAGGGGACTTGGACCGGGGGAAGGGAACTGTTCCTTTCAAACACCTACTGAGCGTCAGGGGTTTACATGTGAGACTTATTTAATCTTTATAGCAATCCTATCTCACTCTGTGGCCAAGTAACCTGAGATTTAGACTCAGGGGAGTAAAGGAACATGTCAGAGATGGCCGGGCGCGGTGGCTCAAGCCTGTAATCCCAGCACGTTGGGAGGCCGAGGTGGATGGATCACGAGGTCAAGAGATCGAGACCATCCTGGTCAACATGGTGAAACCCCGTCTCTACTAAAAATACAAAAAATTAGCTGGGCATGGTGGCGCGTGCCTGTAATCACAGCTACTCGGGAGGCTGAGGCAGGAGAATTGCCTGAACCCAGGAGGTGGAGGTTGCGGTGAGCCGAGATCGCGCCATTGCACTCCAGCCGGGGTAACAAGAGCGAAACTCCGTCTCAAAAAAAAAAAAATGTCAGAGATTACCCAAGTAGGAAGGAGCAGAAGAGGAATGTGAATTTAGGTCTGTTTGTGTCCAAAGGCCATGCTCTTTTCACTCTGCCACAGTGTCCTTCAAACCCGCAAAGTCAAATTCATCTGGCCTTTCCCCTTCTTGTTCCCACTCACGAGCTTCCTGGCTTGCTTGGAGGAGAGGATTAGCCAACTTACAATTAGGGAGTGGCTCTGTGACAGAGTCCAACTTGCATGAACTTGAATAACCCCTCAGCACCCATTTGTGAAGTGGAGCTGGTCTCTAAGCAACACTCTGCTGTTGTGTGGAGTTTTTTTTCTTTTCTTTTTAAAGAGAGTCTTGCTCTGGCACCCAGGCTGGAGTGCAGTGGTATGATCTTGGCTCACTTTGGCTCACTGCAACATCTGCCTCCGGGTTCAAGTGGTTCTTCTGCCTCAGCCTCCTGAGTAGCTGGGAATACAGGTGCATGCCACCGCACCCAGCTTTTTTTTTTTTTTTTTTTTTTTTTTTTGTGAGACAGAGTTTTGCTCTTGTTGCCCAGACTGGAGTGCAATGGTGCGATCTCGGCTCACTGCAACCTCCGCCTCCTGGATTCAAGCGATTCTCCTGTCTCAGCCTCCCAAGTAGCTAGGATTACAGGCACTTGCCACCATGCCTGGCTAATTTTTGTATTTTTAGTAGAGACTAGGTTTCTCCATGTTGGTCAGGCTGGTCTTGAACTTCCAACTTCAGGTGATCTGCCTGCCTTAGTCTCCCAAAGTGCTAGGAGTATAGGCATGAGCCACCACACTCAGCCTAAATTTTTGTATTTTTGGTAGAGACGGGGTTCACCATGTTGGCCAGGTTGGTCTCGAACTCCTGACCTCGTGATCCACCTGCCTCAGCCTCCTAGTGTGCTGGGATTATAGGGTTTGAGCCACCGCTCCCGCCTATCCAACTTTCTAGTGGGCATTTCTACTAGCTGCTTAACAGACATCTCAAACCAAAGCAGAGCTGCTGTTCTCCCCACATAAACCTGCTACTCCCCTGATGTTTCCCATCATCTAGTGGCTTAGTCAAAAACCTTGGAGCCAGGTTGGGCACAGCAGCTTATGCCTGTAATTCCAGTACTTTGGGAGGCTGAGGCAGGCAGATCATGAGGTCAGGAGTTTGAGACCAGCCTGACCATCATAGTGAAACTGCATCTCTACTAAAAATACAAAAATTAGCTGGGCGAGGTGGTGTGTGCCTGTAATCCCAGCTACTCAGGAGGCTGAGGCAGGAGAATCACTTGAACCAGGGAGTCACTCCAGCCTGGGCAACAGAGTGAGACTCCATCTCAAAAAACAAAACAAAACAAACCCCAAACCCAAAAATACCCTTGGAGCTCATGCCCCACTTCCAGTCAACCAGCAGATTCTATCTGCCTTACCCTGGGCATTGATTCCAAACTCAACCACCTCTTCCTCCTCTGCTGTCCTCACTTGGGTTTAAGCCACTGTGTGTTTCACATGAACCTTTGCAAGAACTTTCCTGGTGGGTCTCCTTTCTTTAACTCTTGACTACATACTACCTTCACACAAAAGCCAGTGTGATCATTCTAAACAGTTAATCAGATCACATCCCTCCTCTGCTCATCACTCTCCCTGGCTTCGAGTGACTTAGAATAAAGTTTGTAGTCCTTCCTCAGTGAGGACTTTATGGCATGATGTGATCTGGCCTCTGCCTATCTCTGACCTTATTTCCTACCACTTTTCCTCTGACTTTGCCTGCCAGGAAAAGCATAGTTCTGTGTCAGACCTGTCACTCCCTCTCCCAGGCACCCTCCTCTCCCAGCTGTCTGCATGGCTGAGTCCCTCATTTCATTCAGGTCTCTTTTGAAATGTCAAATGTCATCTCCTCAGATGGGTCTTCTATGGCCACACCCTATTGCTTATAGTCCCCTTGCTGTGCTCCGCCTTTTCTTCATGGCACTGATGATTGATTGATATACGTTCATTTGCTTGTCTGTTTATCTTTTTTTTTTTTTTGAGATGGATTTTCCCTCTTATTGCCCAAGCTGGAGTGCAATGGTGTAATCTCAGCTCACTGCAACCTCTGCCTCCCTGGTTCAAGCAATTCTCCTGCCTCAGCCTCCCAAGTAGCTGGGATTACAGGCACCTACCCGGCTAATTTTTTGTATTTTTAATAGAAATAGGATTTCACTATGTTAGCCAGACTAGTCTTGAACTCCTAACCTCAGGTGATGTGCCCACCTCGGCCTCCCAAAGTGCTGGGATTACAGGTGTGAGCCACGACACCCGGCTGTTTATCATTTTATTTACTAAAGGAAAAAAAACTTTAAGACAGTCTCCATGTGTTGCCCAGACTGGTAACTGCTGGGCTCAAGTGATCCTCCTGCCTCGGCCTCCCAAAGTGCTTGGATGATGGGCGTGAGCCACCATGCTCAGCCTTGTTTATCATTTGACTCTCCAACTTGACTATAAGCTTCAGGAGGTTATGGACTCCTTTATCCTGTTTAACTAGTGCCTTAAACAGGGCTTGGTACTAGTATGGCCCTGATGAATATTTCTTAAATGAATGAGTGACTGAATTAATAAAAGAATTAATGTAGAAAGAGTTTTGAGTGTAGTACAGCCATTATGGAAAAACTATAGAGGTTCTTCAGAAAATTAAAAATAAAATTACCAAAGCTGGGTGCAGTGGCTAGCACCTGTAATCCCAGCACTTTGGGAGGCCAAGGTGAGTGGATCACTTGAGGTCAGAGTTCAAGACCAATCTGGCCAACATGATGAAACCACGTCTCTACTAAAATTGCAAAAAAAAATATTAGCTGGGCATGGTGGCACATGCCCATAATCCCAGCTACTCAGGAGGCTGAGACAGGAGAATTGCTTGAATCCGGGAGGTGGAGGTTGCGGTGAGCCGAGATTGCGCCATTGCACTCCAGCCTGGGCAACAGAGCGAGACTGTGTCTCAAAACAACAACAAAAACTACCATGTGATCCAGCAATCTCACTGCTGGGTATATATCCAAAGGAAATGAAATCGGTATTTGAAAGGCATGTCTACACTTTCATACTTATTGCCGCATTATTCACGATAGTCAAAATATGGAATCAACCTACATATCCATCAATAGATGAAAAAAAAGTGAATACTAATCAGCCTTTAAAAAATAAGGGAATCCCGTCATTTTTGACAACATGAATGAAACTAGAGGTTGTTATGTTAAATGAAATAAGCCAGGCACAAAAAGATAAATACCAGATGATCTCACTCACATGTGGAGTGGACAGCTGAACTCATAGAAATGGAGGAATGCTGGTTACCAGGGAGGGGTTGCAGAGATGTTGGTCAAAGGATTCAGAATTTCAGTTAGAGAAAGAATAAGTTCAAGACATCTGTTGTGTAACATGGTGACTATAGTTAATACAAATGTGTCATATTCTTGAAAATTGCTGAGAAATGTTTAGTATTCTCACACAAAAAAATTGTGAAGTAATGTGTGTCTTCAATGGTTTAATTTAGCTGTTGCACAATGTATACATATTTCAAAACAACAGGGTATCATGATAAATATATATAATTTTGATTTGCCAATTAGAAATAAATAAATAAATAAATAAATACTTTTGGAGGGATGCTTCAGGCTTCTGAGTTTTGTTAATTCATTGCTCATCAATGCTTGTGTCTACCTGCAAGTGACTTGCAAATGTTATTGCCAGGCTAATAACATTTATTTCCCCAAACTACTGCCATTTTATTTTATTTTATTTTATTTTTTGAGACAGAGTTTTTGTATTGTCACCAAGGCTGGAGTGCAATGGCATGATCTCAGCTCACTGCAACCTCTACCTCCAGGGTTC
>CM052666.1:18747887-18758594 GCA_028533165.1 Leontopithecus rosalia
CGCTCTTGTTACCCAGGCTGGAGTGCAATGGCGCGATCTCGGCTCACCGCAACCTCCGCCTCCTGGGTTCAGGCAATTCTCCTGCCTCAGCCTCCTGAGTAGCTGGGATTACAGGCACACACCACCATGCCCAGCTAATTTTTTGTATTTTGAGTAGAGACGGGGTTTCACCATGTTGACCAGGATGGTCTCGATCTCTGACCTCGTGATCCACCCGCCTCGGCCTCCCAAAGTGCTGGGATTACAGGCGTGAGCCACCGCGCCCGGCCAGCTATCAATGTTTTTAAAGTTTCAACTGCTGATGGATTTTTAGTTTTGTTTGTGAGATTGAAAGGCTTAGCAGTAATTTATACCCACGATTAGTTAGTTCTGTAAGAATTTATGTCCTAAAGACATATCTTTATTACATCTATCACTACATTTTTTTACTCATGGCAAGTTTTTGGATCTCAAAACACATCCTTAGAAAACTCAGCCTTTTGTTTCTGTCATGGGGACATCTAGGAAAGATTGACAACAGGGTCTAGCTTTGAGAACCAGTGTTATCACAGTTTTTCTTCAATTACAATATCTTCTTTGTTTCCTCAATACCTGCCTTTCCCCCAGCACCCCTGAAGAAAAGGCTCCAGTCCTAGAGTTTAGTGGTCTTAGCGGACCCGAGCCTGGGTGCTGAGAGGTGGCAGCGCTGCTGTGTAAGAAGCTCTTAAGGGTGGACAAAGACCTTCTGCCTCAGTCAGAGGAGGGTGGAGCTCACCACCCTGAGTCACTTACCTGTCCGGGCTGCTGGGAGTCACATGCAGAGTGTTGAACTCCAAGATCCTCCCTCCGATTGTCGGAAGGGTTGTGGTGACACCATCCATTGTCTCAGGAACCTTTCAGATGCTCTCTGGATTCAGCTTCTAAGTTTCTCTGAATCATAATCAGTTAGCCAGCATGTCTATCACCTCCCCCCACCCCCAACAAACTTCCTATCTTGTGTCTACCTCTGAAGTGTCAGGCTGAGTTGACCCAAAATACATAAGCAACGGGTTTGGTTCTACCTGGACGTGGCTAATGCCCACCACAGGAGTGCAATCTCATCCGGACGTGGTGCCTCCGAGTGAGGTGGCTCAGAGAGAATCTATGGCCTCTGCCTTCTGGTGGAAACATAGGGGCACGGAGGGGGAAACTGCCAAGAGGCTCAAGAGAGGCTCCGTGAGAAGCTCATCTTCCTTCAACACCCAAAGCAAAGTGAAAAGAGCAAACCACTTTGCCAGAATGGAAACAGAGAGTCAGTCACCGGAAACGGCACCACCAATGTGCTAATGAAATGCGGGGCACAGGAAACGCTGCTCAGTTCTTAATCTGCTAGAAGAAAACATATCTTCAACCCATCGTTCCCTGGGTTTGCCAGGTGCTCTGTGGTCTATGATGAGTGTGATTAAAAATGGGGCAGGGTGATAGAGAACTTGTGATTCTTTACCCTGGGGTTCTGAGACATTTAGAGTTTTACAAGTCTTTGAATTTATAGTGTTTTCTAAGCAAGTCTCAGGAGCACTGGAGGTTGCCTTTTAGAGACAGACAAATGCAGATCTCTGGGACCCTCCTCTGATTCAGTAAGTGGAGGGCGAAGAGGAGGCAGGCTTTGGACATGGATGCTCTCCAGGTGATTTTGACGGAGCTGGTCTGTATGTCAAGGTTTGGGAATCTCTGCTCTGGGCACTACCTTAAGAATGGATGCTATGCTGGGTTAGAGGGGCCCTGCTCCCCTAAGGTGACCTTCCACAGCTCCTGGCTTCGGGGAATCTCCTGTTCTCAGGGATCTTTTGAAGATCAGTCACAGTCCTACTTGTCACACACCTGTCACAGAAGCTGGATAGTTCATCCCTGAGAGCTACCCAAAATCTTCCAAACTGTGAAGATTGTTCAAAATCTGTTGCTAGCTCCCCTCCCTTCTTGAGCCTACTAATTTCTAGAAACACTCTTTGCATCTTGGGAGAGTCCAAAGAGAAGGGGCCACTAAGACTGTTGTGAGGATGTGAAGAAGAACCTCTGATTGCACTTTCCACAAGGAAATGGATTCCCAGATAATGAATGGAGGGGAAGACCAGCAGCACTCATGCTTCCCTCCCATCTCTTCCCAGTGGACGCTGAGGTCCTCAGCTTTCCTGAGCTGGCAACCCCTGGCCTGTCTGGGTCTAGACTCTCACAGAGTCCCCAGGGGCTGCAGACTAGCCCTGGTCGACTTTCCAGGGAGCTGTATCATTCCAGGTCTCGGACTCCTTCCCTCCCAGGAGCTTCACCTTGCGGGAAGCAGAAATGGCTCAGAGGCAGCTGATTCTGGAGCTGGAACCCGGGTCTCTGCCCACTTCTTTGGATCAGGTCTGGGTAGCAACTAGGACTACTCACAAGATTTATCATGCTGATGGGACTGTGTGTGAACCAGGAACTTGGAAAGCAGTACAAGGGAAGGGCGCATGGAACCAAACCTCAGAACCATGACTGCTACTGAAAAGGAGAAAAGTTTTTTTGAAAGAACTTTTCCATTGCATGTGATCATTTCAGGGCCTCACTTATCTTATCTTCCCTCTGACTGATTCTCTCCTGCCCCCACATCCGAGGGAAATCACCACCTCAGAGGTAGCTGCCCAAGTTACCTACCCCAGGCTGCAGGCCAGTGCCAGGTTTCCAACCCCCTGCTGTGCCCCTCATCCTGCTCTCTTTTCCTTCCCCATGGGGCAAAATCCAATTAAACTAACAAAACAAAAAGTAGGTAGCTGAAATGATTCATCATAATAGCAGAAAAAACAACACTCATTCCTGGGAAATGGGGTGTATGTTTTAAATCCACTTGCTCTAGTGTTGTTGATGTTTTCTGAGACAGGGTTTCACTCCCATTGCCCAGGCTGGAGTGCAGTGGCATGCTCTTGCTCACGACAACCTCTGCCTCCCAAGTAGCTGGGACTACAGGGACACACCACCATACATGGGTAATGTTTGCATTTTTAGTAGAAACAAGGTTTCAACATGTTAGCCAGGCTGGTCCGAACTCCTGGGCTCAAGTGATAGGACGACATCGGCCTCCCAAAGTTCTGGGATTACAGGTGGGAGATGTTGAAAAATGAGCGCCTTGAATGAAGTAACCTTCCAAACAGGCTCTGTGTGAGAAACGTGGCTGTTTATTCACCTGGGTGCAGGTGGGCTAAGGCCGAAAAGGGCATTAGCAATGGTCAGTGGGATAGGAGTTGGTTTAATAGGTTTGGGTAGTTTTTTGGGGGCTGGGTGTTGCAGAGTAAGTTCAGTTACAGTGGTGGGGGGTGGGGCAAAGGAGTATACATGACCACAAGTTCACTTACAATGGCAGGGTTGGGTGAGAGGTATTTACATTATCGTAAGAACAGCTAAGATGGCAGGGTTGGGTGAGGGGCTTGCCTGGAGAAATGATCAGGGACGCAGGCAGTGGGTGAGAGACATCAGCCGAGGCAAACAGGACTTCAGACTTTCAGGCTCCAGGATTGCATATGGAGACCTGACAGGAGCCACTGCACCCAGCCTGCTCTAGTGCTTTAACCGCTTTTTTTTTTTTTTTTTTTGAGATGGAGTTTCGCTCTTGTTACCCAGGCTGGAGTGCAATGGCACGCTCTCTGCTCACCGCAACCTCTGCCTTCTGGGTTCAAGCAATTCTTCTGCCTCAGCCTCCTGAGTAGCTGGGACTACAGGCGCGCACCACCATGCCCAGCTAATTTTTGTATTTTTAGTAGAGATGGTGTTTCACCACGTTGACCAGGATGGTCTCGATCTCTTGACCTTGTGATCCACTTGCCTTGGCCTCCCAAAGTGCTGGGATTATAGGCGTGAGCCACCACGCCCAGCCTGTTTAAACCACTTTTAAGATTTTCTGCGGTCAGATGCTACATGTGATTCTTTTTTTTTTTGAGATGGAGTCTCACTCTATAGCCCTGGCTGGAGTGCAGTGGCGTGATCTTGGCTCACTGCAACCGCCGCCTTCCAGGTCTCAGTTCAAGCAATTCTCCAGCCTCAGCTTCCCTAGTAGCTGAGATTACAAGCACCAGCTACCGCGCCCAGCTAATTTTTGTATTTTTTAGCAGAGACGGAGTTTCACTGTGTTGGCCAGTCTGGTCTTGCACTCCTGACCTCATGATCTGCCCACCTCGGCCTCCCAAAGTGTTGGGATTACAGGCATGAGCCACCGCACCTGGCCACATACGATTCTTATCAGACCCCAACACTAGCCTTTGGGTTGGGGGTTTCCGAACTATAGTCCCTTCAGTGGTTGCCAGAGAGGTGTTACACCAGAGGGGTCCTGATGCAGACCCCAAGAGAGGGTTCTTGGATCTTGCACAAGAAGTATTCAGGGTGAGTCCACAGAGTAAAGTGAAAGCAAGTTTATTAGGAAAGCAAAGGAATGAAAGAAAGGCTACTCCATAGACAGAGCAGCCCCGAGTGGGGCTGGTCGCCCATTTTTATGGTTATTTCTTGATTATATGCTAAACAAGGGGTGGATTATTCATGCCTCCCCTTTTAGACTGTACAGGGTGACTTTGTTTTTGTAAACTGTCATGGTGCTGGTGAGAGTGTAGCAGTGAGGATGGCCAGAGGTCACTCTTGTCGCCATCTTGGTTTTGGTAGGTTGTGGCCGGGTTCTTTACTGCAGCCTGCTTTATCTGCAAGATCTTTATGACCTGTATCTGGTGCAGAACTCCTGTCTCATCCTGTGACTTAGAATGCCTTCCTTAGCTGACATTGAGATACCACCTCACAGGTAGAATGGCGATCATTAAAAAATCTGGAGATAACAGGTGCTGGAGAGGATGTGGAGAAATAGGAACACTTTTACACTGTTGGTGGGAGTGTAAATTAGTTCAACCGTTGTGGAAGACAGTGTGGCGATTCCTCAAGGACCTAGAAATAGAAATTCCATTTGACCCAGGAATCCCATTACTGGATATATATCCAAAGGATTATAAATTTTTCTAGTTTAAGGACACATGCACACGAATGTTCATTGCGGCACAGTTTACAACAGCAAAGACCTGGTATCAACCCAAATACCCATCGATGGTAGACTGGATGGGGAAAATGTGGCACATATACACCGTGGAATACTATGCAGCCATAAAAAACAATGAGTTCATACCCTTTCTAGGGACATGGATGAACCTGGAAACCATCATTCTCGGCAAACTGACACAAGAACAGAAAATCAAACACTGCATGTTCTCACTCATAGGCAGGTGTTGAATAATGAGAACACATGGACACAGGGAGGGGAGTATCACACACTGAGGTCTGCGGGGAGGAACTAGGGGAGGGACAGCGGGGAGTAGGGAGTTGGGGAGGGTTAACTTGGGGAGAAATGCCAGATATAGGTGATGGGGATGGAGGCAGCAAACCACACTGCCATGCATGTACATATGCAACAGTCCTGCATGTTCTTCACATGTACCCCAGAACCTAAAGTGCGATAAAATATATATATTTTTTTAAAAAAAAAGATTCTTATGCTGCCCTAAATCAGGAGGTCAAAAGTGGTATGTACTCTTTTGTTACCTTTCTTCACTTGATACAACCCAATTTGACTTTTCCTATCATTGTTGTTCAGCAACTCTCATGCCTGAGCCTCCCAAGTAGCTTGGATGTGCAACCACATCCAGTTAATTTTTTTGTACTTTTTAGTAGAGATGGGGTTTCACTATGTTGGCCAGGCTGGTCTCAAACTCCTGAACTCAAGTGATCTGCTTGCCTTCCAAAGTGTTGAGATGGCTCACAGGTGTGAGCCACCACATCTGGCCGAGTGTCTTTTTTTTTTTTTTGAGATAGAGTCTCACTCTGTCGCCCAGGCTGGAGTGCAGTGGCACCATCTTGGTTCACTGAAACCTCCGCCTCACCAGTTCAAGCAATTCTCCTGCCTCAGCCTCCTGAGTAGCTGGGATTACAGGTGCCACCATGCCCCGCTAACTTTTTGTGTTGTTAGTAGAGATGGGGTTTTACCGTGTTAGCCAGAATGGTCTTGATCTCCTGACCTCATGATCCGCCTGTCTTTGCCTCCCAAAGTGCTGGGATTACAGACGTGAACCAGCGTGCCCGACCAAGCGTTGTTTTTACAGAAAAACTATTGCACCTGGGCAACATGGTAAGACCCCTGCTCTAAAAAAATTAAAAAAAAATATTTAGCCAGGCATAGTGGCGAACACCTATAGTCTCAGCTGAGGCAAGAGGTTTGTTCAGGCCTAGGAGTTGGAGGCTGCTGTGAGCTATGATTGCACCACCGCACTCCAGCCTGGGTGACAGAGCAAGACTCTGTCTCTGAAACAACAATGACAAACCAAAATTATTATTTTTAAAAATGTTCTCCAAGTGCCACCACCTCTATCAGCCTTCCTCTTCTGAGACCTGGGTTTCCTCTTCTGTGCCCCCATCACACTATACATGCATCTATTTTTTTTTTTTTTTGAGATGGAGTTTTACTCTTGTTGCCCAGGCTGGATTGCAATGGTGCAAGCTCAGCTCACTGTAAACTCCACCTCTCAGGTTCAAGCGATTCTCCTGCCTCAGGTTCCAAGTAGCTGGGATTACAGGCATGTGCCACCACACCTGGCTACTTTTGTATTTTTAGCAGAGATGGCATTTCTCCATGTTGGTCAGGCTGGTCTCGAACTGCTGACCTCAGATGATCTGTCCTCCTCAGCATCCCAAAGTGCTGGGATTATAGGTGTGAGCCACCTCGCTTGGCCTTTTTTTTTTTTTTTTTTTTTTTTTTATCTGGAGTGCAATGGTGCGATCTCGGCTCACTACAACCTCTGCCTCCCAGGTTCAAGCAATTCTCCTGCCTCAGCCTCCTGAGTAGCTGGGACTACAGGTGCCCGTCTGGCTAATTTTTTTAGTTTAAGTAGAGATGGGGGTTTCACCATCTTGGCCAGGCTGGTCTTGAACTCCTGACCCCACAATCCACCTACCTTGGCCTTCCAAAGTGCTGGGGTTACAGGTGTGAGCCACTGTGCTCGGCCACATGCATCTTTGTGAGAGCATCTCTCAGGCTACTGGGGTTATTTGTTTAAATGTCTGTCACCCAAGTAGACTTTTAAAACCCAAGGGCAGGGACTATGTTTTACTTATTGCATCTCTGGCATTTAGCGCAGTGCTTGACTACAGGAGTTAATTGGACCATCTGAAAAGGTCTTGTAGGTGCTTCTTGCTTCTGTGAATTTGGGACATAAGTGTGTGATGGTGTCAGAGGTGTTTGAACCAGAGCAACTCCATCTTGAATAGGAGAGGGGTAAAACATGGCTGAGATCTACTGGGCTGCATTTTTAGGAGGTTAAGGCATTCTTAATCACAGTCACAGGATGAGATAGGAGGTGCACAAGATACAGGTCACAAAGACCTTGCTGATAAAACAGCATGTAGCCAGTCCTGGTGGCTCACGCCTATAATACCAGCACTTTGGGAGGCTGATGCGGGTGGATCACCTGAAGTCAGGTGTTCACGACCAGTCTGGCCAGTATGGCAAAACCCGTCTCTACTGAAAAATACAAAAATTAGCCCGGTGTGGTGGTGCACGCCTGTAGTCCTAGCTACTCAGGAGGCTGAGGCATGAGAACCACTTGAACCGGGAGGCAGAGGCTGCAGTGAGCTGAGATCGCACCATCTCAGCTTTTGAGACTTATCTCAAAACAAACAAACAAACAAACAAACAAACGCAGCATGTGGTAACTAAGCCAGCCAAATCCCACCAAAACCAAGATGGCAACCTCTGGTCATCCTCACTGCTTATCATATACTAATTATAAATCATTAGCATGCTAAAAGACACTCCCACCAGTGCCATGACAGTTTACAAACGCCATGGCAACGTCAGATCCTATACAGTTTAAAAAGGAGAGGAACCCTCAGTTCTGGGAACTGCCCACCCCTTTCCCAGAAAACTCATGAATAATCCACCCCTTGTTTAGCACATAATCAAGAAATTAATCATAAGAAAAGCCAACCAGCAGCCCTTGAGGTGGCTCTGCCTAGAGTAGAGCCATTCTCTGTATTCTTTCTTTTTTAAAAAAATTTTTTTGTCTTTCTATTTTTGGTCGCCATTGTTTCTTTTCTTTTCTTCTTCTTTTTCTTTTGGATGCAGTTTCCTTCTCATTGCCCAGGCTGGAGTGCAGTGTCACCATCTCGGCTCACGGCAACCTCCGTCTCCCGGTTCAAGCGATTCTCCTGCCTCAGCCTCCTGAGTAGCTGGGATTACAGGCATGCGCCACCGTGCCTGCCTAATTTTGTATTTTTAGTAGAGATGGGGTTTCTCCATGTTGATTAGTCTGGTCTCGAACTCCTGACCTCAGGTGATCTGCCTGACTCGGCCTCCCAAAGTGCTAGAATTACAGGCATGAGCCACCATACCTGGCCTATTCCTTTACTTTCTTAATAAACTTACTTTCACTTTATGGACTCACCCCGAATTCTTTCATGTACGAGATCCAAAACCTCTTTTGGGGTCTGGATCGGGACCCCTTCCCAGTGACAATAGGGTGGGACATGGAGAAAAACATCAGCAGCTGGTTTTTTTTTTCCTGCTGTTTTCTCCTTAGCCAATGAAAACATACTGTCCTCTCATAGGAAGGGTAACCTGCACCCTGTGTTTGGTCTCCTCTGCCCTACCAACATGTTAACAGTAGCTTTTGAGGCTGGGCATGGTGGTTCATGCCTGTAATCCCAGCACTTTGGGAGGCTCAGTTGGGAGGATCACTTTGAGCCTGAGTTCAAGATCAGCCTGGGCAACATAGCAAGACCCTGCCTCAAAAAACAAACAAAAAAAAGAGTAGCTTTTGTATTACTGTGATTCCAAATGCCAAAATTGGGCTGGACATGGTGGCTCATGCCTATAATCCCTGTACTTTGGGAGGCCGAGGCAGGTGGATCACAAAGTCAGGAGTTTGAGACCAGCCTGGCCAATATGGTGAAACACCATTTCTACTAAAAATGTAAAAATTAGCTGGGCATGGTGGCACATGCCTGTAATCCCAGCTTGGAAGGCTGAGGCAGGAGAATTGCTTGAACCCAAGAGGTGGAGGTTGCAGTGAGCTGAGATTGAGCCATTGCACTTCAGCCTGAGTGACAGAGCAAGACTCCATCTTGGAAAAAAAAAAATAAATGCCAAAATTGTCCTGTGCGAAACACAATCCCAATCAGGTATATTTTTGGTTTGAGGGCTGGGACAACCATGGTGCGATGACACAAAAAGTCTTGATGGTGGCAACCCCTGCCCACCTTCCTCCTGTATTTGCCTATATCCTGGAGGCCTCTCCAGTCCAGACGAGTCTGACACAGAGAACAAAGGCAGCAAATGCCTCCTTTTGAAGTTAAAGCTGTGAGAGACTGGAGTTAGGAAAGAAAGACTTAGAAAATACAGAAACATTTCTCTGCCCCCTGTCCCCACTCTACTTGAGACCTTTGAGAAGAGTGAGGAGTATGTATTTGGAAGCAAAGAATGTGTGAGCAGACTAGGGGAGTTTCTGTTCCCCTGCTTAGGTCAAACCCTAAGAGGTGGGTTGGTAATGCTGATGGGTAAGAGAACTCATTTCTTTCTTTTTTTTTTTGAGACGGAGTCTCACTCTGTTGCCCAGGCTGGAGTGCAGTGGTGCCCTCTGGTTCACTGCAACCTCTGCCTCCTGGGTTTAAGTGATTCTCCTGCCTCAGCCTCCCCAATAGCTGGGACTACAGGCGTCTGCCACCATGCCTGGCTAATTTTTGTATTTTTAGTAGAGATGGGGTTTCACCATATTTTCCAGGCTGGTCTCGAACTCCTGATCTTGTGATCCACCCGCCTCGGCCTCCCAGAGTGCTGGGATTACAGGCATGAGCCACCATACCTGCTCTCTCTTTTTTTTTTTTTTTTTTGAGACAGAGTGTCACTCTGTTGCCCGGGCTGGAGTGCAGTGATACGATCTTGGCTCACTGCAACCTCCGCTTCCCAGACTGAAGCAATTCTCCTGCCTCAGCCTCTCAAGGAGATGGGATTACAGGCGTATGCAACCACACCCAGCTAATTTTCGTATTTTTGATAGAGACAGTTTCACTATGTTGGCCAGGCTGGACTCCTGACTCCAGATGATCCACCTGTTTCGGCCTCCCAAAGTGCTGAGAGTACAGACATGAGCCGTCGTGCCCCGCCTGAGAACCCTTTAAGTCTGGTGCCCTGAGAGCAGAGCAGACCTCTGCTTCCTTGTTCCTTCTGGGGTTCTCTGGCAGCCTCCACAGTGTCCCTTGAGACCTACTAGCTGCACAGCCACAAAGCAGAGGTAGCTGTGAGGCGTGTATGAATGAGCAAATAAATACCTACAAACAGCCCCACCGTCCCTCAGCTCAGAGGGAGAGTGCGAACAGTCCAACAGTAAGTGAGCTGGCTTCTCTCTTGCAAGCACAGACACAGAGAATCCGCCCCCAGAGCTATGGCAGAAAGGGGCACTCCTCAGCAGAGGGGGCAGGGTCAGTATTCACTACAGGAATCAGATGAGGGCACAGCGTGTCTCCGTGGAGGTGAGGAGGGCTGAGGGCCTGCCTGGGGGCCAGGCAGTGAATGTGATGACAGGAGTGGGGAACCGGAACGGGGAAGGCACAGGCGAAGGTGTTCTTTTTGGTGCCACCTTGAGTGAGCAGAACATTTTCCCTTGCTAACCAGAGGGTTCTTTTTCTTTCTCTTTATTATTATTATTATTA
>CM052666.1:18758694-18927133 GCA_028533165.1 Leontopithecus rosalia
AATTCTCCTGCCTCAGCCTCCTGAGTAGCTGGGATTACAGGCACGCGCCACCGGGCCCAGCTAATTTTTTGTATCTTTAGTAGAGACGGGGTTTCACTATGTTGACCAGGATGGTCTCGATCTGTTGACCTCGTGATCCACCCGCCTCGGCCTCCCAAAGTGCTGGGATTACAGGCTTGAGCCACCGCGCCCGGCCTATTATTATTTTTTTAAACGGAGTTTTGCTCTTGTTGCCTAGGCTGGAGGGCAATGGCATGATCTCGGCTCACTGCTACCTCTGCCTCCTGGGTTCAAGTGATTCCCCTGTCTCAGCCTCCCAACTAACTAGGATTACAGGTGCCTGCCACCATGCCCAGCTAATTTTTTGTATTTTTAGTAGAGACGGGGTTTCACCATGTTGGCCAGGCTGGTCTTGAACACCCGACCTCAGGTGATCCACCCACCTTGGCCTTCCAAAGTGATGGGATTACAGGTGTGAGCCACCTCAGCCGGCCGGGGTGTTACTTCATTGATTACGATGTCCTGAATAGGCTGGGGAGGCAAGAAATGTAACTGAATTTAATTTTTTTTTTTGAGCAAACATTTCCTTTTTGATCTTTTGTGTGTCATGGGATACCTGCATGACGGTGGAGCTTGGGTCTACCTGTGTCCTTTAGGAGTAGGCTAGGCCCATATGTAGCATATGTGCTAGCTAAAGCTGCATGGTGCTTCCATGTTCCCGTAGATTGCAGCCAAGCAATAGCCAGCATGACCCTGTCACCCTGTAAGACAGATCACTGCAGTTAAAATCCTCCAAAGGGGCAGGGGGCGGTGGCTCACACCTGTAATTCCAGCACTTTGGGAGCCTGAGGCGGATGGATCACAAAGTCAGGAGTTCAAGACCAGCCTGGCCAAGATGGTGAAACCCTGTCTCTACTAAAAATACAAAAAGATTAGCTGCGGGTGGTGGCAGGTGCCTGTAATCCCAGCTACTCGAGAGGCTGAAGCAGAGAATCGCTTGAAGCGGGGGGCAGAGGTTGCAGTGAGCTGAGATCACGCCCCTGCACTCCAGCCTGGGTGACAGAGCAAAACTCTGTCTCAAAATGAATAAAAAAATAAAAATAAAAAGTCCTCCAAAGAATTCTTGTTTAATGAAAGCCGGCCTTATAATGGCCTATAGGATCTGAACTCATCTCCCTCCCTTTCCTACTTAGTCACTCCATTCCAGCCCCTGGCCTCCTTGCACACCCTCAAGCAAATCAAGATCTGCTTCAGGGTCTTTCCACTTGCTGGGCCTTTTGCCTGGAGTCTCCTTCCACCACATTTAAACAGCTCACTTCCTTAATTCCTTCAGGTCTCTGTATCAGAGAGGCCCTCCGTGAGCACTCTCTATTGGTAACTGGTGCTTCCCATTCCTCTTACCCCACCTTACTTTCCTCCCTGTTTTTTTTTTTTTTAAGATGGAGTTTTGCTCTTATTGTCCAGGCTGGAGTGCAATGATGCAATCTAGGTTTACTGCAACCCCTATGTCCCAGGTTCAAGCAATTCTCCTGCCTCAGCCTCCTGAGTAGCTGGGATTACAGGTGCCTACCACCACACCCTGCTAATTTTTGTATTTTTAGTAGAGACGTGGTTTCACCATGTTGGCCAGGCTGATCTGGAACTCCTGACCTCAGGTGAACCACCTGCCTTGGCCTCCCAAAGTGCTGGGATTACAGGCGTGAGCCACCATGCCCAGCCTTTTCCCTGGTTCTTATCACCACTTGACATGCTATATATTTACTTGTTTCTTTAAATTTTTAAATTTAATTTATTTTAATGTTTTAGAGATAGGGTCTTATTCTGTCACTCAGCCTGGAGTGCAGTGGTGTGATCATAGCTCACTGAAGCGTCGAACTCCTGGACTCAGGTGATCTTCCTGCCTCAGCCTCCCTAGTAGCTGGGACAACAGGTACACGCCATCATGCCTGGCTTATTTGTTTCTCCTCCACAAGACCACATTCTAAGAGGTAAGGGACTTAATTTTGTTTGTCTCCAGTGCCTGGCACCATAAATACCTCTTAAATGAGTGAGTGAGTGGATCAGTATCCAAGTGGGAGGCGACAAGACCACAAAAAATGACTAAAGAGAGGCCTCTCACTGATCTTGGTGAGTGCAAGCTGGTTCAGTGCTGGATTTGATTTATTTAAAAAAAATGCTGGGCATGGGGGTTCACGCCTATAATCCCAGCACTTTGGGAAGCTGAGACAGGTGGATCACCTGAGGTCAGGAGTTCGAGACCAGCCTGATCAACATGGTGAAACCCTGTCTCTGCCAAAAATGCAAAAAAAAAAAAAAAAAAAAAAAAAAAAAAAGCCCGACGTGGTAGTGCATGCCTGTAGTCCCAGCTACTCAGGAGGCTGAGACAGGAGAATCACTTGAACCCGGGAGGTGGAGGTTGCAGTCAGCTGAGATCCAGATAATGCCATTGCACTCCAGGCTGGACAACAAGAGTGAAACATGGTCAGGAAAAAGAAAAAGTCCAGGTCCAGTGCTGGCTCACACCTGTAATCTCAGCACTTTGGGAGGCCAAGGCAGGCAGATCACCTGAGGTCGGAAATTCGAGACTAGCCTGACCAACATGGAGAAACCCTGTCTCTACTAAAAATACAAAATTAGCTAAGCATGGTGGCTTGTGCCTGTAGTATCAGCTACTCAGGAGGCTGAGGCAAGAGAATCACTTGAACCCGGGAGGCAGAGTTTTCAGGGAGCCGAGATTGCTCCATTGCACTCCATCCTGGGCAATAAGAGCAAAACTGTTTCAAAAAAAAGAAAGAAAGAAAAGAAACATATATCTTACACATTAGGGGTGTGGAAAATTTGTCTTTGTTGCAGATACAAGTGGCTGGGCCTGATGTGAAGCCTGCCTGCACATGTCCCAGTATTCAATACACACACGATAATGCTACATTCCAGGGGAGATAAAGCAATGAACGAGAAATTCCGTCTAGACATTCTCCAGTGGTTATTAATAGCAATTAGATGTGAGAGCAAGAATGGAAAGAGTCACAGTTGGAAAGACCCTTATGTTCCAGAGTAAACTCTGGTACACTCAAGATTACAACACAGGCCTTCTAATTCCCAGATCAAGTTCTTTCTACCACACCTTGGTTGAGACATCTCACTTCTAATTTTATGCCATTCTGCTGGGTTAGAGCTCTGCATTCCCAAACAACTGTTCTTCCACCACAAATTCCAAAGCAGGAGATTATCACTCCACTGCAGAATCAGCTAGCTAATGGATAGTCTCAGCAGGCTAGGCTACAGTCATTAAGCTTTGCTGAATTTTACTTGTGCATACATTAATAATTGTAATGGGAGATAATTGAGACAGAATCCAAATTATGCTTGCTTGTTTGTTTAAACACAACTTGTTACATTACCACCCAACTTTGCACTATTTGTTTTGTTAGTTACAATCATAGTATTTCAGAGCTGTCAGGGACCTTAAGGATGGACTAGGTCAGTGCTTTTGTTTTTTTGAAATGGGATCTTATTCTGTCACCCTGGCTGGAGTGGCATCATCACAGTTCACTGCTGCCTCAACCTTCTGGGATCAAGTGATCCTCCCACCTCAGCCCTCTGAATACCTGGAACTGTAGGTGTGCACCATCATGCTTGGCTAATTATTTTTTAATTGATTTTTTTTTTTTTTGAGATGGAGTCTTGCTCTGTCACCCAGGTTGGAGTTCAGTGGCACAATCTCAGCTCACTGCAACTTCCACCTCCCAGGTTCAAGCAATTCTCCTGCGCAGCCTCCCAAGTAGCTGGGATTACAGGCACAGGCCACCATGACAGGCTAATTTTGACATTTTTAGTAGAGATGGGTTTTCACCATGTTGGCCAGGCTGGTCTCAAACTCCTGACCTCAGGTGATCCAGAGTGCTGGGATTACAGGAGTGAGCCACCGTGTCCAGCCAATTTTCCTTTTGGTTTGTTTAGTTTATTATTTATTCTCCGGTCCCATTTTAAAGAAACTAAGTGGTCAATGTATTCATGCCTGTGGACAGCAACCTGGGACAGAGAAGTAGGGACAAATCTCAGATCATGTAAGTCTTTTTCAACCAGAGCTAGTTCTTCCTTTAGATCTAGCCCATTAGACTAGCCAGGAGAGTTTGGGATGTTATAAAATGTCATGCTTTTCCTAAAGGAATTTGAGGAGTGGGCAAGGTCCTTTCCTCCCTATGATGTGTGTGTGTGTGTGTGTGTGTGTGTGTGTGTGTGTGTGTGTTTTAGAGATGGGGTCTTGGTATGTTGTACAGGCTGGACTTGAACTCCTGGACTCAAGCGATCCTCCCGCCTCATCCACTCCACCTCCCCAGTCGCTGGGGCAACAGGTGTGCACCAGTGTGCCTGCCTCCTCCCTATATTTTACAGGAGGGTGGGGAACTTGGTTGTGCACCTGGATGAGAGCTGCAGGAAGGAGCTGTCTCGGATATGAAAGCTCAGAATGTAAATGACCTGCCAGGGAGCTATTTTGACCTGAAACAGGGGCCTAATGTCAGTCTCTAGCAAGGCTCAATTAATGAAAAACTTTTTTTTTTTGAGATGGAGTCTCGCTCTGTTGTCCAGGCTGGAATGCAATGGTGTGATCTTGGCTCACTGCAACCTCCACCTCCCAGGTTTAAGCAATTCTCTGCATCAGCCTCCCGAGTAGCTGGGATTACAGGCGCCTGCCACCATGCCCAGCTAATTTTTGTATTTTTAGTAGAGACGAGGTTTCACCATCTTGGCCAGGCTGGTCTTGAACTCCTGATCTCGTGATCCACCTACCTCAGCCTCCCAAAGTGCTGGGATTACAGGCCTGGGCCACCTTGCTGGGTAATAAAAGACATTTTTTAAACTATGGGGAGGGGAAGGGATGGTAGAGAACCCAAGGGAAAGGCAGCTAATATAAGGGAAACTACTTTTCCTAAAAGACATTTCATATAAAACAAACAAAAAATAAAACCAAAAAACAAAAGAGAAAGAAAGAAAGGAAGAAAGGAAGGAAGGAAGGAAGGAAGGAAGGGAAAAAAAAGCAAGGACTGCCAAGACTGTCTCTTTCTTATTCTTCCAAAAGCTCCAGCTCCTGGATTGTGGATTCTAACCAAGGTAGATGGAACCAGGTTTGTACTACAAGGGAATGAAGCCAGTATGAGGACCCAGAGGGAAGGGAAGCATCGTCAGAGTCCAGTGGCAAGAGGAATTCTGTGCTTGTTTAAATGAGGTTGTCCTTGTGGGTGTGGCGTTTCCCTTCTCAACTTATGTAGACAATCAGTGGCATTACCCAAAAGCGGCAACACATTGAGGACAGCACAGTTACAAGTGGGCATGAGTTTTTATTCTCAGTGCACAGCAGTATTGGTTTCTGTTCATCAGCAAAAAGCTTTATTGGTTCCAAATTTATCCCTTTTAAAACTCTTCTTCTGGTCTCAGTGGAACAACGCATTTGAATTTCAGACTTGCCAGTTTATAGCACTTTTTTCCCCTAAGAACCATATAAATACATGCAAACATTGTACATAGAGCTTAAATAATATCAAAATGCAAATATAGATTGGGTGCGCTGTTAAGCTGAGTTGCAAATTACGGCAACACACACTGGGGTATGCGTCGCTTTGATATTACCATTTGTTTGTTTATGTCATGCAGACCACAATAGTCAATCTTTTGTTTTGTTTTTCTTTTTTGTACAAAAATACCAGTGCTTGTTATACGGATTACTAAAAGAAGAAGAAACTCAAACATTCCTTTCTGCGTGCTAATTTGAAAGAACAACGTAGATAGATTTGTTGGCACATATATATGGCATATTCACATATGGCATATATACATATGGGGAGAAAACATGAACCAAAGGCCAATTCAGTTACGGGAGCTCATCTCCTTCCATCTCTCCTAATCAAGAGCAAAGGGAACAGCAGGCCTAACAGCAGGGTTGGGAAGGCAAAAGGACTGGCACTGAGCTAAATCAAAGGGTGTCTGGTCTATTCAGAGGAAGAGGCTGGAATGGCTTAACAATAGCAGGCATTTGTAAGTGCCCACCCTCACCAATGCAGTGGGGGTGGTCCCTAGATATGAAAGGTAAGGAAGGGAATTCCATATTGTGATGGTACCACAGGCTGCTTCAATTGTAAGGCAAAGGGAGCAGGAAAGAAAGGAAGGGATGCATTTAGAGGCTTTTTGGCACAAACGAGTGTGCCACGCCCCTCTGGGTTTTCACCAGTGAGGTAGCCACTCAGATTTAACTGTGCCAATTCTCCTCTCTGAAGCTCGAGGGGAAGAAGAAACTCAAACCCTAAAGAACCCACAAGTATCTAGAGGGATTTTTAGGTGATCTCCCACTTAACCCCTTTAGGGATAGGAGAGTCACTCCAGAGGACAGATGGTACTATGGGAAGGACCTAGCCCCAAGACTGTCACTCAGGACAAGGACCAGCCATTGTTTTATCCATTTAGAATTCTGTCCCCATTTAATATGTTGCACAAAATCCTTCTAGGGGAATAAAGGCATCACAAATAAGATCCTTGTGCAAAAACTCACTAATGGGAAACTCCAGGGGGAATAGGAAATACAAACCATGGAAAACACAAACCCCAAATCAGAATATCCTTACAGACCAGGAGATATTAATGTCTTTGTTACCTCTCTGCCAGCTATTCTTTAAGAAACACAATTCCAACCGAGGCCCCTGATCCTAATCACTAGTTAGGAGTCTGGCTGTCCATCTGTATGGCGGGGTGGGGGGATTCATTTCCTGACAGCTGTGTCCCTTGCTAGGTATCTTCCTGACTATCCACAGTTTACTACCCGTTTTTCCAGGTTTATTAAGAGAGAAAGCTAGGATGATACGTTCTCCTTCTCCCCATCAGACCCTTTTCAAATCCAAAGCACCATTTCGGGGAAAAGTGTTATTAACTTATGCCAAATTTACCCACTGCCAGTTGGATCCGTGAAACTGAATAGAAAAAAAACTTCTATAAAAAACATATGAACATAGACACTTAAACTTAATTCCATATCAACAAAATTTATATTAAAAAAGTCTAGAACCCAACAGTTTTTTCCCCCTAAGTATAAAGATGGCTGTTTGGAGAAAGTAAGTACGGTGTATTGGTTTGAAACCAATCACAAATATACTAAGTCACCTGTCATGTCAAACAGCGGGTTATGTGCTCCCTTCCACAGGGCTACATGACGGCACTTTATTTAAGTTGTTTAAACAAAATACATATGGCTGACTCAAAAATATCAGTTTCTGATCTAAAGAAAACTATTTTTTGCATATATTTCTATATTTTCTCTCCTACTATGGAAACTAGAACACAAGAAAAAAACCGTTGACTTTGACAAAGTAGACACAAGCCCTCAAGGGTAACCTGTTGGGCACCATAAGTCTTTTGTGAACAGGAATGGTAAAATAGCCTTTAAAGCTTGTTATTGGCTTGCTATTTAAAATGATCTGAGGTAATACAAGACTTGATAGAATTAAATCTTCTGAAGTAGTTGATGAATATGTAGGTCAACACCTAACCACCTTGGGTGAGCTGTTTTTTTTCCCTATGAGTATTTAAGACACAAAAAATAATTACTGAAGCATGTAGATTTCACAAAACAAAAATCAAATTTGCTTTCCTATTTCCTACAATGATGGATTATGGAGTCATGGGGATGTGTAGGGGGCATTGTTTCTTTATGACTCCTACTGTGGACAGCTCAGGTGAAAGGGGTGAGGGAGGGCAGATCCGGAAGAAAAGGCCGGGTGGATCAGGTCACCTTCCTCTCACATGGGAATTTGGCAGTTCATACGCCTCCTCCACCTGACTCCCATCGCTCTAGAGAGAGGCGGGTGGGCTTCACTATCTAATGGGAGGTGAGAGTCGGAGACATGAACTGGCACCTGCACAGAAGTCAACATCAGCAGGGATACAAATGGAGCTCCTGCCAATGTGGCTCCACCTTGCCCCAGTAAGGAACACTTAAAAAATCTCCTAGCAAATTCCCCCACTCCTGAGAGGCAGATGGGAAGGGGATGCTTTGGGCAGTGTTCAGGGCATAAAGGCACAGGGCTTTACTGGGCAGCAGCTGGAGCACGTGGCAGAAGGGGGGTTGGAGGAAGGGCAGATATGCAGGGGGGGTCTTTTGCTCCATTAAGTTGACAAAATATCACAGGAGCCTCCCACTTTGGATACATATTTTTCAAAATCAGAATATTTGAGAAAGGCTGGGACCTTCTCAGAGACTGGAAAAGTTGTGCTATGTGGAAAAAGTAGAATTAGAAACTGGAAAGAATGTCAAAGCTGGTCCCCAGGCACCTAAGCTCAAGATTTCTGGCCCCTGCAGGAAGGTTTTCTCAGATCATTCTAGATTGGCTCTTTGGCCTCTCCCAAGGCTTCTCAACACTCATTCCCCACCAGTCAGGTCTTGCCCTGGAGAGCCTTGGCAGATGGCTTTGAAAGCAGTGGTCACCCCAAAGAGGAGCCCACAAAAGTCTGCTTTGATGGTCTGTCGTATCCTAGATTTGCCAGCATCTGGTCCTCAATATGCAAGTCAAGTAAGGAGGCGGGGTCATACCCAGTTCATTCTTTTGCCACCACTTTAGGAATAGGAGAAAGCTCAGGCCTACAGTAAAAACTATACACCACACATATGCAACCTTCATGGGCAAGGCTGATCTCCCTGGCACTTAAGAACCACATACACCTGACAAGATGGCAGGTTAAAAGCAGAAGGTAACCTGGCAACAACAGGGAAATATTCTTTTTATTAAAAAAAAAAAATTTTTTAATAAAATGAGACAGAGTCTTGCTCCACCGCCAGGTGCCAGGCTGGAGTGCAGTGGCATGATCTCGGCTCACTGCAACCTCCGCCTCTTGGGTTTAGGCAATTCTCCTGCCTCAGCCTCCCGAGTAGCTAGGACTATAGGCGTGCACCACCACGCCCAGCTAATTTTTGTATTTTTGGTAGAGACGGGGTTTCACCATGTTGGCCAGGATGGTCTCGATCTCTTGACCTCATGATCCGCCCGCCTCGGCCTCCCAAAGTGCTGGGATTACAGGCGTGAGCCACCGCGCCCAGCCCAACAACGAAAATATTCTTACCAGCATTTAATTGCTTCAAAAGGACCCTTTTAACAAAGAAACTCGTTGGATTCTAGAACTAAATCAAGGGTTGTTTTGGGCACAAGGGAGAAGGATCAAAGTTTACTCAATTAACGCATATCCTTTCCATTTTCCTAATCACCATAACTAAAAACAAAAACAAAAAAAGGAAGGGAAGGGAAGACAAAAGAGCAAAAGAACCTTGGAGAAGTCTGACTAGAAGGGCAGAAAGAGTTAGAGGCTTCTAGGCCTATAGGTGTAAGTTTTCAAAGTGGGAAAAATTGAAAAACAACCACACTACTGGCTGATTTTATATATTCCATCTCTACCTCAATGTAGTCCACTTGGGGATATCTGTCTCCCTCTGAACCCTTAATTTAGCTTGTAAATGGCACAGACTTATAGGACAAAATCCAGAATTCAAGAGATGAACATCAGGGGAGAAGGTGGGGTGGGTGATGTCAAGAGGATTGTCATCATTTCTTTACAAATGACAACTGACTACCAAGGAGTAGATTCTACCATTACCTGCCTGGGGTTTGACTGGGTCCTGCTACAAACCCCAAGTCAAGCTTAAGTTGAAATCCTTGTAGGTCTGTGCTCTTGCCTCTTCACGGTCAGGTGGGGGTTCACACACACTGCTGTTGACACAGCAGTTGACGTGACAATGCAAAGTCCCATCATCACCTTATAGATGGGACAGATGAAAAAGAAAATAGGGAAAATAAGGATGAGAGTCAGAGAAAGAAATTCACACCGATGTCTCTAGGCTCTGTAGAGGGCTGTCCGCGTGGGAGACCTGCACTTGGTTGCAATCCACCGCGTTGTTGTTTGTGTTGGCATATGGAGTGACGTCACCATCCAGCAGGAGCACCCTAGTCCCAAAGTTAGAAGCCTTGTCAGGATTTTCTTCCTCTTCCTCATCCAGGAGTGGTGTTCGTGGCAGCTCCTCATCTATGGCAAATTCAGGGTGGGTCATGAAGTTGTGGATGGAGTTTTGGTTGTAGGATTTCTGAATGCTTTCGTGGAGGGAACTATGGAACGCTTTGACCACTTTGATCTACACCAGGGAAAGGAAAAGGAGAATGAGAAAACAGGGAGGTGAGAATTGGCCGGCAGAACAAGGAGATGGTGGCTTTAGGAGAGAAACAAAACCCACTATAAAACATGACTGCTCAACAACCAAAACCAAACAGTCAGAGGAGATCATGGGGCACCAGAAACATCACATGGCTCAACTTTCAAAGCAGTGGGGTGGGCTGGGGTGAGTGATGGCAAACAGCTAGGATGTTTTGAAAGCTGCATTAAAAAAAGTAGAAAACCCAAAGCAACGTTAGCATTCTCAAACAATCTACTTTTAAAATGAAACAGAAAACAAGAAGTTTCATTAGTTCTTTCAGATGGAGGGCAAGGACATGGGAACTAGATGCAAATTAACAGCCAAACTTAAACAACGATTCAGACGTGTGGATTTCTGTGTTGAGGCCAAACATTCTGTGAATGTGGAATGGAAAAATTATGCATTGAGGTTTAGTTATCTGTTTAAAGACCTCAAAGAGCCAGCATACACCAATGTGCACATAATACACGTTGGGTGACCACGAATACTTTGCAGCCAGGCAGACAAACCAATCTGCATTTGTGTCAGCAGCATGCAGAAAATTAACACTCTTCAATTTAATAATTTGCCCATTCAGCCAGGAAACATGCATATTTTTACATCCCACAACCACCACTGTGTCCCCTCCCTGCAAGTAACATAGAACTTCACTCCTTCAGCCGAAGTGGATAAAATACAGGTGTCAAAAGATGCCTTCCTCCTGCCTATTGAGAAAAGACCTGGCTGTCATAATTCGATGCATGTTCATGTCTCTGATGCACAGCAACTGTGCCCAATCATGCTGCTTTCTCCAGCTGTTTCCAAATTGTAAGAGGAGCATGGTCTTATGTGGAGAAGGGAATGAAAGGGACCAGGGAGAGAAACCTAATCCAGGAGGCAGTGCTACAAACAAGTGGCGTTTCTGATAGGGTGGATGAAGAGGATGAGGAAAGGAAAACATGCCATTTAACGGGCAAAGGGAAAAGCATTGCCCAGTGTCAAAGTCTCTGTCCTACTGCACAAAAAGGAAGGGATTCGGCCAGTTCAGTCATGAAGAAGAAAATAGACATAACTGATTCTTGTGAACAGCTTTTGCTCGTCCACAGGCACCAAGAATTTTGGCAGCTCTGCTTTTCTGAACTGTAGGTCTCTCTGAGGTGAGGCTTAGAATTGGGGTTGGTAGGATTGGGGTAGAGGGAGGGGCTGGAACTCTGAGAGGTTGGAGAGAGGGACCAGGGGAAAGGGAAATTGTTGCAGGACAGTTTCAGTTGTTGGAAGGTGGCTGATCCTAGTCTTGTCCAAAAAATCTTCCCACAGAAAAGAAATGGGAGAAATGCAGGGGAAACTGTTGAGGTGAGAGGGGTAGGAGGGATGAGGGTGAGAGTAGCGTACCTGTTTCGTTCCTCTGCCATTTAAGCAAAAAGTATATTCCAGGAGGAGACACAAGAACTTGGAGACAGCAGAGCATACAAAGAGTCAGCCAAATAAACGGGTTGGATCGCTGTTCCAGTGCTTCCTACCACCATACAGAACCTTCATAAATACTACTCAAAGCAGGCTCATTATCAATACTGTTGGTCCCTCTTCTCTGGAGGAGAATGTGTCTCTACTGGCTAAGGCTTTCCTTATCTTGCCCCACTCTGCTACAGCCTGCAGACCCACCCAGGTCTGAGGGTGCTCAAAGCTCAGTAGGCAAAGGACTCCTTGCCAGTTAATAGTATCAGCTAGGGAGCACAGGCACACACTCACCATGCTGAACAGATAGTGAGGACCACATTTTTATTATCTGATTCCTATTTGACCATCTGATGTGCGAATTTTACCTATCATGTTGCCTTTGCTCCAGATCTAGGTGAGATCAGATGGAATGGAAGCTCCATCTGGTCTTCAGGAAGTCTCAGGTTTTCATTGATCTACATAAAATCTCAGAGGCAATTTGGAGTAAGTCCAAACCCAATGCCTTCTCCCTTGGCCCTGGTACAGATACAATGGCCAAGGTTTGAGTCCAAAGTCATCCCACCCCACCAAAGTCATCACTGTCAGGAGTGATAACATAGCCCACATTTTTCATATGCTCTCAAGATCTAAACTGAGTATTACAGGAGGGGAGTTGCCTTTATCCACCAGTACATCATCTTCAATATCAGTGATTTTCACCTTCCTGCTTCCATTTAATTGAATACTTTATTGAAACAATTACATGTGAAGTCCACTATAGAAAATAAATTTTTAACAACTGGGGTTGGAATGCGGGTCTGGAGCCCTGTTTGTTGGCTTTTCCTCTCACCTGTTGGGGTGACCAATGATACTGTTACAGGTGAACAATGAGGGAGATAACAGTGAATTGGGGATGGGTAGATGGAAAAAAATATGGGAAACATCTTTTAGGGAGCAAGAAACAGTCATCCAGCTAGACTGCAGGACTTCTGGAATCTAAAGGGAAACCAGCCACCTGTAAGGGAAGCCCACGTGAAGAGGGGTCAGAGAGCTGGGAAGCACCAGCTGGCTTGGTGGGTGGAGAGAAGGGTAAGGGAGGAGAGGGCATGGGGCTGTGCCAGGATGCCCCAAATCCAGCACTGGCCTCAGAGAACACATGCTGATGAATAACCACACACTATTTCACCACCAATCCATCCTGGGCTGGCATCTTCCCTCCCTGGAGCATGAGGCCTCCTGGATGAGCAGTCAGGGCTAGTGAAGCTGGTGCAGGGAAAGTTTTGAGCACTCGTGACACAGCCAGTTAACCCTTCCCTCCCTGGTCATCATTTCTCAAAACCTGGGGAAATGTCTCTTTCGGGGCCCCGGCCTACAGGTGGAAGTGGCTGGTTGAAGGACAACTCTTTTTGTGACTCAGGAGACTGGGTACGAGTGCTAAGGGCTACTCTCTGCAGCTCAACGAGTGGGCAGGTGAAGACTCCATTTCCTCAGCCAGAAAATTCTGTTTTCTGCTCCTTTCAGAAACCAGGAGAAGAGGATTAGGGCCTCCCTGTGCAGGGAAATATCAGAGATCTATCTAATGAAGGTAGGACAAACAGTTGAATTTATTTGGAGATCTGGAATGGGAAAGAGGGTTTTAAAAGCTATGGCTATAATTACTAGGAGCTCCAACTAAAAAGGCACAGCTGGAGAAAGAGCAGGTGTGACCTGTCTCTCCTCTGATCTTCTAGCCTTTGAGGGTTTGGAGCGTACCCTCTACCAGGTCCTCTACAAGATCCCACTGGGCTCAGTCTTCTGCTTAGTCTCCTTCCACCATCAAACCATCAGGTCATCTGAAACTAACCCTTCCTACCAGAAAGGGATAATTAAAACAGAACAGAAGCTAGTTAGAAGGGGAGGACAGAACTATAAGGAAAAAAGGAATTAAGAGAGGAATATGAAAGGACTGGTGTGAGAGGTTCCTGGATGTTTGCAGGCAAGACTTACTTAGTTCTTTCTTGCCTGTTTTGTGACCTAAAGAAATCGTATGTATCTCTATCAAGCTCCACCCCCATTCCTCACATCAGAACACTTTGGCTAAAAAGACAAAACAAATCTAAGTCTGGTCAACCCACACAGTCCACCATCATGTGAACCACAGACAAGGCCACTGTTCTTTCTTCAGCCCCTTCCCAGAGATGGGGGGTGAGGCTGGGAATGGGGAGGAAGGAACAGACTGAACACTCAGATTTTGAAACCCACATTATATTTAATACAGACAAACTTCTTCCCACATTATCAGCAGAGAACTAGCTACTTTCTCTCTCCTCTCTGAGTCCCATTTGGGGAAGGGAAAATAAGCAGGAATAGGAGGGCATACGCATTAGCAAGAATCCAAGAATCTACCAACGGGAACACCAGATCTTAGGTTGTGGATTGATAACACTGCAATTGAAAATCTGGCTGAGAAAGGGGTTCCTAAAACTTTACATGCAAAATAAGAGCTGGCTGTTGGTGAAACAATCAAACTAGAGGAAAGGAGAAGCAAAGTAAAAGGGACTCCTCTTCAGAAACTCCTTAAAAGAGTTTAGTAAATTAAGAAAAAAATGTTATTTTGACTCTTTTGTATATTTCTCCTACCTTGATATAAAATAATTGATTTTTAAAATTATTTATGTATTTATTTATTTATTTTAAGAGATGGGGGTCTGGCTATGTTGCCCAGGCTGGAATGCAGCAGCTATTCACAGGTGCGATCCCAATACTGATCAGCACAGGAGTTTTGACCTGCTCTGTTTCCCACCTAGGCCGGTTCACCCCTCCTTTGGCAACCTGGTGGTCCCCCACTCCAGGGAGGTCAGGATATTGATGCCAAACAAAGTGCGGACACCCGATTGGCATAGCGCACTACAGCCCAGAACTCCTGGGCTCAAGCGATCCTCCCACCTCAGCCTCCTGAGTAGCTGGGACTACAGGCACAGGCCACTGCACCTGGTGAATTAACTGATTTTTGAACCAGAGTCCTTGAAAAGCAAAATACATTTGAACTGAACTACCTTCTTTTCTTCACCTATAGCTACAACTTGGTATGCTAAAATTGCCAGTTAACAATACAGTGGTAGCCAAATGGACTATTATTTTGATCAAGTTTAATATTGGCTTAATTATGACAGGCCCATTAGTCAAAACACACCCACAAGCACATTAGCTCCCTTCCTACCTTTCTTCAAAAGATCCCAAACTTTGCCCCCATGTAAAGAAAGTTCCTGGGTTTTCATTAGGCCTAACTTCACGCCTAAGCTTAGAAGGTAGAGTTCCGACTCAGAGGAGGACGAGGAGAGGGGAGGAGCAATAACATATTCCAGCAAAGCAACCAACAGCCAAAAAAGGCAAAGCAAAATGAAACAAAACTCAAGGAAGAAACAAGCAATGCAGAGGGACAATCAGAAAACAGAATTATTGTCTTTAAAACAGTTAAGGTTTAATAGATTATCTACATTAAAAAATTAAATACAAGGGCACACAGGCTGGTTTTGGAGTGGGATTTCTGTCTTTTCTTCCCTTAAGTCAAAAGATCAAAGGAAAAAACCAAAAGGAAAAGATAACCACGGTTGGTTAAAGTGGATGCCACGTGCTCTCTTGTGGTCATTTTAGCAAATCATGCATCATAATAGACTATCACTCACTGCCCATAGGAGGAGATGAAACAGCAGGAACAGAAGTGGTGGGGGATTTGACTGGTTCAACTGCTACATAGGATGAACTAGGAACAAGTTTTACATCAAGGTGTTGACCCATGTTCTGTCGCCTTAGGACTCCCTTAAAAGAGGCTCCCGTCTGGAATGTGTTAATTACGTCGATCTGCAAAGAATCAGAGAGTGAGACAGCTTTGCTCCTCAGTCAGAGAGAGGTGAAGAAAGAGGAAGGGAGGGTCATGGAAGGCTGGGGAAGTGGGGATGGAAGTAGACGGGAAAAGGGAACAGGAGACAGCAAGAGAGAGCTTCCCTCCCGCACAGCAATGGTGAGAAGGGGAAAAACGTTATTGCATTTCACAATTCATTTAGGGAACAATTTGCCATGGAGTCCCAAGCCCAGCCATAATCTAGTTTTCTCTTCCCTTTGAATCCACAGTGGGCATCTGAGGTGTAGGGGGGCTGAGACTGTTTAAAATTTAAAGGGACTTTTCCCTCTCCATCACTCCTAGACAAGACACTGGCAGCTTATTCATTGTTTTTTTACCTGTACTGTTAAAAATAAGGTAAACAACTTAAAGATTCTGAAGGCAAAGTACATATTACTGAATTTCAAGGCTCAGGAACCTCTAAATCAATTAAACTGGCTACCTATATTTTTGCAGATTTTCCAGGAAAATAACTCATGTGTTTAAAGAAAAAATAGGGGCTGTGTAGTAGTCAATATACAGGTGGCCGTGATGGAAAGGCCCCTGGGCCAAGAGTTGCTGGGCTTATCCTCCTCTGGGTAACTTCTCTGGGTATCTATTCCTTCCCTGGGCTGAAGTAGACAGGGTCCCTGAGAATGGAGCTCAAGAACCCAGTGGCCAAGCCCATTATAGAGAATGCTGCTAAGTGCATTAATGCATTCGAGATTCTGAAATGTCTGGCGGAAATGCTGACAGTAACTTGGCAATTAGACTGAGGGAGGGAAAGAAAGAGGTTTTTGTTGGTGGTGGCTTACGAAAGTAGTCTCTGGTTTTCAGTGCTCTGTTCCACAGAGACAGAGGCAATAATGCCGTTCATTTTCTTTTCTTTCTTTCTTTTTTTTTTTTTGAGAAGGAGTCCCGATCTATCGCCCAGGATGGAGTGCAGTGGCTCGATCTCGGCTCACTGCAACCTCTGCCTGCCAGGCTCAAGCAATTCTGCCTCAGCCTTCTGAGTAGCTGGGACTACAGGTGCACGACACCATACCTGGCTAGTTTTTGTATTTTTAGTAGAGATGGGATTTCACCATGCTGGCCAGGGTGGTCTCAAACTTCTGACCTCATGATCCACTCACCTCAGCCTCCCAAAGTGCTGGGATTACAGGTGTCAGCCACCACGCCTGGCCATGCCATTCATTTTCTGACAATGGTCCTGATCTAGGGCCTCAATCAACTCTACCATCCTTATCCCTAACCCCTAAATAACAAGGACAAAATCAAAAGGAATTCCCTTTAGCCTTCATGAATCTGGTAGAATAATTTTAGAAATATCTATCTGCTTAATGCCAAGGGTTGATCTACTAGGAATGTAGGAAAGGTGCTGATTTTATTAACTGGACTTCATTTTCCCAGGAGGGAAGATGGGAAAGCAAGCAGAATGTGTGTGAGACATATCTTTTATAAAGCTGCCTGAGAAGCCATGAGCTTTTTAGGGCTAGTTTCTGGACCCAGATCACAGTTTGAGCTGCAACACCACCCCTTCCTCACATTATTCAGTTTCAGTTCTCCAGGACTGAGGAGTTTGAACCCGCAGGAGGAGAGGGTTTACACTTGGGGTGGGTGGGGGGGCTCCAGCTCCATGGACAGAGGGACTGTAGAGACACTTTCTTCAGTGCTTATTGGAGTTACAAGGTTCCAACCTCCACAATTCTAGTCTCTAAGTTTCCTAAACTTCTGCTTTCTGATGCTCTCAGCTCCCCAAAAACCAAAGGGAAAAGGAAACTAGAAGAACAACCCAGAACAAGGAAAAGGGGAAATCCCAATCAGGACTAGAAAACAGCTGGGCAACACCTCCCACACCCAAGCACTGTGATGAGAATGAGAGCAAAGATCAACTTGGAGATGGCAGGGGGCGAACCCAGCTGAGGCTGAAAGGCTGATGCTGGGAGCGGATCTCAGGGATCCAGGATGCATGTCAGCATTATCAGCCTCATCAGATTCCGGAGTCAGGTGCATCCTGGGATGCCACGAATTTGATCATGGTGGCATCTTGAACATACCTCACTTTAGGCTTTAATGCAGTCTGGCATTAAAAAACTGCCTCATGTTCCAACAATGGGGAAAGGTAGTTCACCTAAAGCTATGTAGGCAGTGAAACCAAATAGACCTTATAGAGAGGTGCATTGTCAAGGGAATCAAGATTGGTCATGAAGGGGAAGGAAGACCCATGCATCTTAGCCTCCTAGGACAGAAGACTGGAAAGGAGCAAGGAGGCACTGGACTGAGGAAATCTTGGCTAGGAGAAAAGAAATCATGTAGTAGAAGAGGCAGTTGATCCTGAAGAAAAGCAAAGCAAAGACAGGTTATTTTGGAAAGAGCAGACCCAAAGGAAAACACTGGGGGCTTTAGAGATGGGAGCCAGAGGCGCCAGGTTCTGTGGGTACTTGGATTCAGCAGCCTGGAGGGTGGGGTGGGTAGGGAGTGGGCATGAGGACTCTGGATGCCACGAGGCACTTTGTTCAGGTCCTTCTGGAATTTTTCTTTTTGGGAGGAACTCAAGAGAGGGAAAAGGAACCTGAGTGTTTCCCTACCTAGCCCTTCTTTTCCACTTTTCTCTTTTGTGTGTGTGTGTGTGTATGTGTTTTTTTTTTTAGCTTATTTCTGAGACAGAGTCTTACTCTGTAGCCGAGGCTGGAGTGCAATGGCTCGATCTTAGCTCACTGCAACCACCTGCTGGGTTCAAACGATTCTCCTGCCTCAGGCTCCCGAGAAGCTGGGATTACAGGTGCACACCACCATGCCTAGCTAATTTTTGTGTTTTTAGTATAGACGGGGTTTCACCATGTTGGCCAGGCTGGTCTCAAACTCCTGACCTGGTGATCCACCCGCCTAAGTCTCCCAGAGTGCTGGGATTATAGGTGTGAGCCACTGCGCCCATCTTCTTTTCCACTTTTCTATCTGTTTTCTTGTCCATAGGAGATAAGTTCCTCCCAGGTATGTAGTTTAGAATATTCACTTCATTTATCTCTCCAATATGCTAAGGAGGTGGGGCTGAACTTTCTTTTTCTGTTTTTTGACGGAGTTTCACTCCTGTTGCCCAGGCTGGAGTGCAATGGCATGATTTCGGCTCACTGCAACCTCTGCCTCCCAGGTTCAAGCGATCCTCCTGCCTCAGCTTCCTGAGTAGTTCGGATTATAGGCATGTGCCACCACACCTGGCTAATTTTGTATTTTTTTAGGTAGAGATGGGGTTTCCCCATGTTGTGAGGCTGATCTCAAACTCCTGACCCTCAGGTGATTGGCCTGCCTTGGCCTCCCAAAGTGCTGGGATTACAGGCGTGAGCCATTGCACCCGGCTGACTGGGCAACTTTCTAAAACATTTGCTAGGCCAGTTTTAGACAGTGAAACTTTGAAGATCTCCAGCCAATCAGCAGAGAGAAATACACCTCTTCTCTGGAGACCACCCACGAGATCTTGGAATTTACAGTTTTTTGAGATAGAAAATCTTAGGATGAAAGCAATAAAGGCATGTGGGGTGAGAGCAAGGGAAGACAGAATTATCGATGCCTAGACCAGCCCATTCACCCAGGAGAAGGTAGTTACAATTGATGCATGGAAAGCGGGGGAAAAAAGTTACTGTGGGGCTATAGGCAGGGGACTTGAGAGCAGCAGGGCAGCTTCTATCCCATTTCAGAAATTGCAAGAAGGGAAGAGGCTTGAAGAAATTATTGCTTCCTCCTTGTCAAGAAGCAAGTCTGAATCCTGAAAAAGATGCTCAGACATCAAGAGACTATTGTCATTTTTATACATGAAACCATCAGATTCCCCACCACGGCCTTACACTTTGAGTGGGGGAGATATAACAAGGTGACTTTCTTTTACAAAGACCCCTCCAGATGGTATCTATTCCCATGATGGCTGTGTAAGGAGGCGACATTAAGTGAATGCTAGGGATGTCAGCGTAGAGACACTAACTCCTTCCTTCTGAAGGCTAGGGAAACACTGTACATTTCCCGCCCTGGGCTCAGGTCTAGCGCTTGCATGAAACCTTATGCTGAAGCTTGCCCATTTGACAGAGGGTAGGAGGGTGGGCTTAGAGTCAGCCCAGAGCTAAAGGACTATGCTAATAGTGTCCCGTGGTCTCGGTCATTTGATTCCTCTCCTCTCAAAGGACCCCACACAGATCCCTTTGTCCATTTGTCCTGAAGCTGGGGAGCTAGGGCTGCCCATTAGCAGTGAGCCTTTGGAAGGGAAGAGATGCTGGCCACCTCCCACCACTTTCCAAGATGGGAAGCTTCTTCCCGAAAGGGAAGGGCAGACCACTATCAGAGTACCTGAGTCTGGATACGGTTCAGGCCCCGGAACCAGAGGATCTGGCCTCGGCGCAGCTCCATCTCGGCATGGTCGATCTCATCCAGCCCCTCGGCATCCTTGGTGATCTCCTCTTTGGTGGTGCCATGCCCAGCCTCCTTCAGGAACTTCAGAGATCGGGTAGGTATTGCGGAGATGATCTGAAAACAAGTGTAGTGAAGAGCGAGACACCAGATCAGAGTGAGAATTGCTGTCAGTCAACCTTCAAGGGCCGGGCCCTTGGGCAGGTTATACCCTTCCTACTGGAAGAGCAGTGGACAGAAGCACCAATCCATCCAGGCAAGCATTCTCCAGGTGCCCACCAGAGGTCAGGCTCTTAGGAAGATTTTCTGTATTTGTGGAAAACAGAAAAAACAGAGCTTATATTCTAGTAATCGACCAGCCATCTGCCTGGTCATATACTTCATTTTCCTCTTTTTGTCTCACTGCTTCTTTTCCATTTTGTGATCTGTCTTTTAAGGTTAACAGAACTATACTGCATGGTACACAGTAGGAGGGCACAGAGACCAGGACCTGGGGGAAAACAGTCTAGGGAGAAGATGATCATAACGCATATGTAGGGGCAAGGGGTTGAGAAGGGTATTGGAAATGAATGACCCCTTTCTTAGTTGCCACATGCAATATAGTTTCTGTGTTACAAACTCTCGTGAAAGGATACCAAAAGTTTTCTTGGGCTTGAGGTGAGGAAGTGGATGAGACAGGCCATAGAAGAAGGGACACATGAGTATTATCAGAAGACAAGGAGCAGCACGTTGGGCTTGAAATTCAAAATCTCCTGGTGAGCTCAGCGGCTGTCAGTCAGTTCTTTCCAGACAAGATGAGAAGCAGCCAGGGCTCACAGGGGGAAGAGGGACTGTATGGGCAGTCTGATATGGAGCCACGTGTTTTGAAATGAGAACAATGCCAAAGCTCCGACTCCAAATGTGGGAAAGAGCAGCTGTAATACAGAAGGAAGGCTGTTATCTGGCATCAAGGCTACATGGCCACATGTGAGGCAAGGGCCAGAAGAGTTTCAAATGACAGATGACACAACCAAGCTTTACCAAAGCATAAAACTGCTTTAGGCACCCACTGGTAAAAACACTTCAGCAAATAGAACAGGGTGGAGGGAATTTGATAGACAATTAGGGAGGGCTGAGTGCAGTGGCTCATACCTGTAATCCCAGCACTTTGGTAGGCTGATTTAGGAGGATTGCTTGAGCCCAGGAGTTCAAGATCAACTTGCATAACATAGCGAGACCCCCCCCCCGCCATTTTTTTTTCTTTTTTTTTGAGACAAAAGTCTCACTCTTGTCACCTAGGCTGGAGTGCAGTGGTGCCAAGGCTGGAGTGCAGTGGTGCCATCTCGGTTCACTGCAACCTCTGCCTACCAGGTTCAAGCAATTCTCCTTCCTCGGCCTCCCAAGGAGCTGGGATTACAGGCACGCACCACCACACCTGGCTAATTTTTTTTGTATTTTTAGTAGAGATGGGGTTTTATGATATTAGCCAGGCTGGTCTCAAACTCCTGACTTGAGATGACCCGCCTGCCTTGGCCTCCCAAAGTGCTGGGATTACAGGTGTGAGCCACTGCGCCTGGCCCGAGACCCCCATGTCTCAAAGAAAAAAAAAAGAAAAACAAATTAATGAGGGAGGCATCTAAGTGTGAAATAAATAACTAGTAGGTTTAGGGGAGAAGGCCAGAAGCTCCAGAAAGGGCTCTTTGAGGGCATTTAGGGCAAAGTGTCCATTACCTGGGTGGCTGGGCACTAAGGGATTATCTGCAGAGACCTGGGGTCTGTAAAGAGAGGTATAGCCAAGGCCAGAGCTGAGGATGAGGGAGGTTTGTTACATGGTATTAAGGAAAAAGTGAAACTATTAGACTTGATGATGCTATTATAACATATTTTCTTTTGAGACGGAGTTTCAATCTTGTTGCCCAGGCTGCACAATCTCAGCTCACTGCAACCTCCACCTCCCAGGTTCAAGCGATTCTCCTGCCTCGGCCTACCAAGTAGCTGGGATTACAAGCATGTGCTACCATATCTGGCTAAGTTTTGTATTTTTAGTAGAGACGGGTTTCTCCATGTTGGCCAGGCTGGTCTCGAACTCCCAATCTCAGGTGATCCGCCTGCCTCGGCCTCCCAAAGTGCTGGGATTACAGGTATGAGCCACTGTGCCCAGCCCGTTATAACTTTAATAGCTGACACAGACTGAGTACTTACAAGGTATTAGACATTATTCCAAGTCTTTTCTGTATCGTAACTGATTCACTAATTAACAAAGACCTTGTTTTTGTAAGTTGAAGCCACTGGGACACAGAGTGGTTAAGTAATTTGCCCAAGATTATTCAGCTTATAAAAAGGAGACCTAAGGCCAGGTGCGGTGGCTCATGTCTGTAATCCCAGCACTTTGGGAGAGCGAGGTGGGCGGATCACAAGATCAGGAGATCGAGATTATCCTGATTAACATTGTGAAACCTCATCTCTACTAAAAATACAAAAAAATTAGCCAGCTTGGTGGCACTCATCTGTAGTCCCAGCTACTCTAGAGGCTAAGACAAGAGAATCACTTAACCCGGGAGGCAGAGGTTGCAGTGAGCCGAGATCACACCACTGCACTCCAGCCTGGGTGACAGAGAAAAAAAAATAAAGGAGAGCTGGATTCAAACCCAGACAGTCATTCTCAGAATCCATGCTCTGAACCATAGGCCACACTGCTACCCTAGAGATCTTGTAAATCTGAATATATATCAGGTAAGTGTTAAGCATTCCACCCAAATAAAGCCATGGCAAGAAACAGAAGAGGCTGGGAGCCCTGAATTATGTCAGCCCAGTAGCCCACAGACAGGTTTCTGCTTCATGAGAATAAAGACATGTGTCTTGTAAACTCTTCTATTTCTAAGACCCTTATTTTTTTTATTTTTATTTTTTGGTAGCGAAATGCCATTGAAAAGTTTAATTCCTGTCTCAGGGAAGCTGAGGGATTTTTAACTCCAGGCATGGTTAGAGAGGAACTCTGAAACCTCTGGAGTGATCATTCCACCCTGAGATCCTGTGAAATGGCAAGAACTTGAAAACTTGAGTGGGGGTGGGGAGGAAAGAGGAGAAGATGAAGATGGGGTGCTGGGAGGAGGGGTCTCCACAGTTGCTTGTTCCGTCTCACGTGTAGGAGGGGAGGTCTGCAGGTTGTGAGAATGCATCAGAAGGGTGTGTTGGTACTTACCTGGCCCCACAGAAGTTCTCCAATTCCAATGAACAGACACCACAACCACTGGGACAGGCTGAGCCTTGTACAACTGAAGGGTTTACCCCCAAATTCCACGATAAAAATCTAGAATAGAGAAAGGGGCAGCCCACCATCAAGGAAGTGACTAACAGGCAGCTCTGGCCCTCTAGTCAAGGCCCCCAAAGCCACATCATCCCCCTGCCTCAGGATCCTTGGGTGCAACTTCTGATTTGCTTGTAAGGGAAGGGAAAAGAGGAAATTTCTAAGGAGAGACAGACACAAACAGCCCTTATAGAGCACTCTGGCGGGGAGACAGTTGGAGTTACCATGACTATGAGTAACCGATGATCTGGAGGAGTTAGGGGAGCTGGAGGCTACCTGTGACTAAAGCCAGTTAGTGACAAGAAGGTAGAGTGATGGAGAGAGGAACTGAGGATGAGGTGGGGGGATTGTTTGAACCTGGGAGATTGAGGCTGCACTCCAGCCTGGGTGACGCACACACAGAGAAAACCTGACTCAAAAAAAAAAAAAAAAAAAAAGGCCACGCATAGTAGCACTTTGGGAGGCAGAGGATTGCTTGAGGCTAGGAGTTTAAGACCAGCCTGGACAACAGAGTGAGACCCCATCTCTATTTTTAAAATTAAATTTAAAAAAAAAAAGGAATTGAAGATGGGGAAAAATAAGAGAGGTACCTGGCTGAGGGATGGGACAGGAGCTCTTTTGTTACACGGTTAGCTCATAGTCTCGTATTGGAGGAGTGCAAGCTGGGCTGACTGTGTAATATATGTAGACCCTCCCACTACTTCTCTTTCTCTGAGTTGCACAACACCTTTATCATAAGCCCTTCAGAACAAAGGGGCAGGGACAGGGAGAGGGTCTATACTAGGTGTGCATGCACATTTCATGTAGGCTGACAGGAGCCATAGAAGGGCTAGAAGAGAACCGCACTTCTTTTGGTCACTTTGAAATTTCTGTGCATTTAGAAAGATAATGAAAAAATTTTACAAGTATTATTGTATTTGCAGTCAACATGCTGCCCTGCACTGGAGCTCTTGACACATTGCGCTCCCATTCTAGAGCAATATGCAAAAGAAAGTAAATTGGGAATCCCAAAGTATTCAACCTCTGGCCTCAGTCCTCATAATTCCCTTATTCCTTTTCCTAGGTATTTAGGAAACTCCGGCTCCCAGCTTCTGTCCCATATCATCCCAGATCTCCTGCCTCAACTGCAGATAGAATCTCACCTGGCAGATGAACGTGCCCAAGACTACAGTGCAGAAGATAATGTTGCGGTAGATGCCTGAAAAGACGTTCTTCTCTCCATGGATCTTTCGGGAGTTGATTTCATTGAAAAGCTGCATCAGCACGAAGGTGTTGAAAACAATTGTATAGTGCTGGGTGGGTGGTGAATGTAGAGGCGCCTTCCTCCCACTATCAATATCAAAGAATTTCTCACCTAGTGGGGAGAGGAGAAGCACTGGTGGTAAGTGTGGTCTGAACTAAGAGTCAGAATGTGTTGGAACAGCTATATTGCTTCCTTATGCCTGGTGTCCCTTCCAATTGATCAATATCTGAGCTATACTAGTTATTTATTTTTTTTGACATAGGGTCTCACTCTGCTGCCCAGGCTGGTGTGCAGTGGCATGATCGTGGCTCACTGTAGCCTGGACCTTCCTGCTCAAATGATCCTTCCACTTCAGCCTCCCGAATAGCTGGGACTACAGGCATGTATCGCCATGCCCGGCTAATTCTTTGTTTTACTAGTTATGAAATATTTTCAGTGTTTGTCCTGGTCTCTACTTACTTTACCTTCTTTCTCAGCGTGCTGCATTGATACTTGCTTTCACGTAGTGCAGCATGGTAATAAGACTATGTGCACTGGAGTCAGGCAATCCTAGGTTTGAATTTTAGTGCAACTATGTACTCATTATGGGACCTGAGCTTAATTTTTTGCATCTATAAAAAAAGAAGTAATAAAGCCTCCCTCTGAAATTCTTGAGTACATACAGCAGCATAATACACCGTGTAGCAGGAGTACAGAAAGCACTGGGAGGTGAAGCTGTGCTCATTCCTGGTCTGTGCTCCACTTTCTTTCATGCTACCTTCTTTCCTGAGGCCATTCTCTGCCCCCACCTCCAACCAGCACCCCAGCTGCTGCCCCACCCCAAACTGGCTCACCTGCAAAGACAAGGATAAAGATGACAATGAGCTGATAGAACGCGTGGCCCAAGATGTTCTTCATCATAGTGCGTGAGATCAGAGGCTTATTTCGGCCGTAGGGGCGCCGCTTCAACAGGGATTCCGTAGGGGGCTCCGTGGCCAGGGCCAGCGAAGCAAACGTGTCCATGATTAGATTCACCCACAACATCTGCACCGCTTTCAATGGGGAATCCTAGTGGGAAGAAGCACCAGTCTTTTTAGCTTTTCTCAGAAACCAGCCCCGCTTTGCCCTTTCGAAGGTCCAGCTCCCACCACCCACCTAGACTTGGAATCTGGCCACTTCCAAGCTGAGTGACTATGAGAAAGTTACTTAACTTCCTTGGGCCTTAAGTTCCCCACCCAGAAAATGGGGATAATAATATCTACTTTGCAAGGTCATTTTTGAAGAATACAGGTAGTGTATATAAATGCTTATCACAGCAGCTGACACATAAGTGCTAAGCTAAGGCCCGTAAGTTACCATCATTCCACATAAGCAGATGAAGACAGCGGACTTAGTAGCGCTAACTCCTGTCCCAATGTCACGGGGAAACCCTGTCCTTACTCTTCAGTAAACACACTGTACCCTCCACCCCGTGTTCCTTTGCTCCTGCCTCGTCCCTCCCGTCTCAGCCCACCCACACCTCCTTCACCTGAGTGATACAGGCTCCAGTGAAGGCTACAATCACGGCCACCACGTTGACAGTGAGCTGGAACTGCAAGAACTTGGAGATGCTGTCATAGACATTTCGTCCCCACATCACTGCCTTCACAATGCTGGTGAAGTTGTCATCTGTTAGGATGATGTCTGAAGCCTCTTTTGCTACATCTGTGCCTGCGATGCCCTGAGGTAAGATGGGAGGGAAAACAGTGAGGGAGGGGATGGAGCCCAGCCTCCATTTCCTGACCTCCAGGAAGCTTCAGAAGTCAGTGTAAGTACTAGAGGGCACACTAGCCATACAAAAGAGAGAAAATGTGTCACTGTCACTCGATAGAAAGGAAGGTGGGGCCTGACGCCACCAACCTTACTACTGAGCCCAGACTGGGAATTACAGTCATCTTGATATCCCTTTCTCCCTCCCCTCCTACCCCTTCAATCTTGGAAACGAATTAAAAGGTCGAGAGCAAATCCTATCCATTCTACCTCCACATTCTTACATTTCTGTTCCCACTGCCAGTATCTCATTTAAGCCCGTGTCATTCCAACACCTTTGAGAAACTCTACATTTGTTCTAGGAGTAGTGGTATGGCAGCACAGTTCAGAAGTTTCATCTTCATTCAAAATCTTCTTTTTATTTTATTATTTATTTATTTATTTATTTTTGAGACGGGAGTTTCGCTCTTGTTGCCCAGGCTGGAGTGCAGTGGCAAGATCTCAACTCACTGCAAGCTCCACATCTGGGGCTCCAGTGATCCTCCCACTTCTACCTCCTGAGTATCATTATGAGCATTTGCTCACCATGCTGAGTTAATTTTTAAATTTTTTGTAGAGATGGGGGTCTCTCTGTATTGCCTAGCCTTATAATTACTACTATGAAATGATCTCCAAGTTATGTTGTTAGATGAAGAAAGAACGGTAGAAAAAGAGTTTATGGTATGCTATCACTTAGCTGAGGGGGAAGGCCATAAATATATTACATATTTTATTTATTTATTTATTTATATTTTTTGAGACAGTCTTGCTCTGTCGCCCACGTTGGAGTGCAGCGGTGCGATCTCAGCTCACTGCAACCTCCAACTCCCAGGTTCAAGCAAGTCTCCTCTCCTGCCTCAGCTTCCTGAGTAGCTGGGATTACAGGAAGTTAGACATCTATAATTCTTTTAAAAATATTATTTATTATTATTTCTTCTAAAAGTGAAATAAAAATAAATATATACTTCTAAAGTTAAATGAAAAATAAATATGAATTCACAAAGTATTTTATCACAAAGATAATTCATATTTATTTTTCATTTAATGAAAACACAAAACAAACACAAAAACAAGTGAGGCTTAAGAGCATACTACTTAGCGTTGTACACCGAACAGGCTTAGAAACAAAGTCCTACTCAGTGGCAAAGAATGCCTTTGAGTTTCAATTGTGTTCTCTAAATACCATTTCAGGCCGGGCATGGTGACTCACCCCTGTAATCCCAGCACTTTGGGAGGTTGAGGCGGGTGGATTACTTGAGGTCAGGAGTTTGAGACCAGCCTGGCCAACATGGTGAAACCCCATCACTACTAAAAATACAAAAAATTAGATGCGGGTGGCAGCGGGCACCTGTAATCCCAGCTACTCAGGAGGTTGAGGCAGAAGAATTGTTTGAACCTGGGAAGGGGAGTTTGCAGTGAGCCGAGATTGTCCCACTGCACTCCAGCCTGAGCGACAGAGTAAGGCTCTGTCTCAAACATAAACAAACAAATAAATAAAAATACCATTTCACATTAAAAAGAAGCAGGAATCCTTGCAAAAATGGACGATTTCATATCCAGGATAAAAAAGAACCAAGAACCAAGGAATAAACCAAGAAAGATTACTTTTGCACTGACCTAGATTAAAAATGAAATAAAAAAAAGAAAGTTATTAAAGACAACTGGGGTTTTATCTAAAGGACTCAGCAATGTTAAAGAGGCCTCTTCTGCCTCATGGTGGGTCACTGCCTGAGGATGGGTCACTATGAATTCATAATAATACTCAAAAATCCACTCATTGGTAGATTTTTTAGGAACTTTTGGTGGTTCCTAAAATGTCAACTCATCATTTGAAAAAACCTGCAACTTCATCAGAGAACACGAACCAGAGGGGGAAAACAAACAAAAAAACAAAAAACCAGTAAGTAAAAAAACAAAACAAAACAAAAACCCACCTTTCATGTAGGATTAGAACCTCAGAGTAATAAAACAGTCAACGAAGGGGATTCTCTTTTTATAGAAGTATTTACGTGAATAAATAAATAATTACAATATTGTCATTTTGCAGCCCTCAATGAAAGGAAAGGTATAGCATCTGATAACTTCTAGAACCAACTACTTGCTTATAGGAAATGTAAGGAAGAAAATAACATGTTAAAGGAAGTCACGGGGAAATAATCAACAAAATCCACACTGAGATAGTCTTTGCAGACAAACAAGCCAGTTACTTTTCTAGGAAAAAAGATGGAGGGGGATTGTGCAGAAGAGAGTTAGCATAGCAGGCCTGAGACTGCTATCTTTAGGAAGGAATGCTTGCAGGGTGGGCCCTTGGCTGGCATCTGGGAAATGAGCTCTCAGAATGCTCGCAGTCAACAACTAACTGATAAGGGTGGCTCATTGTGTCTAGACTGTGTCCAAACAATACGGTTTGTATTGAACATCTGCTTTCCTTCTGGGAGTTTGGAATTTTGGTATGGATTAGGCAGAAGGTACCTATGTGACCATCCCCAAGAAAAACCTTGGGTACTAAGTCTGTAATGGGCTTCCCTAAGCAGAACATCACACAGATAATGCTGTTTTCAAAACTGGGGAAAGAATGGACTCTGTTTGACTCCTCATGGGAGGGAGTGCATAAGAAAGACTGCAAATGGATAGACTCCACCAGTGTCTTTTTCTCTTATGATACAACTGTATTCTTTTTTTGAGACGGAGTTTTGCTCTTGTTACCCAGACTGGAGTGCAATGGCACGATCTCGGTTCACCGCAACCTCCGCCTCCTGGGTTCAAGCAATTCTCCTGCCTCAGCCTCCCGAGTAGCTGGGACTACAGGCACGCACCACCATGCCCAGCTAGTTTTTGTATTTTTAGTAGAGACGGGGTTTCACCATGTTGACCAGGATGGTCTCGATGTCTTGACCTCATGATCCACCCGCCTTGGCCTCCCAAAGTGCTGGGATTACAGGCTTGAGCCACTGCGCCCGGCCCAACTGTATTCTTACTATATACCTGTTATAAATCTGGGTCATGAGTACAACTATACGCTGAGTCCCATGAGACCTCTTAGCAAATCCATGAATATAGGAGTGGTTTGGGGGACCTATAAGATCAGTGGTTCTTTTCTTTTCTTTCTTTCCTTTTTTTTCTTTTTAATTGTCTAGGGAAAGCATGAACACAGTCCCCCACTAACACAAATTACGCAGCTGAGTTTCCCACATTTGGGGAAATCACAGGGGTCAGTACATCTGGAGTGCAGTGGATAAGCCTTGCCCTGGGAAAACCACCTTCGTGATTAGGTACTGATCACCTTCGTGATCAACCACTTCCCTGCCAGGTAAGTTTTTTTTTTTTTTTTTGAGACAGAATCTCACTCTGTCACCCAGGCTGGAGTGCAGTGGCACAATCTGGGCTCACTGCAACCTCTGCCTTCTGGGTTCAACTGATTCTCCCACCTCAGCCACCAGAGTAGCTGGGACTATAGGCTCGTGCCACCATGCCTGGCTAATTTTTTGTATTTTTAGTAGAGATAGGGTTTTACCGTGTTATCCCAGGATAGTCTCAATCTCCTGACTTCGTGATCCACCCGCCTCAGCCTCCCAAAGTGCTGGGATTACAGGTGTGAGCCACCACACCCGGCCAGGTCAGTGGTTCTTAAAGTTTAGGGTGCATCAGACTCACTGAGAATCATTGTCAAAACACAATGAACAGATTTAACATAATTAATTAAGATTTCTGGGCCCCAATTCCAGGCTTTCCAATTCAGTAAATCTGGGATGGGGACTGAGAATCTGCTTTCCATAGGTTTGTGTAGAAACCTACGATACAGTTGGAACGGCTGTACAACTACTGGTGCAGCTGGAAGGAGGGGCACTTCAAGAGCCACTGCTATAGGTTAAGAGACTTAACAGATGTATCAAATAATTGCAAGGTATGGATCTTATTTGAATCCTGATTTGGGCAAATAAACTATAAAAACAACATTTATTTGTCTGTTAGGAAAATGTGAACAAACTAGATATTTGATGACAGTAAGGAAACATCCATTTTGTTCTGAGATAATGGTATTATGATTCTTTTAGATATAATTTATTGATATATACTTATTATTTACAGGCATATAATGAAATTTTTTTTCACCCACACCCTCCCTCCCATATAATGAAATTTTTAAGGATGAAATTACATAATGCCTTGCATTTGCTTCAAAAATAATTCAGATGAAGATTGGGGATGTAGATGTGGGGATCGCTGAGACAAGACTGGCCATGTGTTGATCATAGTTAAAGCTGAGTGACAGGTACCTGTCAGGTCTCCCTACTTTTGCATATTCTTGAAATTTCCTAGAATGAAAACCTTTAAAAAAAAGAGTTCCCTAAAGAAGATTACTTCTTAAATGGCCTTCCACCGCTAAAAATCACCAACAGTACAATCTATATGGGAGGCTTATAATCATAAACTACTTGAGTCTGAGGATCGAATCCGGGGGGCTTCTCAACCTTTCTGAACATCAGAATTAACTGGTGTTCCTGTTTAAAAAAAATTCTGGTATTCACCCCAGACCTACTGAATTAAGACATCCAACTGTGGAGCCTTGGGACATGTGATTTTAAATGAACTTTCCAAGTTCATTTAAATTGGCCTCATAAGTGAAAAGCAGAGTACCCAACGGTGCCAGCCACAAAGTGCATCTCCCACGGGGAACACAAATCATCACATGTTTATGGGCAAGTTTATGTTGGTCTGGCTTTCCTGCATAATGATCCTTCATGACATCCCTTACCCCTCCCCCCCTTTTTTTTTTAAGACAGAGTGTCACTTTATCACGCAGGCTGAAGTGCAGTGGTGCAATCTCGGCTCACTGCAACCTCTGCTCCTGGGTTCAACCAATTCTCCTGCCTCAGCCTCCCGAGTAGCTGGGACAACAGGCACATGCCACCATGACCAGCTAATTTTTGTATTTTTAGTAGAGACAGGGTTTCACCATTTTGGTCGGGGTGGTCTCGAACTCCTGACCTCAGGCAATCCACCCACCTTGGCCTCCCAAAGTGCTGGGATTACAGGCCTGAGCCACTGCGACTGGCCGACTTCCCTCCCTCTTATCTATTCTTCATCCTTGATGGATCCCCAGTTATGTATATTATGATTGGTCAGATAGATAGGAGAGATGGGGTTGGAGAACAGAGCACACCGTGGGCTGTGCAGGTATAGCAAGCAGCAGGCTACCAGAAGCCAGACCTGGCTTCCTGATGGAGAAGGCAGCTTGCAATCAGAGAGAGACTGTGCTGAGCTTACCATGGCAAAACCAACGTCCGCTTTCTTCAGAGCAGGCCCATCATTTGTGCCATCACCAGTGACAGCCACGACCTGCCGGTGTTCCCCAACAGTGCTGTCAATGATGCCTGGGAGAAACAGATACACCACAGTGAGCTTTTCTGTCTCCCCTACCCCTCAGTTCCTACCACCCACACTCCTACTTTCTTCTTTTCTTCCCCATTTCCTTTCCTAGAGGTTCTGCAGGAGCCACCCAAGAGCAGTAATTTGTTCATGGGTAGCACTAAACTAAGTCTGTCCTCATCTGGTACCCTAAGGCAGCTATGAAAAAAACAGTGGGTGAATTTCAAGGCAGAGACCTGGGGGTCAAACTGTACCATTTCCACTGACCAGCTGGGCAATTTGGGTAAGTTACTTGTCTTCTCAGCTTCAAACTTCCATATTTATAAAATGGGAATACCTGCCCTGCCTAGTTCACAGTACTGTTAGTAAATGAGATATGATCATGTTTTTAAAAATCCAACAACTTGCCAGGTGCTTCGGCTCATGCCTGTAATCCCAGCACTTTGGGAAGCCAAGGCAGGTGGATCACCTGAGGTCAGGAGTTCGAGACCAGCCTGGCCAAAATGGTGAAACCCTGTCTCTACTAAGAATACAAAAATTAGCCAGGCATGGTGGCACATGCCTGTACTCCCAGCTACTCAGGAGTCTGAGGCAGGAGAATTGCTTGAACTCAGGAGGCAGAGGTTGCAGTGCACCACTCCATTCTAGCCTGAGTGATAGAGCAAGAATCAGTCTCCAAAAATAAAAAAATAAAAACCCAACAACTTCATTGTGCGTCATACTCACCAAGGGCTCAGATGTTTGCTAACTGTATGTTCTCCCCACTAGCCTGGGAGCTCTCCTAGGACCTCCCTATTTGGACAGGAGAGTGGCTTTGGCTGGTGGTTCTTACCTGTCCTCACCCTGGCCTACCTTCATGGCTATGGCAGGCACCTATTTGGAAGCCAACCTCACCTTTCACCAGGGTGTGCTTGTCAGTGGGAGAAGATCGCGCCAGGACCCGAAGTTTAGGCCAGATCTTGTCCAGCTTTTCTTGCTCTACCTGCCAACACCAGACCACACCTGGATCAGTCAAACTCAGAAAAGCTATCCAGGAAAACCTTACTTCCCAGCCACTGGTAGATCAGGTATGTCACAGTCCCACATGGGAGTGCTACCCAGGCTTCAGCCAACCAGTCTCTAAGGGTAGATTCACGGATGATGACCATTCAGGCCCTGCTTTTCCCTTCTCCCAAGGCCCTTCCTGGGAGCCAATCCCCTCTCTCCCAGAGCCTTAAGGGGAGGTGGGCCAGGGTTGGCTTTTGGCTTGGATAGGTAAAGTGGTGCTTCTGAGGTCTTAGGTTTGATTTCTGTGCAGTTCAGGAAAGCTTGGATCTGTGCCACCGCCAGGCCACATTCTCCTTTAGCCACTGTTAGCCAAAGGGCAGGGGCAGGAACACAGGAGGGGTGGGCTAGGGGGAAGTCGGTACAAAATCATTTCATGACTGAAAAAGCAGAAAGACATGAAAAGTTAGTGACACTATCTCGAAAGGTAGCTTGTGAATGGAGCTAATGAGAAGAAGGCCAACTCCCAATTTTTTTTTTTATATGGAGTCTCACTCTGTCACCAGGCTGGAGTGCAGAGGCATGACCTTGGCTCACTGCAACCTCTGCCTCCCGGGTTCTAGTGATTCTCCTGCCTCCACCTCCTAAGTATCTGGGACTACAGACATGCGCACCACACCCAGCTAATTTCTGTATTTTTAGTAGAGATGGGGTTTCACCATGTTGGCCAGGATGGTCTCAATCCTCCCACCTCAGCCTCCCAAAGTGCTGGGATTATAGGCATGAGACGCCACACCCGGCTGGCAACTCCCAATTTTACCATATGAGCAGCTTTGGTACAAGGAGATGTTTCACAGTGAATAGCTTTCGGTTTAGAAACCACCCACTTTCCCTGACATGACCCAGATACCTTAGGCTAGAACCCTCCTTTTCCTTTCCAGGTGAGGTCCTGGTTCCCCCTATCCAGGACCCACCTCGCCTTTCTCATTGCGGATGAGCCGGTTGAATTCTTTGCCTTCTAAGCACAGGAAGTCATCCCCAGGTGTCAGAATGCCACACTTGGTGGCGATGGCCCGGGCTGTGTTGATGTTGTCACCTGTCACCATTCTGACAGTAATGCCAGCTTGTTTGCATTTGGCAATAGCATCTGGCACCTAGGGAGAGTGAAGAAAGGGGAAAGGCACAGATGGGGGTGGAGACCCTGCTAATCTGTCCCTTTTCATTGGTCCCTTTGTGGCAGACAGGAGAGAGGCACCCTAGAAGTGGTGCCATACGGCGCTGGCTGGGTCTGGTCATTTTGATACTGCTCGGTGCCATCTCACTTCTGTCCTACCCACAGCAGTCATATTTGAATTTGCCCTATTTGTACCATGAGTTGAAGGAGAATTTGCTTTGGGAGCCAGGTGTAAAAACTTGTTCTTCCACTTACAATGGAGACTACTCGGCAGTGCATGGATGGCATTTTGTGATGTGGCCACTGCTGTCTTTTCTAGCAGAAGCTTTTGCCACTCTTCACCCACCTGGCCAATGCTCCAACCTTATCAGCTTTTTGTAATTTCCCACATGCAGGACACCCTCTCATGCCTCTGGGCCTTGACTATTAACAGTCCATCTGTCTGAACTTCTTAGAAGCAGAGACTTTTCAATCTCCTAGTGTCTAAACACAATGTGTTGACTGAAAGGAGGGAGCTAAAGACAAAGTTTGTGTCCTGGTTAAATCAGCCTCCTGACAACGCTTAACTACCAAATAATGAGCCCAATAAGCCCTTTACTTCTCACCACTCAGACATCATTAACCCTAGGAATGCCGCAGTCTATCAAATCGTCACTCCACAGCAGTCCTGTGAAGCAGGAAGCCCAGAAACATCTATCCCTGTAAGTGAGAAGCAGTCAGGTTACTTGCCTGGTGTCACAACTAGAAAGAGAAGTAGTACCCCATTTCCTGAGACTCCTGAGTGGCTTTCCACCTTCTCACCTCTGGGCGCACAGGGTCCTCAATGCCCACCACTGCGATACAGGTCAGTTCAGTGAGGATCTCATTCTCATTGTCCCAAGAGGGCTCTGCGTCATCGAAATCCCGGTAAGCTATGCAGATAGTCCGGAGTCCATCAGAGGCCATGGGCTCGATGACAGTGCGTACCATATCATCTCGGTCTTTATTCTTGAATGGCACTGCTTCCCCTTTCCGGTCCAGGATTCGATTACACCTGGGGAGGCACACAGTAAGAACACGGTGTCTCTCTATCCATTCAATATGTTTTTACAATCATTGACAGACATTTTGGCAACTCTGTATTATTCCTAAAGACACTGCTCCAACCATGGCCAAACATTTCCATCATCCATCACCCAGCTGAGTCCCTTTCCAAGGTGGGGTGGGCTGTGGATGGAGTAAGGTCTAGGTGGGTAGAGAGTGTGTTCTCGTGTCATCTGTTCTTACCCACATGTGAATGCAATGCTGAGTCATTTGTGAATCACCTGCTCTTTTGAACTTCTTGAAGGCAGAGAGACTTTTTCAATCCTGACTATTTAGAATAGTGCTCACTGCATGGTGGTGTGGGAAGAAGTTTTCTATACAAGAATGTGCTGATTAAAAGAAGGTGGCTAAAACCAAGTTGGGGCACTGGTTAATTGAGCCCTGCTGGCCCTATACCTAAGTAGGGCCAACTTTTGATGATCTATGGGTAATCTATTAACAGTCACTGTTTCTCTTCTTTTTTTTTTTTTTTTTTGAGACAGCTCTGTTGCCCAGGCTGGAGTGCAGTGGCATGATCTCAGCTCACTGCAACCTCCTGGGTTCCAGTGATTCTCCTGCCTCAGCCTCCTGAGTAGCTAGGATTACAGGCACACGCCACTATACCCGACTGATTTTCGTATTTTTTTTTAGTAGAGATGGGGTTTCACTATGTTGGCCAGGCTGATCTTGAACTCCTGACCTCGTGATCCACCCGCCTCAGCCTCCCAAAGTGCTGGGATTACAGGTGTGAGCCACCTCACCCAGCCAAATAGTCACTTTGAAAGTTATGTAAATTCCCTGTAATCAGAAATGGGAATGGGAAGGAAAAGAGAACACAGAATGAATGTTTCTCGTCCTTGTTATGTGTAAGGCTTTTACATACATTGAATCATTTACAGTGAGGTGGGTGGTACTATTGGGAGCTGAGTACTACTATCTCTGTTTTCAGATTAGGAAATGGAAACTTAGGATTGTCCAGGTCTGAATCCTGGTTGTGCCACTAGTAGCTGTATCACCTTGAGCGAGATACTTAACTTCCTTATATTTCTGTTTTCTCAATCTGTAAAACAGGGATAATCATAGTACCCACCTTAATGAGTTGTGAGAATTAAATACAAGGAGCCATCTTAAGCACTTAAAAAGCATGCGTGGCCTGAGTAGACGCTGGGATATTAGTTATTATGTCACCTGGCTGGAAGGCTCCCTCATCTGCATGGGTTCAGTGTGGGGCGTGCACCCATGCCTTCCTGAGGAGAGGATCCTGAAGGGAAGCAGAGCGGGCAGGGGTGCTCACTTGCGCAAGATGATCTCGGAGGCGCCCTTGCTGTACATACGGAAGCCACCATTGGGGTTCCTGATGACGGTACTCATTGACTTGCGCACTGAGTTGAAGGTGTACACCTTGTAGAGCTTCTCCTCAGGCACTTCGTTACGCACGGCCTGGAAATCCTGCTTCAGATCTGTGACAAAGCCCAGCAGAGCACACTCGGTCTTGTTGCCCACCTGCCGAGGCAGGCCTCCCTCCTTCTCTGGAGGCTGGGAGAAGAAATATACACAGCACTATTGAGTAAGATGCCTTGACAAGGCAGAGAACTTAGGGAGGAAGGAACTCGTTTACAAAGCCTTCACATATATACCTGAAGTATATGGGGGAAATAACATTTTTTTTTGTTTTTTTCTTTTTTGGAGACAGAGTCTCACTCTATTGTCCAGGCTGGAGTGCAGTGGCACCATCTCGGCTCACTGCAACCTCCACCTCCGGGGTTCAAGTGATTCTCCTGCCTCAGTCTCCTAAGTAGCTGGGACTACAGGTACCTGCCACCATGCCCAGGTAATTTTTGTATTTTTTAGTAGAGACAGAGTTTTACCATGTTGGCTAGGCTGATCTCGAACTCCTGACCTCAGGTGATCTGCCCACCTCAACTCCCAAAGTGCTAGGATTACAGGCGTAAGCCGCAACACCTGGCATCTTTTTTCTTTTTCTTTCTTTCTTTTTTTTTTTTTTGACATAGCACAGTGGCATGATCTCAGCTCACTGCAGCCCTGACCTCCTAGGGTCAAGCGATCTTCCCACCTCAGCTTCCCGAATAGCTGGGACTAAAGGTGTACAACCATGCCTGGCTAATTCTGTTATTTTTTGTAGAGAAGAGGTCTCACTATATTGCCCTTAAACTTCTGGGCTCAAGTGATCCTCCTACTTTGGCTTCCCAAAGTGTTGGGATTACAGACGTAAGCCACTATACCCAGCCTGTTTTTTTCAAGAGTGAGCAGAGAGTGGTCAGTGGTAACTGTGATCTTCATGCCATCCATGACTTAGGGGTTTTGTGGTTGGCTCTAGTGGTAGTGCTGGTGTCTCACCCTGCGTGGGTCTTATTCTAATACTCTGTGTTTGTTTCTGGAAAGTGAGTAATTTACTTCTGATAAGCCCAATTCTGCTATGAGCATGAGGTCCCTCCTTAGAGACAAAGCTTTTTTATGCTAATTAGGAGGGTATTTTCTGGCCACAGATTCTCACAGGTCCTTACCCCCAACCCTTCATTGACTCCCAGGGATTCTTCCCTAGTCTCACCCAAACACATTCATTCCAGAGTGAGAAATAGGATTTGGGACCACAATTTAGGCAGTGTAAAGAATAAGGGGGTTCATTTCAGAGAAAATTGATGGTCTCTTCCAACCACCCATTTTAAGTGTCTAGGCAAAGGCAATGCTTACCAGAATCTTGGAGGTATAAGCACTGTTGATAGAAATGCCATTGACAATAAGGTCCAGGACTTTGGGCAGGAAGACATCAGGGCTTGGGATCTGACGGTAATGGATGCCCCCAGTATAAGCTTGCACCACCGTCATGCGGTTCATGGTCAACGTGCCTGTCTTATCAGAGCAGATGGCGGTGGCATTGCCCATAGTCTCACAAGCATCCAAGTGCCGTACCAGGTTATTGTCTTTCATCATTTTCTACAAAGGAGAAGAGAAGAGACTTGAGAAGGGGACTAACTGGATTCTCCTAAATATAAGTCGAAGGCCATTTCCTAGCCAACATCTCTCCACATTTCATCTTCCAGTCCCACACAAAAATCCAACATACCGGCCAGGTATGGTAATTCATGCCTGTAATCTCAGCACTTTGGGAGGCTGGGGTAGGCAGATCACCTGAGGTCAGGAGCTCAAGACCAGCCTGGCCAATGTGGTGAAACCCTGTCTCTACAAAAGGTAGCTGGGCATGGTGGTACATGCCTGTAATCCCATCAACTTGGGAGGCTGAGGCATGAGAATCACCTGAACCTGGGAGGCTGAGGTTACACCATTGCACTCCAGCCCGGGTGACAGACTGAGACTCTGTCTCAAAAAAACAAAAAAATCCAAGATTCTATTTTTGTCATTCTCTTAAGGTTCTACTGGGTCATTTCAACATTGATGCATCTGATGGAGATGATCCTTCCATAATACCAGGGACTTCTGCTCTTAACTTCTGCACCAGCCAACGTTTATAGATGATAGAATGGCTTATCTTTTCGCTAAAGGTTACATGGTATGCTTCCCTCCCATCTCTATCCTAAAGAAAGAGATAGGGTTGTTCCAGTCTCACCTTCACAGAGTAGGCCAGTGAGATGGTGACAGCCAGAGGCAGCCCCTCTGGCACAGCCACCACCAATACAGTGACGCCGATGATGAAGAACTTGACAAAGTACTGGATGTAGATGGGAGTACATTCAGGGAGCCATGGTCTGCGATTTATCACAAAGTTGTCAATCACAAAGTATAGAATCAGGATGAAAACCGTGAGAGCAGACATGATCAGACCTGTCCAGAGAAACAAGTCACATGAACCCAGGCCTGAGGGTGTTCCTGGGTCCCTAGCCAGAGATGGATTGGCATCAGTTGTAGGCTTTGTTGCCAATTGTTAAAACCACTAAAATTTTGGCCCATTCTGTTGCTTGTGCATTACAGCATAGGAAACAGACACTGGTTTCATATTTCAAAGACACAGGTTCTATTCTCAGCACTGCACTAACTTGGCTTGTGGCTTTGGACAAGGCATTGACCCTTTTGGAACTGTTTCCTAGACCAAATTCCTCATTAATAAATCAGGGGGTTGATTTGTTTCCTGAAACGGCATTCTGCGATCCTATTCTACACCCACCCTTTCCCTACAATTCATAATGTCATGACTGTACTTGTCCACTTCCTGGTAGTTTATCAATTTTGACTTCTCCCCTACCAACCTCTGAATGTCAGACAGTTCACATCTTGTTTACAGCAACGTCTCTGTGGTGCTAGTGCATCACCTGTGTGACTAACTCTTAGGACAGTGCTTCCCAATCTTTCTCTTTTCATGGCACACATAAAAGATGCCAATAATAGTAAATATTTATTTATTTATTTTTTGAGACAGAGTCTTGTTTTGTCATAAGGCGCCAGGCTGGAGTGCAGTGGCGCCGTCTCAGCTCGCTGTAACCTCCGCCTTCTGGGTTTGAGCAATTCTCCTGCCTCAGCCTCCCAAGAAGCTGGGACTACAAGTACGGGCCACCATGCCCAGCTAATTTTTGTATTTTTTAGTAGAGACGGGGTTTCACCATGTTGGCCAGTATGGTCTCGATCTCTTGACCTCGTGATCTGCCCACCTCAGCCTCCCAAAGTGCCGGGATTACAAGCGTGAGCCACCGCGCCCGGCCAATAGTAAATATTTATATGGGCACCTACGGTGGGCCAGGCAAGCACTTCACAACAACCCTGTGAAATAAGTTACTATTATCACCACTTTTTAAACATGAGGAAATGAAGGTACTGAGAGGTCTTTGGTATGGCCCATTGGTAGGGTGACCAAACCATCCTGAGACTGAACAGTTTCCAGGGATGTGGGATTTTGCTAAAATTGAGAAAATTCCAAGCAAACTTCGATGGTTCATTACCCTACATATTACAGTACATGGAAAAAATCTGCTCAAGGTAGAAACCTATTAGCCTAGGGGTTCTGATTGCCATGGGTGCTGTCTGGCTGCTTTGAGGGCTGATGGAATCAATATCTGGGAACAACTGTCCCTAACTATGGCACAGTATTTGGGGAAAGCTCTGCTTTAAATCATTGTCTGGTTTTGGTGTTTGCTTTTCCCAAGGGCCTGATGATTTGGGGGCCTCCAGGCAAACTAGAGAGGATGGTATAAATGAAAGCAAATTCTTCTGTACTTTGCTTGATTAGGGCCAGGACTCAGGTGGAGAAGCAAGACATGAAGGGTGTAAAATTTAAGAAGGAACTCGCTCTCCAGGTGTTGGAAGGCATCTGACTTGCCTTACCCTATTCCTGGACTGGCCTGATATATAAAATGAAGCAACAAAGGAGACTAGGGGTCAGTCATCATGTAGCTTGTACTCTGAGAACAAGGCAGGGGCCAGGGGCAGTGACTCATGCCTACAATCTCAGCACTTCGGGAGGCTGAGGCAGACATATCACTTGAGGCCAGGGGCAGATCACTTGAGGGTAGCAGTTTGAGACTAGCCTGCCCAATATGGCGAAAACCTGTCTTTACTAAAAATTAGCCAGGCATGGTGGCGCATGCCTGTAATCCCAGCTACTCAGGAGGCTGAGGCATGAGAATCACTTAAACCCCGGAGATGGAGATTGCAGTGAGCTGAGATAGCATTACTGTACTCCAGCCTGGGAGACAGAGTGAGACTGTCAAAAAAAAAAAAAAATGGCCGGGCGTGGTAGCTCATGCCTATAATCCCAGCACTTTGGGAGGCCGAAGCGGGTGGATCACAAGGTCAAAAGATGGAGACCATCCTGGTCAACATGGTGAAACCCCGTCTCTACTAAAAATACAAAAATTAGCTGGGCATGGTGGTGCGTGCCTGTAGTCCCAGCTACTTGGGAGGCTGAGGCAGGAGAATTGCTTGAACCCAGGAGGTAGAGGTTGCGGTGAGCCAAGATCGTGCCATTGCACTCCAGCCTGGGTAACAAGAGTGGAAAAAAATAAAATAAAATAAAATAAAATAAAAAGAACAAGGCAGGGATTGGGAGAATAGTGCAAGGGTCAGACGAGGCCTATTTAATGTTTCAAACCTGTGTGCCATGCCTAATAACTTGATTCTGCACCTGCAATTTATCTCATCCACGTGTAGTTTACATGCAAGAGATTTGACTGTAGTTAAAATTAGCTGGGTACTAGAACAGACATGAAGAGGTTAGGCCAACTCAGTCCAATAGATCTTTCTGTGATGCTTAAGAAGCTCTCTATTTGTGCTGTCTGATACGACAGCCACTAGCACATGTGGCTCCTGACCAACTACAATGTGCCCCAGGAACTGGATTTGTAACTTTATTTACTTTTAATTGATTTAAATTGCAGCAGCCACATGTGGTGAGTGGCTGCTATGGTGGGCAGCATAAATCCCTGCTGTCCAATGTGTGCAAACCAGATCAGTGGTGTTGGCATCCTATGGGGGCTTGTTAGGAATGCAGAATCTCAGGCTCCACACCAGACCCCCGGAACTGAATCTATAGTTTAACAAGAACCCTAGGTAAGTTGTATACAGTTGTATAAAGTGCAGAGATGTGCTGATTATGATTGTGCTAAACAGAAAGGTGGAGTCAGAATAAACAGTGGTAAAAGACTATTCTTTGGCCAGGCATGGTGGCTCATGCCTATAATCCTAGCACTTTGCGAGGTTGAGGTGGGCAGATCACTTGAGGCCAGGAGTTCAAGACAAGCCTGGCCAACATGGCAAAAACCCATCTCTACTAAAAATAAAAAATTAGATGGGAGTTGTGGTGTCTATCTGTATTCCCTGATACTTGGGTGGCTGAGGCAGGAGAATCGCTTGAACCAGGAGGCGGATGCTGAAGTGAGCTGAGATGGCATCACTGCACTCCAGCCTGGGCAACAGAGGAAGACTCCACCTCAAAAAAACAAAAAAGACTATTCCTTGAGGGATATGTCCACTGAAGTAGCAATCTTCTTTCTATTTCTTCTCCCCACTCCCTATTCTCCCTCTCCGTTGAAAGAAGGTGGTGAGAGAAGAAAATGTAGAGGCCAGTGATGGAGAAGCCACTTCTTCATAGGCAGAGTGCATTTAGTGACCTCTTCTCTGGAAAGAGCCTCTCTAACCACGGCCGTCCTTCTTCCTCCAGTCCTTATTCGGTATTTATTGCTCTGTGCTTGGCCAGATCCAACTACTATGTCAGGAAATTGCCTCTAGCAAGCTGCAGCCTTCTCTATCTTTAAGGAATTTACAACCCAAAACGGAGTCAGGTAAGCAGTTATTGAAGTGTTCCTTCTTGCTAATGTAAATCTCCCCTGCTGTAATATATGCTCTTTTCTTCTCATTCATTTGGATTAAGAGATCTCAGGACCACTAACCCTTACACACAAGAAAACACTTCTCTCTGAAAAAGCCTAGGGAGCAACCAAACAGTGGCCATCCTGAAGATTTAGCTTCTTTCTGTCAGTCTTGGTTGGTGCAGAAAGAAGGGGATAACAGTAATGAGGATCTAGGATAACATTGATAAACCACAAGGAGGCTCTACCCTACTCACCCCTACTCACCTGCTTTCCCAATCTGAACAGCCAGGCGAGTGAGCTTGCCCTGGAGCACTGACTTCTCCTTTTTCGGTACTTTGACTGCCTTCTTTTCCTTTTCCTCATTGTCGGTTCCCTCCTGGCTGTTGAGTGGCTGGATTTCCAGGGCCACTCCATCCTGGGTCTTTGCTAGAGTATACACACAAATAGGACAGGTGAGCAGGAAAGATGGTAGCACTGAACGGCAGGCAGTTGGAAACAAAAAACCGTCCTGCCTCCTTTCCGGAATATACCTTGGACCCTGCCATCAGTTCTGACCACTCCTAACTCATGCTAGACATGGAACTTGCCTTCAATGCTCTACTAGGGACTTTGGAATAATATTCTAATGACTTTAGATGAAACAGGGGTGCTATTAGTGTATGGATTTCTTCTTCAGTGGCAGCTTCCTGGCACTACCTCAGAGCCCCAAGCCAGGTTTATTCCAGCAAGGGGATTAATCTTGTCACTAAGCACTATTATAACAACCATCCTTCCTGGAACTCAGTGCTTAAAATAGTGAATCTTTACTGCAGAAAGGGACTGAAGGAGAGGGTTGGCAGATGTTTCCAGAGCACAAGACTGCTCTGTTAAATGCTTTATCTCTCTTTCTCTCTCTCGACTATCAGGGAAGAAACACATACCCCCAGACCCAGAGTATTTTCCAGCTCCTTCTAGCAGTTGAAGGATAGGAAAAGGAAATTCCCTTTCTTCCCTGCCTGACAAAGGTAGAGAGATACAGGGTGGGACCTGGGGTTAAGTCTTTTGGGGGAGGGAAGAAGCTGGTGTGAGGGACCTCCTGGAATAAGAGAAAGCAGGGAAAAAGAGACACATATAAATCCATTTTACTTTTAAAAGAAGAGTTAAAGACCTAAAATTAAAGAATTATTTCTGTTTAGCCCTGGTTTTCCGATGTAATGACTTTATTTCTCAAGACTGCTATGATGTGGGTTACAAAGTAAAAACAAATCTCTAGCAGCATCTCAAGAGAGCAGTTCTTGCTGGCTCCCAGCACCGCTCCACTTTCACCCCTGTAGGGCTCAGCCCCTTGGGTAGGATGCCCTTCCTGAGTAGTCCCTGCTGTCAGACTCACAAACAAGAAGACGGAGATGGGATGTGAACACAGCCACCAAAAGAGAAACACACATCAGATCAGAAGGAAGAAAACAGACTGTGGCAAGAACAGAGAAGGAGGTGGGGAGAGAGGTACAGAGTAAGGGCTCTCTCCAAGCACCTCTGAGAAGACCGGTGGAAAAGGAATCCAGACCAGAAGAGGACACCGATGAGGAAGCTAGCAAGAGGAGGGTGCAGGGACTGCCCACCCTACCTCCCTCCACTCTGAGGACCCTGAAGTCTTCCAACCCAGAAACTGATGACTGTTAGTGTTTAAATCAGGCTGAGGCCAATGAAGCAGAGCTCAGCTCCCTCTGAAGAGCAGATTAATCCTACGCACTCCCCAAGAGAAACTGTGACATGAGGTTCTGTGAGCCAACAGCAGAGGGCGCTGTTGTCTCATCTTAGATTGGGATCAGGACCTTGAGACCACCCCAACAAAATCTCTGCACCTTCCTCAGGGTGAGGTATCTGAGCAGCAGATAACAGATTTATGGAGAGGAAAAGGGAGAAGGCAGATGGCCTGGAAAGGTCTGGTTTGAGCATGGGCAGGTAGAGATGATAAATGAGTGGTTGGAGAGGTTACCTTTGTTGCGATTTTCAGGGACTCCTTGTTTTTTACCTGTTTGAACAAGAAAGAAAAAAGTGGGGTCGAAACCCAAAGTGACTATTAAAGAGATCTAATTTATTGGTCCTGCTCAGAGCCCAGAAGGGCGACAGCAAAGGTGTTGGGTTGCAGGGAAGGGGCATAAATGTAAAGGAAGCTCACATCTCTGCTTTCATTCATTCTTGCTAGAGGCTCTCATGAATCCTCGTGATATCCACCAAAACGCTCATGTAGGTGAGTGCATACTCACACCTGAGCTGCTTTCTCTTGCTCCTGGCCTGAGTCACATTGCTTGGGAAAATGGGGTGGGGATTAGGAAGTGAGAGGTTTGAACTGTTTCTTCCTGACGGCAAAGACTCTGAAATGTGTCTCCGTGTTACTTCAACAGCACCAGGCAAGCTTCCTCCTTATTCATCTGCAGGTGGCTGCAGAAATGAATTGTTTAGTTCCTGAAAGAATGTGTTTTGTTTCTTTTTCATAAACTGCCCTCCACTAAACAGCTCAAGATGACCCTCCAGCCAAGTGGTAGAAACCTTCTCTCCCCTAAGGGAAGAAGGAATGGTTAGGGAAATGTGTAGACTTGCTTTTAGTATCTTTTCCGCTTTCTGCCTCTGTTACTCTTCCCTTCAGGAACAACTGAGTGGCAAAGACTGAGCTAACTGTTCCCGACTCTTCTAGCTGTATCTGTCTTCCACTGAGAGCCCACAGTTTCAGTAGAAATCTATTTTATTCTTCTGGCCAGTTTTCTCTTAGGCTTGATGGTTCATTCGCCCCCCATCTTTGAGGAAGAAAGTTGGGGAAGGAGGAGGGGTACACGGAAGGCATCTGGGGCTACAGCACCTAGCCAGTTCATTTCGGGTAGCTTTATAACTCATCCCTTTACAAGCTGCAGTTAGACACAAAAATCAAGGCTCAAATTCAGCCTGACTTGGGAGCCTAGAGCCAGGATCTGGTTTTCATCAGAGCTCCCTGGAGCCAAGAATTCACATCTTTATCTCGGCAGGCAGTCTGGATATCTGCGTTCTTCATCGCAGCAGACTCTTTCAACTAGGCTTTCTATCCAGATCTGCTCCCTCGCTTCCTTGTTTGTCCATGGGAATGAGAGGAAAAAGAATCTCATTCCAGTTGCCCCTTACCTTTCTTCTTCTTCTCCCCTTCGTCATCCTCATTGACCCCCAAGAGAGTAAGGATGATTCCAGTCTGAGAGTTGATACCCACAGCAGTCACCACCATCCGGCCAGAACCTTCCATGACATGGGTGCCTACATGGGAAAGGAGAAGATGGAAGGAGTGGGTTTTTAAATACCTAGACATGATTTGATATGAAACACAGACTTAGAAGAAAAAAATAGTCCTCCTTACCCCATGGATAATGATGTGCTTAGCACGGTAGGAAAAGGTCAAGAGCTGGGTGCATTTAAAACAGACCAGGCGAATTGTGAGTAAGGAGGAAACTGTATCTGACTGCTTTAGGGTAGGCTCTCCCACCCGCTCCCACTCCCACCCCTGCAACCAGCAGAGCCCCTCCAAGGCCCTTATAACACCTGTTTCCTGGAAAACTTCATTTAGGCTGACTGATATCCTTGTATTCCACCCACCAAAATGCTGTTGCCCCAGCTGAACCCCAGGGAAGGAAATGGGACATAGCCAGAAGAGAGACGGGGTCTGGATCCTGTGGTCTGGCTATTTGCAGGGAGGTAAATGCGAACTTGGGTAGCTGGGGCCTATACCTGAGAGCAACATGGGGTCTTTTTCCAGGGACTTCTTGACATGGTCGGATTCCCCTGTCAGAGAGCTCTCGTCAATCTTCAGATCATTCCCTTGGATCAGGACCCCATCTGCAGGCAGCAGATCACCTAGAGCACAAAGAGGACGTAGGGACAGTGAAGGAGGTAGTAAGAGGAGAGGGACCGGCTGAGGACAGGGACCTCCAACTCCTTCAACCCCATCTCAGAGCTGCTCCCATGGGCCCTACCTAGAGAGCAATGGCCAAGAGTACATGGAGGGTCTTCATAAGACTTCAGCTCTGTTCAACCTGGGAGAAGACTGCTTTCTAGGCATTATAAATTCAAACTATTATTCATCCCCAACACCTTTCCATGGCCGGAATATCATACACTTTAACCTTAAGACACACAGGGTACAAGCCTGACAATCTTGTGGGAGAGTTTCAGCTAATCCTTTCCGAAATTCCTTCTCCCAGCCTCCTTAAACTCTAACTTAGAAGTGAATACAATTTGGGATCTTATCTTTTGGGGTTTTCAGCAATTCCCAGCCCCCTCATGCCAAAGGATCTACCCCTTAAATGGGGTTGGTGGGGGTGTAAGTACAAGAAACACAGAGCTCTCACCGTATTTGACTTGGGCAATATCACCCACCACAATCTCAGCCACAGGAAGCTGGATGAGTTGACCATTTCGAATGATGGAGAACTTTTGCTCCTGTTCAATGCGGTTCTGCAGCCCTCGGAATTGCTTCTCTTTGCTCCAATCATTAAAGGCAGTCACTAACACCACGATGATCACTGAGAAAAGTATGGCTGCCCCCTCAATCCAGCCGGCTTGTGCCTCATTTTCATCTTCTGGGGCAGTTGCGGCTTGACCACACACTATCCCGGGAAGGGAGAGAAATAGTCACTGAAGGGCTTTTGTTGACATTAAGGAATAGTAGTGCTCCCACAATCCCCCCAAGATGGAAAGTCAGAAAAAGAGAATAATAGCAAATACAACTGTTGGCTAGAAGAGGATATCAGAGGATAGCAGGATTGAGTACTGTCTTATCACCAGTGTAACTACTCGTTAATCCAAAAAGGCAGGTGACTAAATAGTACAAACTATCAAATTTAGGCAAGTCACATGTAAGGTCACACTTATGATTCCCAACATGGTCAGGCTTTCACTGCATTTCCCAAAAAGCCAGACAATTGGCAGGGGAGGGGGGCACTTTAAGATGCAGGGTTTTGTTGGTTGGATTAAGGGTAGAGAATTCCTGGTTGGAAGAATAGCTGAGTAGCTACTGGTTGGTTTCCTTTGGAAAGCCCACTCTGGATAACAGGGGGAATGTTTTAAGCTATAACCTGTCAGTCACCAATACTAAGTGCTTTTTGGTGGTGGAAAGGATTACAGGCTCACACCTGTAATCCCGGAACTCTGGGAGGCCGAGGCGGGCAGATGGCTTGATCCCAGGAGTTTGAGACCAACAGGGGCAACACAGTGAGATCTTGTCTCTATGTTACAAAAATTATTAAATAGGCTGGTTTTGGGACATAATAATAAAATTATTTTATTATTAATAAATTGTTAAGTGGCTCACACCTGTAACTCCAGCACTTTGGGAGGCCGAGGCAGGTGGATCACCTGAGGTTAGGAGTTGGACACCAGTCTGGCCAACACGGTGAGGCCCTGTCTCTACTAAAAATATAAAAATTAGCCAAACATGATGGCACCTGTAATCACAGCTACTCAGGAGGCTGAGGCATGAAAATTGCTTGAACTCAGGAGGTTGCAGTAAGCCCAGATCAAGCTGCTGCGTTCAGCCTGGGTGACAGAGCAAGAATCCATTTAAAAATAATGAATGAATGAATGAATGAATGAGTAAATAAATAAAATTTCTTAAAAGGGTAGAAGATTCCTGACATTCTGAAAAAGGATTTAATGGGAGAAAGTGGGTTGGGGGTGGGGTGGGGAGGAACCCTTGGAATAAGGATGAGTCGGAAGAATAGCTTAGTAGCTGCTGGTTGGTTTCCTTTGGAAAGGCCACTCTGGATAATAGGGGGAATGTTTTAAGCTATAACCTGTCAGCCACATAACCTGTTTTAAGTGCTTTTTGCTGGTGGTGGAAAGAACCCCGAATCAGAGTCACACTGAGCTGTTTAGGACACTCACGTTCATTTTCTTCGCCAGCTGGGCGATAAAAGGACAGGACCAGGGAGATGATGGCTGCAATCTCCAGGATGATGAGTGTGACATCTTGAAGGGCTTCCCACACTAATTCTAAGAAGGTCTTGGGCTTTTTGGGAGGGATCACGTTGTGTCCAAACACCTGCCTACGTTTCTCCAGATCTGCAGGATTCCCAGATAGACCTGAAAAAGAGATAGGAGTGGATGAATACATGCAGAAAAAATGGAAACTGATAAAAGGCAGTTTTGAAGTGGCAATGAGCCATTACACTCTAGCCCGGGCAACAGAGACACTGTCTCAAAAATAAATAAAATAAATAAAAAAGCCAGGCATGGTGACTCACACCTGTAATTCTAGCACTTTGGGAGGCCAAGGTGGGTAGATCACTTAAGTTTAGGTGTTTGAGACCAGCCTGGGCAACATGGTGAAATCTTGTCTCCACAGAAGAGATAAAAATTAGCCAGGCATGGTGTGGTACACCTGTAGTCACAGCTACTCAGGGGGCTGAGGTGGGAGGATTGTTTTGTGCTCAGGAGACTGAGGCTGCTGCGAGCTGTGCTCATGTCACTGTGCTCCAGCCTGGGCAACAAAGTGAGACCTTATTGCAAAAAATAAATAATTTAATAAATAAATAGATAAAAAAGATCCCCTGCTTCCCGATTCACACAAGTATGAGATTCAGTTAGAGAAAATCAATCTGCCCAGGACTCAGAGAAGGTGGAACTTTCAGTCTAAAAATGGGCAAAATGAAACTGATCTGCCATGGGACCACTCACGTATCTTAATAACAAGTATAAGCTGGATAAATTCTTAACCAGACATAAACTCTCATCTGCTACTATTGAGTATGCTCCAGGCCCCAGCTCTGAGAACATAAATATTAAAGTGGTTCTTGGGATTCACACAGAACTTTTATGTCACCTTAACAGGTAAATGCTGGGGTGATTTAAATGCAGAGTGAGCTGCCATCCATTGGCTCACACACAAAGGCCAGGAAGAACAAGCTCCTTGCTCAAGGTCATGCAAGATGGAGACAGAGCATCATCGCATCATCACACAGTCCTGATTCCAAGATCCAGGAGCTTTAGGAGAGCATGAGAGCAGTCTTTGAGACTATAACTTGTGGGCATCCCCTTTAAGCACATGTGCCCCTCCCTTTCTGTCACACGCATATACAGACCTGTGTGCGTATGTGTATGTGCATGTACACAAACATACACATAGGCACAGACACACACCACTGAGAGGTACTACCATTCTACTAAGGACTAAGTAACTACTAAGAGAAGTATTACTACCCAGGTTGAGTATCAAGAGAATGAGAGGGCTGGCATGGTGGCTCACGCCTGTAATCCCAGTACTTTGGGAGGCCGAGATGGGTGGTTCACAAAGTCAGAAGTTTGAGACCAGCCTGGCCAACATAGTGAAACCCCAGCTCTATTAAAAATACAAAAAACATAGCTGGGTGTGGTGGTGAATGCCTGTAATCCCAGCTACTTGGGAGGCTGAGGCAGGAGAATGGCTTGAACCCGGGAGGCGGAGGTTGCAGTGAGCCGAGGTTGTACCACTGCTTTCCAGCCTGGGCAACAGTGCAAGACTTCATTTCAAAAAAATAAACAGAGAGACAGAGAGAATAAGAAAGGTGAGGCCACAAAGTTTTCAGATACTACACAGTACTTGGTTACCAGCATCCTCCCACCAACATATGTATGCTTACATACCTTACATATGTGTGTACATGTACCTCGTACCACACACACCACATCCACACAGACACATACATAGCACACACTTGGGAGGCTGAGGTGGGAGAATGGCCACACACCACATACACAATATACAGACACAAACACACCAAACACAAACCACATACACAATACATACCACACAGATACACGACACACACACACACAGACCACATGCCACATACATACCACACATAACACAGACACCAAACATATACACACATACTCTCTAGGCACTCTCCCAGAGGGACAAGAGGTAGGCAGAATTAGGCTCAGTGCTTCCCTTCTATTTGGGTCCCTTCACAGGTTCTCAGGGGGCTACTCTTTAAGGGAGAGGGGAAATCCTACTGTGGTGATTAATGACAGTTGGTATTCACCAAGTTGTTTACATGCTGAAGCTAATTAGTCCTGGTTTTGGCACTGGAAGCTGCTGGCTGCCTGTTTGAAGGGTTTCCCACAGGCAGGGTGGGGTGACTTTTGTCTTGAAATAAGGTTAGCAGCTGAGGAGGGTCAGAATCAGAGGAAGGGAAATTCAACCAAGCTCCACAGAGAGAATAAGGAGAAGTGGATGATGGGGCTGCAGGGACAAAATGGAGGCAAAGGACTTGGATGCCAGAGGCCTTCTTTATACTTTAGTCAATGTGAGGTTGTTCTGCTGCTGAGGAAGGAATGCAGACATGGTATGAGGGCAAATGTCTATTCTCCATCTTCACTGAATAGAACCCAGGAGTGGGCTGGGTGTGGTGGCTCACGCCTGCAATCCCAATACTGTGGGAGGCTGAGGTAGGCAGGTCACCTGAGGTCAGGAGTTTGAGACCAGCCTGGCCAACATGGGAAACCCCGTCTCTATTAAAAATACAAAAATTAGCCAGGTGTGGTGGTGCGTGCCTGTAATCCCAGCTACTCAGGAGGCAGAGGCAGGAGAATTGTCTGAATCTGGGAGGCAGAGGTTGCAGTGAGCTGAGATGGCGCCACTACACTGCAGCCTGGGCGACACAGAGAGACTCTGTCTCAAAACAAAAACAAAAACAAAAAAAACCCAGGAGTGTTACCTTAAGTGTCATAGGAGAGAGATTTGGGTTAGGACCTGAGAAAGACATCTGGACAGATAAAGATTTTGAAAATGGGAAAATAGGTACCCAAGGGAGTATTATTTGCAGAGTTTGAGATGATCTCCATTTCCCTATCCTATAGAACAAAAAGCATCAGGAGACATACTCATCTGCCTGGAAAGGCAGATGTGGGGAGCAGGAGATGAAAGTCGGGGGAATGAGCTGGCGTTCACACCTGTGAGTCAGGGGTGTGAGGGACCTCTTTTCTTTTTTCGAGATGGAGTTTTGCTCTTGTCGTCCAGGCTGGAGTGCAATGGCACCATCTCAGCTCACTGCAACCTCTGCCTCTTGGGTTCAAACCATTCTCCTGCCTCAGCCTCCATGTTGGTCAGGCTGGTCTTGAACTCCTGACCTCAAGTGATCCACTCAACTCAGCCTCCCAAAGTGCTAGGATTACAGGTGTGAGCCACTGTACCTGGCTGAGGGCCCTCTTTTGAGACCACGTTCACTTGCTAGTGCTTATGAGACAGACACAGGAGCTGATTAGGGAAGCAGTGCCTGATGTCTTATCCAGGGTCTCCTGACTCCCAGTGCCCAAGTACATTACCCTGGCTTTCAGCTGAGCCCCACAGAGCTGTGAGATTTGGCCAAATCTCTGGAAGAAAGTTGGGTTGTTCCCCAGAGGCTCCCTGCCTCCACCAGCCTGAGAAGTCAGGTTCCCAGTAGGAGGGAAAGCCAGGGCCTGGGAAAGGAGTGTTCTAGGCAGGGCATCTTTAGTCCCAGACAGACAGAGGCAGACTTGCCAGGGGGCAGGGACTTGCTGGTCCTTTCTCCCCAGGGAACAGAGATGGCAAGGCTATGCCAAGTTGGGACTGCTGTGCTAAAGAGCCAGGATTGCTGAAGGGAAGCAGGAGTGCTGGTTATTTGTTAATCTACCTGGGATGCTTCTCGAAGAAGCAGGATTCACAATATAAAGGGAGGAAATGCCCTTTCCTCATTTTCAACATTTAGTAGATGATCATGAGGGCAACCCAGGGCATCAGACATTAAAGATCATAAGGTGTACCCCAGTAGCCTAATGAAACCCTCCCTCCCAAAAAGAGGGACATATGAGGGGCAGAGAGCAGGGCTACCTGTCCCTCTGTGCTCTCATGCTAATACCCCATAATCATCTTTGATGTCTAGCCCCACATCTCCTATATCATGTAGTCAAGAAATCCTATCAGCTGTACCTTCAAAATATATCTAAAGTCCATTCACTTTCCATTTTCACTGTTACCATCCTGGTTTAAACCGTCATCTCTCATCTGGATTATAGCAATCGTCTTCTAACTGGTCTCCTTGCCTCCATCCTCACTCTGCTCTTTTCAACCTCTTCTCAATGTATTAGCCACAATTATCTTTATCAAGATCCAATGCAGTATATGTGATTCATCTGCTCAAAACCTTCTGGCTTTTACTTAGAATCAAACTAGGTACCAAGGACTTAATAATGGGCTTCTGGGCCCCTTATGATTCCCGCAGCCCCCCAGTCCTTATCTCCTACTAGTTTCTCCTGTTCACCGTGATCCGGCCCAGCCAGCCTGCTTGCTGTTCCCTGAACACACTAGACATGCGTCACTTCAGGGCCTCTGCACAAGCTGTTCCCTCTGCCCAGATTCCTTCTCACTGGGGAGGGCTTGTTTCCTCACCTCCTTCAGGTCTTTGTACAAATGTCTTCTTTTTAGTGAGGCCTACCCTGACCACCGTATTTACCCGGCACTCTTGATCCTGCTCCTCCTGCTCAATCATTTCCCTCCACAGGTCTTCTCACCTAGCACATAATAGGATGCATTCACTTATTGTTTACCCAGCTCCTCCACAAGGGCAGGATTTTTGTCTTGTTCCTCAGGCCTACAGCACTGCCCGGCACATTGTACACATGCAGATTGTTGAATGAACTGAATGAATGAGTGAGAACTAAGATTGCTAACATTTAAGTGATTACTATGTGCCAGATGCTCCACCAGGCACATTCATGCCTTTTCATCCAAGCATCACAACCCCTACATGGTAGCTACTATTAACTTGATTTGATACAGAAGCAAATGAAGGTCTGGCAAGAGTATGACTACTTGAGCTTAGTAAGTGGCAGTGATGATGCCACCCTGCGGGGGACTGCTGGATGCCAATCTAGATACCGAGGACACTGGGGCATGGAGGCAGCTGCACTCAGCTGAAGCTTCAGTCTCGTGTCGCTACCTTGCCTCAGTTTGCCTAGGACTTGCCAGTTTTCAGTACTGAAGTTTCCCCCAGGAGCCCCCCTCAGTCCCTGACAAGCAGGGATGGTTGGCCGCCTTACTTCCTTCACCGGAATAGGGGCACATGCTGCTTTCCTCTGCACCTCTAAGCAAGCCAGTGCTGTTGCCATTGTCTACAACTGGGGCGAATTAGTCCTGTCTTTCTTTCCTGGCCTCAGGGATGGTGACATTGCCATCAGGTTCATCAGAGTCCAAACCTATACATTTTATACTCAATAAAACATTCCTTACGGCCCTTTTTGAACCCAAGCATATGAAGTGAGACACACTATGGAAAACATAAAAGGTCAGGCTTTGCTCTTGCCTCAACACCCTCAAAGTCACTTATCTGCGTCTTTTTTGCCATTTTCTATCCAACTATGTGTTCCACCTTAAGTCACCCTGAGCTGGTACAACAGCAACCTTAATAAGTCAAGTGGCTGTCTCAGTTCCCAGCATGCCCTGCAGCAGGGAGGGGCAGGCTAAGGCTCTTAGCTGTAGTAGCCTTGGGAATCCTCTGACATGTGGTGAGGCATGGGAAAGCCATGTGGGACTGGGAGCTCAGCCAATCCCCAGTTTTGGGCTTTCTATTCCAATTCTTTCTGCCCTAGAGAGTCTTTCAGGCCTTGATCTCAGCAGCTATAATTTCACACAAATACTTGTCCAGCCCAGGAAAAGGTTCTAAAAGGCCCTGATCTCTGCAGTGGTTTCTCAGCTACTCACACAACCTCCTGGAGAGGGGAAGGGAAACTTGGCAGGGAGAGGATGCTGGAAACACAGGAAAAGGGTTTCCCCTAGAAATTCATCAGGAAACTGAGGGGAAATCTTATCCTCAAGAACATGACAGAAAAAGCCCCACCCGGACTGGGATTACTTCTGGCCCTATAAACCAGACTGAACACATGAGCTGGGAGAGGCGGAGAGAATGTTCAGCTGTGAAGTCATCACCCCCACCCCATGCAGGGGAGTTGCATGATCCCTGCCCAGGCTGGGTGGGAACATGGAATAAACAGCAGTGGAACATTTTTGTCTGCCGTGAGTCTGCAGAACCTAGGACCTGGTAGAAGTCCAGCCCGGCCCTCAGTGGCCTAGCTCCAGCAGGGAAGGGCAGAGGCACCACTTATCAGAACCAGCTCAGCCCCAGAAAGGGTGGGGCTAGGGTAGACATCAGGAGGGACTTCCCAGCTGTCTGAGTTGTGATACCTTGCCAAAGGAGGCAGAAGAATCTTCTTCCACACAGACAGTACCAGGGAGAATGTTCTTTGGGTTGGTTTGAAGGCAGTTATCTTTTGGTACTTGAGAAGAACAGAGAGCAGAACACCTTTTAAGACCATCCTTAAAAACCCTGGATTTGGGCTTGGTTTGGTGGCTCATGCCTATAATCCCAGCACTTTGGAAGGCCAAGGTGGGAGGATAGCTTGAGCTCAGGAGTTCGAGACCAGCCTGGGAAACACAGAAAGATTCTGTTTCTACAAGTCATTAAAAAAAATTAGCTGGACATGATGGCATATGCCTGTGGTCCCAGCTACTTGAGAGGTTGAGGCAGGAGGATTGCCTGAGCCCAGGAGGTTGAGGCTACAGTAAGCTGGGCTTTTGTTACTGCTTTCCAGCCAGGACAACAGAGCAAGACCTTGTCTCAAAAAAAAAAAAAGTTTACATTAATTAAAAAAAAAACCAACAACCCTGGATTTGGGGACTAAGGGGGAGGAGTAGCTTAAAATCCAAATAGGGCCATGCAAGACTGAGCCATCTCTGACTAATAACCAGATGCTACTCTTCCAAGTATACAGGAGTCTCCCTACTTCAGCATCTCCAGTTTAACACACTCACGGCTTGGAGATTTGCTCTCTATCTGCTAGACTTCCGGCTTCTAGAGATAAAGTGGTCGATTCAAGGTCACAGCCAGAGGATGATGAACTTGGGGAACAATGCTGCTTTCCTTGTTCTGGTTAAAAAAATCCCTTCTTGGGGTGGGCTGCTTCCTCAGGGCATGATTCCCTTTAACCCACCCCGCGCTTTGCCTTTTTTTGAAAACAGCAACTGTGGCCCAGGGGAAAAAGTCTCCCTAGTGCACTCCACTTAGCTTTCTGCTCTGCCACTCTGCCACCTTCTGCATTTCATGAATCTGCTTCCATCCAGCGTTATAGTCCCACCTTGGAGCTAAAGAACAAGAATGAAACCTCCCCTTTCAGTAGATGCAGTATCTGCTTCACCCAGAGGGAATGCTATCTTTCTTCCCACCACCAGCTAATGGTTCGATGCAAAGCAAGAATGAGAAGGTTAAAAACCAAACCAGACCCCCCAAAACTTGCAAGAGTTGTTGCTGAGTTGTCAAAGGAATGAAGCATAAAGGGCTCCAGGAGAGAAAGCAGGAAGGGCTCTCATGTTGGGGAAGCCTTAGCCACTCTCCTCATGAAGACCCCTCTGACCCCAGCATTATGCCAGTGAACCCAGAAACCTAGCTTTAGGCAAGGAGGGCTAAATAGAAAAGAACTGGCGAGCCTGGGCGGGGCTAGGAAGAGAAAGCCCATAGCCTTCAAGAGGGCCGATTCAGCCACAGGCACAAAACTCAAACCAGACAGGGTCCTACACACCAAAGCGTATTGAGACATCCAGGATGCCAAGTGGAGTTCCCTGCGGTGAGGGATGGGGAGGGACAGAGGGAGGACACTTTTGGCTTGAGTCTCTCTCACACCTTAAACTAGTTAGTGCCAATACATCTGCCCGAAGTTTGGTGGGCAGAGCAGACCACTGAATGTTAATCTCTGAGGTCAAGCCCAGATCATTGTTTTAGGATCACTTATGTGGCATCCTTAGTAGAGTTGGGGCAAGAGGTGATGGATATAGGCAGAGGGGACAAAGAAAGAGGAAAACAGAAGTTATTCTTCTAACCTTAAATGGACGAGCTTCTAAAAACTGATATTCCAGAACAGACTGTGAGCTCTAAAGATAGGTAAGAAAACCTCAAAGAAGCCAGTTGCCCATCTTCTTCTCACATCTGTTCCATTCCATCTTCACTCACCTAGTCCTCCACATTCCCTAACACTACCGTTCTGTAGAGCAGTGGTCTCTGGGGGGGAGGGCATGCATCCATCTGTTACAGTGTGAAGAAAATATTACACCATTCTCTATTACCTCATCCACTTCTTCACTTCTTTTTTTTTTTTTTGGGCGACTCTGTCGCCCAGGCTGGAGTGCAATGGAGTGATCATGGCTCACTGCAACCTCAGCCTCTAGGATTCAAGCGATTCTTCTGCCTCAGTCTACTGAGCAGCTGGGACTACAGGTGCCCACTACCACGTCTGGCTAATTTTGTATTTTTAATAGAGACGGGGTTTCACTGTGTTAGCCAGGATGGTCTTGATCTCCTGACCTTGTGATCCGTCCACCTCGGCCTCCCAAAGTGCTGGGATTACAGGCGTGAGACACCGTGTCCAGCCTACCTCATTCATATCTATGTTTGCCTATCTTATTATGTAAATAGTAGCATCAGACATATTAATAATAAGGCAGCAATCTTGTAGGTGAACATTTGTTTGGGATATGTACTCAGTTTTTTCCAGGTTGGCAATACTACAAGAAATGTCAATCTGCCACACTGAGGAAGAGCCCAATCCCAGTGTATCTCAGCTTGTGGCAAAAAGGACAATTCTTGGTAAAACATGCCACCGCCACTTTTTCAGTCAGGTGCTAAGTGGGTTTATTGGATCATGTCTGGTGGCTCCGCGGATTATAACAGAGAACATGGCGGCCTGGAGGGAATGGACCTCAATGTTGTCATCGAGAGCAACTGGAATGAGATTGTTGATAACTCTGATGATATGAATTTAAAGGAGTCTCTTGTTCGGGCATCTATGCTTACGGTTTTGAGAAGCCTTCCGCTATTCAGCAGAGAGCTATTACTGCCTAAAGGGTATGATGTGATTGCTCAAGCTCAGTCAGGTACTGGCAAAACAGCCACATTTGCTATTTCCGTCCTGCAACAGTTGGAGATTTAGTTCAAGGAGACCCAAGAACTAGCAGTGGCCCCCACCAGAGAACTGGCTCAACAGATCCAAAAGGTAATTCTGGCACTTGGAGACTACATGGGAGCAACTTGCCATGCCTGCATTGGTGGAACAAATGTTCGAAATGAAATGCAAAAACTGCAGGCTGAAGCACCACATATTGTTGTTGGTACACCTGGGAGAGTGTTCGATATGTTAAACAGAAGATATCTTTCTCCAAAATGGATCAAAATGTTTGTTTCGGATGCAGCAGATGAAATGTTGAGTCCTGGGTTTAAGGATCAAATCTATGAGATTTTCCAAAAACTAAATACAAGTATTCAGGTTGTGTTGCTTTTTGCCACAATGCCAAATGACGTGTTGGAAGTGACCAAAAAAATTCATGAGAGATCCAATTCGAATTCTGGTGAAAAAGGAAGAACTGACCCTTGAAGGAATCAGTTTTATATTAATGTTGAGAGATAGGAATGGAAGTTGGATACACTTTGTGACTTGTATGAGACACTGAGCATTACGCAGGCTGTTATTTTTCTCAAAACAAGGCGCAAGGTAGATTGGCTGACAGAAAATGCATGCCAGAGACTTCACAGTTTCTACTCTGCATGGTGACATGGACCAGAAGGAGAGAGATGTTATCAGCAGGGAATTCTGATCAGGGTCAAGCCGTGTTCTGAAAAGTACTGAGTTGTTGGCTCGCAGGATTGATGTGCAACAAGTGTCTTTGATTATAAATTATGATCTATTTGCCAATCATGAAAACTATATTCACAGGAGTCGATAGCAGCAGTTGATGACGAGATGGCACTCAGAAATGGTGTTGACGTAATTTAGGATGTGGAATCATAAGTGAAACAGCACACTGTTTGAATAAAGAGCGAAATTGGCAGAGGGGGTCGATTTGGGAGGAAAGGTGTGGCTATAAACTTTGTTACCAAAGAAGACAAGAGGATTCTTCATGACATTGAGACTTTCTACAATACTACAGTGGCGGAGATGCCCATGAATGTGGCTCATCTTATTGAATTCCTGGGATGAGAGTTTTGGATGCAGTGCTCGCTGTTGTTGAATAGGCGATCACAACGTGCATTGTGCTTCTTTCTTTGGGAATATTTGAATCTTGTCTCAATGCTCATAACGGATCAGAAATACAGATTTTGATAGCAAAGCAACATTAGTGGCGAGCTCTTGTGAGGAAAGTCATTGGCTTTATCCTCTTTAGAGTTGGACTGTTGGGGTGGGAATAAAAGATGGGGTCTGTAAAATCTTTCTTAGAAATTTATTTCCTAGTTCTGTAGAAATGGTGGTATTAGATGTTCTCTATCATTTAATAATATACTTGTGGACTAAAAGATATAAGTGCTGTATACAATCAGCCAATTATGTTAAACTAGCCTATCTGCCTTTATTGTGTTTGTCATTAGCCTGAGTAGAAAGGCCTTTAAAATTTTTTTAGAAAGCATGTAACTGCATTTTGTTTGGTTTTGTATTTATTCAATAAAGTATTTAATTAGTGCTAAAAAAAAACGCCATTGCCCTCAAAAGGCACAGTGACCGGAACACAGTTCAGCCCCAGAAACCTTAAGGTGATAGGAGATGTTCATCTAAATCCTCAAGCTAATAAAACAAAATTGTAATTTGGGCTGGCTGTCTCAAACACATTTTTCGCCCTCCTGCCATGTGCTCCCCAAGGAATCTCAACTTCCTAAACCCAGTAACTATTCAGTAATTAAGGAAGGCAAAGATGTTTGCATCTTCTGCCAGGAATATTCAGTAGGTGGTAGCAATTATCATAGAGTGTGGCCGTGCTAGAGCTTCCCTGGGTGATCCCTAGGTGATACGGGTGTGCCATCTTCAGCTTCTAAGCCCCCTCCCCTATCCAAGCAATGCCTTCAGCTTAGGTCCACATACTGTGTTCCCATAGACCCTGCTCTTCCTCATCAAAGCCCTATGGCAAGATTTCTGAAACTGCCTTCATTTATATGCATCTTCTTTTAGCCTGTAAGCTCTATGGAAGGAGGGACTGTGCTTATCATGTTCACCCTTGTGTCCCTACCACCTACCAGTTAGTAAATATTAGTTGCATGCTGTTGAAAAAGAATTGGAGGCCCTCAACATCTCATTGTCACACCTTCGACTCTGCAGAGAGGAAAAGAAGTAGAAGGGTACAGAAGGAACATCAAACAGAAAGTTCCACCAACAGTCTTTTAGATTCAAATGCAACAAAAAGAGTCTTCAGTCTTTTGAAAGAAGGCCTACAGTTAATAATTGACTGTTTATTCAAGGTTCCCCTTCTCTCCCATTCTGGTCTGGGCCCAGACCTTGCCTTTAAATGCTGGCCTAATTCTTCTTCAGAAAACACCATTCTTCCTCCTAAAAAGGATAGCATAGCTAAGTACCAACGTGGAAGATTCCATTGGGAAAAAAGAATACCTATAACCTCTACCTAGGCTAAAGAATCTCTCACCTGGGACCATTCCTCCCTCCTACATGCAAAAGGGTATTGAGACTAAGGAAAATACGTCTTCTTTCTTCCTCTTAAGCCACAGGTAATTTTCATCCCAAATTCACCAAAGGGTTCTTCCACTCATAAGGCCATGAGATTCCACAGGAAACCACTCAGAGGGTAAAAGCCTATCTTCTGGCCAAGCCAACCAAACTGCTTTGTTCTTTGGGGATTGGAAAGATTGGTAGAGGTGGGAATGAACAGGGAAAGAAGAAACAATAAAAGGAGCAGTGGGGAGGGGGAAAGAAACTGAAATGGGAAAGAAGCAAGCAAACGCAGAGGATTCCACTGTGCAAAATGTTTGAGTTTATCCCTCCTGACAAACCCAAGGCAACACAGCTTGCTCAGGAGCTCCAGCCTCACCCCTGCATCTTTGCTTTTGTTTACATACAGCCACAAAGACTAAAATCTTTATGTACTTAGATGTAAACGTGTGTTCTCCTTTATGTCTCCCTCACTCTTGTTGCCCTAATTTTTCTTTTCTTTTTGGCTGATACTCTCAGCCTTGTTTCTGGTTGCTGCTGAAGGTTGTGTAGCTGAACATCTCCAAGTCTTCTTAAGTGTAATCAACTCTTGGCCACTGGGGCAACTCCTCTTATTCTAACTAGCTCATGTATACTCTAGGAACACAAGCCAGTATCAAAACACTGGGCTGAGGCTGGGCCTGAGGGCTCATGCCTGTAATCCTAGCACTTTGGGATGCCCAGGTGGGCAGATCGCTTGAGCCCAGGAGTTCAAAACCAACCTGGGCAACATGGAGAGACCCTGTCGCTACAAAAACAGACAAAAATTAACCAGGCATGGTGGTCCACGCCTGTAGTGCCAGCTACTCAGGGGGCTAAGGTGGGAGGAATGCTTGAGCCGGGTAGGTGGAGGTTGTAGTGGGCCATGATTTTACCACTGCACTCCAGCCTGGGTGACACAGCAAGATCCTGTTTTGAAAACTAAAAATGAAATTGAAAACAACAACAACAAAAATATTGGGTGGGTGGCGGCTCATGCCTGTAATCCCAGCACTTTGGGAGGCTGAGGTAGAGATGGCAAAACTCCACCTTTACCAAATAACTAAAATTAGGTGGGCATGGTAGTGGGTCCAGCTACTTGGGAGGCTGAAGCGGGAGAACTGGTTGAGCCCAGGAAGCGGAGGTTGCAGTGAGCTGAGATTGTGCCACTGCACTCCAGCCTGGGTGACACAGTGAGACTCCATCCCAAAATAATAATAATAATAATAATAATTGTAATAATGTTTTGCTCTCGCCCTCTCTCCAGGCTAAAGGGCTTAAATCACCTGTCTAAGGTCTTACTACCAGGTAGAATGGGGTGGAATATTTCATGCTTTCTGACTTATACTACATTAATGCTCTGCTGCCTCTTTTTTTTTTTTGAGACGGAGTTTCGCTCTTGTTACCCAGGCTGGAGTGCAATGGCGCGATCTCAGCTCACCGCAACCTCCACCTCCTGGGTTCAGGCAATTCTCCTGCCTCAGCCTCCCGAGTAGCTGGGATTACAGGCACGCGCCACCATGCCCAGCTCATTTTTTGTATTTTTAGTAGAGACAGGGTTTCACTATGTTGACCAGGATGGTCTCGATCTCTTGACCTCGTGATCCACCCGCCTCGGCCTCCCAAAGTGCTGAGATTGCAGGCGTGAGCCTCCGGGCCCGGCCCTCTGCTGCCTCTTATGCTAAGCAGTCACACAGAAACACTTAGAAGCACAGATAGCGCTGGGACTACAGACATGAACTACTGTGGCCAGCCAAGAAAGATAATTGTCTCACCTGCAATTAGAATTGTGTAAATCTATGATAATAAAACCATTTTAGTTATGATGGCAAAACCATGTTATAAACCCCAAGTTCCATAAGTCCCATTAATAGCTATGGTTTTAAAAAAAATTCTGGGCCGGGCCCGGTGGCTCATACCTGTATCCCAGCATTTTGGGAGGCCAAGGTGGGCAGATCACCTGAGGTCAGGAGTTTGAGAACAGCCTGGCTAATATGGTGAAATCCTGTCTCTACTAAAAATACAAAAATTACGGCCACGCATGGTGGCTCACGCCTGTAATCCAAGCACTTTGGAGGCCAAGGTGGGAGAATCACCTGAGGTCAGGAGTTCAAGACCAGCCTGATCGACATGGTGAAACCCCATCTTAAAAAAAGGGAAAAAAAATGTAAAAATTAAAAAGAAAAAAAAATTAGCCAGGTGTGGTGGCATGTACCTGTAATCCCAGCTACTCGGGAGGCTGAGGCAGGAGAATCGCTTGACCCCAGGAGGCAGAGGTTGTGGTGAGCTAAGATTGCGCCATTGCACTCCAGCCTGGGTGATAAGAGCAAAACCCCATCTCAAAATAAAAATAAATAAGTAAACAAATAAACAGCCAGGCGTGGTGGCTCACGCCTGCAATCCTAGCACTTTGAGAGGCTGAGGTGGGTGGATCACCTGAGGTCAGGAGTTCAAGACCAGCTTGGCCATCATGGTGAAACCTCATCTTGAAAAAAATAAATAAATAAAATAAATAAACAAACTTGTTAAAAAAAATCCTGTCAATCTATACTAAAGATGCTATCAGTCCATAGAAAACAAAGGAAAAGCATCAGATTAGGAACCAGTCTCTCTGATCTTCACTTTCACCTTGGTTTCCAACCAGCAGAATTCAAGCACTATGTAAATTTCTTTATTATTTATTTATTTATTTTTTTGAGGTGGAGTCTCACTCTGTCACCCAGGCTGGAGTGCGGTGGCACAATCTCCGCTTACTGCAACCTCTGCCTCTAGGGTTCAAATGACTCTCCTGCCTCTGCCTCCTGAGTAGCTGGGAATACAGGCACACACAACCATGCCCAGCTAATCTTTTGTAGTTTTAGTAAAGACAGGGTTTCACCATGTTGGTCAGGCTGGTCTTGAGCTCCTGACCTCGGGACCTGCCCGCCTCGGCCTCCCAAAGTGCTGGGATTACAGGCATGAGCCACTACACCTGGCCTATTTACTGGTCCGCGGAGACTTCCCACGTTGACAAATTACGCTAGGCTGTCAGGCACCTCTGTGTGGCCTTCCACGAACAGGCTGGCTTTTTATAGCATCAGTGTATTGGGGATCTATTCTCTGGCTACCCTAACTAAACAGGTGAGCATTACCCTGGCCTGGGTAGATACTCCTATGTCACAGCTGTTCTATGTCTCCTTTTCTTATCCCTTTATTCCTCTCACACACTAGGAGGTCAGCATTGGTACTGGGGGACTAATAATTACTAATGGAAAGGCTGTTTTCCAATACCCTGTCACCCCAGTTCCAGAAAAAGCCCTATAGTAACTCTTATATTAATACAAACCGATGAGGCGGAAGAACTGCTTGAGTCCAAGAGTCTGAGACCAGCCTGGGCAACATAGTGGGATCCCCGTATCTTATAAAGAAAACAAAAAACACCAGGTTGCATACTTGTGATCTAAGGAAGCAGGACATGGCAGTAGACAACGGTGCCAGTGGTCAGAGTCGTAGGCTACGGTTCTGGCCAGGGGCTGTAGCAAGGGAAGCACTTGTTATTGGAAGCAGCTGAAACCAGGACTGGGAAAGGATCCTAGAGCATTAGCTATGTTTATAACATTTGATAACCAACGTTGACAGAACGCAGAACATATGTTGGCCTTTGGGAATGAAAGCGCTCTGGGAATCAGAAAGTAAACAGTGGCAGCTCTGGGAAGGGATCTGGAAAATTGGAGGAAAGCCTGAATCCTGCTGTCAGGAGTTCTCTAGGTTCCAGCTTCTTTGGACTCCTGAGTTCCTGTCTGTGAGAGAGATAGCTGACCAGTGGGAGGAAGAACAGCATAGGAAGGGAAAAGAAAGATTCTGTTTAAATTCTGATGGGTGTTTGTAAAGGATTGCATGATCTCAGTGAAGATATAATTAAGAACAGGCCCCCAGTAGTCAATATGGCTGTAAAAGTAACCAAATAAAGAAATCTAGCTGGCAAGAAGTAGACAGAGCCCAAAGGGCTATCATTAAGGGCTACCATTAGAAGGCTAAGACGAAGACACATGAAAGCAATTAGATATTGCCATCTTACCCAGGTGCTCTTTTTTGTGATTAAGAAGTGAGCAGCCAGGCTCAGTGGGTCACACCTGTAATCCCAGTACTTTGGGAGGCGGAGGCGGGTAGATCACCTGAGGTCAGGAGTTTGAGCCTAGCCTGGCCACCATGGTGAAAACTCGTCTCTACTAAAAATACAAAAAACTACCTGGGTGTGGTGTTGGACGCCTGTAGTCCCAGCTACTGGGAAGGCTGAGATAGGAGAATAACTTGAACCCGGGAGGCAGAGGTTGCAGTGAGCCGAGATGGTGCCACTGCACTCAAACCTGGGCGACAAGAGAGAAACTCTACCTCAAAAAAAAAAAAGTGAGTGAATGAAATGGACAGTACTTGCAGTTACACATGCAGTAACCTCTCCAAATATGATAAACCATTGCACTCCATAGTGCCCATGTTCTGGCAAGTACTTACAGACACATGGGCTCTGTTTTAATCTGAGAAAACTAATCGATTGAACACCTAATTATAAATATGAACACTGTCCATATATTATTTGATATCAGTAACTCTATGGGCTAGGCGTTATCAACAATATTTTCTTGTTTTTTTCAAAACCACCATCACGAGAATCAACATTATTTTCAAATACAAGAAACAGAAACATACAAGCAGAATTGACGTGGTGAAGTGAGAACACTTATTTTTTTCTTCTTATTTTAGCGAAAGGCAAAATCAGATTAAAACAAAAGGTACATGTCACAAGGCAGTCTTCTCTTTATTTTGAGCCCCAGGCTCTGTCGCCCAGGCTGGAGTATAGTGGGCCTACTCTACTCCAACAGATTGAGGGAGGCTGAGTAAACTGTTGAGGACTACTTAGCTAGTAAATGGTAGAGCTAGTATTTGAACTCAAAGCCTATGAGATGGGAAACCAAATTCTAGAAGTAGAGAGAATAGGTAGGGAAGCTCCCTTAGGTTGTAAAGAAAATAAGTCATAAGCTAGGTATAGATATCTATGTAAAAATCTCTTTCTCTTTTTATCTGAAGAGTCTAGGCTCCGAAAGAGTCTAGACTCCAAGTCACTAACTTATAATACAGCACTGTCAAAGGGTAATAACTTCTTAGAATTGGTGAGAAATGGGATGTGGCCTCTGAGGAAGATTCAGGAATAAGAGACCGCATGAGGCTGAAAGCCTCTAATGGACAAGATCTTTGCTCCATCTCATGCCACTCAGCCATGAACTGCCAGAAGCATAGAGCCAAACAAGAATCTGCTACAGAGATGCTAAAATCAGGCAAAACTGGAAAAGCAAGTTTCCTTTTGTTCTTTCTAGATTTTGGTGAGGCAAAATTTACCATGGCACACTGGGCAACTGTGCTGGGCAAGGAAAGCCTGAAACTGGGTTTTTCATTATCTTTTAAAATCTTTTGGCAGGGTACAGTGGCTCATGCCTGTAATCCCAGCATTTTGGGAGGCTGACATGGGTGGATCACAAGGTCAGGAGATTGAGACCATCCTGGCCAACATGATGAAACCCCATCTCTACTAAAATACAAAAAAAAAATTAGCCAGGTGTGGTCGTGTGTGCCAGTAGTCCCAGCTACTCGGGAAGCTAGGGCAGGGGAATTGCTTGCATCTGGGAGGCGGAGATTGCAGTGAGCTGAGATGGCATGACTGCACTCTAGCCTGGCAAGAGTGAGACTTTGTCTCAAAAAAAAAATCTTTTATATTTTAAGAATAAACACATGAAAAGTGTATCCAGCAGAGTTGAAAAAAATCACTTATAATTTCGATACAAAACAGCTAGTGATCCAAAGATATGATGGGTGCAATTATATACCCTGTGACATCCCATTTCATTTTTTTTTTTAATTTAGAATAAATAGAGGCTGGGCATGGTGGCTCACACCTGTGAGCCTCCTCATCACAACACTTTGGGAGGCTGAGGCAGGCAGATCACCTGAGGTCAGGAGTTCAAGACCAGCCTGATCAACACGGTGAAACTCTGTCTTTACTAAAATATAAAAATTTAGCTGGGTGTGGTGGTACATACCTGTAGCCCCAGCTACCTGGGAGGCTGAGACATGGGAATTGCTTGAACCTAGGAGGCAGAGGTTGCAGTGAGCTGAGATCACACCACTGCACTCCAGCTTGGGTGACAGAGCAAGATTCTGTCTCAAAAAAAAAAAAAAATAGAGATGGGGTGTCACTATGTTGCCCAGGCTGGTCGAGAACTCCAGAGCTCAAGTGATCCCCCCCACCTCAGCCTTCCAAAATGCTGGGATTAGAGATGTGAGCCACCCTGCTTGGCCTATCATCCCATTGCTAACAGTATACAATAGAGAAGAGCTCAACTGGGCAGTTGGACTTACTCACTTTTTTGTACCCTTCCTTCCTCCATTCATTACACTGTAAAATCAGTGTAGGGAAGAATTAAACTCTTTTGTAATCAAAGACATAGAGAATAAGGGACTTTATTTTTTTTGTTTGTTTTTTGAGACAGAGTCTCATTCTGTTGCCCAGGCTGGATTACAGTGGCACAGTCTCAGCTCACTGCAACCTCTGCCTCTCAGGTTCAAGCGATTCTCCTGCTTCAGCCTCCCAAGTAGCTGGGATCACAGACGCCTGCCACCATGCCTGGCTGATTTTTTGCATTTTTAGTAGAGATGGAGTTTCACCATGTTGACCAGGCTGGTCTCGAACTCCTGACCTCAAGTGATCTATCTGCCTTGGGCTCCCAAGGTGCTGGGATTATAGGCGTGAGACACTATGCCTGGTCGGGACTTGATTATTTGCTGATGACAACATTTATATCATAAACATTTTAAAAATAAATATCCTTCTTTAATTAAAACAAAGCATTGAAAAAAATATGCTTCTTTCTGGACACTGATACAGAAAAAAAATTCATATCACAAACATTTAAAAAATATATATCCTCCTTTCTGGACACTGATACAGAAAAGGAGAAAAGAGGGGTCAGGAGCCATGGCTCATGCCTGTAATCCCAGCACTTTCAGAGACCAAGGTGGGAAGATCACTTAAGCCCAGGAGTTTGAGATGAGCCTAGGCAACATAGTAAGACCTCATCTCTACAAAAAAAAAAAAAAAAAAAAAATCAAAAAAGCTAGCTGGGTGTGGTGGTGTACACCTGCGGTCTCAGCTACCCAGGAGGCTGAGGTAGGAGGATGGCTTCAGCTCAAGAGGTTGAGGCTGCATAAGCCATGATCGTGCCACTGCACTCCAGCCTCAATGAAAGAGTAAGACTCTATCACACACACACACACACACACACACACACACACACACACGTGAAAAGAAAAGAAAAAGAAACAAAAGAAAAAGAAGAAAGAAAGAGAAAGAAAAGAAAAAGGAGAAAAGAATAATCCTCAGAGAATAGCACAGTCTGTAAACATCATCTCTGGGAAAGACATGGCTCTTCATGGCCTCACCTCCTTTCAGTGCTTCAGATGCCATAGTTTTCCCACCAGACAATATACCAGTTGGACCTCCAGAAATGTGCCTTCTCTAAAAGCTGGGAAAACAATATTTTGAAACACTAGCCACCTTCCTCCAACTCCCCACCCCTGATATGGCCTTTACCTTCCACAGGGGAGGTTTTCAGTCTACTGCAGAGATTCTGTACACCTCCATAGTGGACATTAATCTGGGTCAGTGCATCCCTCGAACGCAGCTCCATGAGCTTCCTCAGTTCCATTACTGTGCAGCCAAAGTCCCCTTCGTGGCTCTCGGCCGTCGAGTTGGCTGGCAAGACACGGTCTGATGGGTTCGTCATTTTGCCTGCCGTTACCAAGCCCCTCAACCAGAGAAGATGTAGCGTTTCCCTTCAACTGACCAGTGTCTCCTGCCTTCCTGTCCCAACTTCTTTCTACTTCCTGCTTCTCTGGGGGCCCGGTGAGGGAATAAATCGAATATATCTTGCGCAAAAAGCTTCCAAGTAGCAGTCCCAAGCCTAGATCCTTTCTTCTGTATGAAGTCTGGCAGGGAGAGGAGGAAGAAGATGGGGGAACTGAGTGGAAGGCGGGCTCCGTGTCACGATGATCGGTGTCCCCAGGTGGTGATGGAAGTGGTTGTCCAGGGTAGGTAGGTTCCTAGTTTAGACCAACTTGCCCAGATGAAGGTGTAAACAGGATGTGCATGTTACCATGGCAGCAACCTTAGCAGCGACCAGCAACTGTAGTAGTAGAGAGGCGTCAGGAGGAGGAAGAGGAGAGCTTCCTGGATACAGATGACAACTGGATCTCTGGAATAAAGATTCAAAGATAGACAAAAAGAAACCATTAGAGCAGCCACGAGGATTCAACATCTGCAAGGGCAAGAGGTACTCAGTCTAAGCACAAGGGTTTAGGTGACAGTTGAGGTCTGAGCTCAACTGATAGCTGAGGCCTGAGCTCAGAGAGCTGACTCAGGAGAGGCCTGTTCCCCTCGGGAGGCCCCCGCAGCCTGTACACTCCAATGCAGAGAAGTAATTTCAATACACCCCAATATTGATGCGTCACCTCTCCCAACCAAGCAACATAAAACCCACAGCTTCAGAAACTTGGAAATAAATGGTTATGATCTCTAATGGCTCGAATGTTTTTCCTGCCTATTTGAGGGACTTGTGACAGGATTCTTTAGTCTAACCTTATCTATAAAAGACGAGAAGAGGTCAGAAAAAGGAGTTCTGATCTGAGTGATCTGAAGGGTGGCCTGTCAGTCTGCCATCCTCTCCCACACCCCACACTCTTCCCACTCCCAAGACACACATTTACACACAAGGAAGACAACTTGATAGAAGATGTCAAAATCCTCCGAAACCTCTTGGAGTACTCAGCCTCCAGGTGTACAGAAATTCTGCAGCCTGTTGCAGGTGTCCACTTGGCAGGTACCAAGTTTTGATCTTGAGGCTAAGCTCTACCCTCCTCCAAGAGGCTTTTGGGGAGAATAGGAGAGTAAAATGCTTTGGCAGTTGGTGATACAGGGTGAACTTTTTTTTTTTAATAAGGGGGACAGAAGGACCTCTGAAGTGGCAAGATAGAGAGTTTAAAGCCTGAGCATTAAAGTATCTCTGGAGTGGGAGCGATTAGACACCTCTCAATTCAGATAGAGGACAGGGCACAACAAGGTCACAAGACAGCCTGTGAGTGAGCACCAAAGTCTCAAATCAACTCAATAAAGGCACCAGAGAGAGGCCAGCATTTCTCCCCTCAGAAAGATGCATTACCTCTCATGCATGCTAACTAGGGGGTGGGTGGACGTATGTGTAGGTGACGATACGGAGGGGTAAAGGTGGGAAGAAAACTTATCCTGAGGCCCCTTGTCCCCTTCAGAGCAGGGCCACTGTGTGTCATGCCGCAGACAGGAGCCACTGCCACACATGAGCCTTTTAAATGTGAAGGGCTCTTTCTCAGCATAGCATGAGAACATGGGGCCCCAGCCCCGGTTTCATAGTCTCCACTGATGACTTCAGTTACCAGGGAGTGGCAGGGAGCTCTGGCCAACCTCTCTGTAATCAATAGATGCCACCCTCACTTCTAGAAGGTGAACAAAGAAGCACAGGAACCATCCAATAAAGGATATGATTCTTTGATCAGTGACCTCCTCCAAAGTCCATGTAGCCAAAGTCTTTGCAGATTCCTGACAATCCTCTTCCCAGAAGCTTTCCACAGGGATGCAGGTTGATTTATACTCCTCCCTATCCCAATTTGCCCTTTGCCACCTCCTCCTCCCCCGCAGCCCACCGCAGATTTTTAGCACTACTCTGACTTACAAAGAGTTAAGCCTTCAGGGCTCCGTTTGTTAGAAAATATCATACGCCCTTCCTATCTGGGAGACAAGAAGGTCCACAAAGAGCCTGAGGCAATGTGTCAAACTCCCTTCATTCAGGCTGGTGTAGGAATAGGCAGGACCGCAGAGTTTCACTCCAGTTCAGCTTCTCTTCCAAGCCTGGAAGACGTGGGAGGGGCTCTCACAGCAAGAAACCCATCTTGACCCTTAAGTAGAACTCCTTCACCTTTCAAGAGGATGTTGGGAACAATGCTGACAGAGTGTTGAACTAGGTATCAGAGGATTTTACGTTTCGTGTCTTCACCCACTGCAATGTTTGCTCCATGAAGACAGGGATGTTACTTAGCCTTTTCAGGACACAGTTCCTTCCACCTTTAGCTGGGTAGAGAATGGGCCCTGCCTTTCACACCACCCTAAATAAGTGATAAAGGTATGGAATGAAAGAAATAGTACTTAGAAATATTAGATGAAATCTGTCCAGTGTCCAAATAGGATACTTAAGTGATGGGAGAAAGCCTAATTTGATCTTCATGAACTTTTGTTACCTCGTCATTTAAGTAGAAGAACAATAAGCTCCACGTACCCTTCCATCTTTCTTTGCCAGGGAACCCCCACTGCACAAACAAAAATGGGAAATTCTAAGGCAGCTTCATTAACAATAATAACTATTAGCTAGGTTGTAACTATTAGCAATAACCACCAGCATATAAGGTCTTGGGTCTCTTGAGAATTCGAAGAGACAGTCTGAGTCAGAATTCTTTCCTTTTTTTTTTTGAGAGTCTCACCGTCACCCAGGCTGGAATGTAGTGGCGTGGACTTGACTCACTGCGAACTCCACCTCCCAGGTTCAAGCAACTCTCCTGCCTCAGCCTCCTGAGTAGCTAAGATGACAGGCACCCACCATCATGTCCAGCGAATTTTTTCTGTTTTCAGTAGAGATAGGGATTCACCATGCTGGCCAGGCTGGTCTCAAACTCCTGATCTCAAGTGATGTTCCCACCTCAGCCTCTCAAAGTGCTGGAATTACAGATGTGAGCTACTGTGCCCAGCAGAATTCCTTCCTTACTTTGAACCTCTTTTCAGAGTACCAAAGAGGAGAGATTCTTCCACATCCATAGGACTAATGGAAAAGGTCGTATAAGATTAGAAAACACGGGGCTGAAGAACTCAGGCGGAAAAGAATGAGAAGGTTTGTTTGCCTCAGGCTGATCTAGGGAAGCACACAGTAGGTCAAGCACTCAGCTGCTGGCACAAAGGCAAAAGGGCAGTGCGCAGTTGGGGCCCCAGGTTTAAGGTGGGATCTCTATAAAAGTTCTGTAATTAGGAAGCATATCATGACATCCACACTTTTGAGTTTTGATCTCTCTGGACTATGAGCTCTCTGCAGCTGCTGAGCCTGCCTGGCCTTTAATTTGATTAGGCAGCTGCCAAAGAATAATCTAAAGGTGCTCACACCACCTCAGCATCCGATGTATGGCTCAGACACCTGGAAGGTACTATCTCTTGTCATTTGGCCTGAGGCATTCTGGGTAAGGTATGTGCTCACTCCACTTTTCTAGCATTTTGCAAGCCTAGGAGATGACAGAAGAGTGAACTCTCTCATCTATTCCTTCTAGGGCAAGAAATCATAATACTTTACATGATCATTATGACATTTGACTTCTTTCCTCCTAAAGTCCTATAACTTCTGTTCTATAATTTGTAGATGACACGTGAAAGCATTGGTGTATCAGTTCTAGGTAGGATAGCTGTGACCCCGCCTTACAGACAAAGATACAAAGGTCCAGGGAGATTAAAAAAGTGATTTGGTCTTTGGCAAGTTGGTGGTGCTGACTGCCTGGTGCTCTTTTTGTTACACTTTACTGCTTCTCTCGAGCCTAAACTTCTTCATTTTCTGGAAAACCTCTAAGAGGCCCTTTAAAAGGCAGGCATCAGTTAGACGTGGTGGCTCATGCCTGTGAGTGATTTTTAGCACTACTCTGACTTACAAAGAGTTAAGCAAGCAGGGTTCTGTTTGTTCGAAAATTTCATACTCCCTTCTTATCTGGGAAACAAGCAGGTCCACAAAGAGCCTGAAGCAATGTGTCAAAATCCTAGTACTTTGGAAACCTGAGGCAGGAGAATTGCTTGACGGTAGGAGCTCGAGACCAGACTAGATAACACGGTGAAACTCTGTCTCTACAAAAAATGCAAATATTAGCTAGGCATGGTGGTGCACACCCATGGTTTTAGCAAATTGGGAGGCTGAAGTGGGAGGATCATTTGAGCCCAGGAGGTGGAAGCTGCAGTGAGCTGTATTCACACCACTTAATTTCAGTCTGGGCAATTTTCAAAAAAAAAAGTTCTAGAAATGAGGAGCTGCCCGAGACAAGAACCTTATGCCCTAAGTCACCAAACTGTAAACACTAGTCAGACACACTTTCCTCCAATTTTGTCCAAGAAATTTTTCACTCTTAGTTTTTCCAAGGTGCTAAAGAAGAAATACATCCCCAAACTATGAGGAAAAAAAGAGACTCCTTGTATAGATTATAAAATAGGGGGTATTTGAAAATATGAAAGGAACTCACCACCTGAGTCTCCCCCTACAAATCCTCCTAATGAATATGATGTGATGAATAAAAAATGGGAGAAAGAAAACAGGAGGGGCACGGCTGGGGCTTCAGGCTGCTGCAGCACTGCAGACAGACCTGCCTGGAATAATAAGAGGTTCTGGTCAACTCTGGCCTCTGGGCTACAGGCGGGGGCTGCTCAGTGGAGCAGACACTTCTCTGCCCTGCCCTGCCCTGCCCTGCCCTACTCTGTCCTTCCCAGTGGGCTGAGAGCCTCTGCTCAGGAGCAAGCTAGTAGCACTTGGAGACACTCTGGCAGGTGTGCCAGCATCACTGACAGGCAGGACTCGAGGGGTGAGAGGGGAAGCAGCCTGCTCCCACTTTTGAATGCACCCAACTACAGTATAAAACCTGCATCAGGAGCCCCTCACAAAACCCGTGGTCTTTTTTCTGACCTAGAGTCAGTCTCCCTCTTTCCAAGTGAGGCTCTACTTCTCCTTATATTCAGGAAGAGGGATGTGGGGTGGGGAGAGGTGGGAAGGGAGGAAAAAATATTTGTTGAGCACCTACTGTGCTAGGGGCCATATTAGGTACTTTATATGAAAATCAGAAATTATGTATATACCCCTGAGTATGATGTAGTGCCTGGCATAGTGGCTGATCCACAAGGTGTAGCTGTTAGCATTCTTACATACACTGTTTCACTGAATTCTCACCAACAACCCTATAAGGAGGACCTCTCCATCTTACAGTAGGGAAACATAGATTCAGAGAGCCAAGATCTGTGCCTTAATCTGAATCCAAAGAAGCCACCTTGCCTCAAGTACAAGAACAATGATATCTAAAAACTGGAAACAAAGCTATGAACTTACTTCCTAAATCTTGATGAGAAGGCTCACATAAACCCATCTGTCCCTTGTTCATGACTCCTAAAAGGCTCTGAAATAGATCAGGGAAATATCTACCTCTTGTGAACTTTCTGGGAAGGCAAAGGGATAGACCCAAAGCATATTGGGGGCACACAGCCTCCCCTGCCTTTTGTTCTCCCCTCCACTCGCCCTGCCCCCATCCCAAGTCAGAAAGCACTGGGCTCTAGATTGCTATAGTCAATGCCTGGAAAGCCCAGCAGTGGGGACGAGGGTTTCCTCCACTCGGTCATCTCATGCCTTGCTCCCCGTGGTCATCTGGGAGAAGCACAGAGGGAGACCCTGCTCTTCACTGGCTCTCTTTTTTCCAGCAGGCCTGTTTCCTGTTTATCCCCCTGGAGGGGGTTTAAGCTCTGCTCCTTCTCTCTGGCACTCTTACACTTCCAAAAGGACAGTGCCCTGCCCAGAAAGCTGGACCTGACCCTGGTAAGACCTGGCAAGAACCTGACCATGGCAGGCTGCCTATCCTAAAACATCCCTGGCTAGCCCTTCTCTCTGGAGGTGCGAATTTCACATAGAGGCTGTTCTGCCTGCCTCCTCATCACAGGCTCCTTATTTCCACGAACCAGATTCTACTTCAGCCTGGCCACGTCCCATCCCTCAGGTCTGGTGGCCATTCTCATCACAGTCCCTGGTTCTTCATCCCCTCCCCATGTCTGCCCTGCTCTAGTTGCTCCTCGAATGCCAACTGGTTTGCAGAAGACCGGAGCACATGCCCTCCTTCAGTCTACTGAGGCCCTTTGGAGTCATGGGAAGAAGGTCAGAGGCAGCATGTGTTGGCTAAAGTTCAGGGAGTGGGTGGCACCACTTGTCATCATCATCCAACAGCCACACCCAAGCCAGGAAGCCAGGTGAAGGCAGGCACACCAAGTCAGGCCTCTGGCCTCACCACAGGATAGTATACTGTGGCTTGGTCTGGGAACCTTGTGTTAATTTTCAGCTAGCCCCTAGAAATTAGCCTTCTGGGGGTAGGGTACTCCCTTCCAGAAGTTCTGGGTTCTGGTTCACGTCTCCTTCGCTCTTCCTTCTCCCTCCTCTAGTCCTTCCAGGCTGCTGATCTCTGCTTCCAGTCATCTCTGGGCAGCTCCCTTTCCCAGAGACCCAAGGAAAGCACACATCCTTTTAGTCTTTGAGAAAACAGACTTGAGAGGATGTCACTTAAGGTTTAGCTCTCTCTTTCTGAATCTAGAACACCACTTCCCGATTAGGAGGTGGTATCCATGGGGTTCCCTCACTTACCCCTCTCCAAGTCTGCAACTCTGACAGCACCTTCTTCAGTCCCACTGCAAAAATGTAGTGGTAGAGTCAAAGCATCTATTTGGAGAAAAATTATCACTCTTAGCCCCTGGATCTCAAGAATCCAGAATTCATCCCTCCTCCCCAGAACCACCTGGTGCTTTTTAGTCAAATTACATCTATGCATGCTGTGGACCCAATCAGGTAGTCCTGATCACATCTTCCAAAGAAATCCTCATCCAAGGCCGGGCGTGGTGGCTCACGCCTGTAATCCCAGCACTTTGGGAGGCTGAGGCGGGCGGATCACAAGGTCAGGAGATCAAGACCATCCTGGCCAACATGGTGAAACCCTGTCTCTACTAAAAATACAAAAATTAGCTGGGCGTGGTGGTGCGCACCTGTAATCCCAGCTACTCAGGAGGCTGAGGCAGGAGAATTGCTTGAACCCAGGAGGCGGAGGTTGCAGTGAGCCGAGATTGCACCACTACACTCCAGTCTGGTGCCTGGCGACGGAGTAAGACTCTGTCTCAAAATAAATAAATAAATAAATAAATCCTCATCCAGGGCCTGGAGAGGACATATGCAAGAATGCTCACTGGAGCATTACCTGTGGTGATCTGAGGTCCAAAAAAATAGAAATAAAATACCTCTCAGTCTTGGAGTGTCTGCGTTGTCTAGGATATGGCTGCAGTGACAGTGGTGGCAAAACTTATCAGTTCTGGCCAGATGCCTTCAGAAGGCAGGGAGAAGGTTAGGACCCACAGATAGCATAAGCTTTCTCCAAACAGCGATACCAAGAATTGACCCAAGGTGGACAGCCTGACCCTGATCACCTGGCCTGCTAAGATCCAGCCCATGTCACAGGCTCTAAGAACCACCAAGATGAAGACAGAAAGCTCCACAGCATAGGCAGGGAAACAGTATGGGAGGAAGTGGGAATGTGCCTGGGAGGGCACTGCTGACCCCCTGACCCCCGTCCACTGGCCCCATCTTGAAATGGCAACAATATTATTAAGATGAGGCTGGGCAAGGTTGCTCAGGCCTGTAATCCCAGCACTTTGGGAGGCCGAGGCAGGTGGATCACCTGTGGTCAGGAACTCAAGACCAGCCTGGTCAACATGATGAAACCCCGTATCTATTAAAAATACAAAATTTAGCTGGGTGTGGTATGCACATCTGTGATCCCATCTGCTTGGGAGGCTGAAGCAGGAGAATTGCTTGAATCTGGGAGGCAGAAGTTACAGTAAGCCAAGATCATACCACTGCACTCCAGCCTGGGCAATAAAGTGAGACTCCATCTCAAACAAACAAACAAAAATTATCAAGATGAGAAAGGGCAGTCCCTCAGGCCCAGAGCCTTGGGAAAGCTACCCTCTTTCAAACTGTATGAGTCACACTGGCCTGGGTCACCTCCGTGTCCTCCACTGACTCAGAGGGTGTGAGGGGTGGAGGTGGGGGTGTTCATAGCAAGCTGGAGCTCAAAAAAACGTAGAGGATGAAACAGCAGCGCTGACCATTTCCTTCAGTTGGTTAAAGAGGGCAACAGCCAACTTCAGGTGGAAGTGACACCATCTGGAAGGTCTGTTGTTTAACGAGGGGTGCTGGCAGCCTCTCCCAACCCCGTTCACTCAGGATAAGGCTTAGCAGGGGTAACTACTTCTCACTCCTCACAACTGCGGAAGGAAGCTTCTAGGCCAGACAGGACGCAGCCCTCTGGCAGCAGCGTTCAAGTATTTCGTACATGCACGATCTTGAACTACATAGACCGTCTTTCTTGGTGCTGCTGTGGCTTTCCATATTTTGGTTCTAAGGGAACAAAGGGGCTTTTTAGCAGCTGGATTGGATCCTGGGTTATTTTTAGAAACGAATTTCAGCAGAATCATGTCATGCTCATGGAGAGGGGTCATCTCCCTGGGCTACCGGGTCAGGGCCTGGTTGTTCCCAGGCCTCAGGTTCTGGTGGAGACCTCAGTACAAGGGGAAAGAAGCTGCCTGGCCACAGACTGAAGAGGCCACATCTCATCCACCAAAAGGGATCACAAGGGGCAGCTGCTCTGTCCCCAGGAGCTCAGCAGGAGAGGATGCAAAACAAGATTCCTATGTGGCCCAGAAACTCGTCAACATGTCCTATACTGGTCTTTAGGCCTGGCTGCTCCCATTCCTTACCTCCACTCTGACAGTTTCACCTGTACAGAGTACAGAGACTCTCCAGTTCCCACTTTACCTTTTCCAGCCTTCTCTCAGCCAAGCTATTTCCTGGAAGTCACAGGCAAATGAGTGAGGGCTCTATGCTGAAAAGATGGTGTTTATGAAACAGAGGGCCGGGAGTGATCCCTGATAGCCTGCCACTCCTCTGCTCCTGTCTTACTCTGCCTTGTTCACACACTGCACAGACAGGATCCATTAAGCCAGCCCAGGGCTTTGGAAAGTGGGCTAATGATGCTTCCTTGCACTTGAACAAAGCTTTAGAGCTGTGGTTCTCAAACCGGGACTGAGCACGAGGATACCCTGGAGAACTGGTGCAAACCTATTGGCTCTCTCCCTGCCAACTCCTGAGTTTCTGGTTCAGGAGAACAGAGATAGGGCTTGGGAAGGTGCATTTCTAACAGGTTCCTTAACAGGGCGAGCTGATGCTTCTGATCTGGGGATCACACTTTGAAAATGCTACAAGGTTTCAAAGCATTTCCATGAACCTCCTCAGCTCCAGAGTGACATGGGAAGGCACTGGAAGGTCTTGTCACGTGTCTCCTTCACTCTTTCCTCTCCCTCTGCGAGTCCTTCTAAGTTGCTGACCTCTGCTTCTGTTCATCTCCGGGCAGCCCCCTTTCCAAGACAGACCCCCTAAAAAGCCCACATTGTTTTAGTCTTTGAGAAAACAGGCTTGAGAGGATGTCGCTCAACAGGCTACACCAGAAGCCAAGGTCTATTTGAAAGTTAAAACAAGTGACCCGCACCCTCCTCCTCCCAGGTTCAAGTGATTCTTGTGCCTCAGCCTCCTGAGTACCTGGGATTGCAGGTGTATGCCCAGCTATTTTTCTATTTTTAGTAGACATAGGGTTTCATTGTGTTGGCCAGGCTAGTCTTGAACTCCTGGCCTCAAGTGATCCACCTCACAAAATGCTGGGATTACAAGCATGAGCCACTGCTTGTGAGGTTCAGAGGGACACCCAGACCCTTTTCAGGTTCCAGTAGAGTGAAGCCCCGTCCCAGTCCTGTCTTCTGTCTCCACAGGAGATGAGCTATGGTGGGGCCCATACACAGGTGAGGGGGAACGAAAACAAAAGGCACCCATTGCTCACTTCGGTTCCCAAAATATGGCTACCCAGGTCACATCTGGAACCCAGGCTACCTTTCCCCTGCCATTCCCCATGGCTCCAGAAGACGCACCAGGCCCACCGCCTCTGCCACACTTCTCAGGGGGTGCCTGCCCGCTGCTCCAAGGCCAGGGAGGCTGGCGGCAGCTGCTGGTTTCCAGCCAGTTGACAGGCGGTTATAAACAGTCGCTTTAGGTTGCTATGGCAAAGCGAGTGTGCAGCCCAGCAACGGTGAAGCTATTTATGTGCCTGTAATGGCAGAATAGTCTGTTTTTTTATTATCTTACTTTTAAAGTTTTCCTTTCCCAACCCCCTAAATCAGCTTTAAAAAAGGAAATAAAAAAGAGCCATTGCAACTTTCTCAGGAACAAAAAGAGAATAGCCAGAAAATAAAGCCTATGACTTGAGCCAGGAAGAGGAAGATGGAAGCAGGGAGTGTGGGCGAGCTCCTTTCCTAAAGGGAAGGTGCAGCGTCTGGCCACAGGTCTCCAATTACTTAGGAACCAAAGCCCTGCCTCTGGCTCAGCTCCTCAAGGAGAAATGCCAAACCCCAGGGTCTTCTCACCTCCCTGCGCTTCTGTGAGAAGAGACAAAGCCACTTTATCTTCTTGCTCTAACAGCAGCATTCCTCCTATCCCCCAGCCCCCACCAGCTGCCAGTATTAAGGGAGGAAGAATCAGGGGTCGTAGGAGGAGAGCTTCAAAGTCCCCATCCCCTCTATGAGTAGCAGTGCCACTTGGGCAAGGAGCCAGCTCCCTCCAGCTGGAGGGTTGCAGAGAACAACCTCTAGAGGTGTCTCTGAAGAGACACGTGTTTCCTCCACTTCTACAGAGAACTTTCCTCCAATCCTTTTTCCTTAGGGAGCTTTCGGGGGAAGGGCTATTTCTGCACAAGAAGACCCAGGATTTTAGTCCAGGTGGTGAGGACCCCTAGTCAGCATCACACAGTCAGCATGAAAGGTTCAGATGCTGATGGATGATAAGTAACAGTGAGGCAGATTCCCCCCTAGACACATATGCACCAGGGACATGGGAAAGGTTTTTGGCCGAGGGGTTAGGGAGTGATCAGAGGTTAGTCTCCAGCTACTGGATGGAAGCACTATGGCCCTCTGCCTTGACTCCCTCAATCAGAAATAAAACAGCAAAGAAGCAAAGAAAAAAGGGCCACAGGTGTTTCAAGATGGGGAAGGCACGGTGGCACATGTCTATAATCCCAGCTCTTTGGGAGGCTGAGGAGGGAGGATTGCTTGAACTCAGGAGTTGGAGATCAGCCTTGGCAACATAGCGAGGCCTATTTTTTTCTCTAAAAAATAAAAATAAAAAATATAAGGGTCAAGAGAGTGGGAGTCACAAGCCCATTTGGTAATTAATCACACACACGCACACACTCACACACATGTAACTGAGCTGAAAGTGTGAACTGACTTTAATAAATATGCTATAGGCTGTCAATCACGAATCAGCATGTAAGTAAGAGAAAGATTCACCTTTCAGAAACAGCTAGTTGGAATACAAAGATGCTGCAGGAATTTACCAAGCCCTTTCCCCCTTATTCCAGCTTCTTTTGGATTGGTGTATACTTATTAAATAATCCCTGGTGCCAACAGATTTATTAACCAGACAAAAATAAAGTTAGGGCAGTGTTAAAAAAAGAGCAAATTGCATAGACTGTTCCATTTCCTCCCATCTCATATGATAACTGAATGTCCCCAAGATGCCACCATGGCTCAGAAAGAATATAGATAAGAATACTCTCCACCAGGAGGAGAGAAGCCTGGAGAACAGGGTAGACACTGATGCTCCCATCACGGAAGCACCCTTCTGCTACCCTAGGAGAGGTCAAAGGGCCCAACTGACAGCCCTGGTTAGCTCATAAGCTCTTGTTGGAAAAATCAGAACTTGGGATAAAAATCAGTCTTGGCAGCAACTCGAGGTCAAAAAGCAGAGCAGGCATCATTTCTAAACCTGTCAAACCAACTATCGTCAGCATCCTATTTCCTACAGGGTAGTAAGGGAGAAGGGAGAGGTGAGGAAAGGGTTAAGAGATAAAAAGGGTATAGCCCTGGACTGTTGGGTACAGGCTGATGGAAAGGCACCAACTATGAATTAAGGCTCCAGACAAGCTGTGCTTCTCTTCCTAGGCTTAAGAGTATGAACATGGCCAGGCGTGGTGGCTCACCTGAGTTTGGGAGTTCAAGACCAGCCTGACCAACATGGCAAAACTCCATCTCTACTAAAAATACAAAAATTAGCTGGGTGTGGTGGCACACGCCTATAATCCCAGCTACTTAGGAGGCTGAGGCAGAAGAATTACTTGAACCAGGGAGACCAGCCTGGAGAGCATGGGGAAACCCCATCTCTACTAAAAATACAAAAAGATTAGCTGGGCATGGTGGCAGGTGCCTGTAATCCCAGCTACTCAAGAGGCTGAGGCAGAGAATCACTTGAAGCGGGGGGTAGAGTTTGCAGTGAGCTGAGATCATGCCACTGCATTCCAGCCTGGGCAACAGAGCAAGACTCTGTCTCAAAAAAGAAAAAGAAAAAAAAGAGTATGAACTCAAGTGGAGTGGCCATTTCTTGGGAATGCATAAAAAGACAAAGAGAGATACAGACATGTTTCAGTGTCCCAAGGTAGAATGAGCTTCCAAAACTCATGGACTAGCAAGAACATCTATTCCAAAGAGCTCACATTCATAGTGATGGACACAGGGCCCATTGTTGAAAGAGACAAAGGGCAGGCAAAGAGGTGACTCAGCCCCAGTGGGTCATTGTTGATGAAGTCTCTCAGGGGAGAGAAAGTGGTGAGTATTGTGTTTATTTCTTCCAAGTGAGCAGAAAGGTTGTGTCATCACTTCTCTATGCCAACCTCAGCTCCAGGGCCTGGCCTAACCTGGGCAGTGAATGAATAAGCCACCCTTCTCTATTCCACCCAGTGTGCTTCCATTTCCAAGGGAAGGAAAGGTATGAAAGTCCCGGAAAGGGATCCGGTCTCCAGAGAGAATCATCAAGACCCAGGCACCGCTCCTTCAGCACCCGCTCCATCTCCCCACATTCTTTGCATCTTAAAATTGGTGAACTGAATAAATGGTTGAGGGCACATATCCCTTGATCCTAGGGCACAGTCACAGAGGTTTTGGTGCACGTAGAAGGTGGATGAACCACTAATGAAGGAATCATCTACTCTCTAGGGAGAGGCAAAGGTGAACACAACCAGTCGATTCTAAATTCCCATATATACCACTTTAAACACCACTTTGACCCCCAAGGCAAAACCTGAGAGAACTATGGGATGGTGGTGGGAGGTCTATAGGAACTGACAAAATAAGATATTTTCTGGATTATTTTATTTCCAAAGCGCTGAGCTGCCAGGATCATAAGAAAAATACATAGCACCAAACTCTTTCCACCTCTCCATTTTTCTCTATATCTCATTCCACTTCTGACTTTATTATTCCATACTTATGTGTATCCCTTCCCTTACCTCCTCCTCCCCAACCTATCTGTCTATTTCACTCTCTCAATCTTTCTCATTCTCTTTTTCCACATCTCCAGGGACAGGCTAATTGGATGGAATTTAATTCTCCTTGCCTGGGTAATTTTTGAAACCAATCAGTCCTGTCCTAGTCCACAGTGGCTCACATAGTAGAAGGAGCAGGATGTGCTGAGAAGTAAGTCAGGCACTTGCGGGGCTGCCACAGCCAGCACCAACCAACCCAGGGCCCATCTGTGTCACTGGGGTCATGGATGATGGGTCAAAGGCACGTGGAACCGGATTCCATGAGCCAATCTGCATTCTACCCAATCCATCTGGAACTTGCTGGTCTAATTCCAAATGTTTATGCAGGATCTAACTATGCTGGAGGTAGAGAAAAACAGCTAATACTGAGGACTCGAGGTGGCAGATGGGGAAAGATAGGCAAATATTCCCATGGATTAAATACAAAAGTCAGTTATACTAACTGCAGTCTTCTAAAAAATGAAAAAGCAAAACAAACCACCAAAGTCAGGACATAGTATGCTCCACTGAGCTCCCAATCTAGCATAAATGGGGGAGTGGCCAGATGGAGGAAGTGGCCAGGATACTAGACAGATAGAAAAGGCACCTGGGGCTACAATCTGACCCCCCGCTCCCAGGAAATTTGACAATCAAGAACTGAACACAAGAAGCTAGTCCTACCCAACTCAAGCTGCAAGCGGCTCCACTGTCCCACCTCCGTTCCGCTCTGAGCCTACAGAATGTGGTAGGGGATAGACATATGGATGCTAAAATCCAAGCCCCTGGTGACAGGCTGCTTTCTTCTCTCTTTCCCCACCACTACACAAGGATTCGCAGAGGAGTAGCAGCAACAGACATGCTATCCAAGCAGAGTGAAAGTTTCGCAGGCATCTCATGCTATCTTCCTAACATTTGCTTCTGCTGAAGATTGCCAGAGCCAGCTTTCCCCCAGTTCCTCCAGTCTCACACACCCTGGACAGCTGTTCCAAATTAGCAAGATCTTCATCACCAGAGAGGGATCTTTCTCAGTGTGGGGTAGGGGGGTCACCTTCCTCCCTTTAGGGTTCCTGTCACTGGGCCCTCTCTCTGTAAGCAGCCAAGTGCTCAGAGAAGCTGAGGGCACGTCAGCCTGATCTCTTCCCTCCCTCCTCCAATGGCCAGCCCAAGAAAGAGAGCTCTCCTTCGTGGGGGGGAAGTCCCATGGCAGTGAGGCTATGGAAACTTTGCCGTCTAAGGCTGTGGAATTCTTTCACGAGGCTCCTGCAATTAATCATCGCAGCTCCCTGGATTCCCAACTTGGGGCTTTAAAAGGTAGCACTAGAGCAAGAAGGACAAACCTATTGAGGAGAAGAAAGAAAAAAATGTTGGTGTAAGAGAACGGAAACTGCCCCCAACATGAGTCTACTGAGTAACTAATTGTGAGAGGGGGAAAGAAGAAAAGAGCACAGGAAAAATAAGTAGAGACCACACTCCAGAACATTCCTCCAGATTCCCAGCGAATGCTGCCCATATCCATTCTCTGGAACCTACAGGGAACTTTTGCTAACGTATTTGTAGAAGGATTACTTAGGGTTGCTTTGTTTGAAACTTTCTCCTCTCAGCAGATCACGAGCTTCTGTCCCCCTTTGGAAAAAAAGTGCTTGACTCACGCCTGTCATCCCGGCATTGTGGGAGGCTGAGGTGGGCAGATTGCTTGAATCCAGGAGTTCGAGACCAGCCTGAGCAACATGGTGAAAAAAAATATGTAAAAATTAGCCAGGCGTGGTGGTGCACACCGACAGTCCCAGCTACTCTAGATGCTGAGGCTGCAGTGAGTGGAGATGGTACTATTGCACTCCAGCCTGGATGACAAACCCTGTCACAGAGCAAAACTAACAAAAACAAAAAGGTGCTAGAGAGCTCACAGTTGTGAGGACACAGCACTGAAACACTAACTGCCCAGATGGTAGAAGTGGCCTCTTAGCCAGGCCGTCGTGACTTCCAAGGCCACAAAGAGAAATTTGGTTCTAAAGAAGGGTAGGAAGGGAACTGCCTTTTTCTTCCTAAGAGAATAGTTTCAAGAGCCAAGATAAGAGGGGTATATGGCAGAAGGAAGAGAAGGTTCCATAACAGGGCAAAGAAAGTGGACAGTCTTGACAGTTTGTTTCTTCCTGGTGAGCATAGGGAGAGAGGCCTCATTTGTAGGATTATAAGGCCCTATTCAGGGGATGAGATGAACCTGGGGGTTAATAGGAAGAGGAGCCACATTTCCACTATGTTAACTGTCCATCCAACCAAACCTAGGAGGCAGAAAGAATGGAGGCCAAAATTAAGCTGCTTTGGGAAAGCCGAGGCCCTCCAAAGATTCTGAGTTTTGCCTGCAAGAGGGCAAATGACATAATTATTCCCAGAATTGTGTGGAGGTGCTGTTTCAGAACTGAGGCCTGCCTTGCTGTCCACCCCCTACAGGTCCCCTGGTCAGGACCCTTTCAACTCTCATTTCAAAGGAGCCAGATGGAAAACATTGTAAGACACCAAAATGCTATCATTCCTCCCAGCAGGAGCTGTCAGCTGTGTGTGGCCACCTGTCCCAGGAATTCCCTTTCAGACTCATGGGCAGCTCTCTGCAGCTTATGAGAATCCCCTTGGATGCTTCCTTCTGAACTGGTGCCAGCTTGGAAAGGAGACAGAGTTGCTCACGGTTCTGCTATACCCAGAAGCAGCAAGTGTGGCACCATTGTAGGTTACCACATATGCGCCACCACCTTCTCAAAGCAGAAAGGGGCCGGCGGGGCGGGGGTGCTGACCACAAGCCAGGAGGCAGGTCAGACCTATCACAATTTTATCACCAGTAATAATTCTAGCCAGTAAGTTCCTGGCCTTTTCAGGGAGCAGGTCCCCTGCTTTTCCCACTAACTACATCAAACATGAATCCCATCATCATAGCCACGTAGATGGAAAAGTCCATACCCCCTCATTTTACATTTAAGCACATATGAGCCAAAGATTGTGCTGAGTGCTGGACAAAAAGGCTACAGAATCTTAATGGGAAAGCAGGACAGAGGCAGAGACACCTGAAGCAAAGAAGTCTGTACTGGGAGTCAAATGAAGGGCAGAAACATCTCCCACGTCTGCTCGCCTGTGCCTACCCAAAACTTCTAGGTTCTCCGCTGCTGCTGGCTTATGGCCATCAAGCTGCTGCAGGAGAGAGCTCATCACAGCGTGGGCCTCCCACTAATGTTCAGCCTGAGCAGAGGGGAGCCTTCTCTTTCTAGAGCTGCTACATACAGTCAGGTAGCATGTGTCCTGAACATGGGTACCAGGTAAGGAGGTGGTCTGGGAGATGAAATCTACCCTAAGTTTTGCCGGATGGGCCTTGCACCTGTGGGCTCTATTCACTTTTCTAAAATCTTTAAAAGTACCTTAAGGAGCCAGTTGCAGTGGCTCACGCCTGTAATCCCAGCACCTAAGGAGGCTGAGGTTGGCTGATCACAAGGTCAGGAGTTCCAGGCCAGTCTGGCCAATATGGTGAAACCGCGTCTCTACTAAAAATACAAAAGTTAGCCAGGCGTGGCGGTGGGTGCCTGTAGTCCCAGCTACTCGGGAGGCTGAGGCAGGAGAATAGCTTGAACCCAGGAGGTGGAGGTTGCAGTGAGCCAAGATCATGCCATTGCACTCCAGCCTGGGTGACAGAGCAAGACACCATCTCAAAAAAAAAAATGGGGATCAAAGAGTCATCTACCCATACCAAAGCTGAAAGGATTATTACTTTTTTCATGTAAAATGGCCCTTTGCCCTTGGATGAAGATCAAGTATCTCTCTATCTTTTTTTTTTTTGAGACCGAGTCTCGCTGTTGTCATCCAGGCTGGAGTGCAGTGTCATGATCTTGTCTTACTGCAACCTCCGCCTCCTGGGTTCCAGTAATTCTTCTGCCTCAGCCTCCCCAGTAGCTGAGATTACAGGCAGCTGCCACCATGCCTGGCTAATTTTTGTGTTTTTAGTAAAGACGGGGTTTCACCATGGTGGCCAGGCTGGTCTTAAACTCCCGACCTCAGGTGACCCACCAGCCTCAGCCTCCCAAAATGCTGGAATTACAGGTGTGAGCCACCGCACCCAGCCTGAAGAGCAAGTATGGTTGGGCATGGTGGCTCATGCCTGTAATCCCAACACTTTGGGAGGCTGAGGTGGGTGGATCATCTGAGGTTGGGAGTTCGAGACCAGCCTGACCAACATAAAGAAACTCTGTCTCTACTAAAAATACAAAATTAGCCGGGCATGGTGGTACATGCCCGAAGTCCCAGCTACTTAGGAGGCTGAGGCAGGAGAATCGCCTGAACCCAGGAGCCTGGGCGATAAGAGTGAAACTTCATCTCAAAAAAGAAAAAAAAAAAAAGAATAGAAGCCATTGAACCGTGGAGGCAAACTGTCTTTGCCCCTCCGTCAGAGCCTCCCCGTACCTCTGGCCACCTCGTTCCTATACTTCCCAGTCTCGGGTCTGGACCCTTGGCTCTGTGGACCAGGAGGACGTTAGTACTCCCCATTCACAGACTTCTCCAGAATCTCCAATTGTTTCAGCTATATCTAGGGAATCTATCTGTCTGAGGTTCTTTTTTACGTGGTATCAGCAAGACTGAGTAGAAAGACAGAAAAAGTTCACAAGAGTGAAAGAACCCTGTGTTAAGAACTCACATATGGGTAATGCTGCAGAGTTTTCTCTTTTTTTAGGTAAAGAAAGGCAGATTTATTAGAGAAAGTATGAAAATACATTGCCAGGTTGCAACTAGCAGCACTGCAGAGAAGGAGCTGTCTGCCACTTCACGGTTTTCTTTTTTTTTTTTTTGAGATGGAGTTTCGCTGTTGTTACCCAGACTGCAGTGCAATGGTGTGATCTCAGCTCACTGCAACCTCCGCCTTCTGGGTTCAAGCAATTCTCCTGCCTCAGCCTCCCGAGTAGCTGGGACTACAGGCGTGCACCACCATGCCCAGCTAATTTTTGTATTTTTAGTAGAGACGGGGTTTCACCTTGTTGACCAGGATGATCTCGATCTCTTGACCTCGTGATCCACCCGCCTCGGCCTCCCAAAGTGCTGGGATTATAGGCGTGAGCCACTGCGCCCAGCCAGCTTCACAGTTTTCAAAGCTCTCTGACATTTGATCTTCGTGACAATCTTTTGAGATAGACAGGACTGACGGTATCATTCTTTTTTTTTTTTTTCTGAAACTAGATTCGGCTTCAGATGATATCATTCTTTTACAGATTTTATAACACATGGTTTTAAAAGTGAAGTTACTCACTCAGTTAAGGCCATGCAACCACATGAAGAGCCTAGAAGCTAAGGCACACTCCATACCGCAACATCCTAAAAGAAAGTGGAAAGAAGAGGCTGGGCACAGCGGCTCATTCCTGTAATCCAGGAGACTCAGGAGGCCAAGGCAGGAGGATCACTTGAGGACAGGAGTTTGAGACCAGTCCGGGCAATACAGTGATATATCGTCTCTACAAAAAATAAAAAAAATTAGCTAGGCATGGTAGCATGCGCCTGTAGTCCCATCTACTCAGGAGGCTGAGGCGGGAGGATTGCTTGAGTCCAGGAGTTTGAAGCTGTGGTAAGCTATGATTGCACCACTGCACCCCAGCCTGGGCGACAGAACAAGACACTGCTTAAAAAAAAAAAAAAAAAAAAGGGGCCAGGTATGGTGGCTCACGCCTGTAATCCCAGCACTTGGGGAGGCTGAGATGGTTGGATCATGAGGTCAAGAGATTGAGATCATCCTGGCCAACATGGTGAAACCCCATCTCTACTGAAAATACAAAAATTAGCTGTGTGTGGTGACACAGGCCTGTAATCCCAGCTACTTGGGAGGTTGAGACAGGAGGATCCCTTGAACCCTGGAGGCGGAGGTCACAGTGAGCCCAGATTCTGCCACTGCACTCCAGCCTGGCAATACAGTGAGACTCTGTCTCAAAAGAGAGAGAGAGAGAGAGAGAGAGAGAGAGAGAGAGAGAAAGAGAGAGATAGCAGACTGTATAAAATAGCGGGATAATTCTAGGCCCAACGCAGGATGTTGGAGCTGGGGATTCCTGTCTTGATGAGCTCAGAGGATTAATATAGGTTCTACTTCCTCTCAGAGGTAACAGTGAGACATGCTGAATGCCTGTGTGTGTCATTCTTCTTGGCCATGGGCCCCTTGAGGCTACAGTTTGTGGTCTAGATGGAGGCGGCACACCTCCTGGTGTGTTGTGGAGGTACAAAAGGGAGGAGAACTAAAAAGGGTGGAGGAAGATTAGAGAAAGAAAGGAAGAGGGCCCTTTCCCTTAGGGAATTCCCAGTCCACGGAATTCTAAATAAAGAAGACAGGACACACCCGTATTAAGAAGACCTGTGATTATAGTACAGTAAGTACATCCAGAAATACTGAAGTGCCTTGAGACCAGGAATGACAAAGACTGACAAGAGAAAGAAATGCAAAAAACAAGCAAACACAAACCCAAAAATATAAACAGGAAAAAAAATATTGCTCTAGGGTCTCTAGACCCTTTCAAAGACTTCAGTGTTGAAAGCAGGGAATCCTTGGGGTTAGCAATAGGGTCTATGCCTGGGAAGGCAAGTAAAGGCAAGATTGTGGCCTCAGATAATCACTTCTCTCCAGCTACCTCTTCTGGGTTCAGATGATATCCTGCACATTAAGCATTTGTCCAGAAAAGAGGCCTCTGGAAGGGTGAAACCTCAGGACAGAGTTTATAAACAGCACATTCAAATCCACCTTCCTTCTACCACCTGCGAGAGTGACCGTCCTCAGTTTCCTGCTACAAGGAAAGAGTTGGCTATTCTCTTCATATTATTACAAATTATGATATATCTAAAAAATGTGATTATAAAAAGGAGGGCCTCTGTGGGAAGACGAATAGACAAAGCGTGGCACATCCATACAATGGAGTTATTATTTGAGGAAGGAAGTTCTGACACATGCTGCCACACGGATGAACCTTGAAAACATTATGCTAAGTGAAATAGACCAGACACACACACACAAATAAATACGGTGTAATTCTATTCAGATGAAGTATGTAGCAAATTCATAGAGACAGGAAGTAGAGTGGAGGTTACCAGGGGCTGGATGGAGTGAAGAATGGGCATTACTGTTTAATGGGTGCAGAGTTTCAGTCTGGGATGAAGATGTTCTGGACATGGATGATGGTGGTGGGAACCCTGCATTATTGGGAATGCAGTTAGTACCACTGAACAGTCTAATTAAAAATGATTAAGATGGCAAGTTTTATGTTCTGTATATTTTATCACAGTAAAAGAGGAGGAAGAGCAAATGGAAGAGTCATACTGGTATAGATAGGTGAGAACGGTGGAGAAGGGAAGAGCAGAGCTAAGTTCCAGACGTGGCACCAGCGGCTGCTGTCACCAGGAGCTCAGGCCCATTGTGGTAATGGAGGTGTAGGCCAGTGGGGTACAGGTCAGTCACCACAGACATGCCCAGGGCTGGGAGCCTGACACAACATCAAAGAACTCAAGGGGACCTGGCAAAGCAGAGTGACAAGGCAAAGGCAGAGAAACAGACTGGGCTTTCTGAATGCCATGCAATGTGTTTATATGTGGTGGGAGACAATGGTGGAGGTGCATTGAGGGTGTTGGGCATAGGGTAGACAAATCACCTTTTCAAAGAGCAGGAGGAAGGTGTATGTGTTCATCCTCTCCTCTTCCAAAGTCACCCTCTCAGTGAACACAGGCACCTGGGTAGAGCAGGTACAGCTGAGGCCTTCCTGTCCCAAGATGGGGAACTAAGTCTTCAGGCTTTTTGATCACTCCGTGTTACCATCTCATTTGATCCTCCCAACAACCTCGGAGAGTGGGTCGGATCACTTCCATTTTACAGAGGAGAAAACTGGCTAAATACTTTGTCTAGGATTGCATAGTAAGAAGTCAAGCCAGAATCCAAACCCAAGTTTGGCAGAAGCCACACGTTTTTCGTCATAATGCCTTTGAGGTGCTTTCCAGACATGAGAGCTCTCCTCCTCAGTGACCACTCACCTCTCAAAGTATGGTACAGTAATCAAGAGCACAAGCTCTGCAGACAGACGGCCCAAATCCCAGATCACCGCCACCATCACTACACATTTGACCTTGGGAAAGTTTGTGTGTGTGTGTTTGTGTGCGCGTGCTTTTTAGATAAAGTTTCTCTCTTGTTGCCCAGGCTGGAGTTCAGTGGTACAATCTTGGCTCACTGCAAACTCCGCCTCCCAGGTTCCAGTGATTCTCCTGCCTCAGCCTTCCAAGTAGCTGCGATTACAAGCCCATGCCACCACGCCCAGCTAATTTTTCTATTTTTAATTGAGACAGGGTTTCACGATGTTGGCCAGGGTGATCTCAAACTCTTGACCTCAAGTGATCCACCTGCCTCGGCCTCCCAAAGTGCTGGGATTACAGGCCCATGCCACCACGCCCAGCCCCCATTCTCTTCTTCTTTTTTTTTTTTTTTTTTTTTTGAGGTGGAGTCTTGTTCTGTCACCAGGCTGGAGTGCAATGGCAGGATCTCAGCTCACTGCAACCTCTACCTCCCAGGTTCAAGCAATTCTCCTGCCTCAGCCTCTGAGTAGCTGCAATTACAGGCGCGTGCCACCACACCCAGCCAGCCAATTTTTGTATTTTTAGTAGAGATGGGGTTTCACCATGTTAGCCAGGCTGGTCTCGAACTACTGACCTCATGATCCACCCACCCACTTCGGCCTCCCAAAGTGCTGGGATTACAGGCGTGAGCCCCAAGCTGGTCCCACCCCCAACCCTGTTCTCTTCTTATTGCTCCCCAGGAGCCTATTCATCTGCTCTTACATTGAACCGAGACATCATTTTTTTAATCTCTACCACCCCAAGTGATGCATTCTCACCCCAATGGCATGTATACTCACAGTCTTCCAACCTACTACCTTTTGTGATAGCTATTTTTATCCCCTTTCAACAACTGAAGGAACTGAGGCCCAAAGCCCTACAGTTAACTTGTGGTGAAACTGGGCCATAAACCTAGATCCAAAAACTAATGTTGTTGGCTGTTACATGATATTTTGGCATTAGAGAGAAAAAAATCTACCACATGGTAAAGGGGAAAGTAGCTTGGATTGAATTCAAATACCTGGATTGGAATCCAAGCTCTGTGACCTTGGACAAGTTTCTTTTTTCTTTTTATGGGGGTAGGGGGATGAAGTCTTGCTTGGTCACCCAGGCTGGAGTGCAACGGTGTGATCTCGGCTCACGGCAACCTCTGCCTCCCAGGTTCAAGTGATTCTCCTGTCTCAGTCTCCTGAGTAGCTGGGATTACAGGCAGGTGCCACTATGCCCAGCTAATTTTTTTATTTTTAGTAGAGACAGGGTTTCACCATGTTGACCAGGCCAGTCTCGAACTCCCGACCTCAGGTGATCCACCCACCTTGGCCTCCCAAAGTGCTGGGATTATGGGCATGAGCCACTGAGCTTGGACAAGTTTCTTACCAATATCATCTAGCACTTAGTGATCATCTAGCATTTAAGGAGCATTATTATGTGTCAAGCACTGTTGTTTAGTTTATTTGTACAGATAAGTGAAGGGTATATTATATTGTGTTCACAACCACAAACTTCCTAAGTAAAAGAGGTGAGCTTTACATTCATACTGCTTGACTCTTCTTTTTACCATGCTGTTTCTCAGAGCCTCAGTTTGTTCATTTTTAGATTGGAATCAACACTTACATCCATTTAATTCATTCTTCAAAAATATGTGTGCCGGCCAGGTGCAGTGGCTCATGCCTGTAAGCCCCGCACTTTGGGAGGCTCGGGTGGGAGGATTGCAAGATCCTATCTAAAAAAAAACTAAGTGCGCTTACTAAGTTCTAGAATCAGACTTTGTTTTAGGTATAGAGAAACAGTGATAATATTAAGTATTACTTATCTATCTATCTATTCATTTATTTCTTTAGCGACAGGGTCTCACCCTGTCACCCAGGCTGGATGGAGCAATCTTCCTGCTTCAGCCTCCTGAGTAGCTAGAACCATAGGCATACACCACCACACCCAGCTAATTTTTATTTTTATTTTTATTTTTTAAGACAAGGTCTTGCTCTGTCATTCGGGCTGGAATGCAGTGGCATGATCACAGCTCACTGAAGCCTGAAGCCTCAACCTCTGGGTTCAACCTCTGGCCCGCCTTGGGTGTGCCACCATGCCTGGCTAATTAAACATTTTTTGTGTGTGTGGAGTCAAGGTTGTGCTATGTTGTCTAGGCTGGTCTCAAACTCCTGGGCTCAAGTGATCCTCCCACCTCAGCCTCCCAAAGTGCTGGGATTACAGGTGTGAGTCACTGCACCTGGCTGGAAATTATAATTTTAAATGCCTGCTTTGGGCTTGGCATTCTGACATATTACATGAAATTATAAAGATTAATGATTCAAAGTGATTAATATAAGAGCTACTCAAGAAATGGTAATATTTATTATTGTCTTCTATATCACAACTATAAAAGAGTTTTTTAACTAACACATTTCCTATCATTTTCATTTGTGTTTCCTTTTCATTTTTTTTCCCCTCTGCTAGTTTAGAATTTACATTATACCAAGTTTTTTAGTATTAGTTAGAAATTTTAACATAAGGACTTCTAACAATCAATAAATTTAATTTTTTTCCCTAGACAATATAAGGAACTTAGAACACTTGAACTCCAATTACTATACTCACCTTCTCATTGTTTTTTTTCAGATGGAGTCTCTCTGTCACCAGGCTGGAGTGCAGTGGTGCAATCTTAGCTCACTGCAACCTCCACCTTCAAGCAATTCTCCTGCTTTAGCCTCCCAAGTAGCTAGGATTACAGGTGTGCACCACCACGCCCAGCTAAGTTTTGTATTTTTAGTAGAGACGGGGTTTCACCATGTTACCCAGAGGGGTCTGTATCTCCTGACCTCATGATCCGCCCACCTCAGCCTCCCAAAGTGCTGGGATTACAGATGTGAGCCACCTCGCCCTGGCGACTCTTTTTTTAGTGAGAGACTTCTCTACAGCATATGATGCTATTCGACAGTATTTTTTCCTTTCCTTTCTTTCTTTTCTTATTTTATTTATTTATTTATATTATTTATTTATTTTTGAGACTGAGTCTTGCTATGTTGCCCAGGCTGTAGTGTAGTGATGAGATTTTAGCTCACTGCAACCTCTACCACCCAGGTTCAAGCAATTCTCCTGCCTCAGCCTTCCAAGTGGCTGGGACTACAGGTGTGCATCACCACACCTGATTGATTTTTGTATTTTTTGTAGAGACAGGGTTTCTCTATGTTGACCAGGCTGATCTCAAACTCCTGACTTCAAGTGATCCTCCTGCCTCGGCCTCCCAAAGTGCTGGGATTACAGGCGTGAGCCACTGTGCCCAACCTCTTTCTTTTTTTACATCCCCATGAAGGACTGATATTTGATAGCATTTTACCCACAGTAGAACTTCTTTCAAGATTGGAGTCAATCCTCTCAAACCCTGCAGCTGCTTTATCAACTACATTTGTGTAATATTCGAAATCCTTTGTTATCACTTCAACAATATTTACAGCATCTTCACCAGAAGTAGCTTTCATCTCAAGAAACCACTCTTTGCTCATTCATCAAAAACCAACTCTAGAGAGTGAGTTCACACCGCATTTCCAGACAGATAAAAAAAAAAACCAACTCTTCATCTGTTCAAGTTTTATCACAAGATGTCAGCAATTCAGTCACATCCTCAGGCTCTACTTGTAATTCTACTGCTCTTGCTATTTCTACCACATCTGCAGTTACTTCCTCCCCTGAAATCCTGAGCCCCTCAAGGTCAGCCATGAGGGTTGGAATCAGCTTCTTCCAAACTCCTGACTTCCTCCATGAATCATGAATATTCTTTTTCTTTCCTTTTATTTATGTTATTATTTTTTTTCCAGACAGGGTCTCATTCTGTCACTCAGGCTGGAGAGCAGTGGCACAATCATGGCTCACTGCAACCTCAACCTCTCAGGCCCAAACAATCCTCTCACTTCAACCTCCTTAGTAGCTGACAGCACAATAGCACACCACTATGCCTGACTAGAGACAGGGTCTCTGTGTATTGCCAGGCTGGTCTCAATCTCCTAGGCTCAAGTGATCCTCCTGCCTCAGCCTCCCCAAATGCTGTGATTACAGGCATGAGCCACCATTCCCAGGCCTTGAACGTTCTTAAAGGCATCTAAAATGGTGGATTCTTTCCAGAGGTTTTCAATTCACTTTGCCCAGATCCATCAGAGGAATCATTGTCTATGGCAGCTACAGCTTTACAAAATACATTTCTTAAATGTAAGACTTGAAAGTCAAATTTGTTCCCTGTTCTATGAGCTGCAGAATAGATATAGTGTTGGCAGCACGAAAACAACATCCATCTCCTCGAATGTCTCCATCAGAGCTCTTGGATGACCAGGTGCACTGTCAATGAGCAGTAGTATTTGTAAAGAAGTAGGTTTCAACAGTGGGCTTACAATATTTGGTAAACCATGCTGTAAATAGATGAACTGTCCTCCAAGCTTTGTTGTGTCTTTGACAGACCACAGGCAGAACATTCAGTATCCTTTTTAAAGGCCTCCTTGGAGGCCCGGTACGGTGGCTCACGCCTGTAATGCCAACACTTTGGGAGGCCGAGGAGGGCAGATCACTTGAGGTCAGGAGTTTGAGACCAGCCTGGCCAACTCTGTCTTGACTAAAAGAACAAAAATTATCCGGGCGTGGTGGCTGGTGCCTGTACTCCCAGCTACTCTGGAGGCTGAGGCAGAGCATCACTTGAACCTGGGGGTGCAGCAGTTGCAGTGAGCCAAGATCATGCCACTGCACTCCAGCCTGGGTGACAGAGTGAGACTACATATCAAAATAAATAAATAAATAAATAATAAAAAAAAGGCCCTAGAATTCTCAGAGTGGTAAACATTGACTTTAACTTAAAGTCACCAGCTGCACTGGCCCCTAACAAAAGAGTCAGCCTGCTCTTTGAAACTCGGAAGTCAGGCATGGACTTCTTCTCTCTAGCTATGAAAGTCCTAGATAGCATCTTTTTCCAAGAGAAGGCTGTTTTATTTACACTAAAATCTGTTGTTTAACATAGCCACTGTCATCAATTATCTTAGCTAGGTCTTCTGGCTAACTTGCTGTGGTTTCTATGTCAGCACCTGCTGCTTCCACCGTACTTTTATGTTATAGAGACAGCATCTCTCGTTAAACCTCAGGAACCAAGCTCTGCTAGCTTCCAACTTTTCTTCTGCAGCTTCCTCCCCTCTGTCAACTTTCACAGCACTGAAGAGATTTAGGATCTTGCCTTGGTTTAGGCTTCAACTTAAGGGAATGTTGTGGCTGGTCTGATCTTCTAATCAGACTGCTTGAACTTACTTCCTGTCAGCAAATAAAGCTGTTTTGCTTTCTTATCATTTGTGCATTAACTGGAGTAGCGCATTTAATTTCCTTCAAGAACATTTTCCTTTATTCACAACTTGGCCAAGAGGCCTAGCTTTGGGCCTATCTCGCTTTCAACATGACTTCCTCAGTAAGCCTAATCATTTCTAGCTTTTGATTTACAGTGAGAGACCTGTGACTCTTTCTTTCGCATGAACACTTAGAGGCCATTGCAGGGTTATTCACTGACCTACTTTCAATATTGTCATGTCTTAGGGAATAGGGAAGAGAAAGAGAGAGAAAGAGAAAGAGAGAGATGAAGAACAGCTGGTCAGTGGGGCAGTCAGAACATACACATTTGTCATTTAAGTTTGGTGTCTTATATGGGCACCATTGGTAGCACCCCAAAACAATTATATTAGTAACACCAAAAAAATCACTGATCATAAATCGTTACACATAGAACAATAATGAACAACTTTGAAACATCATGAGAAGTACCAAGATTTGACACAGGGACATGAAATGAGCACGTGCTGTTGAAAAAATGACATCAGGCCGGGTGCGGTGGCTCATGCCTGTAATCCCAGCACTTTGGAAGGCGGAGGTGGGCAGATCACGAGGTCAAGAGATTGAGACCATCCTGGCCAACATGGTGAAACGCCATCTCTACTAAAAATACAAAAATTAGCCCAGCATGGTGGCACACACCTGTGGTCCCAGCTACTCAGGAGGCTGAGGTGGAAGAATTGCTTGAACCCAGGAGATGGAGGTTGCAGTGAGCCAAGATTGCACCACTGCATTCCAGCCTGGCAACAGAGCAAGACTCCATCTCAAAAAAAAAAAAAGAAAAAAGAAAAAATGACATTGATAGACTTGCTCAACACAGGGTTGCCACAAATCTTCAATTTGTTATAAAAAAAAAGGTGGTGTCTGACCTAGGTCTATAATTCTTCTTCTTCTTCTTCTTCTTCGTCTTCTTCTTCTTCTTCTTCTTCTTGAGACGGAGTCTCATCCTGTCAGCCAGGCTGGAGTGCAGTGGCCTGATCTAGGCTCACTGAAACCTCTGCCTCCCAGGTTCAAGCAATTTTCCTGCCTCAGCCTCCCTAGTAGCTGGGATTACTGGTGCCTGCCACCATACCCAGCTAATTTTGTATTTTTAGTAAAGACGGGGTTTCACCATCTTGGCCAGGCTGGTCTCTAACTTCAGACCTCGTGATCCACCCACCTTGGTCTCCCAAAGTGCTGGGATTACAGGAGTGAGCCACTGCGCATGCCGCATCTGGCCAATTTTTCTTCTTATTGAATTATTTCCTTTAGAAGTTGCTTTAGTAGGCCTGGCACAGTGGCTCACACCTGTAGTCCCAGCACTCTGGGACACTGAGGTGGGAGGATCACTTGAGGTCAGGAGTTCAAGACTAGCCTGGTCAACATGGTGAAACCCCATTTCTATTAAAAATACAAAAATTAGCCAGGCGTGTCATCTCAACTACTTGGGAGGCTGGGGCAGGAGAATCGCTTGAACCTGGGAGATGGAGGTTGCAGTGAGCTGAGAACTGCCACTGCACTCCAGCTTGGGGGACAGAGTGAGACCCTGTGTCAAAAAAAAAACAAAAAAAACAAAGAAGTTGCTTTAGTGAAGGAGTCTGTTGATAGAAACCTCTGTTTCTGTTTGTCTGTAAAGGGTTTTGTTTTGTCCACATTCTTGAAATCCTGTTTACTGAGGATAGGATTCTGTGTCAGTGGTTATTTTCTAAATACTTTGAAGATATTATTTTACCATCTACTGATCTTTACTGTTGACACTGAGAAAACAGCTGTCAGTCTAAATGCCACTGTCTTGAGGGGAATTTTGGGGTTTTCTTTTTTCTTTTTTTGAGATGGGGTTTCACCATGTTAGCCAGGTTGGTCTCGAACTGCCAACCTCAGGTGATCCGCCCACCTCAGCCTCCCAAAGTGCTGGGATTACAAGCGTGAGCCACCGCGTCCAGCCATTTGGGGTTTCTTTAAAATTATTTATCCTTGGTGTTTTCTAGTTTCACTGTAACGTGTCAAGGAGTGGGTTTTATTTATCAGTTGACATTCATCAGGTGTCATAAATATGAAGGTCTCATTTAATCAATTCTTGAGCACCGCTTCTTCAGATACTTTTATGCTCCTATTCTATTATGTCCTTCTGGAGCATTAATTGAATGTATGTTGGGATTTTTGTACTCTGTTTCAGGGGTCAGCAAACTATACACGTGGACCAAATCCAGCCTGCCACTTGTGTTTATAAATAAAGTTTTGTTAGCACACGGCCATTTACCTATTGTTGATGGCTGTTTTCACACTACACTGGCTGAGCTGACTAGTTATGACAGAGACCATATAGGCCACAAAAGTCTAAAATATTTACTATCTAGCTCTTAACAGAAAAAGTTTGCACGTTTTATTCTCTGTGCCTCCACACCTTTCCTGATTTTCCATTTTCATTCTTCAGTCTTTTATATGGTTTTCTATATAATTTCTTCAGAAATGTCTTCTAGTTTACTAATTTCATCTTCAGCTTTCATATACTGTTTAATCTATTCATTGACTTTTTTTAAAAAAAGAAGGGGTCTCACTATGTTGTGCAGGCTGACCTTGAATTCCTGGGTTCGAGTGATCCTACTGTCTCAGTCTCCTACATAGCTGGGACTATAGGTGCACACCTTATTCACTGACATTTTAATTTCCTTTATTATGTTTTTCATTTCTAGAAGTTCTCTTTTGTTTCTTTGTCACATCTGCCTGGTCAATTGAGTTTCCTGATCCTCATTATTCTTCAAATACCCTCTTATTCCTTTTAACATATTACATATAAAACATATATATTAACATATTAAATATATGTGCATATATTTCCCCTTGGACTATCTAAGTCCTATAAAGAAAAAAAATTAAAAATATAAATGTATCTATTTTTTTCTATGTCAGATAACTTGAATACCTGAAGTTTCTATAAGTCTGACCTGTAAAATGTTATTTCTGTTGCATGAGTTCATTGGCAATCAGGGTAAAGCAAACTAAGAACAATGAGAGATGCTATTTACACCATTCACTTGGTAAAAACGTAAAATCCTGGGGATACCAAATACTTGAGAGAATGTGAATCAACGGTATCTCTTACACTTCACTGGTAGGGGCAAAAACATCTATGAACATATTGGGAAACAATATGTCACTATCTTGTAAAGTTGAATATTCACATACAAACACCTAGCAATTGCCCTCCAAGATCGACACCTAGGAGAGACTTGAACATGTACATCAGGAGACATGAATAGGAATGTTTGGGGTAGTATTGTTCTTACTAGTGAGAAAGAGTGATATTGGATAAAACAATTTATACGACAACCCCCTGTGACATGAGTCTACCTATATAACAAACTCATACATGTACCCTTGAGCCTAAAATAAATATTAAAACAAATAAAGCTGCTATAAACATGTATCTACAAAAATAGAAAAAAGAGTGATATCTTCACCAATGAGATATTATATAGTAGTGAAAATGAATGAGCAACACTTGACAGGGATAAATATTTAGTATTATTATAAGATTGAATGAAATAAATCCCAGAAGGCAGGCTGTACACTATGTGTGTGTATGTGCATGTGCATATAAGTGTGCATGGACATATGAGCCCCTGTCTCTAAAATATTTGTGTTCATATATTTGTTTTATTTATTATTTATTTATTTATTTATTTATTTTTTGAGACAGAGTTTTTCACTCTTGTTACCCAGGCTGGAGTGCAATGGCACAATCTTGGCTCACCGCAACCTCCGCCTCCTGGGTTCAGGCAATTCTCCTGCCTCAGCCTCCTGAGTAGCTGGATTACAGGCACACGCCACCATGTCTAGCTAATTTTTTGTATTCTTAGTAGAGACGGGGTTTCACCATGTTTACCAGGATGGTCTCGATCTCTTGACCTCGTGATCCACCCGCCTCGGCCTCCCAAAGTGCTGGGATTACAGGCTTGAGCCACTGCGCCCGGACTTATTTGTTTTATTTTTTGAGACAAGGTCTCGCTCTGTCTCCCAGGATGGAGTGCAGTGGCATTATCTCAGTTCATGGCAATCTCCACCTCCTGGGTTCAAGTGATTCTCCTGCCTCAGCCTCCTGAGTAGCTGGGACTACAGTCACGCACCACCACACCTGGCTAATTTTTGTATTTTTAGTAGAGATGGGGGTTTCACCATGTTGGCCAGGTTGGTCTCGAACTCCTGACCTCAGGTGATCCCCCTGCCTCAGCTTTCCAAAGTGCTGGGATTACAGGCATAAACCACTGTGCCCAGCCATGTGTTCATATATTTAGATACTGGCTCACTCTTGTCACCCAGGCTGGAGTGCAGTGGTGCGACCAAAGTTCACTGCAGCCTCAAACTCCTGGGCTCAAGTGATTTTCTTGCCTTAGCCTCCTGAGTAGCTGGGAATGCAGGTGCGTGCTACTGTGCCCAGCTAGTATGTTTTTTAGATAAAAGCATATAAAACAAGTACACACAATATGTTTCTTTAAGCACGCATATGTTTACCAAGAGAATGGTGAATGCAACATTACCGTGCAGGACAGTGGCTGGGGGGTGGTAGTGAGGTGGAAGGACAGGTTAGGAAAGGCTCATAGGTGGATGCAAATAAACGACAGTGATCTCATTTTTTGGGTGGCGGATTCAAGCGTGTTCATTAGGTTAATAAAAGACATTAATAGCATACAGAAATAAGTAGTAACAGAGAGGCATGCATAAACCATTCAAGAAAATGTCATAAACTGTAGATTTTGATTCATCCAATATTGTACATCTGAGAAATAAACAAGAGATGGAACCAGAAATGAAAGGCAGAGATAGAAGAAAAAAAAGGATTCCTATTTCTACAAGCAACATTTTTCAACTTGTATGATCAAAGATAGCCATGGAACCACGTAAAAGTATCAAGACTCTTAAATAAGAACTTTTGTTGACAATTTCATGGTCTAAAACAGACATTTAACAACATGGTCAAGGCCAGGCACAGTGGCTCATGCCTGTAATCCCAGCACTTTGGGAGGCCGAGGCATCTGGATCGCTGGAGCCCAGGAACTAAGGGAGCAGCCTGGGAAACAAAGTGAGACCCCATCTCTACAAAACCACAACACAAAACAACAACAACAAAAATAGTCAATATACTGCATCTGACGTTATTAGCCTAATAAGAAAAGATCAACTTAAAAACCGGCTTTTTGGTGTTGGTAGAGGGAGGGGGTTAAGAGTGCGAGTACAGTGAAGGGCAGAGGTGCCCGTCTGCATTTACTGCTCCAAGGACAGGCGGCCTGGGAACGGACCCGTGCGGGTCCTCCGCGGCCGGCACGCAGAGCCTCCAACCAGCGAGTCCCGGGGGTGCGGCAGCCTGGCCGCCGTCACCTGCCCCAGCCAGCCCTTGTCCCCGCCCGCCCTCGCCCCGGGCCGGCCGAGTTCAGACCTGCAGCTCCTCGCCCTCCGCGAGGCGCGATTCAGACGCGGCGCCCGGCTCAGCTAACTCCCAGCGCGGCCCGGGAGCAGCTGGGGAAACAAATGCCTTACTTAGCCCTTGAGGCCTGGCTCAGCACAGAAGCCCCAAATAAGGCGGGCCGACTCCACCCCGGCAGCAGCGATTGCTGAAGGGGCCGGTGACTCACTCGACCGAGCCAGCCAAGCACCTCTCTCCCTCCCCCTCGCTCGGGACCCCCGTCTAGTCCCCCACCACACCGCACCACACCCCGGGGAACACGCCTGCGGAACCCTCCCAGTTCTCACCCCGCCCCTCACCTGGCCTCCCCGAAACCAAACTCTGGCTCAGCCGACTTCTCAGCACCGCTTCCCCTGGAGAGCCCCGGTCTGTGAGCTGCCAACACCCGGGGGAACAGGGCCTCGCTCCAAGCTTTACACAGCAGGCACGCCTGATAAATGTCTATTGATCAATGCATGCATTATGTCAGAGGACAAGGGCAAAAACTGGGCTGGTTCTGGGATGTGTACGTGGAAGCTCCTCTGTTTATCTCACCGTGGAAGGGAAGGCTGGAGTAAATCGGAGCTGCTTCAACACAGGCTATTAGAGCCTCTACAAGTGAGTGTTCTCATTAGTCTTCAGCAGCTCTGGAAGAAGGGGAGGTAACCTGGAGCACACCCCATTTAGCATATGGGGCCCCAGGGCCCCAGAGTGTACAGTGTGACATGCTTGGCCCGGTGCAGGTGGGGACTGTGGAGTTTCCGTGACCTCAATTTTTCTGGTCTGTGAAGTACAGCACTTGGTTGTTTTTGTGTTTTAGACAGCGTCTCTGTTGCCCAGGCTGGAGCGCAGTGGGATGACAAGGCTCACCACACGCCTTCCTAGGCTCAGCGATCCTCCCACCTCAGCCTCCCGAGTGACTGGGACTACAGGTGTGCATCACCATGTCTGCCTAATTTTTGTATTATTATTATTATGTTGATAGAGATGGGTTTTCCCATGATACTCAGGCTGGTCTCGAACTCCTGGGCTCAAGCTATCCTCAGCCTCCCAAAGAACTGGGATTACAGGCATGAGCCACCACACCCAGTCTAAAGTACAGCACTTTTAACTTTTCAAAGTGCTTCTATTTAGATTTCATGCTCTCTCCCTAGATTAGCACAACTATTTTTTTGTGAATAGGAACAAATGAGAAAAGTGAGGCTCAGAGGTTAAGTGACCTGCTCAAGGTCACACTGCTACTGGCTTGGCCAAGAGTGGAAATAAATTAAGGGATTCTTTCTAATGTTCCAAGATTCCCAGATTTTTCACCCACCTTGAACACATCATTCACACTTGCTGGTACTCACTCTCTCATTCTACAGCATGGAGAGAAGCCACTCTACTCAAGAAAGAGGACTTCAGTTTTATAGGAGCTAGAGAAATGAATGGTCTCCCCAACCTAAGGAGAGTAAGAAGGGACTTTTCCATTCAAAAATCTCCATAAATACAAATATGTATATTTGTAGGCACTCTATGGTATACAACGCACTTTCACATCCATTATATCGAGTGATTCCTATCACTTACCTTACCCTGTAAGGTATTCAAGAGGATGTTATCTGATATTTTAAGGAGAGGGAAAAGGCTGCAGCAGGTAAGTGGCATGCTCAACAATAACACCCTGTTTCCTTCCTGTGAGTTGCATTGCATTGGTTACCCCTGAGGCTCTCAGATAACCGATGTAATGATGAACTCTCTATATTCATAATGGAAACCCAAAGCTTCTCTCTCTATTTTTCTCATCTCTGTCCTCAAGATGTCCAGGTAGGAGGAGGGCAGAGAGGTGGAATCTTGGCATGGGTCGGGGACAGACTACCAGCACAAAGTAGCTCTAGGCTTTCCCAGAGTCATATGGCAAAAGGTGGTACCAGCTCATGGATGAACCCAAGACTCCATGTCCTGGCCTTGGGTCCTGCCCTGAACATGTGCCTGGGACAAGCCTGTATTTGTCATGGAAACCACCAGGACTCTATCACTCTTGAATTTGTGACAGCCAGTTGGTACAACCTCCAAGAGGCTGGCATCTCAGGCTGTCATTCTGAAGCTGCCTAACTGCCAAGGGGTGTCAAGTGGCCCACCACAAGCACAGGGACTTTCCCATCCAGTGTCCCATCATAGACACTAGACATGGTCTTTGTCCCCAGCCCCACAGTTGCTAATTATCTTTTGGCTGGTGACAGCCTCCAGATCTTCCTTTCTCTCTGTCCCTTCTTGCTCTATTCTTGGATTTTTTTTAAACGCTTTTCTTTAAAAATATAGCTGCAGATAAAATATACTTAGCTTCTCTTTCACACATACACATTTAAGAGAATGAAGTCAGGAACTCTTTATGGTTCTCTCCAATCACAGGCCAGGATGAGAACCCAAACCACAGGAGGAGCCAGCCTCTCCGCCATGAATGAGTAATCCCACTCACAGGTTTATAGGGTATAGGGGGCTTTATTTAGGGTGTTCCACATCTTCTTCCAGAAAGCCTGGCCTTTAGCTGAGCCTGTGTAAAAGCCACTTTATATTTTGACTCCCACTTCAAACACAACTTGGCCTGCACATCTTCTCACACCTTCATGTGGGATCCAGACACACAGGGGAAGGTAGTTCCCCAAGGCAATCCAAGAGTACCAAGCCTTCACCCCTCTCTGATTTGTCATCCCAGGTTCAGACCCCGTGCACCACCCAGGCTGGCTCCAGGCAGTCAGCTTCCAAAGCAAAGGCTATGGCCATCAGCACTTTTTTTTCCCTAATCATTTATTCATATATTTAAATTTTTTGAGACAGAGTCTCCCTCTGCTGCCCAGGCTGTGGCACAATCTTGGCTCTCAGCAGCCTCAACCTCCTGGACTCAAGCAAGCCTCCCACTTCAGCCTCCTGAGTAGCTTGGACCACAGAAAAGCACTACCATGCTCAGCTAATTTTCATATGTTTTGTAGAAATGGGGTCTGACTATGTTGCCCAGGCTGGTCTCGAACTGGGTTTAAGCAGTTCTCCTGCTTTGGCCTACCAAAGGGTTGGGATTATAGGCATGAGCCACTGTGTCCAGCTGTTTTTTTGTTTGTTTGTTTGTTTTTCTGTTTTCTGTTTTTACAGAGAGGAACTCTTGCTCTGTTGCCCAGGCTGGAGCTCAGAGGAGCAATCATAGCTCACTGCAGCCTCAAAGCCCTGGACTCAAGGGATCCTCCTGACTCAGCTTCCTGAGTAGCTGGGACTACAGGTGTGCATCACCATGGCTAATTTTTTTTATTTTTTTAAGTGATGGAGTCTCACTAAATTGCCCAGGCTGGTCTTAAAACCTTAGCCTCAAGCCTCAGCCTCCCAAAGTGCTGGGGTTACAGGTATGAGCCACTGTGCCTGGTCCATCAGCTTCTTTATTTCTCTTCTAATTATCTTTGCCTCCGGTTGCCTGCTATCATTGGATTCCACTGGACTATGTTTGGGACTGACTTGTGACCAATTCTTTATGACTATGACGTGGGAAAATGTTCACGATCTAGTATTGGGTAGGAAAAAATTAAATCAAAATCTCATTATGCAATGTGTTCCCAATTTTGTTTTAAAAATGTATATACTTACCCATGTATATAAAAGACTAAAAGAGACTACACCAAAATGTTAGCAGTTCTGTCTGGACTTGCGGAAGTTTTAGTTTTCTCTTCATGTTTTTCTGAACACTCCAGATTTCTAGGATGATCCTGTGTAGAAGCAGTACATAGCTCAGACTCTCAGCTATTTTTTAATTTTTATTTATTTATTTTTAATTTTTAAAAAAATCAAGACAGAGTCTTTCTTGTTCTGTTGCCACGCACCAGGCTGGTGTGCAGTGGTACAATCTTGGCTCACTGCAATCTCCAACCTCCCGGGTTCAAGCAATTCTCCTGCCTCAGCCTCCCGCGTAGCTAGGACTACAGATGTGCATCACCACACCCAGCTAATTTTTACATTTTTTAGTAGAGATGGGTTTCACCATCTTGGCCAGGATGGTCTCGATCTCCTGACCTTGTGATCCGCCCACCTCGGCCTCCCAAAATGCTGAGATTATAGGGGTGAGCCACCGCTCCAGGCCTATTTTTATTTTTTAGAGATGGGCTCTTGTTATAACGCCCAGGCTGGACTCAAACTCCTGGACTCAAGCAATTCTTCTGCTTCAACTTCTCAAGGTGCTGGACTACAGGCACGTGCCACCACACACTTGGACTCTGAAGTTTGAAAGCCATGGTTTAAATACCGCATCTACTACTTGGTAGCTGTGGGAACTTGGATGAAAGTATTTTATCTCTCTGAGCCTTGGTTTCTTTTTTTGAAAGGGAAGACAGAAATGATTCCTTCCTTATTAGGGTTGTCATGAGGAGAGAATGAGGTCATGCAGTTTTAGCATTTGTCTTGGTGCCTGACAAGTGCTCAGTATGTGTGAGTTGCTTTTTACGTATTAGAGATGCAGGAGAAAAGTAAATATTCTTAAAAAATAACCACTTTGTGCCAGTGCGGTGGCTCATGCCTGTACTTTGGGAGGCTGAAGTGGGCAGATCATCTGAGATTGGGAGTTTGAGACCAGCCTGACCAACATGGAGAAACCCCCTCTCTACTAAAAATACAAAATTAGCTGAGCGTGGTGGCACCTGCCTGTAATCCCAGTTACTCAGGAGGCTGAGGCAGGAGAATCACTTGAACCCAGTGGGTGGAGGCTGCGGTGAGCTGAGATGGTGCCACTGCACTCCAGCCTGGGCAACAAGAGCAAAACTCCGTCTCAAAAAAAATTAATAATAATAATAACCCTTTTGCTAAAAATTTGCCATTTGGATTCAAGTACACCAAGAAAACAACCCTCCTGGAAACGTGGTGTCTCTAAAAGTGACTAAAACAAGAACGACCAGACAAGGCAGGTTTGACTACGTCAGTGTTCCTATGAAAGGGAATAGAAGGTGGGAAGGGTGTCGAATGAGGAGTGATGACTGAAGTTGATGAAACAAAATATAGATGATTTTTAAATGGAAAAGAAAACCTCACAAAACTAGCTGTGATCTGTATAAGATCACAGAATAATTGACTGAGCTAGAAAGCAACAAGCAGAAGAAAAGCGTATAACCCAGAAAGTTGGAAGAGTCTGTGAGTTGGGTAAGCAGGAATGCTTTTCCTGGCTAGGGCATTAGAGAGGCATGTTGCCTAGGGCCCAGGCAGGATGACAGCAGCTGAGTCAGAAACAGCCCTGGCTTAAACTGGGGCAGAAGTTAGGCTCCATTTAGACAAAGGATTTTGGGGATTGGGACTATGGATTCGGCCAGCCTGGGGAGCTCTGAAACAGCACCAGGTACAGGAGATAAGCTGAGCAAGTTAGAGAATGTGAACTTTACTAATGTAAATATAGCTGACGGCCTGATCTCCTTACATTGTTCTTAAGCAGTGTGGCCTTCCAATAGCCTGATCTGGTTTGTGCCAATGACACTAGCTGACGTTGGACACCAGAAAGAAGCAAAAAGGGAATCACCACCACTACCAAGATTCCAAATGGAGCCCAGACCTCCTCCTCTCCACCTTGGCATAGTGGCCACAAAAAGTCATACAGAACAGGGCTACAGGGAGTCACACAAGCTCCCAGCATGAGTCTGAAAAGGGAGAGACAAAGATGGAGCTTCCTAAGACATGGGCTCAATAATTCTAGGAGATCAGTTCCTAAGCCAGGTCTCCTGGGGAACTGGCCATTGCTTCTTTTCACACTCCAGTCACCAACTTCCTAGGAAGATGTCCCCAGTCTCTGACACTGAAGCCCAGCTGAGGCAGAGAGCTGTGAAATCTTACTTTTAAATGTTGGTAAACTATAATTAATCTGCATGGTTGTTTGGATAGGAGGAAGCAGAGAATCTTAGAATTGAAACATCCTATAAGTACATTTAGCCCTAACTATTCATTTTACATATAGACAAACTGAAGCCCAGAAAGGTTCAGTGATTTCCCAAAAGTGACAGAACAACTTGAGTGGCTCAAATTCCAGGTCTCCCAACTTCCAGTCTAGAACTCATTTCTCTAGACCCCCTGCCTGTCATTAGGAAGCCTTTGCAATCATTCAGGCATGAGATGATGAGGTTTTGAGCAGGCAGTGTGGTCCTGGGAAGGAATAAGATTAAGTTCACTGTGGTCTATTTGTTTAGAGACAATTTTCTATTTGTTTACATCCATCCACCTATCCATCCATTCATCCAACCATTCCTTTTTTTTTTTTTTTTTAAGACAGAGTCTTGCTCTGCTGCCCAGGCTGGAGTGCCATCACGTGCTCTCTGCTTACTATAACCTCTGCCTTCTGGGTTCAAGCAATTCTCCCGTCTCAGCCTCCTGAGTAGCTGAGACTATAGGCACGTGCCACCACACCAGGCTAATTTTTTTTTTTTAGTAGAGACAATTTTTGCCCTATTGGCCAAGCTGGTCTTTAACCCCTGACGTTAAGTGATCCACCCTTCTTGGCCTCCCAAAGTGCTGAGATTATAGGCATGCGCCACTGGGCCTGGCCCATCCATCCATTCTTTACTGATAATCATCTAAGAGCCAGGGACTGTGCTGAACACTGAGCATATAGGAATGACTAAAGCATCTCTCTCCTTTCAAGTAGCTTGCAGGCTGATGAGTGGGCTCAGTGAATATGCTGCAGCCAAAACCGACAAGTCGCTGCATCTCAGAAACCATGCTTCCATAAGCCTGTTCACTTGAACTCTTAGCTAATAGTCACATCTTTGTCTGTAAGTCACTTCCTCCGAAAGCATCTCCCATCATTGGATGCCATCCCTGAGAAACTGGGAGGGGACCAGAGAATTCCCCCTGTTTCAAGAGAGCCCGGAGCACTTAGTGATCCATAGGAAGCAGGAGCAAGAACTGCACTTAATGCCAAGCCCCTTCCAGCCACGAAAGGCAAGTTCCATTTCATGCATTATCTTGGCTAAACTGCCGTTTCTTGCCAGCTAAAGTCTCTGCGTGGGTGTGTGCTGGGAAAAGCAGGGGAGATTCCAGGCTGAGACGCTCCCACCTGTTTATCCAGGGGCAGCTCAATTCCAGTGCAGCTGGCAGTTGATCTGGATGACCAAATAATGATAGCACCCTTGGGCTACAGCTTCTACAAAAACAAGAGTGTTGTCACCCAGTCTGACTCCCTCCATCAACAAGAGATTTCCCAGCATTGGCTCCTACAGCATCTACTCTCAGGGGAGGAATGCAGGGCAAGAGTAAACAAGGTGAGGTGGTTGCAGCTGTCTACCCTCCAGTCTGCCTTATTTCACCGGGAGTCTTCTTTCTCAAATATCAAGCAAAGCCCTGGGGCTGGAACCAAGAAGGTAACCTGTCTCATGGAAATAATGGAGCCCCTGGTCAGCCCCTGCACACCCTTTAATGGAAAATTGCCGGAGGCTGGAAACTTTGGGCCCTTCTTTACCAGGAAATAATGGGCTATGACCCTTTTATAAATGCACTGAGACCGGCAGGGCGGTGGCTCACGCCTGTAATCCCAGTACTTTGGGAGGCTAAGGTGGGCAGATCAAGAGATCAGGAGTTCGAGACCAGCCTGACTAACATGGTGAAACCCTGCCTCTACTAAAAATACAAAAATTAGCTGGGCGTGGTGGCATGCACCTGTAATCACAGCTACTCAGGAGGCTGAGGCAAGAGAATCGCTTGAACCTAGGAGGCAGAGGTTGCAGTGAGCCGAGATCACGCCACTGCACTCCCCGGGTGACAGAGCAAGACTCCATCTCAAAAAATAAAAAAATAAATTCACTGTGGCCAAAGGTTAGCAGGGAGCAGGCGGGTAGGCTGGTGCCAGGCTCCATGGAAAAGCAAGGGAGAAATGGAGGGAAAAAAGAGGAAAAATTAAAATTCAGTAACTACTCTGGCTCATAGTAAAGAGCCAGGCACTCAGAACATGTACCACTCTTCATTTGTGTGTGTTCACATTTTCCAGTGGAAACTGAGTCTGAGAGCCAAATAATTTGTCCACGGTCACATAGCTGGCCAGCCAAACTTGAATCCAGTTCCATCAGTCTCCCTCAAATCTGCACTTTTATATAACACCACCTGCTGGGATTGGAAGGCCTAAACTGTGTGATTTAGGACACAGGGCATTGTTATACAGAAAGGCACAGGAAGGGATTCAGGATTCGGTAAGCTCTGACCCCTGAGGCTGAAAACTCTGTGGAAATTACCATTCTTTTCCTATCAGTATAGGACCTCAGTATCCTGTTTCCTAGTCTGGGCAAATGAATTTTCCAGTGTTAAGGAAATCTCCTTTCACCTGCTCCTCTCACAGGGCTAAATGGCTTAGGTCAGATACACAAAGAGTAAACAGAGATAAATCCAAGGACATACTTTTTTCAGATTTTTCTATATTGGTCCTCTAAAGTCCCCCATCAAAGTAGACTATGAAGCCAGGTGCGGTAGCTCACGCCTGTAATCCCAGCACTTTGGGAGGCAGAGACAGGAGGATGCTTGAGCCTAGGAGTTTAGGAACAGCCTGAGCAACATGCAAGACCCATTTCCAAACAACAAACAAAAATTTAAATTAATTTTTTTTTTTTTTGAGACAGAGTCTCGCTCTTTTGCCAGGTGCTAGGCTGGCGTGCAGTGGCCCAATCTCGACTCACTGCAACCTCTGTCTCCTGGCTTCCAGCAATTCTCCTGACTCAGCCTCCTGAATAGCTGAGACTACAGGCACCCACCACCATGCCCAGCTAATTTTTGTATTTTAGTAGAGATGGGGTTTCACTCTGTTGGCCAGGATGGCCTCGAGCTCCTGACCTCGTGATCCGCCTTCCTCGGCCTCCCAAAGTGCTGGGATTACAGGCGTGAACCACCAGGCCTGGCCTCTAAATTAATTTTTTAATTAAACAAAATTGGGAACATGTTGCATAATGAGATTTTGATTTAATTTTTTCCTACCCAAACTAGATCCTGAGCATTTTCCCACATCATAAAGAATTGATCACAAGTCAGCCCCAAACATAGTCCAGTGGACTCCAATGATAGCAGGCAACCGGAGGCAAAGTGTCTGTGGTTTTAGAAGAGAAATAAAGAAGCTGATGGACCAGGCACGGTAGCTCATACCTGTAATCCCAGCACTTTGGGAGGCTGAGGCTTGAGGCTAGGGTTTTAAGAGCGATCTGGGCAATTTAGTGAGACTCCATCACTTAAAAAAATAAAAAAAATAATTAACCAGGCATGGTGATGCACACCTGTAGTCCCAGCTACTCAGGAGGCTGAGTCAGGAGGATCCCTTGAGCCCAGGGCTTGGAGGCTACAGTGAGCCATGATGACACCACTATACTCCAGCCTGGATGACAAAGTGAGATTCTGTCTCTAAAAACAAGAAAACAAAACAAAAACAAAAAGCAAACAAAACATAGTATACTGTGGGGGTTAGGGACCAGAAGCACCCCAAAGGCTTACCCCACTGGTCCTGGGCCCATTGTCTGAGTCCTTTTTCCCTCTGACTTTGGGAAGCCTAGGGGTACAAAAGTTACCAAAGCAAAATCCACTCAACGATTTTTTTACTGATTACTCACCATGTGCCAAATACTGTTCTAGGTGCTTGGGATATACCAACAAACAAGACGAAGATCCTTGCTCTCGTGGAGCTTATCTTCCAGGAGAGTAAATAACCTTTTTTTGTATATCAGAAAGGCAATGAGCTTTGGTGTCAGGCCTGGGTCAGATATCAGCCCCAACCCTAAGGAGCCAGATGATCTCAGGGCAAGCTATTTAAGTCAGTAAGCGTTAGCTTTCTTACCTGTAAAATGGGAACAAAGCATGTTGTAGGAGTGTTGTAAGGATTACAGATAATGCATGTTAATTGCCTGGCACACAGCAGGTTTCAAAAGTGGTTAATATTACTTTTCCAGTCCCAGCTGAATCCATGGATTCTGGGACAACTGGTTTGTCCTCTTATTTACTGGCTTCCACCAAAGCATTATTATTATTGTTATTATTATTATTTTGAGACAAAGTCTGGCTCTGTCATCAGACTGGAGTGCAGTGGCACGATCCCAGCTCACTGAAACCTCCAACTCCCCGGTTCAAGCAATTCTCCTGCCTCAGCCTCCTGAGTAGCTGGGATTATAGGCACATGCCACCACGCCCAGCTAATTTTTGTAGTTTTAGTAGAGATGGGGCTTCACCATGTTGGCCAGGATGGTCTCGATCTTCTGACCTCGTAATCTGCCAGCCTCAGCCTCCCAAAGTGCTGGGAGTCAATGTGCCGGCCCAGAGCATTATCTTTAAGATATCCTAGAGAGAGTCTGGTGAGGTAAAGAACATAGCTGGGTTTGAATCAACCTAAGACCAATGAATTTTCCCTCTAGAAATGTCTGCTCCCACCCCTAGCCCTGATGCAAAAGATAGGCCTGATTAGTCTCCTTCCCCTACCACAAGCCACAGATCATTGGAGTGCAGTGGACATCAGATCTAAGCTGGAATCAGCATCTGTTAGCATTTGGACTGAGAGACTGAGTTAATTTACTTCGGAGAGCTAAGCGGGAAGGCCTAGAGAGATTGAATCTACTGCCTGGTTCACCCACAATGGGTCCTGTGCTTGTGGATGAAAGAGCAGGAGCCTATCTGTGAAGAAGAGACAGAGTGCTACAGCTCCAGGCTGTAGGTGTGGCTGACAGAGGGCTATACCTTCCACAGTGAAGTTCTGTGCCATTTCCCTGGAACGTTCTAATAAAGCTCCCTTTTACTTTTGCTTCTTTGAGTAGGCTTCTGTTCTCACAACCAGACAATCTCCAAGACAAAGCCTGTACCTATCTCAGAAGGTGGTTGTTGTGACATAATTTGGAAGCATCTGGCATTTAGTTGACATTCGATAAAAGCTGTTGAAACTCCCCATGTTCTTGTCAACCAGTCAGTCACTCAGCCATGGAAAGAGGAAATCTATACATGAGCTAAACTAAGGGTGCATCTTAGCCTTATGTTTTATGAACATCTTCATCAATGTGGAAAATGAAGACAATGCCAGTATCGACCTCACTGTTCACTGAGAATATTAAATGAATGATTCAAGTTTAATACCTATCACATAAATAAGAAATATTAGCTCAGATTATTACTTCTACTGTTGTCATTGTTATTTAAGATGTGACGAGAGCTGGGCACAGTAGCTCACACCTCTAATCCCAGCATTCAGGGAGGCTGAGGTGGGCAGATCACCTGAGATAAGGAATTTGAGAGCAGCCTGGGCAACATGGCGAAACCCCATCTCTACTAAAAATACCAAAAAATAAAAATAAAAATAAGCCGGGCACGGTGGCATATACCTGTAGTCCCAGTTATAAGAGAAGCTGAGGTGGGAGAATCACCTGACTCCAGGAAGTCGAGGTTGCAGCAAGCCATGATTGCACCATTGTGCTCCAGCCTGGGCAATGGCAGTGAGACCCTGTTTCAAGAAAAGATACAGCAGGTGTTGCTTTAGGTCTCAATCTAGGCAAGGAGGGAGGATGCAGTGAGAGCAGGATGGGAGCAGACAGTGAGAGAACTAGAGGGTGTTCTGGGGAGTGGGGAATAGGAAGAGAGGGTCACTGGAATAATAAGATTTATGTGTATCTAGCACTTGAATGTGTATGGGATGCTTGCACCTGCAATACCTTATTTGTCTGTCATACACTCTATGGGGTAGATGATAAAAGGGGATATTATACAAACTTTAAATAGGGCAAAACTGAGGCTAGGTGCAGCCGTGTATAGCATGTGCCAACTGAAGCTGAATCCACTCCTTTATCCTTTGTACCACATTGCTGCTGAAAGTAGGGATTAAGAGACTGAAATGAGAGGTAAGGACTAGAGGAGGAACTGGAAGGCTTCTCTGGAGATGTATTGTTTTATTTCTCAGTACCATTTGGATTCCTCTGGGCATCCCAGCAACAGAACGTCTCTACCCATCAGAGGCAAAGGCTCCAGATGTAAGCAGGAGATGGAAAGTCAGGTAACACTGGGAGGCCAGCGGAGTGGCTGAATAAACCAGGCTGGACCCACACCCGGCTTTGGCACCATGCCCTGGTCTGGGAGGAGACTTCCTATAGCAAAGGACAAGGGCAAGCTCTTTACCATTCAGGCCATGATCTCACTGCTAACACCAGCTGCTGCCCTGCAATGACATCCAAAGCCCCTCCTAGCTCCGTTGTGTATGGGGTCTAGATCTTAGCTCCCTGAAGTCAAGGGTTAAATGTGCTCTCCAGGGAAACAAATGCAAATTCCCTGGAGCACTACCAACAAGCAGGGCTTGCAGTGAGTCCCAGGCTTGGAATAGTCATCCCTGAGCTTAAGGGTAGTGCTGCTTAGCCCTTCCTTTGCCTCCTGGATACCGCTGCTTCCCAAACCCTTAACATAGTGCTTGGCATATGGTCTGTGCTCGCTTCATGTCTGTTGGATAAATAAATGGGTAAGTGAACAAGCAAATGAATGACAGATTGGCTCAGGCAATCAAATCAGCCTGTGCTGTCACATTATAGTGGCCCCACTCTCTTGACTCTTAGACCCCAAATCAGAGCTCAGCAGCCAACCTGACTTAGCTACTAAGGAAGAATGGAGATAATAGTGCTTCCCCTCTGCACTTCCTCTGGCCTTTTGAAAGAGCCACACCCTGAAGAAAGGGTAGGGCCAAGAATACCCTGGCAGGAGGAGGTTACTGCCCACCTCATTCCAGGACTTCTGCCTCCCCTCTCAATTACCCTGCCTCACTCAGCTCCAGGCTCAATGTGTGGGCAGGAGCTGTGGAGGGGACTGTAAGGAGCTGCATGGTAATGATCTTAATTTTTTTTTTTTCCAAGATGGAGTTTTGCTCTTGTTGCCCAGGCTGGAATGGATTATAGGCATGTGCCACCACACTCAGCTAATTTTGTATTTTTAGCAGAGACAAGGTTTTTGCATGTTGGTCAGGCTGGTCTTGAACTCCCGACCTCAGGTGATCTGCCTGCCTTGGCCTCCCAAAGTGCTGGGATTACAGACGTGAGCCATGGTGCCTGACTAATGACCCTAATTGTTAATAATAACAGCAATAGTAACAATCATGGCACGGCACCTTTATGGTTTCTAGAATCTGTCTTCCAAAGTGCTCCTAGCACATGACCTCACATCATCCTCAGAGGGACGGGGATGGTTCTCTTTGCCATGTGGGTAGAGACGTTGGGTACCAGGGAAGTTTGGAAGTTTGGTGTTGATCCGGTCACACAGTGTTGCAGTGATGGGGCTGAGGGCCCAGTCTTGGAGTGGGGAGAACTGGGCTCTACCCCCAGGTCTGCCTCAAACTCACCCAGTGCTTTGGGCGAGTCTTGAGGTTCCAGTTCTCTGTCCATCTCCAGTGCCTGTCTCAATAAAATGAGCCTGATGACCAGCCCAAAGCTGGTGACCGGCCTCCCCTGTACCAGGTCAGAAAGCTCCTGGAATGGATGCTCGCTGTGCCTGTCCTTGCATCCTAACAGATATCATATGAGTGCTTCCCACAAAGAAGGCTGTAATACAGACGGCAGGGAAAGAACATCAAAAAAGCATCCTAATGGTCCATGAGTGCCAGGAGAGCAGACAGGCGGCAGGCCGCCGCTGAGGCCAGATGCCATCTTGCCCACAGTACCCACACTGGCTCAGACAAAGGCTGGAGGCCTTCCAGCGGGTGGGAGCAGACAGCCTCCCTCACCTGCCAGAGCACCGACTCTCCAGGATGTTCCAAAGTGTCCTCAGTCAGGATGCAGCAGCACACCCCTTCCTCCCGTCTCCCCTCCCCTCCTCCATCAAATCTATCCTTTCTCTTTCAAATCCTGTTTGGCAATCACCTCCTCCATGAATAATTTCCAGTTGATCCCTGACAAATTCTGGTCTCCCCACTCCCACTAACACCCCTTCAGTACCCAGCCATCCTATTAGCAGCTACCAGCCATCCCTAAGTCATGTGTCCGTGTGCCAGATGAGACTTCAAGTACATGTTTCTGCTCTTGTCTTCCACTAGACAGGGGATGAATAGGGCCAGTATTTCCTATTTCCTCCTTTCTTAAATTTTCCTCTGTCTTCAGCTCCCAAGATATGAAGCAGGGCATTCAGGACACAAGAATAGCGGACTACAGATGGATGGTACACTCCTCTTTACCTCGGGCAGCTTCCCCGGCCACCTGCCAGGAAGGCTAATGCTAGAATCTCAACCAGAGTCAAAACAAGGCCTCTGCCAACACATCTACCTCCAGGGCTAAAAGTCTGGATTGGGATGGAGGGTAAGTTGGCCTAGCAGCTCGCGACTTTGCCCAAATTTCTAATCCAACCCACAGCTCAGGTGAAAACCTAATCTCTCCAGCTCAATGCACGGACTGCAATCCCACTGACATTATTCCAGTGTAGAGTAATATTGTTAGGTTGAGCTACGTGAAATTGCCTTTGTAGTCAGAAGTGGTTGTATATTGGCATTTCCATATGATTCAATCTAACAACTTTTTGGGGGATCATGTGCCCTAGAAAATAGGAAACTTTGTGAAAGTCTGAATTTATCTACCCCTCGCTAATATTCCTTAGTTTCTGGCCTAGAACATAGCAGCATTGCAGCCTTGGAAGGTACTTCCTAATTGAAGTTCCCAGCAGGTGGAGGTGGGAAGTCTTAGAAACTGTTCCACTCCCAAACCTCAACGGTGACAGTCCAAAGGCATAGGCCTTTTGGTCTCTTTTCCCCTTGTCATCCTGGGCAGAAGGATGGGACTTGGCTGCAAGTTGTCACATTGTGCTAGACTCTATTTGTTACAAGAGTTTGATCTGGGCATTGTGAATTTCACTCCTTTGTTTTCTTTTTTTTTTTTTAATTTTTGTTTGAGATGGAGTTTCACTCTGTCGCCCAGGCTGGAGTGCAATGGCACGCTCTCGGCTCGCCACAACCTCCAACTCCCAGGTTCAAGCAATTCTCCTGCCTCAGCCTCCCAAGTAGCTGGGATTACAAGTGTGCACCACCACGCCTGGCTAATTTTGGTATTTTTAAGTAGAGACCAGGTTTTACCATGTTGGTCAGGCTGGTCTCGAACCCCTGACCTCATGATCTGCCCGCCTCAGCCTCCCAAAGTGCTGAGATTACAGGTGTGAGCCACCACACCTGGCTCACTCCTTTGTTTTCTATAGAAGAGGAAGGTCTTAGGCCGGGAGTGGTGGCTTACACCTGTAATCCCAGCGGATCATGAGGTCAAGAGATCAGCACCGTCCTCGCTAACATAGTGAAACCCTATCTCTACTAAGAAAACAAAAATTAGCTGGGCATGGTGGCATGTGCCTGGAGTCCCAGCTACTACAGAGGCTGAGGCAGGAGAATCGCTTGAATCTGGGAGGCAGAGGTGGCAATAAGCCAAGATGGTGCCATTGCACTCCAGCCTGGTGACAGAGAGAGACTCCGTCTCAAAAATAAATAAATAAAAAATAAAGGAGAGGAGGGTCTTGAATCAGGAATGACTGTATGTCCAAACTTGGTTTCATGTAACAGTGCAGTAGATAAAGGCCCAGAGATATTCCCTGCTTCAGTCAAGGCTACACAGCAGACAAAAGTCCAGATGACCAGTTTTCTGACTTCCAATCCCGTGCTCTTCTGGCAAGCCTGGCAGCTCACTAGAACAAACTCCTCCCTGTCTGCCCCCTTCCAACTTCCTGGCTCCTGCTCTTTCAGGCTCCCTCACCAACACAGAAGGGGAATTGACTAAAGGCTCAATGGCCCTCGCCTACATGAGCCTACATAAAAAGAGTCCTGAGTCATGTAGGGACTAGCCACAGGGTTTCCAGGAGAAGACAGAGATAGAGAGTAAGAACCATCCTGGAAACTCACTCTCTCTCCAGAGCCAGGATGAGGATGGGGAGGGAGGCAGGGTGAGTAGCACAATGATTTGGGTCAATGACAGGACAGCCAGGTATGCTGTCCTTGCCAAGGGAGTCCCTGGAAGGGCTTGCTTAGCCCAGGCATGAAGGCTCAGGGCAAGCACTGCTTGCTGGGTTCTTTCAGAATCACCTAATTAGAGAATACTAAGTGACGCTAAAGGTTTGGGCAGCACCAACCTCTGGGCTGTTTGGTGAATTCCTTCTCTTACACCTGGGACCCCCCTCCTCAAAAGGTAGGTGAGTCACTCCGGAAGCCCTCAGTCCCCAGCCTCCCTCAGCTGGCTCCATGGCATGGTAGGAGAATGCCTGCCTCCCTTTGTGGCCCACCCATCAGGGACCAGCTGCTCCCATCTGGACAGAAGAGCCTGTGGGTGAGGAGCAGTGAAGGTGGGAAGGAAGACTCTAAGGGACATTACTTTCTCAAAAGATCCCTCTGTGTGCTCCATGGGGACTCTCAGTACTTAAGAGCTTAGAAAAAACACTCCTCTTAGGAGTTCCGCCGTTAGGTGAGAAGAGTCCAGGAATCTAGGAGTGCCTCTGGCATTGACATCTCTCTCTGGCTAAGTATTCTGAAAAATTTCAGAACCTGAAAGCTTGAAAAAAATAGCACAATAGACAACTGCAGACCCTTGACTTAGTTTCACCATTTAAAAAATTTATTTATTATTTATTTTTGAGACAGGGTCTCACTCTGTCAACCAGGTGAAGTGCAGTGTCATGATCATGGTTCACTGAGGTCTTGACCTGTTGGGTTCAAGTTATCCTCCTGCCTCAGCCTGCTAAGTAGCTAGGACTACAGACAGGCGCACAGCCACAGCCAAGCTAACTTTTTATTTTGTAGAGACGGAGTCTGGCTATGTTGTCTGTCTCTACAAAAAAGAAAAAATTAACCAGCCATTGTGGCGTGCACCTGCAGTCCCAGTTACCTGGGAGGCTAAGGTGGGAGGATTGCTTAAACCTGGGAGTTTGAGGCTGCAGTGAGCTGTGATTGCACCACTACACCCCTGCTTGGGTGACAGAACAAGACCCTGTTTCAAAAATAAATGGGGGCCAGATGTGGTGGCTCATGCATGTAATTCCAGCACTTTGGGGAGGCTGAGGAGGGCGGATCACCTGAGATGGGGAGTTTGATACCAGCCTGACCAACATGGAGAAACTCCATTGCTACTAAAAATACAAAATTAGCCAGGCACGGTGGCATGTGCCTGTAATCCCAGCAACTCGGAATGCTCAGGCAGGAGAATCACTGGAACCCAGGAGGTGGAGGTTGTGGTGAGCTGAGATTGTGCCACTGCACTCCAGCCTGGGCAACAAGAGTGAAACTCTGTCTCAAATAAACAAATAAATAAATAAATGCGGCCGGGTGTGGTGGCTTATGCCTATAATCCCCACACTTTGGGAGCCTGAGGCAGGTGAATTGCTTGAGCCCAGGAGTTTCAGACCAACCTAGGTAACATGGCGAATCTCTGTCTTTGCAAAAAATACTTCTACAAAAAACACATATATGAAACTAGTATTTGTCAATTAAAAATTAAATTAAAAAAATTTTTTTTGAGATGAAGTTTTGCTCTTGTTAATCAGGTTGCAGTGCAATGGCGTGATCTTGGCTCACCACACCCTCCACCTCCCGGGTTCAAGCGATTCTCCTGCCACAGCCTCTGGAGTAGCAAGGATTACAGGCATGCGCCACTACGCCTGGCTAATTTTGTATTTTCAGTAGAGGCAGGGTCTCTCCTTGTTGGTCAGGCTGGTCTCAAACTCCCAACCTCAGGTGATCTGCCTGCCTCGGCCTCCCAAAAAATTAAATTAAATTTAAAGACAAATTTTGTCATTACTACTAGATTTTATTAGTTGGCATTTACTTTTTTTTTAAACAGAGTCTTGCTCTGTTTCCCAGGCTGAAAGTGCAGTGGTGCAATCTTGGCTCACTGCAACCTTTGCCTACTGGGTTCAATCGATTTCCGGCTAATTTTTATATTTTTAGTAGCAACGGGGTTTCACCATGTTGGGCAGGCTGGTCTCGAAATCCTGACCTCAAGTGATTCATCTGCCTGGGCCTCTCAAAGTGCAAGGATTGCAGGCATGAACTACCACACCCAACTGGCATTTACTTTTTAATTTTTTGAGACTGAGTCTCGCTTTATCACCCATTCTGGAGTGCAGTGTCATGATCAGATCTCATGGGAGCCTCAAACTCCTGGGCTCAAAAGATCCTCCTGTCTTGGCCTCCCAACGTGGGAGGCCTGGCCTGGTTGGCATTTGTGTTCAGAGTTTTCCCTCCCTGCTCTTCCCTGCCCATGTCAAAACAGACTCAAGGAATTTTTAATATTCAATGTGTTACAATCTATTACCATTATCCTTCTGAATGTTCAATGTGTTTCAAAGGGTTGGCGGGAGCCCCTTTAAGCCAGCTCCTGTGCCAACATGTCATGACACAGGCATCTTCTAGTTTCTGGCACAACATAGATCACTTGTACTTTCCCAGTCTCAGACTTGGAATTAGTCATTTCTTTAAGGAGCACTGTTCCCCACAACCTTCCCTGTAGGCAGTGGTACTTAGAAATAAAAATCCAGGTACCGGGTGTGTTCAGTGCTACTAGGCAGCATTATTTCTAGACCCTTTCAGTGGCCAGACCGACAAGATATACAAAAAGTGCCACAAGATTCTTCTTCCCCATCCCCCATTCCATACTTATATCTCTCTTTTTCCATAGTGAGACCCTGATTTCCAGCAATATGACCATAGTTACTCATTTCATCTATCCAACAATAAACAAAACATAGTTTCCAATTTATGACACCAATACCAGGACCAATAACATATCTACCAAGGTGAAGCTTTCTTTGTAGTTTTTTTTTTTTACTTAAAATATAAATTCCACAAAGAATATAGAATCAGCGTATTCAGCTTACAAAGTACCTGAATCAGTTCTTTCTTTTGTAATCAAATTGGTATTTGGTTAGAGTTACTGCTTCTGCTGTGGTTAGCTTCACGGTTGCTTTGTCTTTCTTGAGGATGTATTTTCATTTTTGAAGGATGTAAATAGTTAACATAGACAGGAATGGGAATGGCTATACTTTTTCTAGTTCAAAAATTAAAATGGTGGCTGGGCATGGTGGGTTATGCCTGTAATCCCAGCACTTTGGGAGGTCGAGGTGGGTGGCAAGCTCAGGAGTTCAAGGCCAGCGTGGGCAACACAGTGAAACCCCACCTCTACTAAAATACAAAAAATTAGCCAGGCATTGTGGCGTGTGCCTGTAATCCCAGCTACTCAGGAGGCTGAGACTGGAGAATTGCTTGAAGCCAGCAGGCAGAGGTTGCAGTGAGCCGAGATCACACCATTGTATGGCCTGGGCAATGAAGCGAGGCTCTGCCTCAAAAAAAAAAAAATCACCTTGTATATATCTTTCCATATTTGTGAATGAGCATCTTCTGGATGAATTTCTAGAAGCAGGATTACTGGGTTAATGCGTACGCAGTTTTGCTGGATACTGCTGGCTTCTCTGAGGGTGAACTATGGTTTGTACTCCTGGCGTTGATTCTGCAACCTCGGGAGGCCTTGCTATGAGGTGTTCTAAGATGAGAGATTCCCTGAACCTAGCTGAGCATCTTTGACCTCCCTACCAATGAACTCTCAACTCCCTTTTTCACACACCAAGTGAAGTAGCAAGAAGCTTTGCAAGAGGAAGAGGGTCTTATTAATCCCATCCCAGTTCATCTTCCCAGAGTTGTCTCAGGGATTTGTGCATGAAACTTGGGAAACTAGAGCAGAGGTGAGTGACGAGGCTGAGGATCTCAGGCAGACAGGAACTGGGGTGAGGGAAGGTAGAAATGGGGGCTCTGCTCCTTGACACCTATGTTCTCACCCCTTTTCTTTCCTTTGGTCTCTCCACTATCCCTTCACACATAGACTGCCTCTCAACAGCCTCTTCCCTGACCCAGAGCCCTTGGCTCTGATTCTCACTAGAGCCTGCCTGGTTTCTCTCCTCAACCCAAGTTCATGTAGGCTGAGCACAGAAGACTGGCTTAAGGTAGAGGCGGAAGTAGAAAGTCCCTGTCATTTCTGTTTTAACATGTGCAGAGGAAATAAGTCAGTGGAACAAGAATGGCTCACACAAGGGAAAGAGGAAAGAGGACACAAAGATAGATGCTGGCAGAGGAAGCCAAGGGCAAAACATTCCACGCAAGCATTTTGGACTCCAGCCCCAGGGCCTGCTCTAATCCTACGACATGCAGAAAAGGGGAAATGATCGGAGAAAGCCTGTCATCCCAGTCTGACAAGTCAGGGGCCTTGCTTTTCTCCTCCCTCTTTCCTTCTCACCCCTACCCACCAAATACCGACTGGGGAAGACAGAAACCAACGCCTGTCTAAGAAGCAGGGAAATGGGCTGGGTGGGGAGCCTTGCCTGAGGGGCATCCTTGGAGGGAAGAATTCAGATGGCCTGAAGAATGCTTCTAGGGAAGGGCAGTTAAGACTGGGTGGGGTGTTCCCCTTCAAGGTCAAACACTTGGGGCCAATCTAACCTCAGCCAAACAGATTTTTAGGGGTTTGGCTAACTGGGTTTGTCTTGGTCATTCTGGGGACCAAGAATGAACAAGATCCTTTCCTCTGTCCAGTGCTTAGTGGGTCTGCAATATTCTTCCCTAGTGGGGAGGGCTGATCCATGTCTTTGCCAGGAGCATTGAAAAACAAGAGAGGAAAGGGCCCACCTGGGTTCTGGAGTTTTGGAGGGAAACTAAATCCTTGAATAAGAGGCGCCGGTGGAAGGCGTGACCTGCTGACAGGTGGCAGGGAGCAGCCCAGCCCCTGTTCCTCTGGGGACCTCCCAGTCAGTGGGAGTGGGGAAGAGTAAAGCCTCCCGACATCCTGGCCCAGGACGTCCAGCCCCTACACCCTGCCTTACCTCTTCCAGCACCCACACCCAGCAAATTCTAACTGCTCTCCTTCCGCCCCTAACTGGGCCTTCCTATTTTTGGTTTTCTACTGACCACAGCAATGTGATAAATCTGCCTAGCCACTCCCTGTCGCCTCTACCGTGGAGGCCAGACGGCGGGTTCGGAACCCGCTGGCATCAGGCTGATTCCAGGGCCCCCCAAACTGCCCGTATTCTCTCAGCGCGCACTGACCCAGAGCTCTAATGTCCCAGGCTCGGGGCTCAGCGCTGGGCGCTGGACGTCCCGGGGGTAGGACGGGCTGCGCGCCTCCCACTTGACCTTGAGTCCCGAGACATGGTGGTAAATGGAAGGGAGAAGGGACTGGGGCTCGGCACCACCTGGGAGGCAGGAAGCCTCGGTTCGCAGCTCTGAGCGCATTCTCCTCGGAGTTCTCAGACTACAGCAGAGAGCCGGAGGGTGGAGCCCAGCAGCGGAGAGGCTGGCGGGGCGGGGTCGCCGAGGCCGCGGAGAGAGGAGGGGCCCCGGGGGCGCGCACTCGATCCTGCCCCGAGCCCCGGGGTAAGGGCTGGAGCCGCAGGAGCCGATTCCCTCTTTGGGCGCCACCCCGGGCTCAAAGCCGCGGGAGCAGGCGCCCCGGTGAGCGCTAAATAACGACCTCCTGGAGAAGCAGTCCCCGAGCCCTTCAGCATCGACCCCTCATCAGATTCCTGAAAACAGGAAGGTCGGCTGCAGGAATAGTGGCACTGTGGGCCCCCACGATGGGAGGCCGCTGCGGAAGCGGCGTGATTTTCGGGGTTGTACCTCAGCAAGATGGTGGCGGGGAGGATGGGACTCCCGAGGCGCAAAGAAATGGATCCCCTCCCTCCAGAACACGGGCGTTCGGTCTGTGGGTCCTTGCCCACTGGGGAAGGCCTTAGGCCCTTCTCGACCAGAATGCAGGTGGGGAAGAGCTGTCTAGCCTGCAGCCTGGGGGTGCAGTCAGATCAATCAACACCTCGAAATGAAAATCGGTTCCTGTTGCTTCCCCAGCCCCGAGATGAGCTCTCCGACAAGTCGTTTGCTTCCTTCTCCCCTAGTTTCTCAGCTCTAGCCTTTACCACTCCTCCAAGCCTGGGCCTGAAAGCAGGTGTTTCCTCCCCGCTAGCCTGATTCGCACAGACTTGTCTGCTTCAGGGTTTAGGGCCCACCTTCCACAACATCCCTTACCAAGCTGCCACCATCCTTCCTGCCCTCCCAGATTCTGCTCCCCAAGCCACCACCCTCAGCCAAGGAGGGAGACCTTGCTTGTGGGGGAGACCCAGGCCGAGGAAGAAGACCCAGCTCCTAAACGCTCAGGGCCCAGCCCCTCGTCACCCCCAGGCTCCTTTCCTGGGCCTGGCCCAGACTGGAATGACCCTGGTCTCCTCCCTTCCTGCAGGTAGAGGGCCCAGAGTGGAGCGGTGCATTGCAGGAGGGCTTCCAATGGGAAGAGCTGGAGAAGGGGCAGCTTGGGGAGGAGCTGAAGGAGCGGGGCCAGGGTCTCTAGACTCCCAGACTCCTCACCCTGAGGAGAGGGGCACTGCAGAATGGGATTTTGTTTCCCTTCCCTCCCTCCGCCCTTCCCTGACCCACAGGGGCCTCAGTTGAGTGCCGGCCTATTTCTTCATCTGACATTCCCCCTGCCCAGCCAGCAGGCGCCGGCATCAGGTCTGCAAGTTATTGTAAGTCCTGCAGGAATGCCCAGGAGGGAGGTGCCTCTGGACAGCAGTGCCCACTCCTCTCCCATGATGTGGCTGACCACTCCTGAGCCCTCCACACCCAGCTGGAGAAGAGCGGGTGCCCTCAGGGAGGTGGAGGAGTGTATGAGGTCAGACTGCACTCGGGGAAGGAAGCCAGAAGCCCCCTCTACCAAGAGCGAGCCAAGTTTGTGTGAGAGAGAGATCGTGAGAGAGAGACAAGGAAGGGCAGGAAGGACAATCCCGGCCTTAATTCCTAGCTCTTCGGCTAGCCACGGCAGTGACCCAAGACGCTCAGGGACTCGCCCACGGATGCCTGTGGCCCACCCTGTCCACCGAGCACTCACCAGCCCCACAGTCTCCAGCCTCGAAACTGGAAACTTTTCAATTCACCGTTCTCCTTCCTCCCCTTTGGGACCTGCGATGTATGGGGCGGTGCCCTCGGAGACACTCATACAGTTGGTTCTGGACGCTCACACACACTCAAACAACAGCGGTACGAGGGAACTCCCAGCTTTTTCCATAGCTAATTATAGACGTGAAAGTCTGAGGATGTTTTGCAAGCAGCACAGAGAAACTGCTGAGGTTTCTCTGCAAAGCTAAAGAAATTTCATTTGTGCCCTGTCCTTCCCCACTCCTTCCAACTTCTCCCAGCCCACCTCCACCCCACGGCCCCAGAGTGCCCCTCCCCTACTTCCCGCTGCAGCCCCTCTTTCCCGCAGAAGATTTCTTTGGTTCCCCCTTTTTTCCCCCATCTCTCTTTTGGGCTTTCGAGAAAGGGAACAGACACGGAAAATATTTTTGCAACAGTTTTCCATCCTGCGTCCCATTCCCAAGCCAAGGGGGAAGGGAAGGACAGGAACAGAATGGGGTGAGGGAGGGGAGATAAATGTCTTTTCCAAGAGCTCAATTTTGGTGTCAAAAAGAGAGTCTCTCCATTCCTCTAACCCCACAGCCCAGGAATGACAAGAACTAGGAAAAGATCACTTGTTCCATTATATGGTTTCTCAGAACTGGTAAGAGGTAAAACAGTATTTGACAAATCTGTGCACACACTGCACACACACATATTTTTAAAAACCCTCCAAAACCAGTCGCATGAAACATGCTAGAAAGAGGAAAACCTGGGAGTTTTAGAAGCCATTGAGAGAAAAGAAAGAAACAAAGTTTGCAAATCACAAGTCAATTCATTCTCTGCAAGCCTACCTCTCTTTCTAGCAAAGATCCAGGTTTCTCCGAGTGGGACTCTCCCTCCGGGTTTCCATGGATGGGGGTAGGGTGGGGTGACCACCACCAGTCTCCCCAGTGTGGCAACCAAGCTAGAGATGCTGGCTTTGCTCTCTCGCCTTTCCGGCTCAGGCCGGGGAGTGGGCTGGGTCTCCTCCCCCTGCCCTTCCAATGGGAAGGACCTCTCAGGTTCCTGAAGGAAAACGGGTGCCGGGGAGCTAGGCGGGTCTCTGATCTTGCTCTCTTCAGAGGATGGTTTCCCAGGAAGTTCGTGCCCCCCTCCCAGCCCCCAGCTTTGGACGATCTCAACAGCGGAGCTTTCTTAAGAAAATGCTTGTCATGGCAACAGCTCCAGCTAACTCGGGCCAGACTCCGGCTCACCAGCTCTCCTCAGGCAGTGCGGGAAGAGAGAGGGGAGGAGCGGGAGCTGGAACAGAGGTGGGACTTGGCACGAGGCCAGACCATTACTCTACTGTTAAGGTGGCCCGATTCCTGCAGTTGCTTCCTGGTTCGTCTTAAGGGGGAATGGAGAGAGAAAGGGGAGGAATCCTCTCCCCCCTCAGCTTTTTTCGCCGCTCTGGCCCTCACTTGTTGAAAAGAAAGCTGAGTAGGGGTGAAGGAGGTGTGAGGGTGGAGGTGGGGAGTGGATGTGGGTGGCGGTATTCAACGGTTGCTGGGCGGAGGGGAAAAAAAGGAAGCTTCTGCCTGTGGTTGGCTTCCTGCAGCTCCTACCGGCCTCTCCACCCCTTACTCACTTAGATCCGGGACCAAGAAACCCGAGGTGTCCGTGGACACCTGTATGTCCCCTCCCACCTTCCTGCTCCTGTCTGAATAGGGGCTCCTTGGAGAAGGAGAAGAAACTGTTTTGTATGTGCGCGGGCGCACACACACACACACACACACACACACGCACGCACACACACACACCCCTCCTCCCCCACACCTTACATACAGGTCATGTTTTGTTCCCTCTTGTCCCTGTACCCACCAGAGGTATACTGACAGTGCATGGAAATAGCTGCCCCCTTATGACACCAAAAGTTTTGTCTATACAGTATCATTTCTAGTCCTCGAAATCTTGAAAGGTACTTACTATTAGCCTCATTTCCTAGCTGAGGAAATTGGGGATTGAGTGACTGGCCCAAGGTTATACATCTGGTTAATGACAGAGCCAACGATTCAAGGCCAAGACAGACGGACTTCAAAGCCCTCGTACTCTCCTGTACTTGTATCATACCCGGGCACACATTTCTATTTTAATTTGCACACACTCAGACATCCGTGCACACTTAGACATAGCCTGTAAACTGTTAAGCACACCCCCATACCCACACACCCACCAGCATTGTGCAACAGTGCCACCCATAGACATTGCATAGAACTTTATGGCTTTTTCAAGCACAAACATGCACCACCAGCTGGTTCACACAACAGCACATCTTCATCGACTGACAGGTTCCCACACTGACCTCAGCAAGCACACTCACTCATGTTTGTTTGCTCACAGAAGGCACACTGACAACTATCCCACAGGTTACAGCTATGAGCTATGCTGTGAAGAAGGTGACTGGCCACTACTTCCCAACCTTTTACACAGAGGGTTGAGAAAAGGTCTCTTTGATCCTGTCACCCTAATCCAACACCTCACACCACCTTTGTCCTTCTTTACTGTCATCCCTGTCCCAGGAAGCAGAGGCACATGCACATGGAGAAGCAGAGTTGTGAATTAGACCCAGGGAGTCTGGTTTCCCCCTGTCTAGCACCCTTCCCAATTTTCTCTCATTTGGGTCCTCTTTTTTTCTCTTCATTTTCTTACCCATTTCTTTTCTTTCTTTTTCTTTTTCTTTTTTTTTTTTTTTTGAGATGGAGTGTCTCTCCGTCCCCCAGGCTGGAATGCAGTGGCGCAATCTTGGCTCCTTACAATCTCTGCCTCCCAGGTTCAAGTGATTCTCCTGCCTCAGCCTCCTGAGTAGTTGAGACTGCAGGCGTGTGCCACCACACTTGGTTAATTTTTATATTTTTAGCAGAGATGGGGTTTTACCATGTTGGTCAGCCTGGTCTCGAACTCCTGACCTCATGTGATCTGCCTGCCTCCACCTTCCAAAGTGCTGGGATTACAGGCACGAATCACCATGCCTGGCCTTCCTTGCTATTTCTTAATAAGTCATCCATATCCTATTTCTGAGCTAGAGAAAGTTAGACAAAAGTAATGTTTTTAGACTGGTTGGGCTGGGCTCAGGGTTCCTCAATGTGAGGCTGGAGATTGCCTGCTGCCATCTGAAAACAAAATCCAAAATAAACCCTGGCCAGGCTCTGTGGCTTATGCCTGTAATTCCAGTATTTTGGGAGGCTGAAGTGAGAGGGTGACTTGAGGCCAGATTTCAAGACCAGCCTGGGCAACATAGCAAGACCCACCCCATCTCTACAAAAAAATTAAAAACAAGAAAAAAAAAAAAAAAGCCCCTGCCGGTGCTTGTGCCTCTCCCTGCCAGCAGCTGAAGAAAGCTGCAGGGGTAGGGGGAGATTTTAGGGCCACGATCTATGGAAACTATGGAGTGTTTGGTCCTTTTTGCCTAGTGATTGAATATCTCAGCCTCAAGGCACTTACAGGACACTAAAGGTGACTTTTGTTCTCATTTCAGCCTCTTGCAGCTCCTCTGGTCACTCCCACCTTCCCAGGGCATTTCAAGGACAGAGTTGCTTCCTTCCTTCCTTCCTTCCTTCCTTCCTTCCTTCCTTCCTTCCTTCCTTCCTTCCCTCCCTCCCTTTTCTTTTCTTTCCTTCCTTCCTCTTCCTTCTTTCCTTTCTTTCTTCTTTCCTTCTTCATCTTTCTCTTACCCTCCTTCCCTTCCTCCCTTCCTTCCTTTCCTTCTTACTTTTCTTTCTTTCTTCTTTCTCCCTCCCTTCCTGCCTCCTTCCTCCCTTCCTTCGTTTCTTTTTTCTTTCTCTCTCTTTCCTTTCTTTCTTTTTTCTTCCCTCTTTCCTCCTTCCCTCCCTTCTTCCTTCCTGCCTTCCTCTCTTCCTTTCTTCCTTTCTCTCTCACCCTTCCTTCCTTCCTCTCTCTCTTCCTTCTCCCTTCCCTCCCTCTCCTTTCTTTCCTTTCTTTCCCTTCCTTCCTTCCATTCTTCCTTCCCTCCTGCCCTCCTTCCCTCCTTCCCTCCTTCCCTCCTTCCTTCCTTCCTTTGTTATGGGTCTCCCTAGGTTGCCCAAGCTGGTCTTAAACTCCTGGCCTCAAGTGATCCTCTCACCACAGCATTCCAAGAAACCGGGACTATGGGCACACCCCACAGTGTGCAGTACTCCTGTGAGATTTTGGTAGGCCCTAGCAAAATGTCAGCTTTAGGAGCCCAAATCAATTGTTGGTGAAGACATGAGAAAGAAAGGGAAAGAAATGAATCAGCGGAAGAGAGCTACAGATTTAACGGCTTGTCAGGCTCCCTGCTGGATGGCCACAACATGACATTTTAGCACCAGTGAGTGTCAGTGGCATCTTTACCATGAGTCTCTGAAATGACTCTTTAAATGTATTAAAGTGCATTTCAAGCCGGTCTGCAGTGGCTGTGTGTGGAGGCATTGCCTAACAGTTCAGTAAACTTGTCTTGGGGGAATAACAATTTAGGCCAGATGTATGGTCCCATTAAAGAAGTCTGCTTTGGCTGCCTCTTTTGTGGGGACTGGGAAATAATACCCTCTCCTAGCTGGTTATTACTGGAAAGATAAGATCTTCCCCTCAAACTCTCTGGATTCCAGGGAGACAGGCTCTGCCAGAGAAGTGCTGTCAAAAGAGGCTGGGATGGCTGCCTAGGCTTCAGGGGCAGGCCAGGGGTCCACAGCGGCCACAGATCTTCCCGGTGACTTCCATGGTGGCTGTGGGGTTGTGGGGCGAGAAAAAAGACATCCCCCTCCCACTCCATTCCCACCCCAGCCCTGCTGCAGACAGGAGGGAGGGATGTCGGGGGGTGGGACAGTGTGACCCCAGAGGAGCCTGATCTCTGCCACCGAGCTGACCACCGAGGCCTGTGTTTTCTGGAAAGCTAGAAGCCTCAGTGCTTCGCTTCTTGCAGCGGCAGGTTTGAGGTCTGGAACGGGTAAAAATAAATCTATTCATAAAAATAACCCACTAGATGTGGGAAACTGGAGTTGGCCCCCCTGGGGCAAGAGAGAGGGCACTGCCTCAGCATGCGAAGTTCACAGTCTGCATTTTCTGCTCAGCTCTGAGCAGTCCTGCCTCCCTCTTCTCCCGGCCATACTCCTGACTTTATAGGTTCCTGTTCTTTAGGTCCAGCCTGGCTCTCCTCAACCTCCCCACAGCAGGTCAGTCTCTACAGGGCTTATATCACTGTGGACCCTGTCCCCACCCCATCTCTCGCTTGAAAATGCAATCAGCACTCTCTCCCTTAGGTGCTGAACAGAATATGTTCTGCCCTTGATGGCTCCCCCTCGAGTTTTCCAAATCCTCCTCATAATTTCCTGCACCTCCCTCAGTGCAGACTACACGACTTCCTGTTGTATGTACCATTTTGCCTTGGCTAGATCAGCAGCCGTTTTCCCCATGCCCAAACTCAGTTCTTTAGGGTGTCCTTTCCTCTCACTGTTAAGATGGAAGCTGGGCCAGTCACGGTGGTGCACACCTGTAATCCCAGCACTCTAGGGGGCCGAGGTGGGCGGATCACTCAAGGTCAGGCATTCAAGACCAGCCTGGGCAATGTGGTAAAAACTCATCTTTACTAAAAATACAAAATACAAAAAGGCCGGGCTCACGCCTGAAATCCCAGCACTTTGGGAAGCCAAGATGGGTGGACGACTTGAGGTCAGGAGATGGAGACCATCCTGACCAACATGGTAAAACCCGGTCTTTACTAAAAATACAAAAATTAGCCAGGCATGGTGGCGCACACCTGTAGTCCCAGCTACTCAGGAGGCTGAGGCAGGAGAATCACTCGAACCCAGGAGATGGAGGTTGCAGTGAGCTCAGATTGTGCCACTGTACTCCAGCCTGGGTGACAGAGTGAGACTCTGTCTCAAACAATAAATAAATAAATAAAAATATAAACGATTTGCTGGGTATGCCTGTAATCCCAGCTATTCAGGAGGCTGAGGCCTGAGAATCACTTGAACCCCAGAGGCTGAGGTTGCTGTGAGCCGAGATGCAGCCTGGGTGACAGAAAAAACAAAACAGAACAAAAAAAAATAACAATGGAAATTGACATTTTGTTAGTGGTCCTAACCCCACCTGAGCCAAGCTGAGCCAATTAAAACCTTTCCTGAGAGTTTTGCACTTACGATTAAAGAGAAAACAAGGCTTGGTTCCTGCCGTGAATACCGTGAAGAGAGAGGCTGTGGAAATATCAGGGGCCATGTTCCCTGTCCCCTGGAAGAAGCCTGCAGCAAGAATGAATACAGCTTGCACGCAAGAGAGGCAGAGGAGAAAGCTAAGGAGTGAGTACCAGCAGCACTGGAGTTGGTTGTACCTCTTATCCCACTGTACCCCTGCCTCTCCTACAGATGAGTTACATGACTCATTCATTATACATGCCTACGCTAGATGAAACTAGGTTTTTTGGTCACTTGTACTAAGTAATGTAGAAATGTAGTATAGAAAGTAATATAGAAAGTGTCTGAGCTAGTACTTACCATTTAGATTCAGTCATTTCTGTGAATGTTATTCATTCAGTAAGTATCTCTGAGTACCTACTATTCAATTTAGCATGCATTTATTGAACATCTACTGTTTCAACATCTACTGGGTCCAGATGAGGGATGCAGCGGTAATAAGCTCATAGTTTAGTAGAAGAAAAAGATACTTTCATAGCATAAGTAGGTACAATCAAAGGTGCCATAGTTAATCTTTTACACATATTTACTGAATGTTAACTATGTGCTAGGTAGTACATATTAAAAGATGAAACATAAAATGCTAGGAAATGCTAGGGAGTGATTACTTCAGATGGGAATACTAGAAGGCTCTAGGAAGGAGATAATATTTGCAACTACCTGAAAAATCTTGAAAAGCAAGCTTTGCCAGGCGCGGTGGCTCACGCCTGTAATCCCAGCACTTTGGGAGGCCGAGGCAGGCAGATCATGAGGTCAAGAGATCAAGACCATCCTAGCCAACATGCTGAAACCCTGTCTCTACTAAAATACAAAAATTAGCTGGGCGTGGTGGCGAATGCCTGTAGTCACAGCTACTCCTGAGGCTGAGGTAGGAGAATTGCTTGAATCTGGGAGGCGGAGTTTGCAGTGACTGAGATTGCGCCATTGCACTCCAGCCAGGCGCATGGCAACAGAGCAAGACTCTGTCTCAAAAAAAAAAAAAAAAGAAAGAAAGAAAAAAGAAAAGCAAGCTTTAAACTGTTTTGGATGGTGATGAGGTTAGGGTGGGACATGAGCAAAGGTCTGGAGGAGGTAGAAAGAATAAAGAATGAGGTGGGTAGATCGCTTGAGGCCAGGGGTTCAAGCCTGGCCTGGGCAACATGGTGAAACCCCATCTCTATTACAAATACACAAAATTAGCTGGGTGTGGTGGCACACACCTGTCACCCCAGCTACCTGGGAGGCTGAGGCATGAGAATAGTTTGAACCTGGGAGGCAGAGGCTGTGGCGAGCCGAGATTGCACCACTGCATTTCAGTCTGGGTGACAGAGTGAGGCACTGTCCTAAAAAAAAAAAAAAAAAAAAAAAGAGAGAGAGAGAGAGAGAGAATGCTGGGGAGGTGCTTTGAGTCGAATCAATGGAGGGCCCTCAGTGGCCTCACTGGGTCTATGTTTAGCAAGCTGGCTGTGGCAGCAGTATGTAGGGTAGACTGGGGATGGTGGAAGGGATAATCCAGGCACAATACATATCGAGGCAATGTTATGGAACATAGCCCCTGCCTTCCAGAAGCCTCTAGTCTGGTTGTGGAGACACAGAAAGCAGGTAACAACAGAATAAAGCATACATTCAGGTCTAAAACTTAGATCCAGATGAAAAACCGAATGAGAGTTTAGCAAAGGAAAGCTGAAGATGCGCTGGAAGCTTTGCAGAAGGCTTCTTAGAGTTGCTGAGACTCCAGCGGGACTTTCTGAAGATTCCTAATGCTTTTCTTTCTACCTCCTTGCAGAGCAGGCCTGATGATGGCTGCAGGGTAGACAGAAGCATTTATCTGAATAACTTCGGCCCCCATGTCCTTTGTCTGTCCTTATTATACAAAACCCAGGACAAGGGTTCTAATAGGAAGAAACTGGGTTCAGGAAGACCCACTGAGCCCGTTAAGTGACTGGGGGTATGAATGCTAGGCAGAGACACCAAGGCAGAAGTCCTCGGACGTGGTCTAGTCAAGATGGCAGGAGATCAGAGAAGGCTGCTAGATGGAAACACAAATAGCCAGGGTTTACCCTCCAAGACATTCTCATCTACAATCAAAACAACTAATTCTCTGGCTGGGCATGGTGGCTCACTCCTGTAATCCCAGCACTTTGGGAGACAAAAGCCAGCAGATCACTTGAGGTCAGGAATTTGAGACCAGCCTGGCCAACATAGCAAAACCCCATCTCTACTAAAAATATAAAACAATTAGCTGGGCATGGTTGTATATGCCTGTAATCCCAGCTACTCAGGAGGCTGAGGCATGGGAATTGCTTAAACCCAGGAGGTGGAGGTTGCAGTGAACGGAGATCACACCACTGTACTCCAGCATGGGTGACAGCAAGACTCCATCTCAAAAACAAGACCAAAACAAAACAAAACAAAACAAATCACAACACAACTAATTCTCAAGTTCAGAGTGAGGATTGCTTCAGGAATCAGGGAGGCTTTGCTCAGGGAAGACAACAGTGACTACAGCTGGGAGGGTCAATGAAAGATAAAGATGAATAGTTCTTGCTGTATTTATATGAGACATAAGCAAATAGCCGCAGTTGTCTCAGCAGCAATAGCAGCAGCAGCAGTGGCAGCAGGCCGGGCTATTTCTCCACTGCTAGAAACTTACTGGGTCCTCCTGGGAGGGCTGGCTTCCAGCTCACCTCCTTGCTGAGTGTGGGTGGTCTTCTATACTTGAAAAGCAACAATTTTGTTTTTCCCACTTCCTGGGATTCCTGTGGACAGGACTGGATGGAACAACCTTTACGGAGATTATTAGTAGCTAGGAGCGGGGAACCACCAGGTTTCCTGAGGAGGGGTGAACTGGCCCAGGTCGGAAACGGAGCAGGTCAAAACTCCCGTGCTGATCAGTAGTGGGATCGCTCCTATGAATAGCCACTGCACTCCAGTCTGGGCAAGAAATCAAGACCCCGTCTCCAAAAAAAAAAAAAAAAACAGAGATCATTAGAAAGAGTGTCTGGCCAGGCACAGTGGCTCACACCTATAATCCCAGCACTTTGGGAGGCTAAGGCGGGTGGATCACCTGAGGCCAGGAGTTTGAGACCAGCCTGACCAACATGGAGAAACTCCCTCTCTATTTAAAAAAAAAAAAAATTAGCCAGGTGTGGTGGCACATGCCTGCAATCCCAGCTACTTGGGAGGCTGGATAGGAGAATCACTTGAACCTAGAAGGCGGAGGTTGTGGTGAGCTGAGACAGTGCCATTGCACTCCCTCTAGCCTGGACAACAAGAGCGAAACTCCATCTAAAAAACAAAAGGAAAGGGTGTCTGAATCTGCAAGGGTGTGATGTAGAATTAAAGGACACTTTTGCTGAGGGCTTGAGGAGCTGGTCTCAGAGGACCACCTGGTTACTGTCACCACAGAGATCTCTGTGGCGCAACTTCTGTTTTTTGGGTTTTTGTTCTTTGTGTATTGCTGGTTTCATGCTCTGATTCTGGCAATAATGACGTTTACTAGGGATGCCAAGAGTTCCATTTTACTCTGCGATCTCAGGCAGCCGCCGTGTTAGAGGTATGTTAAGCTGGGCAGAAACAGCATGTGTTCATGGAAAGACCTGTGCATTGGACTGTGTGATCCTGGAGGGAGGAGATTGTCTCTTCACCATCTTTGCTTCCCTAGCACATCAAAGGCATCTGTGCATACTGTTAAATGAAGGAGTGCAGAATTTGACCTGGGAAAACAGAGGAGGTGAGAGCCAGAAGCATCTTTCTGATTCAGACCTTTGATGATACGCATAATTCGTTTGATTTACTTGGGTGCATATTTTGCTGTTCTAATTTCATTCTGGTTCAATTGCTTTGGAGGCTGCAGTGGTTTGATTCTAATTTCCCTTTGAACTCATTAACTAGGCTGTTATTTTTTTTTAATGCAAGTTTGGTTCATGATTTGTTTTTCTAACAAAATATTTGTCTCTCATTTATTTCAGGGTATAGCAAATTAGTACCATTTAAAAATAGTTTTTGGTTAATGGTTGGGCTCAATAGAGCTTAGGAAGTGAGGGTGGAGTGAAGGGAACACGCGATGATTTTTAAATTGAATTTTAGATCCTAATTGGAGTATTGGCAATGCCCTAGGTACTCATTAAGTTTCAAATGAAGATCAAAGGACGCCCAACTGGAAGGATCCTTGCTGGCCCCATGCTAGATAGGAAGAGTTTACAGCCTGTCCCACCCACAGCCCCCTGTTCCAGAGCCTTTAATGGTTCTGTGTTTGCACAGTACATTGCAGTTTACAAAGTGCTTTTTCTACATAGAATATTTAATTTGGGCCTGGCTAGGTGGCTCACCCCTATAATCCCAGACTTTAGGAAGCTGAGGTGGGTGGATCACCTGAGGTTGGGAGTTCAAGACCAGTCTGACCGACACGGAGAAACCCCATCTCTACTAAAAACACAAAATTAGCCGGGCTTGGTGGTGCAAGCCTGTAATTCCATCCACTCGGGGGGCTGAGGCAGGAGAATCGCTTGAACCCAGGAGGCAGTTTGTGGTGAGGCAAGATCATGCCATTGCACTCCAGCCTGGGCAATAAGAGTGAAACTCCATCTCAAAAAAGAATATTTAATTTGATCATTGCAATAGTCCTATATGGTAGAAAAAAATACGGCACGAGTTATTATTCCCATCTTACAGTTGGGGAAACCGATGCTCAGATAGGCTGGCTACATTGTTGGGTATCACACAGTTCATGGTAGACATATAACAGAAACCCTTTGCCTGCTGGCCCAAGGCTCTTTCCCTTGCCTTGAGGTGACAGGCTTTCTTGCCCTCTATGTTCCAGGGCAGTTCTGCAGACTTTGGGATCCACAGACCTGGGGAGGACTGGGGAGAGAAGCCCCGGCTGAGAGCAGATGCTGGGAAAGGAGGGGTGGCAGTGGAACCTGTCTCCATGCCACGAACTGAATCCAAGCTCTTCTGGTTCTTAAGATGACACTGGGAGCCTGGATTTCCGGAACTCACCTTCTCATCTTGGGGACACCCCAGGAGGCAGGCCCTCCCAGAAACCTAGTGTACAATTTACTTTGTAGGAGATGCTCAGGCCTCTTCAGTCTCTTCATGACTTAAGCAGCTCCTAACCCCCATCTTCATGATCTCTTCCAGTCATACAGCTAATGAAACCGCAGCTTCCCAGCCTGGCCCACTCAAATGCTCAGCTTGTGCACTTACCTTTCAGTCACGCATCCAGCGAACACTTCTTGAGCTTACTATGTGCCAAACAAACAAGCAAGCCGCTTTACTTGCATTATCACCTTTTACTTTCGGAGTTCTAAGAAATGGTGTCGGCTGGGTGTGATGGCTCACACCTGTAATCTCAGCACCTTGGGAGGCCGAGGCGGACAGATCACGAGGTCAGGAGTTTGAGACCAGCTTGGCCAACATGGTGAAACCCCGTCTCTACTAAAGATACAAGAAATTAGCTGGGTGTGGTGGCGCATGCCTGTAATCCCAGCTACTCGGGAGGCTGAGGCAGGAGAATTGCCTGAACCCAGGAGGCGGAGATTGCGGTGAGCCGAGATCGCGCCATTGCACTCCAGCCTGGGTAACAAGAGCGAAACTCCATCTCAAAAAAAAAAAAAAAAAAAAAAGGGAAAGCAGCAACCAGGCCCAACCCAGAGTATCTGGGGCAGTGGGGAAGAGAGAAGTCTTAAATGTCTGTCTAGACCATGTGTCCATCTCAGTATAACAGCTTCCAGGAGGCAAGAGCTGAGAATGGCAAAAATGTCCTGTGCTCACTGCAGAGGCTCTTGGTCAATGGGTGAGGAAGGCAGGAAGAGGATAACTACTATCTGTATTTAACCTGGGAAGTGTGCAGGGTAGAGGTGGAGAGCAGGCTACTGGGGGCAGACCCAAAAGTGAACAGAAGGGTCACTTCTGTTCACATGAGAGCTGGCTTGGGTGAATCTTTGTTTCATTTTGTTTTGAGATGGAGTTTTGCTCTTGTTGTCCAGGCTGGAGTGCAAAGGCACAATCTCGGCTCACTGCAATCTCTGCCTCCCAGGTTCAAGCAATTCTCCTGCCTCAGCCTCCTGAGTAGCTGAGATTACAGGCACTCACCGCCATGCCCAGCAATTTTTGTATTTTTAGTAGAGACAGGGTTTCGCCATGTTGGTCAGGCTGGTCTTGAACTCCTGACCTCAGGCAATCCACCCGCCTTGGCCTTCCAAAGTGCTGGGATTACAGGCATGAGGCCCCAGGCCTGGCCGACTGAGTGAATGTTTTAAAATAAACTGCTCACTACCCAACAACTGTCTGCCTCACTCCGTTCCCAACTCCTCTTGGTCTCGCCAGACCTCTGGAGAAGGAGGGACCCTGGACTCTTGGAAAGTCTCTCCACCCATACCCCTGCCTCCAAGCTGAACTGCAAATGAACGTTCAGAGAAGGAGACTTTGCAGCCTCCCTGGGTTCCACACCCCTGCTTTTAGAGACTAGATGCAAGCAAGTTCTTCAGGAGGTCTATTGTGAGTCCTCAGTGCACTCTTGTGGGACATCCACCAGAAACAAAAGAGAGCAGCCACTGAGAGATGAGGCATTTGAAGACGTCTGCTGAGTCTTCCCCAGCGTCCCCCTCCCAGCTGATCTGGAGTTCCACCTGAGAGGCCCTTTCCTCTACTGGAACTGAAAGTGAGGATGACGTAGAGAGGTGCTCGCCAGAACCTGGGAGGAGTGGGGAGGGATTGCTCCGGTCTGGCTTCATCTGCCTTCTTAGCTTCTTCTAGGACTTGGTGTCAAGCGAGAGAAAGTCTGTAGGAAAAGCTAACCCTGTTGTGTTACATGGAGGAGTACAGATTATCCTTTAGGGGCCACAGACAATGTTTTATATTTGTTTTTATTTTTTTTCACTTTAGCAATCAGCTAACTACACTGCCTTATTTTTGTTTTTAATTTTGAAGTTAACTAACTAATTTAGAGACAAGATCTCACCCTGTCATCCAGGCTGGAGTGCAGTGATTTGATACTGATTCTCTGCAGCCTCAACCTCCTGAGCTCAAGCAATTCTCCTGCCTCAGCCTCCCAGGTAGCTGGGACTATAGGTGCGTGCCATCATGCCCAGCTAAGTTTTAAATTATTTTATTTTTTGCAGAGACAGAGTTTCATGCCATGTTGCCTAGACTGGTCATGAACTCCTGGGCTCAAGTGATCTGCCCACCTTCCATGAACCACTGTGCCTGGCCTTATTTATGGTTTGCTGAGTGGCCTTTGCAAAGTGTTCAACCTCTCTGGGACCCTGTGGGTTTCCCACATCTGTGGTACTGGAATACCGGTGGGGGACACAATGGGCTGCCTTTCCTATGTAGGATGACACCTGAAACGTGCCTAATTAATTTGAGGGAAAGGCCCAGGGCGGCACCATGAACCAAGATCCTTGGGATAAGTTAGAAACACAGAGGCAGATTCTGGAACTATGGGTTCCATGACAAATAGGATCTTCAGAGGTCGTCTGGTTCTTCCCCTCCACATTCCAGGCAGGATACCACTCACCACAAGAGGTCATAGTGCCCAGGCTGTCATCGTGGGCATGAGCTGTAATTTCTGCTTGGTAGTTACCCCAGTGCAGTCAGTGCACTAGCATCTCCCTGTGATAATCAGCCTGACAAAAACCAATCTATTATGCTTCCTGCATGATAAAAGCTGAGGAATAGCAGCCACAATATAACTGTGGCTCAGATCCATCTGTTCAGCAGACCCTTGACACTCAGCTCTAGTGCCATCTTCTCTGAGAAGCCTCCCGGATCTCTCCCGCACCCAGGTTAGGTGTCCTTCAGGGTTTCTGTAGCACTGTTTGGTTTCAGATCTTGTTCTTTATTTTGAAGCACATATGTTCTCTTCCAAAGACTCTCCTCCTGGGGTCCATGGCTCCAGGAGCTCTGACTTTCTTCCGTCCCTACCCACTGCCTCCATTTGTCCTTTATTGTGTTGGTGGTTTCTTTCTTTTCTTTTTTTCTTTTTTTTTTTTGAAACGTAGTCTTGCTTCATCACCAGGCTGGAGTACAGTGGCGAGATCCTGGCTCACAGCAACCTCTGCCTCCTGGGTTTGAGCGATTCTCCTGCCTCAGCCTCCTGACTAGCTGGGACCACAGTTGCATGCCACCACACCTAGATGATTTCTGCACTTTCAGTAGAGATGGGATTTCACTGTACTGGTCAGGATGGTCTTGAACTCAAGTGATGTGCCCACCTCAGCCTCCCAAAGTGCTGGGATTACTAGTGTGACCCACCGCAACCATCCAAAGCAAAGCGTTTTTGAAAAAAAAAACCTCTATTTTGGTGGGGCATGGTGAAACATGGTAAAACCTTATCTCTATTAAAAATACAAAAAATTAGCTGTGAGTGGTGACACACGCCCGCCAACCCAACTACTCAGGAGGCTGAAGGGGAAGGATCCCTTTAGCCTGGGAAGTGGAGGCTGCAGTGAGCCAAGATTGCACCACTGCACTCCAGCTTGGGTGACAGAGCGAGACACCGTCATAAAACAAAACAAAACAAAACAAAACGCCATTCACAGCAACATATATATTACAGAAAAGAGGTCCAGATCCAGATCCCAAGAGAAAGTTATTGGATCTCGAGAGAAATAATTCAGTCTAGAGTAAAGTGAAAGCAAGTTATTAGGAAAATAGAAGAATGAAGAATGTCTACTCCACAGACAGAGCAGCCTCTTTCTTTTTTTTATTTTTAAGACACAGTCTTGCTCTGTCACCCAGGCTGGAGTGCAGTGGTGTGATCTCGGCTCACCGCAACCTCCGCCTCCTGGGTTCAAGCTATTCTCCCGCCTCAGCCACCCGAGTAGTTGGGATTACAGGCACATGCCATCAAGACCCGCTAATTTTTGTATTTTTAGTAGAGATGGGGTTTTACCATGTTGGCCAGGCTGGTCTTGAACTCCTGACCTCGTGATCCACCCGCCTTGGCCTCTCAAAGTACTGGGATTACAGGCATGAGCCACTGCGCCCAGCAAGTCAGCTGTTTCAAGTTCACAAAGTAGTTTATTACCTAGTCTGGCCTCTTGGTGGATAAGACCAATCCCAGTGAGCTAAGAGGTGTAAAACTCCAGCATCCGGGCCTGTCAGCAGAGGCTCCCTGGTGCATCAGCTTCCAGAGCCACATTTCCTGTTCCTGCTCCCAAGTTTCCATTCCTTCCATCTCACTCCATCACTCCATGGCCAGGGATATTTCTTTTGCTTTCTCCTGTCACACCAGAAGCAAAGTTATCTCGGCTTCCTTTTTTTTTTTTTTTTTTTTTTTTTTTTTGAGATGGAGTCTCACTCTGTTGCCAGGCTGGAGTGCAGTGGTACGATCTTGGCTCACTGGTTCTAGCAATTCTCCTGTCTCAGCCTCCCAAGTAGCTGGGATTACAGGCACCAGCCACCATGCCCAGATAATTTTTGTAGTTTTAGTAAAGGCGGGGTTTCACTGTGTTGGCCAGGGTGGTCTTGATCTCCTGACCTCATGATCTGCCCACCTCAGACTCCCAAATTGCTGGGATTACAGGTATGTCACTGGTCACTGTGCCCAGCATTATCTCAGCTTTCATCACAACACTCTCAATTCCAGGTCATCAGATATCCTGAATTATAAAACTAGAATTTTCAAAGTAGTTTCTACCTCTTTGAGATACCTGGGACAGATTATTATTGTTATTATTATTTTTGCTAAACATTCTCTATTTTTTTTGAACTCATAGTTTTCCTAAATGCCTGGTGGGTAGTTAAATCAAATGCACAGAATTTATACCAGGCTTTGTAAGACTGAGACAAAGATGGATATGACTGAACCCCAAGAGTTTGTCGGAAGTTCCTCATATTACTCATCGATTTCGATACTTTGCCTAGGGCTGGGTGAGGTGGTTCATGCCTGTAATTTTGGAACTTTGGGAGGCCAAGGCAGGTGGATCACCTGAGGTTGGGAGTTCGAGACCAGCCTGGCCAACATGGAGAATGCCTGTCTCTACTAAAAATGCAAAATTAGCGGGGTGTGGTGGTGCGTGCCTGTAATCCCAGCTACTCAGGAGACTGAGGCAGGAGAATCACTTGAACTCGGGAGGCAGAGGCTGCCATGAGCTGAGATCGATTGCACCATTACACTCCAGCTCGGGCAGCAAGAGAAAAATTCCGTCTCAAAAACAAGAAAAGAAAGAGAGAAAATAGTGGGGTACACCTGGAGTTGCTTGGAGCCATCTTGTCAATACCTGTCTGAGGGTAGAGCCAATGTAGAGGAAAGCCCAGCTATGAGTTGGAGGGAAATCAGTCTGACCACATCCTGTGAGCTCTGTGTTCAGCTGGGCCTGATATACACACAAATTTTGCTCAAGTCAATTACAAACAGATTTCTTTTAATTGCAATGGAAAAAATCCTCACTAATATTAAACTCAGGGCCCATATTAATTTTCTAAAAAATGTTGCCTATTCCCACTAGCCCCAGGGAACAGGAGTGATTTTCTCTTTCTTCCCATATCTCCTGTTATATATTGGCCTTTTTTTTTTTTTTTAATTCCCTTCCTGTTCAAGGCTGTTGCTAGGGTTTGCTATATCCTGATTTCATCAGGATAAGCACGCTAGAGTGTGTAGATGGTGGATGAGGGGCAGGCCTCCAGACATTGCTGTCCTGGTGGCACAGGGCAGCTGAGGCCATGGAGGACTCTGGAAGCAAGGCTTTGTGCCTCAGGAGCCCTCAGTTTGAGGTGGCCCAGCCTGCAGTTCATCCCAGGAATATTCCTAAGGGTGTCGAGTTACTAAGATTGGGTGAGGGAGTAGCAGTTGGTCAATGGCTTGGTCTCAAGGACAATTATACGTTTTTTTCACTCTTGTCGCCCAGGTTGGAGTGCAATGGTGTGATCTCAGCTCACTGCAACCTCCGCCTACTGGGTTCAAGTGATTCTCTGCCTCAGCTTCCTGAGTAGCTGGGAATACAGGTGCCTACAACCAAGCCCAGCTAATTTTTGTATTTTTAGTAGGGACAGGGTTTCACCATGTTGGTCAGGCTGGTCTCGATCTCCTGACCTAAGATGATCCACCTGCCTCAGCCTCCCAAAGTGCTGGGATTACAGGCGTTAGCCACTGTGCCCAGCCTCTTATACATCCTTCTGAGAAGTTTTCTGTGATGGTTAATACTGAGTGTCAACTTGATTGAATTGAAGGATACCAAGTATTGATCCTGGGTGTGTCTGTGAGGGTGTTGCCAAAGGAGATTAATATTTGAGTCAGGGGTCTGGGAGTTGCAGACCCACCCTCAATCAGGGTGGGCACCATCTGGTCAGCTGCCAGCACGGCTAGAATATAAAAATTGGGTAGAAAACTGTGAAAAAGATGAGACTGGCTTAGCCTCCCAGCCTACATCTTTTTCCCACTGGATGCTTCCAGCCCTCAAACATCGGACTCCAAGTTCATCGCTTTTGGGACTCAGACTGGCTCTTCTTGCTCCTTAGCGTGCAGACAGCCTATTGTGGGACCTTGTCATCATGTAAGTTAATACTGAATAAACTCCCCTTTATGTATATCTTTCCTATTAGTTCTGTCTCTCTAGAGAACCCTAACTAATACTTTGTCTAATTACACTTTCTGATCTTTTTCTCCTTTCTTTCTTTCTTTCTTTTTTTTTCTTTTTAACAAAAGTTTATTCTTAAATGTACAACAGCTCTAAGACAACACTGAATTGCAGCTATAGGTGGCAAAAGATGTTATGGCAGGTAATACAGATGTTTAAATACAGATGAAATAGGCCGGGCGTGGTGGCTCACGCCTATAATCCCAACACTTTGGGAGGCCAAGGCAGGTGGATCACCAGGTCAAGAGATCGAGATCATTCTGGTCAACATGGTGAAACCCTGTCTCTACTAAAAATACAAAAAATTAGCTGGGCATGGTAGTGCGTGCCTGTAGTCCTGGCTACTCGGGAGGCTGAGGCAGGAGAATTGCTTGGACCCAGGAGGCGGAGGTTGCAGTGAGCCGAGATCGTGCCATTGCACTCCAGCCTGGGTAACAAGAGCGAAACTCCGTCTCAAAAAAAAAAAAAAAAGAAGAAGAAAAATACGGATGAAATAAATAGTCACCATCTCCTCAGGCACAAGGAACAGCTTACCTTTTGCCAGATTTCTTAATTCCACCTGTGGCCAGGGGCCCTTCCCCACGGCCTTTGCTTTTAGCTCCTCCAGTTTCTTCTGCTCCTCATTTTGTTTCTGCTTGAAAGCCTTATCTTCCCCATCCATCTCCTTGGCCTGCTTATTGGGCTGTTTCAGGGGCTTCTTGCCACCTTCGTGGCTGAACATGGCACCTGCCACCCCTTCCCCAGACCCTCCACTTTCTGATTCTTGAGCCTGAGGTAAATATCCTTTTTCTCCCCAAACTCTGAAATAGCTGGGAGCCTTGCTCCTGTCTTTTTCTATCCAAGGACCCCCACCAAAAAGGCTGTGGTATAGTTGGAGGTAAACACATACATCCAAAGCGGCTGGGGGCGATTTTACTCTCAAAAGCAAAGGGGTGTGGAATTCAGCAGGTATTGATATTAAATCTAAAGGTCACACTTTGACAGGTGTGGTGGCTCACACCTGTAAGTCCAGCACTTTGAAAGGCTAAGGCAGGAGGACTGCTTGAGTTTAAGACCAGCCTGGGCAATATAGTGAGACCCCCATTTCTATAAAAAGTAAAAATCAGCCAGGCGTGGTGGCACATGCCTGTGGTCCCAGCTACTTGGGAGGCTGAAGCAGGAGTACTGGGGATTGAGGATGAGTGAGCCATGACCGCACCACTATACTCCAGCCTGGGTGACAGACTGTCTCAAAAAATAAATAAAGATCACACTTTTAAATTCAAATAAATGTAATTAATTTATTTTTACAGGGTTTCACTAGGTCACCAGGGCTGGAGTGCAGTGGCATGATCATAGCTCACTGCAGCCTTGAGCTCCTGGCTCAAGCATTCCTCTTGCCTCAGCCTCTCTAGTAGCTAGGACTACAGGTGTGCACTACCATGCTTATTTATTTATTTTAGAGATGGGGTCTTGCCATGTTGCCCAGTCTGGTCTTGAACTCTTCACCTCAAGTAGTCTTCTGGCCTTGGCCTCCCAAAGCCCAAAGCACTGGGATTACAGGCATGAGCTATCACATTAAATGTTACACTTTAGATAGGTCACCGTTAGGGTATTTCTCTATCAACAAGTTATTGCTCAAATGCATTAGACTAGCAAAGCCATCTTCTTACGGGGTACTGTAGAGAGACCTGTCAGCCACGCCTTCTGCTTGTCCCCTTTCTCTGTCTTCCTAGTTCCTGCATCTCTCTTGGCTCCTGGCCAAGTTGTTTTTGAATTACCATTGAGAGAAGCAGTACTTGTAGGAATTATCTCCATGGCATTCTTTCTCTCTGGCATCCTCTTCTCCATCTGGAGATTCTGAACCTTGATAAGAAGGCCATCCTAGGCCAGGCCGGTGGCTCAGGTGGATCCCAAGGACAGGAGTTCGATACCAGCCTGACCAACATGGTGAAACCCTGTCTCTCTACTAAAAACGAAAATTAGCTGGGCATGGTAGTGCCCACCTTAATCCCAGCCACTCAGGAGGCTGAGGCAGGAGAATCATTTGAATCAGGGAGGCGGAGGTTGCAGTGAGCAAAGATAATGCTACTGCACTACTGCACTCTATCTAGCCTAGGTGACAAAGCAAGACTCCACCTCAAAAAAAAAAAAAGAAGGCCATCCTGACCAGCAAACACCTGAAGGTCGGAAAGCATATCCCAAGCCAGGAAGCGTGTAGCAGCCCGGCCTGACAGGCTCCTTTGTCCCCTCTGAGAGGCCTTATCAATCAGACAGGGGACCAGTGCCTTTCAGTTCTTAACTTGGCTGCGTGCATCTGGGAAGGCGTCCACAGATGCCTTCCCAAGGCTGGATGCTACCTTGGCTGGGGCCCTTCTGCCACCCCTCATGGAACCCAGACAATTGGTTTCCCCGTGGGCTGCCTGCACTATGTCCTATTAGGCTGAAGAGATACCTAGCACTACCTAATTTCGTATTAGCATGGAGACACTGTGTTCCCTTGGACGCTGTTCCTAGCTTGCCTGAGGTTTGCCCCAGCCCTAGTCGCTGTAGCTATGTCTGCATTGACGTCTCAGTCTGGGTCTGCCTGGTTGTTTTCCTTCCTACAAGCCCCTGCCACCTTGAACTAGATCAGTATCATGGACAGCAGTAAGGTAAAAGTAAAGGAAGAAAAGCCCTTTGGGTCCCTCTGCAGGGCTTGTGCCTGAATTCTGGCTGTGGTGGTGGGAGGCTCAGTCACACTCGCTCATCTTGTTCCTGGTTGGCCAGTGGCACGGAGCAGTATGGGTGGTTGGACTCAGAGCCATCTATCTTAGGGTCCTGGACCCTAAGCCCCAATCGCATTAGGCTAATGCGCTAACTAAGCTAAGCCCATTCATTTATTCAGAACATAAATAGCTTTAACATCAAGTATGTGACTGGCTTTATACCAGCTGCAGGAAGAGTTACGAAAAGGCTGTGTGGTATACTTGGATGTAAACACTTACATCTATGAATAATGAACCAGTGACATAATAAAGCAAGGCATAAATGACATGAGTGTCCAAGAATGGTCTGTGATGTGTTGTTGAGTGGATCGGAACAGAAATGCTGTGTGTTCAGAGTGGTGAGATGAGCAGACACTGGGATTGTCTGAGAAAGTCCATCAGGAGTTGATGTGGATCTTGAGGGTGTCAGGATCTCTAGACCAGGAAGGCCTGGCCTCCCAGGGAATGGCTACAACCAAGGCAGGGAGGCCCGAGCTTCAGAGGAATCATCCCCCGAAGAATATCAAAACTGAAGCCAAGGGTTTCTGTTGGGGGTCAGCAGAAGATGAGAGTGTGACTCTTCTCTTAATTTTGGGGAGCGCCGGGCGCGGTGGCTCACGCCTGTAATCCCAGCACTTTGGGAGGCTGAGGCGGGTGGATCACGAGGTCAAGAGATCGAGACCATCCTGGTCAACATGGTGAAACCCCATCTCTACTAAATATACAAAAAATTAGCTGGGCACAGTGGTGCGTGCCTGTAATCCCAGCTACTTGGGAGACTGAGGCAGGAGAATTGCCTGAATCCAGGAGGCAGAGGTTGCGGTGAGCTGAGATCATGCCACTGCACTCCAGCCTGGGAACAAGAGCGAAACTCCGTCTCAAAAAAAAAAAACCCAATTTTGGGGAAAATCAAGAACTTGGGTGTCAAAATAGTGAGTAGCATTTGTTAAAGTGCTTTATACAGTTAAAAGACCCACTAAATCCCTAAAACAACCCCATGAAATAAGCACTATTATTACTCTCTCCCCACCTTTTTTTTTTTTTGAGACGTGGTCTTGCTCTGTCTTGCAGGCTGCAGTGCAGTGGGGCAATCTTGGCTCACTGCAACCTCTGCCTCCCAAGTTCAAGTGAGTCTACTGCCTCAGTCATCCAAGTAGTTGGTACTACGGGCACACACCACCATGCCCATCTAATTTTTGTATTTTTAGTAGAGATGGGGTTTCGCCATGTTGGCCAAGCTGGTCTTGAACTCCTGACCTCACGTGATCCATCTCCTCGGCCTCCCAAAGTGCTGGGATTATAGATGTGAACCACTGTGCCCAGCTCTTCCCTATTTTTAAAGATAAGGAAGCTGAGGGCCGGAGAGCAGCCTGGCCAACTTGGTGAAATTCTATCTCTACTGAAAATACAAAAATTAGCTGGGTATGGTGGCATGTACCTTTAATTCCAGCTATTCAGGAGGCTGAGGCAGGAGAATCACTTGAATCTGGGAGGTAGAGGTTGCAGTGAGCCAAGATCGCGCCATTGCCCTCCAGCCTAGGCGACAGAGGGAGACTCCATCTCAAAAAGAAATAAAAATTAATAAATAAATAAAGATAAGGAAGCTGAGACCCAGAGCCCAGAGATGTGTCAGGATTTGAATCTGTGTGCTTTCAAAATACTTGCTTTTCTCATCATGCCATGCTGCCCACCCCAACCCACCCGGCCCCTCTTTCCTGTGTTGATGGGTCCTGGTGACTCACCCTCTTTCTTGGCAGACATTGTGGTTTTCAGACATTGTGGTTTCTGATAGCTCAGTAAATGAAGTCATCCTGTTGTTGCTGTCTCTGCTCCTTGGGCCGCACTCCCACCCCGGTGTCCTTGTCCTGCCTCAAGCCTCCTGGTTGCTGGAGCAGGAACTCTGTAGCTACTGTTGCTTTTTTTGTTCCTTTTATAGTGTCTTTGAAAGCACATGGTTTCACCAGGGGGTGAGCCAAGGCCATTTAAGTGATATGCTCAATACTATCTAACAATGTCTTTTTTTTTTTTTTTAAGACGAAGGCTCTCTCTGTCACTGGGGCTGGAGTGCAGTGGCACGGTCTTGGTTCACCGAAACCTCTGCCTGCTGGGTTCAAGCCATTCTGCTGCCTCAGACTCCTAAGTAGCTGGGATTACAGGCACATGCCACCACACCCAGCTAATTTTTGTATTTTTAGTAGAGATGGGGTTTCACTGTGTTGGCCAGGCTGGTCTCAATCTCCTGACCTCATGTTCCACCTGCCTCAGCCTTTCGAAGTGCTGGGATTACAGGCTTGAACCACTGCACCTGGCATAATGTCTTTCTTTCTTTCTTTTGAGATGGAGTCTCACTCGGTCACCAGGTTGGAGTGCAGTGGTGTGATCTTGGCTTGCTGCAATCTCTGCCGCCTGGGTTCAAGTGATTCTCCCGCCTCAGCCTCCCGAGTAGCTGGGACTACAGGCACGCACCACCATGCCCAGATCACTTTTGTATTTAGTAGAGATGGGGCTTCACCGTATTAACCAGGATGGCCTCAATCTCCTGCCTCATGATCCACCGCCTCATCCTTTCAAAGTGCTGGGATTACAGGCATGAGCCACCGCACCCGGCACAGTGTCTTTCTCATAGATCAAGAATCATAGATCTTATCTCAGGGTGTGTTTTCTGCCTTCTCAGGCCTCCCCACACTCACAGTACAGGGGGCAGCCTTCATCTTCCCTTTTTGCTTGAAGCCTCAAGCTTGTTATTTCAGCAGCCCAATCCTCAATCCCAAAGGCCTTTACCTTTTTCTCAGTGCCCTCCTGACGCTTGTAAATGTGATGCATTGGTTGTGAGCATCAGCATCCCAGAATTCCCAGGGTGGATGTGCAATTAGGCTCACACCATGCCCCTTGCTGGTGAAAACCACGGAGGGAAGTAATACCAAGGAAAAAAGGAGAGGAAAAGGGGAAGAGCTAACATAGACTTGTAATTCCTTTTTTTATCCCCCTATGATTCAGTCTCCGTAGAGACTGCCAAAAATTGCCAATGCCAACTATATTTCAAGTCGTCATGGCGGGGTATTAGGAAAGTTTTCAATTAGCAATAATCACGCCTCGGATAAACCTCATTGGCTACGATGCTGCCACTGCGCAAAGCTAGACTTGTAATTTCTACGAGCTAGGCACCATGCCTTACATAAACGGTCCTGAGTCATTTAGCAAACAGAGCTATATTCTGAGAAATGCGTTGTTAGGTGGTTTCATCATTCTGCAAACATCATAGGTATACGCACACAAACCTAGGTGGTGTAGCCTACTGCATACCTCAGCTGGATGCTGCGGCCTATTGCTCCTAGGCTATAAACCTGTACAGCCTATTACTGTACTATAGGCAATTAGAACACACTGGTGTCTAAACATATCTAAACATAGACAAGGTACTGTGAAAATATGGTATTATAATTTTTTTTTGAGACAGTTTGCTCTGTTGCCAGGCTGGAGTACAGTGGTACAATCTCAGCTCACTGCAACCTCTGCCTCCTGGGTTCAAGCAATTCTCCTGCCTCAGCCTCCTGAGCTGGGACTACATGGTGCATGCCACCATGCCCAGCTAATTTTTTTTTTTTTTTTTTTTTTTTTTTAGCAGAGATGATGTTTCACCATATTGGCCAGGCTAGTCTTGAACTCCGGACTTCATGATCCACCCTTCTCAGCCTCCCAAAGTGCTAGGATTACAGGCATGAACCACCACGACTGGCCTTTGTTTTTGTTTTTGTTTTGAGACAGAGTCTCACTCTTGTCGCCCAGGCTGGAGTGCAGTGGTGTGATCTTAGCTCACTGCAACCTCCACCTCCCAGGTTCAAGCAATTCTCCTGCCTCGGCCTCCTGAGTAGCTGGGATTACAGGCGCCCGCCATCACACCCAGCTAATTTTTGTATTTTTAGTGGAGACGGGGTTTCACCATATTGTCTGGGCTGGTCTCAAACTCCTGACTGGTATTATAGTTTCATGGGACCACCATCATATACGTAGTGTGTTGTTGACCAAAACGTTATTATGTGGCACATGGCTGTATTTTAAGGTTTAATCATGGTAACATCCTAGCAGTACTATTGCCCTCATTTTGCAGTTGAGAAAATGATGCTCGGAGAGGTTGAAGTAACCTGCCCATCAAGGGCAGGGCCAGTATTGGCGCCAGGTCAGTTTTATTCCAAAATGTTCTTTTGAACTTGATCTTCCGGAAAACAAAGCATCATTGAAGGTGTCCAACAGGAAACTGAAAGGCCAGTGGTGAATTTGGGAAGATTGATATGATAGCAGTGGGTGGAAGGAATGGGAGAGAGACAAGGCCAAAGCAGTGGGGACCCACTAGTAGTTTACACAACAATGTCAGCTTGAGACTCTTCCAGGAGGACAGCAGAAACAGAAAGGAGGGGCGGAAGTGAGAGACAAGGAGAAGCAGAGATCAACAGCCTTTGGCAGCTGAGTAGTCCCAGACATGACAAGGAAACCCTCCTTTTTCTGATCATCCAGGGTCCTGCCATATGTTGGTGGCCTATACCAGGGATAAGGCCTGTCACTTCTACTTCAGTTAACCAGGAGCAGAGAAGGCAGGGAAACGTGTGGTGAGAGGGTGCCTTTCTCTGCTCCTCTACAGGGCTAGGGTAGGTAGTCTGACATCCCTGGGCAAGGCCTAGGCCTTTGGAAGTTCTGGTTACCCAGCCCAGGAGATGGCATCTTGTGTGTTCAATAAATGGTAATTGGTGGTGGTGAGCTCAGAAGCATCTCTAAAATAGAGAGTGAGCAATCACTGTTTACGAGCAACTGCTCTCCCCGGCTGGTGGAGGCACATGGATCTAATAACTCCTTTCCTGGGGAGGAAACCGAGGCTCAGAGGTCTCATGGCTTTCCCACGGTCTCCTGGAGAGCCAGAGGGCAGAGTCAGGGTTCAAATGCATCATTCCCAGCTCTGACCTAGAGTCCTGTTGCCTTCCCCAGCTCATCTCTCTTTGGTGTCAGAGAAACAGGGAGAATTAATGATAAACCTTCACATGAGTAAGGCCATTTACAGTTTACAAAACTGCTTCCCATCCATTATCTCATTTGATCCTCACAGCAACTGGGTATTATTCTACTCACTTTGCAGATGAAGAAACTGGGGCCCAACAAATGTGAGGCTATGGTCATTCAACTGTGAGTGAAAGAGCTAGAATTCACAACAAAGTTTTCTGACTCCAGGTCTAAGCTCTTTTCAGGAGGCCATGAGAATAAGGGAGCAAATGAAAAATAGAACAGCAAAGGGGAGAAGCAGAGTGTTCAGGGGAGGGCAGTGAATGCAGCGTAGATGGTGCTGGAGGGCTTCAAATTAAACACATGAAACCTTCTGGGCGCGATAGATTGTTCACCGCAGGTACCAGCTGCTGGGGGAAGCTGGTTTATCTGTTTGGGGAATTAGCTTAGTTTTTGGCAGAGGCTGATTGGATGAAGAGATAATCTCTAGAAAAAAATATTTCCCGCCTTCTTACCCTTGGATCTTGTGAAGAAAAAGAATCAGGAGAAAGAGGAAAACACCAAAGTTAGCATTTGACTTATAGATGCCAAATAAACTATATTGATTGGATGGATGAATGGATGGTTTGGTGGATGGATGGATGGATGGATGGATGGTTGGATGGATGGATGGGTAGATATGTAAGTGGGTGGGTGGATGGGTGATGGATGGAAGAGTGCGATTTGGGGAAATTGCACATCTCCTTAGGCAACCTCATGGTCCTATTTACAACTTCGGAAGTTACTCTACCTTTGTTTTTCCCACCCTTTAACCCATCCACATTATCTCATGCTATAAATGCCGTTCTCGTTCCAGGAGGAATAATTGGTGCAGCATTCAGAGGAGCCAGGAAGTAACTTCCTTTGTCCCAGGAAGGCAAACAGAATGGAATATCTCTGTCCTCCAGTTCACGTGAAGTCTCTGAAGCCCTGCTCTAACCTAATAGTCAGGATTCCTGGGGCCTAGCCCAAGGGACCCTCCAGCTGCTCCTGCTGGAAGCGAACAGCCATCTTCTCATGGGATGGTAGATATGGCATTTGTGGTTGGCCTCTAGAAAGACTAAGAAGGAGGCTGGGTGCAGTGACTCACGCCTGTAATCTCAGCACTTTGGGAGGCCAAGGCGGGTGGATTACAAGGTCAAGAGTTTGAGACCAGCCTGGCCAACATGGTGAAACCCTGTCTCTACTGAAAATACAAAAATTAGCCAGGTGTGGTGGTGGGCGCCTGTAATTCCAGCTACTTGAGAGGCTGAGGCAGGAGAATTGCTTGAACCTGGGAGGCAGAGGTTGTTATCAGTAAGCCGAGATCATGCCACTGCTCTCCAGCCTCAGCAACAGAGTGAAACTGTGTCTCAAAAAAAACCTATATATGATATATATATCTCCAATGATAGAGTGAATGAATGAATGAATGAATGAATTAGCTGTGACCTTGGGCAAATTATTTTCCTTTTCTGGATCTTGGTCTCCACATTTGTAAAATGGGGATAATAATGCTGGCCTGTCTCCTATGCACAGCCATCCAGAGCCACTGGGAGTAAATGAATAGATAGACGTGAATAGTGTTTATGTACCATGAAGTTCTGAGCTCCCTCCAGGGACTACATGGTGGCTGGCATTTGAGGCCCCCACCGCTGCTGCCCCATGCCCCTGCACATGCTGGCCAGGTCTGCTGCTCATCTCGCACGTGCCACCGGCCCGCAGCTCTCCAGATCTCTGCTATCCGCTCTCTTGGAACTTGGTCGTCCCACAACCCCCACCATCAGGAATCGGGCTCTGTTAACATGAAAGTGATACTATTTACTCTTTATACACACCTATGTATCAAGCATTTAGGTCATTATGTCCTCATCAGGGTCCTCTAAGGGACCTACAGTAGTGAAGTGACTTGCCCTAGACGACATAGCACTTAACTTGGCAGAGCCAGGATGCCAGCCAGGTCTCTGATCCTGCTTGTAGCTGTGGATTCATGGTCCACCCAGGGCAGGCAGTTTCATTCAGTGCTGTGAAGAAAGTACAACAGTCAGAGGTGCCAGACCCTCATTCGAGCTTAGAGGTGACTGCTACTAACCTGGGTACTGGCCAGGCGTAGTGGCTCACATCTGTAGTCCCAGCACTACAGACCAAGGCGAGTGGATTGCTTGAGCCCAAGAGCTGGAGACCAGCCTGGGCAACAGGCCAAAACCCCATCTCTACAAAAAGTATAAAAATTAGCCGGGCAGGTGGCACATGCCTGTAGTCCCAGCTACTTGGGAGGTTGAGGTGGGAGGATTGCTTGAGCCCAGAAGGTCTAGGCTGCAGTGAGCAGAGATTGCATCACTACATTCCAGCCTGGGCAACAAGCTAGACCTGGTCTCAAAAAAATAAAAATAGGCTAGGTGCAGTGGCTCATGCCTGTAATCCCAGTACTTTGGGAGGCTGAGGCATGAGATCAGGAGTTCGAGACCAGCCTGGCCAATATGGTGAAACCCAGTCTCTACTTAAAAACAAATACAAAAATTAGCTGGGCGTGGTGGCGTGCATCTGTAATCCCAGCTAGTCAGGAGGCTGTGGCAGGAGAATCGCTTGATCCCAGGAGGCAGAGCTTGCAGTGAGCCAAGATCGCATCACTGCACTTCAGGCTGGGTGACAGAGCGAGACTCTGCCTCAATAAATAAATAAAATAAAAATTAAAATGAACTGGGTGTCCTCAGCACTTTCCATCAAAGTGCTAATTCTCTATCCTGACCTCAAAGTTGTGAGGATCAAAAGCAACGGTGTATTCAAACCACTTAGTAATGTGTCCCCCAAATATTGGATATGATTTTTATAGGAGGTCTTCTAGAGGCATTGGTTTAACAGAAAGAAATTGCTGTAACAGTGGGGATTACAGAGACCATAGCAGGCTGGTGAATACTTTGGGGAAAGAAGTCTTTTAAAGTTGCTTAGGTCATATCATGAGTCCTGAGAGCAGCCATTTGCTCCCTCTCTGGCTAGGAAGGCTCTGTCCTCAGGCCCTGGAGTTCCTAGGCGATAGCAGAGTCCTAACTCGCTGTGCCCGGCAAGTTGCTTCTTACCTAGGCCCCAGATTCACCAAAGATTTAACCCATGGTTCCTTTTTCTTTGAAAGAGCTTGCCCATGTCAGGGGAGAACTCTCCAATGTACTTGGAGGTCTCCTTTCTGCCTTTGCTCAGCCCAGGACCACCCAGGTGAGACAAGGGAAGAAAATGGCTCAGTCGTAAACTCATCCCAGCTGAGCCTCTTATGGAAATGCTGACAGACCCTTCTAGAGGAGACACCAGCTCCAGTGGTGGCACCTTCCTAAAGCCCCAGCTGGGAGCTAAATATAGTGCCAGGAGGGATGGGTGTGGACTTGGGGGATGGATGGGGAGGGACTTGGGAGAGGAGGGAGGAACGGGAGAGGGGAAGAGAGGGTGGGGATAAAAGAGAAATAAAGAAGGGGACGGGCAGGAAAGGAGTTGAAGAAATGGGGAGAAAATAAGTAGAGGCTCAGAAAAGAGTTTTAGGGAGCCAGGCGCGGTGGCTCACGCCTGTAATCCCAGCACTTTGGGAGGCCGAGGCGGGCTTATCACGTCACGAAATCAAGACCATTCTGGCCAATATGGCGAAACCCCATCTCTACTAAAAAAATACAAAAATTAGCTGCGCTTGGTGGCGTGCCCATGTAGTCCCAGCTACTTGGGAGGCTGAGGCAGGAGAACTGCTTGAACCCGGGAGGCGGAGGTTGCAGTGAGCCGAGATGGCGCCACTGCACCCTAGCCTGGTGCCTGGTGACAAAGCAAGACTCCGTCTTTAAAAAAAAAGAAAGAGTTTTAGGGAAGGGGAGATGAAGAAGAAGGAGGAACGGAGAGCATGCGGATGTGGCTGGGCGTGGGAGTGTGGCTCAGGGTTCCATTTGCAGAGAGCTAGCTGGTAGGGCAACCTGGAGGGACAACAGAAGTAGCCCCAGGCCAGGCCCCTGGCTGGTCCGCCTGCTGCAAGCCCTTGGTAGTTGTTTATCTGTGCAGCACTACTGGAACCTGGAGACAGCCCAGTCCTCCAGACTCCAGTCTCCAGTCTGCCTCCCCACATCTTCATTCGGGTGCAGGCCTGCCTCTAGCTGTCCCCAGGACAGTCCATAATGCAGTCTGGGGTCCCTCCAGTCAGCCTGAGGCCTCTGGTGGGGGTGAGGTGGATCTTTGTGTAATGGGAACAGGGCTGTGGGGGTGGGGTGGCCTGCCTTTCAGTGAGGGTGGGAGTGAACCCGCTTCCTCAGGCCCAGCGGGTAATGGGCAGGTTAGAGGGCTGAGATGGAACCAGGTCAGGAGGTGAGACCCAGCTGAGCTGAATCAGACTGCTAGTGTCAGAGGCGTTTGAACCAGGGCAACTCTATCTTGAATAGGATCTGGGTAAAATGAGGCTGAGACCTACCGAGCTGCACTCCCAGATGGTTAGGCATTCTAAGTCATACAGTAAGATAGGAGGTCAGCACATGACGTTGCAAGGAGGTCATAAAGACTTTGCTGATGAAACAGGTTGCAGTAAAGAAGCTGGCTAAAATCCACCAAAACCAAGATGGTGAAGAGAGGACCTCTGGTCATCCTCACTCTACACTCCCACCAGTGCTGTGACAGTTTACAAATGAAATAGTTATAAATGGCCAGGCGCGGTGGCCCACACCTGTCATCCCAGCACTTTGGGAGGCTGAGGCAGGTAGATCATGAGGTCAGGAGTTCAATACCAGCCTGGCCAAAATGGTGAAACCCCACCTCTACTAAAAATACAAAAATTAGCTGGGCATGGTAATCCCAGCTACAATGGGTGCCTGTAATCCCAGCTACTAGGGAGGCTGAGGCAGAGAATTGCTTGAACTCAGGAGGCAGAGGTTGCAGTAAGCTGAGACTGTGCCACTGTGAGACTCCATCTAAAAAAAAAAGAGAGAAAGATAAAGAAATAGTCATTAAAAAATGCCTATGAAGTAGCCATTCTTTCTTCCTTACATTTTTTTTTTAAGTGAAAGCAGGTTTTCCAAGAAAGCAAAGGAATGACTACTCCATAGGCAGAGAAGCCCTTTACTTCTTAATAAACTTGTTTTCACTTTACGGATTTGCCTCAAATTTTTTCTTATGTGGGATCCAAGAATCCTCTCTTGGAGTCTGGATCCAGAGCTGGTTGGACTGGTGGGGCATGGGGGAGTCCTGGGATTGAGGAGGGGGTGGTGAAGCCCCAGCGTCAGGGAGGAGGAGCAGGAACTGGGGAACTGTCTTAGAGAGATTTGGGAAATTCAGTACGTTTTGCTTAAAAATCTAAAGCTATGCCACTATCATATGCAACTAAGTTTGCTTTCATAGCAACTCCTTTTTTTTGAGACAGTCTTGCTGTTACCCAGGCTGCAGTGCAGTGTTGTCCTCTCAGCTCACTGCAACCTCCGCCTCCGGGTTCAAGCGATTCTCCTACCTCAGCTTCCCAAGTAGCTGGGATTACAGGCACCCGCCACCATGCCTGGCTAAGTTTTGTATTTTTAGTGGAGACAGGGTTTTGCCATGTTGGCCAGGCTGGTCTTGAACTCCTGGCTTCAAGTAATCCACCTGCCTTGGCCTCCCAAAGTGCTGGGATTACAGCTGTGAGCCACAGTGCCCAGCCCACAGCAACTACTTTTGAGGCATAGCTCTGGCTTTATTGGGATGTGGGGTGAGGCTCTGATCAGGCCTCCCACCTGTGTGGGGTGGGAGGGTCTAGGAAAGGAGAAGGGGCTGGGTGTGCTTTGCTGTGTAAGCCAGCAGTACCTACACAGCCAGTTTACTGAGTAGCTGCTCAGTAAACATTTGTGGGTGATGATGAGGGCGGGTGTGTTGGGAGCCTGGAGAGCAAGAGACTGAACCCTCCTCCCCCTCATCCCAGTCCCCTTTCTGCTAGGCTCTGGGAGGGAGAAATGGGCAAGGAAAGAAGGAAAAAGGAAGCCGCCAGTGAGAGAACAGGAGGAGATAACTGAGTCTTGTCACCCTTCTCCCAGGCTCCACAAGAGCGGAACGGCTCCTATCCCCTACGGGAAGATCAGCCATTATTTATGAGCTTGTCTGGAGGGGGCTGTGCTGGAATTTCTAGCCCTGTTCCCTCTCCCCCCAGCTAGGGAAAGGGTTGGGAGGAGCTGGTGGTGCCTGAAGGCTTGTGCTTTCTTAAAGGCACAGAGGCCCTTGTGGGATCCTGGGGTGTCTAGCCCATCCTGAAGCCTAGGCAGCTTCCCAAATAAAGGAAAAAGAGGAAACTCAGACCCACTGCAGAGAGAACGCTATGATGGGGAAGGATTCTGAGACCCTGGCTTGAAGGAAGGAAGGAGCCTGGGGGTTCTGTGCACCTGAAGTCCTCAGAGACTGTGTCAGAGCTGCAGAACCCCTGCTGGTGCTGGGCCCACACAGCCAGCAGGGGACAAACCAAGAATAAAAGGCTGGGAATTTGGGGAATGAGTGGAGGCCTGGGTGCAAGAGGTGAATGAAATAAAAAATGTCTATATCCCAGGTTTGGGTCCCTATGGCTAGTCCAGCCAATTTATGGTTGGAGAGGCAATGGCTAAGGGTCCAAGACCCAAAACAAGGAGCCCAGGCAGAAAAGGGAGAGAGGGAGGGACTGACAGAGGGTTAGAATGGAGCAGCGGTTGGAGGAGATGGATGGCAAAGGAGGGGAGAAGACAGAATAAAGCGAGGGCTAAATAGTGGACATTGAAGACAGAGGAGGGGGCTCCAGGGACAAAACGCAAGGCCAAGCAAAGCTAGAGGTGAGGATGGAGAGCAAGAGGGACAGGATAATGGCAGAGACAGGAAGCAGGGGCCACGGAGCTCCTACAAGGCAGGAAAAGAGAGATGAAGGAAGGGAGCAATGGGCCATTAGAACCTCACAGGCCAGAGAGAAGGAGGGGAATGGAGAAGGAGCTCAGGCCTGGAGTCTGGCAAGGGAAGGAAGGGTGGAGGTGGGAGGACCAGAGAGGGAGGACAATTGTGCCAGCGAAGGAGAGATTGCTGCTTTATTTCTGCTTTTTCATTTCAACCACTATCAATAATACATTCCCGAGGAGCCGCCTTTGACAGCAATTAAAAAAGCATTTATGCTCCCAGAGAGAAATTGAAATGATTTCCTCCCACTTCCCTACGCTCTCTGGGCAACGGTCCCTAGCGATGATCTCCCTGCTGGTGTTCGGTCCAAAGTGGGGACACACGAAGGAGGGGGATGGAGAGGGGCCAGGGAAGATTCTCCGCCCTCCTCCCCAGAGGGAGACTATCTGAATGTTTTATACCAGCTCTATGTGTGGGGGTGGCTGTGAGGAGATGGGCGGATGCAGAAGCTGGGGATTTTAAATATGGCAAGAAAACACTTTACTGATGATTCCACCTCAGTGAGGATGAAAGGGAGGCTGGCCGCCTCTTCAGCCTGCTGGCTGGAGGTGACCTTTGTGTCTTTGCTAAAGCACGAAGAATCTGGGAGACTGAGCTGTAAGGGACACTTTCCAGAGCTCTTTTCAATTCAGCAGACCTCCGCCAAGCAACTACTGTGTGCCAGGACCTGTGACAGGTGGTGAGGGTGTTTCCGAAATGAGTGAGATAGGCTGTCTGTCTTCAAGAAGCTTATTATCGGTGGGCAAGGGATGCTTGCACTAAGAACTAGGTTGCCAGGCAGATGGCATAAGGAGCCATTAGGAGTGCAGTAAAACAACAGAGGAGGGGGAAGGAGGGAGAGAGGAATAGGCCAGTGGGAGACCTCCCCCCAGGATTGAGGAACAAGGAAAATGATCATTGCTCCACCTTTCAGTACCCCTCTGAGCGAGGCTTCATGCTGGGCACTTTATATATATTACCCCTTTGACTTGAACCCTGGCAGCAACTCTCCAAGAAGGCAAATACTTTCACAGTCTAGGAACCAACCTTGCTTGAGATCGCACAGCTGGGAAGTGACAGAAAGGATGAGAGGCACTGGTCTACTCTTCCCCGATTCTGTTCTGCCTCACTTTGGGAATGTTTAATTCCAGAGCCTATTTACTCAGCAATTTCATGTCTAGAAATTTATCCTACAGATGGCCTTGCACATGTGCAAAATGACATTATATCCAAAGTTTCTCACTGTCACATTCTTTTTAATAGCAAAAGATTGAAAACCTAAACATCCATCATAGAAGCCTGGTTAAGTGGATTTGTCGACAATGGAAGACTCTGCAGTCATCAAGAGAAATGAAAGACACTTTATGTCTGGATATGGGATAATTCCCGGAACACATTATTTAGTACAAAATTCAAGCACAGAATGATGTGTATGATATCTTGTCATTTGTGTAGAAAGAGTGAGGGAAGGAATATTTATGCAGAATTACTTGCTTTGCATAATGTACATATAGAAGGATATTCAGGAGATAGTAACTCCTGAATATCACTGCAACCTCCGCCTCCTGGGTTCAAGCAATTCTCCTGCCTCAGCTTCCTAAGTAGCTGGGGCTACAGGCCTGCACCACCATGCCCAGCTAATTTTTGTATTTTTAGTAGAGACGGGCTTTCACCATGTTGGCCAGGCTAGTCTCGAACTCCTGACCTCAAGATATCCTGCTGCCTTGGCCCTGCAAAGGGAAGTTGCTTCTGGGAAGAATGAGTATATTCTTGAGAATCAAGACTGGAAGGAAGGTTGGGCACAGTGGCTCAAGCCCATAATCCCAGTACTTTGGGTGGCTGAGATGGGTGAATCACCTGAGGTCAGGAGTTTGAAACCAGCCTGGTCAACCTGGTGAAACACCGTCTCTACTAAAAATACAAAAATTAGCTGGGCATGGTGGCATGTGCCTGCAATCCCAGCTACTCAGGAGACTGAGGCAGGAGAATCACTTGAACCCAGGAGGTGGAGGTTGCAGTGAGCCCCACCCAAAAAACACTGGAAGAAAGACTTTTTTCTTCTTTCTTTCTTTTCTTTCCTTTTTTCTTTTTCTGTTTCTTTCTTTCTTTTTCTTTCCTTTCTTTCCCTCTCTCATCCTTCATTTCTTTTTTTCTTTCTTTCTTTCTTCCTTCCTTCTTTCCTTCCTTCCTTTCTTTCCTTCTTTCCTTCCTTCCTTTTTTTCCTTCTTTCCTTCTTTCTAATGGAGTCTCACTTTTTTGCCCAGGCTGAAATGCAGTGGCATGTTCTCAGCTCACTGCAACCTCCACGTCCTGGGTTCCAGTGAATCTCCTGCCTCAGCTTCCTGAGTAGCAGGGACCACAGGCCCGCACCATCATGCCTGGCTAATCTTCATATTTTTAGTAGAGATGGGTTTCGCCATGTTGGCCAGGCTAGTCTCGAACTCCTGACCTCAAGTGATCCTGCTGTCTTGGACTTGCAAAGTGCTAGGATACAGGCATGAGCCAAGACTTTTCATAAGATACTCTTAGTTAACTTAAAAACAATTTGAACATACGATCTATTAAAAATAAAGAATAATTAAAAATAGGCTGGTGTAATGGCTTACATGTGTATTTGCAGCACTTTGGGAGGCCAAGATGGGAGCATCACTTGAGGCCAGAAATTCAAGACCAGCCTGTGCAACATAATGAGACCCCCATCTCTACAAAAAAATTTAAAAAGTAGTTAGGTATGGTGATATGTGCCTGTAGTCCCAGCTATTTGGGAGGATAGCTTGAGCCTAGGAGTTTGAGGCTGTGGTGACCTACTGCACTCCACCCTGGGCGACAGACCAAGACCCTGTTTCTATTTAAAAAAAAAAAAGTACCAGCTTGGACAACATGGTGATACACTGTTGCTACCAAAAATACAAAAAATAAGCCAGGTGTGGTGGCATGCATCTGTAGTCCCAGCTACTCAGGAGGCTGAACTGGGAGGATCACTTGAGCCCGGGAAGCAGAGGCTGCAGTGAGCTGAGATTGTGCCACTACACTCCAGCCTGGGTGACAGAGTAAGGACCCCATCTAACAACAAAAACAAAACAAAATGTAAATTTCCTGGCCTAGGCAAGGTTCAGTCTGTTTTGTTTGCTTTTTAAATTTAGTTCACAAGAAGGAATGCAGGCGTAATGAGTAGGAAGGTTTCAGGAAGCAGCATAGTGGAGAGGTTGTCGAGATTAGCTTTAGAAAGACCTGTGTTTGGGGCTGGGCATACTGTAGCTCATGTCTGTAATCCCAGCACTTTGGGAGGCCGAGGCAGGCGGATCACCTGAGGTTGGGAGTTTGAGATCAGCCTGACCAACATGGAGAAACCCCTTCTCTACTAAAAATACAGAATTAGCCAGGTGTGGTGGTATGTGCCTGTAATCCCAGCTACTTGGGAGGTGAGGCAAGAGAGTCACTTGAACCCGGGAGGCGGAGATTGTGGTGCGCTGAGATCATATCATTGCACTCCAGCCTAGGCTACAAGAGCAAAACTGTCTCAAAAAAAAAAAAAAAAAGAAAGACCTGGGTTTTGATCTGTATGCTGCCACTCACTAGCTACAAATCTTTACAAGTTACTTAAACTTGTTCTGTCCCACTGGCTCACTGTTTTGTTTTGTTTTTTAAGTCATTGTGCCCGGCCCCCGGTGTCTCATCTGTAAACAGGGACACACTTTCCTCATGGCTTCGGTTAGTGAGGAAGTTATATGATAACATAGGTGTGTGCTTAGCAGAGGGGCTCTGAACCAAGTCCCCAGAATGTGGCAGCTGTAACCACCTGGTTCCTGGAAAAACCCCAGGGAAGGAGAGCCTGGGTGCTGCTCATGTCTGACCAAGCATAAGGAGGCCTTGCTGATTTTTGAAGGCCTCACTGGTTCTTGAAGGCCCGGCCTCCCACATTGTGTCTGCGCGGCTTGGCCGTCTATGATGTTGCCGTAGTTACTGGTGGATGGAAGGAAGCGAGGAGTTCACCAGGCAAAGACCATTGGCTCACCACTGGCAACCCTCTTGCCTGGACAGAGTTGGCCTCCATCAGGAACTGCTATGCCCCATCTGGTGGCAAGAAACCCCAAGGGCAGCCGCGGCCCCTCACAGACCTGAAGACTATCTCAGCCTTCTCCTTTCTTGCACCCAGCTTTGAAATTATCTTCGAAGATCTTTGTATCCAGCCCAAAGGTGGAAATACCTTTCCCGAAGGTGGTGGTTTGTGAGAGCCACGTGAGAGGGTGAGAGGGGCTGAGCGGCGTCGGGGCATCGTGGTAGACTAGAGTCAGACCTGCCTCCACACTGGGGCTCCGATTCATCTGCGTGAGCCTCAGTTTCCTCACTTGTAGAATAAAGATACACCTGTGAAGATTAAATATCTGGTAAAACTGTGAGTGTGGAAGCAGGAAAGCTGCAGGAATTTTGCTTTTATCATTCTGGATTTTTTTTTTTTTTTGAGATGAAGTCTTGCTCTGTTGCCAAGCTGGAGTGCAGTGGCACGATCTCGGCTCACTGCAAACTCCACCTCTGGGTTCAAGTGATTCTCCTGCCTCAGCCTCCCGAGTAGCTGGGATTACAGGCACGCACCACCATGCCCAGCTAAATTTTGTATTTTTAGTAGAGATGGGGTTTCACCATGTTGGCCAGGATGGTCTGGTTCTCTTGACTGAGTGATTCGCCCGCCTCAGCCTTTCAAAGTGCTGGATTACAGTGAGCCACTGCTCCTGGCCATTCTGGGTGGTTTTGATACAAACATTGTGGAGACTGATACATAAGTAGATAAACCCTCAAACCAGGCTCTTCAAACCCAAACAAGATCAGCCGGGGGCTTCATAGGGGCATGATGCCAGCATGAGAGGTGCTCCTGCTGCCTGGGGTGCCTAGGGGTGGGCCGGTGAGAAGTGCGTGGGAAAGGGAGGTGGAGTGGTCAGCCGCAGTGATTTTTCTGGGGGTTTTCTCTACTCAGTCAGCAATCAGGAATGGGTGTCCCTTTATTGGTTCCAAGAAAAGGTAAGACATGAGTAGCCCCATTCTTGAGGAACCTTCAGAGGTCATTTGGTCATTTAGCAAACACTCACGGAGCCACTTGTGAAAAGGACTGCGAGAGAGGCCCAAGGTGGATTAGCCATGGTCCCCGCTCTCCAGAAGCTTGTAGAGGAAGGAAAGCTTCTTCACAGCACACAGGCTGAATTTTCACAAGAGGAAATGTTCATTGTGCCAGTTGATCATGTGAGAATGGAGGGAACGTGGAGGGATGAGTAGTCACAGCCAGGGAGGCTTAACCGAGAGAGGCTTCCTGAGAAGGATGGAGCCTGGCCAGTAGGACCAGAAGCAAGAGGCCACTCTAAGAAGAGGAGGGCTGACCCAGGTAGAGAGCAGGATCTCCAGGAGCATGATGTAGAACCGTCTGGAGAGGAAGGGGCTGCTGGTGGGTGGTCTGGAGCTCTGGAATGCAAATGGACCACTCTCCAAAATCCCCTCCAACCGGACAGTTGTGGTGCTGCCTTGCCCCGTGGGGGTGAATAAACTGTTTCTTATTCTCCTCCCAGCCCCCAACTTCTCCCTACCTCCCCCACCCCCACCCATCCTCACCCAGGAATTTTGCCTGGCCAATCACCAGAGCCAACAGGCAAGAGCTGTGAACCTCAGGCAGGGATAGGAGGAGCTGCCACAATGAGACCAGGGGCCCATCAGACCTGCCCAGGCATGAGGCTGGAGTCTCAAGGTCTGGCCAGCTCCTTCTCCTGTAAGCCTCAGCCCAGCCTGAGACTCCGGGCAGCTGAGCCCGATGCAGCTCCTCGCCAGCTTTGTGTCTGAGTTGAAACCCGCCCACGCTGGGGATGGCAACTCTCTGCCTCTGTCTGCTGGGCCTCCCCGTGGAAGCTAGGCCTGGTGGCTTCACATAAATATTGATTGTCTACTCTGCCATTGGCAGGGAGAGAGAGGCCAGGCAGGAGGGAGAGCCCGATCAGGCGGCGCTGGATGAATGGAGTCCTGCTGTGAGAGAGCTGGGGGGATGCCAGAGGCTGAATGGGCAGAGGCAGGAATCCTAGGGTAGAGAATTCCCCAAGGGGGATAAATGCCAAGTTCAGAGTAGCGGTCACCTGGGGAGGAAGAGGAGCATAGCGGGGCCTTTGGGGGTGACAGCAGTGGTTTATTTACTCTGAGAAGGGCTTCACACACATTAATGCCATTCTTTGTATGTCTGAATTGTTTATAATACATTTGTACCTAGTGAGCTGTAGAGGTCCTGTCTTCCTTCCCCCAGCCTCTAGGGAAGATTCAGGAATCCACTGGACACCGGTGCTGCTCTAGTCTAACTCGGAAACTGTAAAGCAGAGATTCCTGAGACCCCAGTGCAACCCAGGCCCCGTCCTGCTACCAGCCCTTCCTGCAGCGCGGTCAGGGAGAAGGCGTTCTTTCCCTTGTTCAGCTAACAAATCCTGACTGTCAGGAGGGAGCCCGTGGCTCTGGGGTCTGGGCAACAGCCCTCATGTCCCGCTCTGTGTCCTATGCTCTGCTCGGATAGTTCCTGTTCCTTCCACCCTCTTCGCCAACCCCACTGTCTGAGCCATCAGTCAGGGAAGAGAAGTCTCTTGCCTTTTGGGGAAAACAAGCCTTTGGGAGAGAAGCAGGCTCCAGAGAACCTTTCCACCAGCCTCTTTTCCTTGCTCATTCCCATCTTCCTGAAACAAATGCCTTTATGAGGGTCATGGAACTTAGACCAGACTAAGAATTTCCACAAGAAAATTTCTTTCTCTCTTTCCCCAACCACCACCTCCACCCTGCCCCCGACCCCCAATTCCTCTCTCTGGTTTTGAACTCCCAGCCTCAAGTGATCCTCTTCCTCCTGCTTTGGCCTCCCAGAACACTAGGATTAGAGGTATGAGCCACTGTGCCCAGCCTCCTTTACTTTTCTTGTCGGTCTTTATCTTTCTCCCCTTTCTGTTTCTCTTCTGTCGCTATTACTCTTTTTCCCAAGCCCATTTTCTTTGTCATCTTCCTCTCTCTCCTTCCCTCTGTTCCTCTGGCTCTGGCTCCTGCCCTCCCTGGCCTCCCCTGCACTCTCATCTGGCTGGCTCTGTCCCGTGCTCTCCCTGGCACAGGAGACTCTCCTAGGGAATTCAAGGAAATGAGCAGGAAACATCTTCTGCCTTCAAAACCAGATGAGGGGCTGCTCTCTACTCAAGCCATGCTAATCATTAGACAGTCATTTCTGGGAAGGGTTCTTAGCTCTGGAACCCAAATGGCCCCAGCCCTATGTCATTGCTCCTGTTTCTCAAGGCCCCTGGTCTCCATCAGTGTCCTCTGCAAAGCAACAGCCTTGAAACCTTAACAATTATGTCATCTGAGTGGACCCCTTTTGTTGAGTCCACCCTGAGGACAGAATTCTACCACGCCCTGAAGGGAGGGAAGGCTGTTTGGAGGATCAAGAAGCTTTTATCTAGTAGGGGAGATGGCACGCTCATGAGTCAGTCCCGACACAAGCTCAGACAGCAAGCAATACACAGAAAACAATTTTCTTACTGAGTGCCGAGAAGCCAGATAATTTAGAACAAAACAGATTTAATTAGAGAAGACTTCTCAGAGGGAGTGAATAGGGGCAGGAACTGAAAAGAAAGCTGCTGGTTAGCCAGGCATGGTGGCATGTACTTCTAGTCCCAGCTGCATGGGAGGCTGAGGTGGGAGGATCTCTTGAGCCCATGAGGTTGAGGCTGCAGTGAGTTGTGATCTCACCACTGCACTGCAGCCTGGGCAACAGAGCAAGACTTGTCTCTCTCTTTTTTTTTTTTTTTGAGATGGAGTCTCACTCTGTCACCCAGGCTAGAGGGCAGTGACGTGATCTTGGCTCACTGCAACCTCCGCTTCTCAGGTTCAAGCAATTCACTGCCTCAGCCTCCCAAGTAGCTGGGACTACAGGTGTGCCCAACCACGCCCAGACAGTTTTTTGTATTTTAGCAGAGACGGTGTTTCACCTATGTTGGTGAGGGTGATCTTGATCTCCTGACTTCTTGATCCACACGCCTCGGTCTCCCAGAATGCTGGGATTACCGGTGTGAGCTACCATGCCCGGCCCATGACTTTTTATTATATGTGTCGGGGGTAAGGTAGGGAGGAAAAGTGTATCAAGATCTTAAAGTGCATCTCTGCTTTTATGCGTATGTGTCTTCATATTTGAAAAAGACGTGCTTCTGCGAATCTGCATGAATGAGTGTGTTGTGTACACAAGCCCCTGGGCCACACCCCTCCTGTTTTTATTAACAGTCTCTTTCTGTCATTCTCAGACTTTCTCCTTCGCAGCCTGAGGCCCCGTCAGCCCTCCTGCCGAGTCAGCCCTCCTGCCGAGCACCGGCTGGGATGTGGGCTGAGCCCGCTGCATCTTTCTACTCAGTAATGCCACAGATTGGCTACAGAGAGCTCCAGGCCCAGACTGAATCAGGAGAAAGTCCCCTCTCCTCTCTGACTAGGCTGGGGACAGCTGGGCCTGCAGGAGAGGATGGAAAGAAGGGTGGGCAGTTGTTTAGGGATTAATTCACTGATGCTCATGCAACATGCATTTTTACAAAGCTTCCTTTGCACTGGGTGTTGTGGTTAGAGTTATGACATAGCAGGGAATTCCTTACATCCAAAGTTTCCCTGGCTTTCACCTGAAATTTTCCTTCTCTAGAGAAACTCAGTGGCTAAAGCTGGAATCACCAGGTTTGCCCCTTCCCCGCTTCCCTGCCATCCTCGTCTTCTCCTTCCCTCCCTCCTGCTGCAGCAACCCGGGCTGGGGTGGGCAGAACAGGATGTACCATCAAGTCTCTTTAAGCACTTTGGAATGAGAATGGAGGGGTCATACATTTCCTATAGCAAGCTGGCAAACCAACACCTAGCATCCCAGGTCACTGGCTATGTCTCTGCCTCTGTATCTCTCAGAAAGGACTTGTCTGTTCTGGCTGAGAAGATGGCCTGGGCCAAAGTTCTGGCCCATTGCCTTCCTGGTGGTCCTTGGTTCTCTGCAGACAGCAGCCTCAGAAAGCAGCAATCAGGCTAAGCATGATGGCTCATGCTTATCAGTCCAGCACTTTGGTAGGCCGTGGTGGGCAGATCACCTGAGGTCAGAAGTTCAAGACCAGCCTGGCCAACAAGGTGAAACCCCATATCTGCTAGAAATACAAAAATTAGCCAGGCATGGTGGCAGGCACCTGTAATGCCAGCTACTTGGGAGGCTGAGACAGGAGAATCTCTTGAACCTGGGAGGTGGAGGTTGCAGTGAGCTGAGATGGTGTCACTGCACACTGGCCTGGGTGACAGAGCAAGACTCTAGCTCAGAAAAAAAAAAAAAAAGGAAGAAAGAAAAAGAAAGCAGCATTTGGAGGCCTGAAGCTGTCACCATGAGTTTTTCATCTGCTCCTTTGGGGAAGAAGAACTGTGGCCCAGGGGATCACTATCCGTGGGTTCTTCACTATCAAACCAGGCAGGGTGGGAATTGACTGGCCCAGGAGCAGGGCTGGCGAGGGGAGTAGGGCTGGGTACTTGTTTCTGTGACTGACTGTTCCCTGCATTTTGTCCTCTGTCATGATCCTGTACATTCTCCACGGAAGAGGAAGTGTTACCATGCTTTTATTTGCCGTTTCTGGTTCTTTGTGCTATTACTGTTTTGTTTTGTGAATGTATTCTTCTCTGTACCTGTTCATCCTTTCAGATTGAAACTTTCCTGAGAGAAGTCGCGGTGCCTCCCCAGCATGGAGCCTGCCCTCTCTTCAGGGACTGTACATGCTTTTGATTGATTAGGAAACTTGTTTCCTGCCAGGAGTCCCTGGGCCACTAGGAAGGTTAGGAGTGAGCATAGAGCAAAATCATCAGATGGCTTCTTCCTCCAGAAACTCTGAAGAAACTGGCCAGACGCGGTGGTGCATGCTTGTGATCCCAGCACTTTGGGAGGCCAGGAGTTTGAGACCAGCTATGGCCAACATGGTAAAACCCCGTCTCTACTAAAAATACAAAAAATTAGCTGGGTATGGTGGTGTGCGCCTGTAATCCCAGCTACTCGGGAGGCCTAGGCAGGAGAATTGCTTGAACCCAGGAGATGGAGGCTGCGGTGAGTTGAGATCGCGCCACTGCACTGTAGCCTAGACAACAAGAGCAAAACTCTGTCACAAGGAAAAAAACAAAAAACAAAAAAGCTCCAAAGAAACCTCCAAAATACTTGATGAGCAAAGTCTATATGTCATCCTAACGTGTCTGGGAAAACAGAGAACAAAATCCCCGTTCTTCTCTATCGGAGTACGGAATCTCTGAGAAGTGAAGCGTCTTAGACACACACATCTGGGAGCAGCAGAGTGAGGCTTCAAATGCACAGCCTTCTTTGTCCAGTCCTCAGCTAGGCCCCCACTTCTATTTGGTGGGATCTTAGCAAGCTGGAAAAATAGCTCAATACAGCAATAAGAGATACCAGAACAGCTCTGCAAACCCTCGCTGGCATCTTTATGAAGTCAGTTTGCTCGCTCCCGCTAATGAATAATTCAGGTTAGTTGTATAGTGAGACAGATCGGATAAGGGGCTCTACATGCGCAGAAGACAGCTACCGCTCTAACCGAAAACAGGTTTCCAAACGCTCTCAAAGGAGATGAGGAAATTGCATGAAAGGAGAAGTGGGGAACGATGCCTCATGGCAGGCAGGAATGCTAAGGAAAGGTCTGCAGGGGCGAGGACAGGCAACAGTGGGGCCTAAGGATGAACGGATCGTCTCCTGTTGATCCTGAGTTTAGATAATGAAGCAAGGTAGCCAGTGAGAGCAGCCACTCACAGGGTCCGATGCCTCACAGGCAGGAAGGCCTGTCATAGAAAGAGGGATACGAACTCACCAAAGCAGAAACGAAAGACCTGACTGAGTAGGACAAGAAGGGCTGGTAGGGGAGGGGAGGGAGGGCTATTCTATCACACAGCCTTCATTTCCTAAGAGTGACAGTTCTAAGGTTTCCTAGGAGTTGGAGCCCAGGAACTGGAGAAGTAAGTGGGTGCTGGAGAGGATGGAAGAGCGGAGGGGAGGGACAGAGACAGGCAGGAGACTCCTAAAAGCCTGGGATGTGCAGCAGGGAGGGTGGGGGAGGCTCTGCACCCAGGTCTTCCAGCCACTGAGTCACCCCTGAATGAGCCAGCCCCTGGCAGGTGGTTCCACTCCTCACTTCTTACTGGGTGGTCACCTTTACTCCTGGCCCAAATGGGGGCTGGGAAGGTGGGTGGTGCCTAAGAATGGAAGATGTATTTCCTGATGACTTCAAAATGTTCTCTCCTCTTCCCCTTCAAGGAAGCAAGCCTCCTTCTGCATCTCCTCGACACCCTCTTTCCATGCTCCCCTGCTTCCACAACCATTGCCTTGGCTTTGTCTTACTTTCCCTGGGACTGGGGCAACTGTTGCCTGCACAGAAAAGAACTTGGTAAGTGCTCAGAATTCCCCAGGGATGCCGGCTGAGCTGGAGCTATTTTTATATCACATTAGAAGTTAAGCTTGCTGTTGTTGTTATCTTTAAAATCAATGGCAATACACAAAGGCTCCACTCAAATCTGTGCCTGTATCTGAAGGTGCTAAGAACCCATGGGGGAGAGCTCCATTAGCAGCAAAGGAAGGGCAGATAAAGGGTAGGGAGGAAGACAGCCAGAGCCAGGGCCTGAGCTCAGAGGCCAGGACTTAGGGCAGGCACAAGGAGGGGTCTTCCGTGTCTTTTCTGACACTTGCCAGGTGGGATCCTTGGAACTACAACCAGAGGAAAGTGAGAGTTAGGGAGGCGAGGCGTGGCCACGTTATTCCTCCCTGGCTCAGCCATGCTCCTGGCAGAAGAGACACTCCTGTTTCTGAAGGACAGTCAATGAAGTGTGATGATCTGAATTAAAAGCCAAATTGGGGTCGGGCCGGTGGCTCAGGCTTGTAATCCCAGAGCTTTGGGCCGCCAAGGGAGGCGGATCCCTTGAGGTCAGAGTTCAAGACCAGCCTGACCAACATGGTGAAACCCGTCTCTAATAAAAGTACAAAAATTAGCTGGGTGTGGTAGCATACACCTGTAACCCCAGATACTCGGGAAACTGAGGTGGAAGAATTGCTTGAACCCAGTAGCAGAGGTTGCAGTGAGCGGAGATTATGCCACTGCCCTTCAGCCTGGGCGACAGACAGAGCGAGACTGTCAAAAAAAAAAAAAGCTAAATTGGGGGGTCAGAGAATTTCAAGGGATATTGCCCCCCTTTCCCAACAGAGGGTAAAATATATAGCTATGCGACTTTCTGATCTGAAGCCAGAAGGTTAGAGCAAAGCTCCGGCAATTTGAATTCTTATGAATCTCATTCCTATCAGCGATGTTACAAATGATTAATAGGGCATGTGAATTGGAGGTATTGTCCAGTGGAGACAAGAAAGGAGGAAGATTAATATTTACTGAGTCCTGACATACATCAGGCTTTCCGCTTGGACTTCCGAACACATTATCTAGTGTAGTTGAACCTAAATGAGTTGCAGCCTGAGTTTAACTCGTTGCCTCCCACAGCTTCCTCCTACTTGCCTTTCCTCTCTCTGGGCCTTTGGAACTCAGGTCGGTAGTCCCCAGGGGCTGTCTTGGAGCCGCAGGATCAAGAGAACAGGTTTTCAGGATTTTCTGTCCCAAGCCACCAAGTAAGAATGGAGCAGACAGAGTCAGCTGGAGACACGTGGGACAGGCTTGGAGAAGGGAGTGGGGGAACCAGACACTTGCACCATCTTTTCCAATCAGCACAATGACCCTGGCTCCTGACAGAGCCTCTGAGAAGGTGCCGCTCTCCTCTCCCCTGGACGCTGCCTGGCAGGCGCTGCCCTGAGCGCTGGTCCTGGCTTAGCCGCCCTTGGCTCGCTTTTCTTCAAGAGTTCAGGAGCTGTTTGTCAGGCCTCAGCCGATTCCAAGCTTCCACGGTGAGCTACACAGCTCATTGCAGAGCTCCATCAGTCCTCCAACTTTGCCTGTTGTGGACACAGCCGTGCCTAGAACAGTGTCTGACTGCCACATAGCAGGCATTTGAAAAAGATTTGTTGAATGAGTGTCCTTTTCCTCTCTTCCTTCACAATACATCCTTTCCTAGGAAGCCCTGCCCTTGGACTTTTTTCTGGGAGTAGTGTGGGGAGTCAGATGGAGAAGTGAGAGTTTTGGCTTTTTCCTCCCTCCTTCCCTCCCTCCCTCCCTTTCTCCCTTCCTCCCCTCCTCCCCCTTCCCTCCCTTCCTCCCTTCCTCCCCCTTCCCTCCCTCCCTCCCTCCTTTCTCTTCTTTCCTCCCTCCCTCCCTCCCCTCCTTCTTTTCTCCCTCCCTCCCTCCTTTTCTCTCTTCCTCCATCCCTCCCTTCCCTCCTTCATTCCTTCCTCTCTCTCCCTTCCCTCCCTCCCTCTCTTCCTTCCTCTCTTCCTTCCTTCCTTTCTTCCTTCCTCCCTCCCTCCCTCCCTTCCCTCCTTCCTCCCTCCCTCTTTTTCTCTCTTCTTCCGTCC